>CM045561.1:6561307-7209344 GCA_024721245.1 Mitragyna speciosa
AATTATCCCAATATTTTTGTCTTGGTTGAACAGAAAAAGTTTTGCCTTTTCTATTGAAACCATAGGAAAGGAAATAAAGGCTAGCAATAATGCAATGAATTATTATTGTGGGGCTACAAAGATTACAAGGTCGAAAGAGGGTAGAAGGTAAAACAAAGGACATGATTTGCACACTATTTGATGACCGACAATGACCGGTTGATTACACAAGAAAAATTATTAGGTGGACCGGTTTCATCACTCTACTTTCACTTATGGACAGTGTGGTATAAAAGAGACAAAGCATATCATGTTAGAATAGCAATGCATATTGATTTAAGAAGGTAATATAAGAATATTTATGTAATTTTAATTTAAACCATAATATTCACAAGTAAAATCGTAAATTGAGTTAATATAAAAAAATTTCGATTCTACCAAGTTATTAGAGTTAATAAGAATAAAAACCAACATGATATTTGCAACTTTTGTGGATATAAAAGATACTTTTTGGCCCCTAAATGTATAGGAAAGTCATAGTTTGCTCTCCTAACATTTAAATATATACATTTTGCCTTCCTAATTTGTTAGGTGAGAGAAAATATAGTTAAAAGAAATATTCAAATTACACAAATACATTTGAATTAGCATAAAGGAAAATTTTGTAAAAAAAAAAAAAACTCAACTATTGCAATATTTTTTTAAAAATATTTTTGAAAAATTTATAAATAAAGTAAACTACTAAATTTTAAATGAATTAAATATAAAAAATAGCTAACAAAAAATGTAACAATGATATCATAAATGATTATACTTCTTGTACTATTACACAATAAGTTAAAACCGGAGCTAGACATTTAACATCTTCAAATAAATTACTAAGGGGGTGTTTGGTTTAGGGGAATCAAGGAGGGGAATGGGTATCACAAGTAATGATACCCATTGTTAATGTTTGTTAAACAACTATCACTATCATTCAATGGGAATGATAGTGATTAATTGGGGTGTTAATGATTCCCCCAAAATACTAGTCTATCAAACCCATTAACCCTTATTATTAAGGGCAAAAACACACCCATTAAAAAATATATATCTTTTGAGTTACCTACTCTCAATACTCTCTCTCTCTCTCTCTCTCTCTCTCTCTCTCTCTCTCTCTCTCTCTTTTGATTTTGAATTTTTTTATTAGTACTTTATAAATTTTTTTACAAAAATTCTTTTTAATAATTTTTTTATAAAAATTCTTTTTAATAATTTTTTTTACATTCAATAATTTTATAAAAAATTGTATTGAAAATCAAAGATATATAATACTCTCTGTTAATATAATAAAAATAACTTTTTTTTAAGATTATCATTTCCATAAAACTCAAATTAGAGCATGACTATATTTAAAATTGAAGAAATCTTTTTAAATTTTTTTTAAATATACAAAATAAGAAATCTAAAAAATATGTATATCATAAATAAAATTTTAAAATTTTAAAATTTACTTGAAAGTCATTTCAATATACCAAACAAATATTCTTATAATGATACCCATTCCATTATTAAACCAAACATGTTGGGGGGAATCATCAAAACCCATACTCATAATAGGGTTAATGATACCCATAGTGATAGTGATTGAGGAATTTGAACCAAACGCCTCCTAAGAACATACGGAATCAAACTACCATTCCTATGTGTAATACCGGTTACAAAACTTTTTTGTTTTATTTTGGGTAAACAGTTACTTGTGAGTACACCCCCCCGCCCCCTTTTCTCTCTCTCCTCCTCTTCCTCCTCCTGTGTGGGGTGTTTTGGGTTTGTTGGGTCACCGAAAATGGCTTCATTATGATAAAAGCCCAAACCACATCTGAAGAATCCTTTTGAATGTTGGTTCCAAGCATATCAATTATTTTTCACAAAACACATTTCCAATTAATTCTTTTTCGATTTCATACTAAGATTGGTAGAAAAAGCATTGTAATAATTTTCAGTTAGCTCAATCAGCTGTTTTATTATTGTAATAATTTACGTTACCTCATTATATGGGATTCATGTATGTTCAGCTAAATCAAATCAGTCACATCACAAGATGTAATACTATAAGATATCACATGAAATTTACTCGAACCCTTATCCATTTATGTGATCACAGTTTTAGGTATTTTTATTTTATCAAAAAAAATTATTAATCAACAAATTTTCTTCTTTCTTTTTTTTAAAAATATATTTGATACAGTAGTTATAATTTGATAGCTAATACTTCAGGTTTGGGGTAACTATTGAGATTCTAACACAGTTTTCATGTGAATTATGAATAATTTTTCACATAATTTTTCTTATTGTTGTATTCCACTTTGTAATATTTTCAATAGTTTTTACTTTATATTAAAATTTGAATCATATTTTGTTATTTTTCTATTTATTGAATATATCATTTAAAATGTGTTTTTACAAGAAAATATATACTTAACAATAAATGAATTGGGAACGAATAGAGAATCAAGCGGTTAGAGTTTTATGACTCCACCCCAAAGGTCGGGGGTTCGAATCTCACCATGCCAAATTCTCCTTCCCCATGTAATAGTGTAGAAATATATAAAAAAAAACAATAAATGAATTAAAGTCAAAAATCCGACCGGGGTTCTAGGTGGATGTGGGCGTGGCTAAATGACGAGTGGAGAAGGTAAATTTTTAAGTATGGCAGAAAATAATGAAGGATAATCCTACCAATTACGCATTTCTAGGCAAACAACCAATTTATCTAACGTTTGAATTAGATATTAAATCTTACATCTAAAAAGTGATTTGAGTAATTATTTTTTTATTAGATATACACGTACATAATACACAGGTTCAATATTAGTTTTGAGTTTATTTGAGACTCCACATTTGATAAGGTGATGACTTAGCTCCCACCCTAGGCCTTGGATTGTTTATTTCTCATTTGAGCCACGTCTGTGCTTAGACTTTTGGGCTAAGATTTAAGGGGTGTTTAGTTTAGGAGAATCAAGGAGGAGGAGAATGAGTACGAGTAACTAACGACACCAATGTTTGAAAACAAATATTATTATTATTCAATCAAAATGAAAGTGATTACTCGAGGTCTCTATGATTCTCTCCAAAATACTATATCAAACTCATTAACCCTTTTGGAAGAATGATATCTGTTCTATTATCAAACCAAACATGATAGAAGGAATCATCAAAATCCATACTTATAGTGCGATTCATGATATCCATAGTAATAGTGATTGCGAAATTTGTACCAAATGACTCTTTAGTATTTTGTTCGTCATTGCTTACTACAGATTTGATCATCCCTGATTCAGCTCATTTGGCAGCTCGTGTAATATTATATCCCTATGAGCTAAAGCAGATATTCATTGCACGAAGTGCGCTCAAGTGATTAAGTAAATCTAAGCCCTTAAAATAAACCCTGGACCAGATATTTGATGATGTGTGTACACTCACGAGCAAAATTTCACTAGTGCAAAGATTATCTGGGATTTCAAAGAAAATGTTTACCAGGGAAGTCAGAAGAATGGGAGCTGAATAATTCTCCGTTGATTATTCTTGGAGCATTGATAGAAGCCAGTGAGGTAGCAAAAGAAGACAGCAAAGCCAGCTAACAAATTTAACTTAGGTGACCGGGTTGTCCTTTTCAATATTTTCCTGTATATGTAACCGGGCCAGAAGCTGTTGAATTTAGGAAGCAAATTTCTGCATCAGTTCAGGTTATCAATTTATAGTCTCTCCTGTATATAAAATATTCTTCCTCCAGAGGTACAACAGATTACAATAGTATCATCCTAGATCTAGAAATGGCTGGCAAAAGCAAGATTTTGATTATTGGGGGCACAGGATACTTGGGAAAATTCATAGTTGAAGCGAGTGTAAAAGATGGGCACCCAACTTTTGCATTGGTTAGAGAAAGCACAGTCCCAGATCCTAAAAAGGCAGCAATCATAGAAAGCTTCAAGAACTTAGGAGTCACATTTCTTTATGTGGGTTAGCTTTTTTTTTTTTTAAGTGTAATTCTGTTTTCATAAAAAGTTTAAGAAATTGACTTGGATATATATGTTCTGAACAGGGAGATTATACAATCACCAGCAGTTAGTTGATGCAATCAAACAAGTTGATATAGTAATCTCTGCTGTGGGAGGAAATTTAGGAGTGATAGCTGATCAAGTAAAGATCATTGCAGCTGTTAAAGAAGCTGGTAACATCAAAGTAAGCCGATACACATATCCTTAATTTCTTGTTTTTTCCTTGTTCTTTACTACATGTGGTACAAATTCCTAAGACATATGCTATATATGGTTTCAGAGATTTTTGCCTCCTGAATTCGGACTTGATTCGGATCGTGTGCATGCTATTGAGCCTGCTGCAGGCTTATTGAGGACCAAGGCCAAGATTCGCAGAGCTGTTGAGGCAGAAGAAATACCTTACTCTTACTTGGCATCTAATGGTTTTTGCTGGTTATTTGACTCGTTCCTTTAATATCTTTGACGATCTTAGCTCTACAGACCTTCCCAGAGACAAAGTTGTTGTTCTTGGCGATGGAAATCCTAAAGGTGATCACTAACCAGAGGAAGCTTGTCTTGTCTGCTGCTCAGTGTGCAGAATTCTTGCTTTCTTCTATTTTGATTCATCATTCTTTGTTCATCAATTTATATTTGTTCCAGCTGTTTTCGTAAAGGAAGAAGACAGCCACATATACCATCGAAGCAGCAGATGACCCGAGGACTCTGAACAAGGTCGTATATCTTAAACCCCCTGCCAACACTTCGTCCTACAATGAAATAGTATCATTGTGGAAAAGAAAATTGGCAAGACCCTCGAAAGGATTTACGTTCCAGAGGAAGAACTTCCTAAGAAAATTCAAGGTCAGCTAACAAAAAGGGCAAATCAGTTGCCTCTTTCTCAAAAAAAAAAAAAAAAAAAAAAAAAAAAAAATCCATTGGCAATTGGAAAAAATTTTGAGCAACAGTATTTTAACAACACCTGCTAATATGCAGTAGTGCTTAGTCCATGTTGAGAAGACTAACAAATATAGAATTTAATTTGTGCTTTTTCCCTTGATTTTTTTTTTCAGAGGCTTCAATGCCATTGAAGTTGTTCCTATCTCTCGGATACTCGTTTTTTGTGAACGGAGATGTTACGAACTTTGAGATTGAAGCTTCTTTTGGAGTGGAAGCAACGGAGCTTTATCCTGATGTGAAATACACCACAATTGATGAGTACCTTGATCAGTTTGTATGATCAGTTTGTATGAGATATATAAAGAAATTTACTATGTAACTAATGTCTAGCTATCGATAAGATAATCAATATTCATGCCTATAGCTTTACATATGGAAGACATGTGACATATGTACACTTACTCTCCATTAGTTACAATGCCAATAATAAACCTGAAGTATATGCTCTTTCTACTGGTTGATTTTTCCGTATTTCCATCCCCAGATGCTGATTCCTATAATCCCTTCTCTATTGCCTGGCAAATTTTTATAAACTAACCCATTGTCACTAGACTCATGGCACTGAGATTCCGACTGATTATTTTGGAGCTGTCTAATGATTGTAAAACATGTAAACATTCTAAAACTATGTATAAAAAAATAGCAGATAAGGATAGTCTTCCTAGATTCATAAGGGTTCTAGAGTACTTGTATGTTTTGCAATCATTAGACAGCCTAAATTTTCAAGCTTTTTCCAGGCGCGAGGCAGCATCAGTTTTTTGAATTCGATGCTACTATGATTCTGGCAACATGCCTAGTTTGGGTTTACTTCAGTTTTTTGAATTCGATGCTACAATATTCCTTTGAATATTGGTTCCAAGCACCAATTATTTTTCACAAAACACATTTCCAATGAATACTTTTTCGCTTTCATGCTAAGATTGGTAGAAAAAGTATTGTAATAATTTTCAGCTGGCTCAATCAGTTCTTTTATTATTATTATTTTTAATCACTCTACTCTCCATTTCCAACTTTAGCATGCATAATATTCTCTTATTTGCATTTTGCAGACCAATGACAAGATTCATGTCGAACCAGAGGAGGAAACGAACACTTGGCAATATTTTGAGGCAACTCTCAAACTCTAATGGGTTGGTTCTATCCAAAAACATCCCTTCTCAACAACTTACTAGCAGAACATGCCCGTGTGATGAAATCCTGAACTCGTCAATAAGGCTTGATCTTAAGACAGCATGATTTAATCCTCATTAGGTAACGTAAAAACATTACCTCAGTATGGGATTCATGTATGTTCAACTAAATCAAATCGATCACAAGATGTAATACTATAAGATGTCACATGAATTTACTGGAACTCTTATTCTTTTATGTGATCACAGTTTCAGATATATTCATTTTATAAAAAAAAAAACTGAGTAAATCACTATTAACCCCCTGTGGTATAGCCTTCGACCATGATCCTTCTATGGTTTCAATATGACTATATAACTCCATGTGGTTTTATAAAATGTGAAAAATAGACGGAATCAATGTATCGTCACAGAATATTCTAGGAATATTTCAAATTTCTTTCTACTGATGCGGAATATTCCGTAATGGTAAGTGGATTAAACATGCCTAGACCAGAATATTCCGTCCATTTTTCATATTTCATAAAACCACAGGGAGTTATGTAGTCATATTAGAACTATAGGGAGGTCATGTGATCGAAGGCGATACTACGAGGAGATTAAAAGTAATTTATCCAAAAAAATTATTAATCAAGAAATTTTCTTCTTTCTTTTTTTTTTTTAAATATATTTTACACAATAGTTACATTTTGATAACTAATACTTCAAGTTTGGACTAACTGTTGAGATTCTAACACAGTTTTCATGTGAAAATATGAGTAATTTTTCACATAATTTTTCTTATATTTGTATTGCACTTTGTAATATTTTTAATAGTTTTTACTTTAGATTAAAATTTGAGTGATGTTTTGTTACTTTTCTATTGGTTGAATATTTCACTTAGGTGTATTTTTACTAGAAAATATATACTTAAAAATAAATGAATTAAAAATAAAAAATCTGACAGCGGATCTAAGTGGATGTGGGCGTGGCAAAATGAAGGTTAAATAGATTGGGCGGATGACAAGAGCACGAGTGATAATCCGTATAGAAGGTAAATTTTTAAGTACAAACAATGAAGGATAATCCTACCCAATTACCCATTTCTAGGCAAACAACTAATTTATCTTACGTTTGAATTAGATATTAAATCATTACATCGAAAAAGTGATTTGAGAAATTATTTTATTTTATTAGATATATCACATACACAATGCACAGGTTCAATATTAGCTTGAGTTTGATCTGACACTCCATATTTATTTGATAAGGTGATGACTTTAGTTCCCCACCCAAGGCCTTGGATCGTTTATTTCTCATTGAGCCACGTCTGTGCTTAGATTTTTAGGCTAAAGTAATTATCCTTTTTGTTTAATCAGTATTTTGTTCGTCATTGCTTACTGCAAATTTCATCATTCCTGATTCAGCCCATTTGGCAGCTTGTGTAATGTTACATCCCTATGAGCTCAAGCGATATTCATCGCATCATGTGCACTCAAGTGATCTAAGCCCTTAAAATTAATTTTGGACCAGATATTTGATGATGTACGCTCACGAACAAGATTTCACCAGTGCAAAGATTATGTGGGAGTTGAAGGAAAAATTTTTGCCAGGGAAGTCAGAAGAATAGGAGCTGAATTATTCTCGGTTGATTATTCTTGAAGCATTAGTGGAAAAGTCAATAAGGTAGCAAAAAAGGACAGCAATTTGTCCCAACAACCAGTACACAAATATGACTTGAGTGACAGGGCTGTCCTTGGTTCGGATTCTCAGCACGATCTTTTTGGTACCAAGTTCATTGCTAATAATGAGTTCATAAAAAATTATAAAGATTTTATTTCATATTTTAATAATTATCTGAATTATCTTAAAAGTTAAATATAAATGTGAAGTGAAAATTCTTATTTTCGGTATTAAGCTTGGTACTAGAAAAATAAGTTATTCTTAGATGAATTATGAACTTAACGGTGAATAAATGAGCCAACTAAGTTAAGTGCTGGCTGCCCGTTAGGTTTATGTGGTGCAGCTCATAGACCTGATCACCCCAAAAAAATTTCCGGAACAATGGCACCGGGCAAGCAAACTTTTTGGGCTGCCCTTATCAATATTTTCCTCTATATCTAACCCTGCCTGAAGGTGTTGAATTTGTGAAGCAGATTTCTGCATCAGTTCAGGTCATCAATTTATAGTCTCTCCTATATAGAATATTCTTCCTCCAGAGGTACAACAGATTACAGTAGTACCATCCTAGAGCTATAAAATGGCTGGCAAAAGCAAGATGTTGATAATTGGGGGCACAGGAAACCTTGGAAAATTCATAGTTGAAGCAAGTGTAAGAGAGGGGCACCCAACTTTTGCATTGGTTAGAGAAAGCACAGTCTCAGATCCTCAAAAGGCAGCAATCATAGAAAGCTTCAAGAGTTTAGGAGTCACATTTCTTTACGTGGGTTAGCTTATTTTTAAGTGCTTCAATCCTGTTTTCATTTCTTTTGAGAAAAAGTTTAAGAAATTAACACCGATATATATGTTTTGAACAGGGAGATTTATACAATCACCAGCAGTTAGTTGATGCAATCAAACAAGTTGATATAGTAATCTCTGCTATATCAGGAAATTTGGGAGTGATAGCTGATCAAGTGAAGATCATTGCAGCAATTAAAGAAGCTGGTAACATCAAAGTAAGCTGATACACGCATCCTTAATTTCTTGTTTTTTCCTTGTTCTTCAATTCGCATGCTACAAATTCCTAAAACATAAGCTATATTTGGTTTCAGAGATTTTTACCTTCTGAATTCGGACTTGATCCGGATCGTGTGCATGCTGTTGAGCCCGCTGCAAGCTTATTGAGGACCAAGGCCGAGATTCGCAGAGCTGTTGAGGCTGAAAAAATACCTCACTCTTACTTGGCATCTAATGGTTTTGCTGGTTATTTGACTTATTTCCTTAATATCTTTGACGATATTCTCTCTAAAACTCTTCCCAGAGACAAAGTAGTTGTTCTTGGCGATGGAAACCCCAAAGGTGATCACTAACCAGAGGAAGCTTGTCTTGTCTTGTCTGTTGTTCAGTCCACAGAATTCTTGCTTTCTTCTAATTTGAGTTATATACCATATAATCATCATTATTTGTTCATCAATTTTTGTTTATTGCAGCTGCTTTCATAAAGGAAGAAGACATAGCCGCATATACCATCAAAGCAGCAGATGACCCAAGGACTCTGAACAAGATCGTGTATCTTAAACCCCCTGCCAACACTTTGTCCTACAATGAAATAGTATCATTGTGGGAAAAGAAAATTGGCAAGACCCTCGAAAGGATTTACGTTCCAGAGGAAGAACTTCTTAAGAAAATTCAAGGTCAGCTAACAAAAAGGGCAAATCAGTTGCCTCTTTCGGAAAAGAAAAAATAAAAAATCCATAGGCAATGAGGAAAAGGTTTTGAACAATAGTCATTTTAATAACACCTGCTCATATATGGTAGTACTTAGTTCGTGTTGAGAAGACTAATAAATATAGAACTAATTTGCGTTTTTTTTTTTTTCGCTTGAATTTTTTTTCAGAGGCTTCAATGCCAGTGAAGTTGTTCCTATCTCTCGGGTACTCGGTTTTCGTGAAGGGAGATATTACGAACTTTGAGATTGAAGCTTCTTTTGGAGTGGAGGCAACAGAGCTTTATCCTGATGTGAAATACACCACAATTGATGAGTACCTTGAATCAGTTTGTATGAGATACATTAAGAAATTAAGTACTATGTACCTAATGCCTAGCTATCGATAAGATAATCAATATTCCTATATATATATCTGGGAGATATGTTATATGTGTACACTTACTCTCCATTAATAATAGACCTTCATGTCTTCACTATTCCTATGGCTTTACATATGGAAGATGTGTGACATATGTACGCCCTCTTTCCTTTAGTTACAATGCCAATAATAAACCTGAAGTATGCTCTTTCCACTGGTTGATTTTTCCATATTTCCATCCCCAAATTGCTGATTCCTATAATCCCTTCTCTATTGCCTGGAAAATTTTTAAAACTAACTCATTGTCACTAGGCTCATGGCACTGAGGTCCCCGACTGATTATTTTGGAGCTGTTTAATGATTGTAAAACGTATAAACATTATAAAACTATATATATATAAAATAGCAGATCAAGATAGCCTTTCTAGATTTATTGTTGACTTTTGAAAATAAAATAAAAATAATAATCTTCCTAGATTCATTAAGGGTTCTAGAGTATTCATATGTTTTGCAACCATTAGACAGCCCTAAATTTCAAGCTTTTTCCAGGCACTTTTGAATTCGATGCTACTATGATTCTGGCAACATGCCAAGTTTGGATGTCACAAGTTATATGGTGCTGTGGATGCCTATATGGCACTTTACCATGTCTTGTGCACACAATTTTTCCCAAAAAAAAAAAAAAAAAAAGTACACAATTGTCTCTGTTGTCAATGATTGCCAAATGAAAATGATTATTGAATGCATTTTAGTATTTTGACTTGTTTTTCTCCTTCCCAGTGACACTGTTGCCTATGAAGAGACCTATGTGATTGTTACAGGCACTATAAAATCGTGGACAGCTGGAAAAGTTATGCTTTAAATTTATGGTTCTTCTTTTTTTTTTTTTTTTTTTTGAAATATTAAATTTATGGTTATAAGCTAATATTTATGATTTTTTTTTTGTCAAGAATTTTCATAAACAACACTTAAGCTAATATCTATGATGCAAGTGGAAAAAAATATACTCCAGCCATCTCGCTCATGCGCAAAAGAGATTTTATCAGAAAAATTTTAATCGGAAGTTTATTTGCTACGATGCAGGACATAATAATGTTTTCTTTCCAGTTAAGGATCGAGGCTGCAAGAAAGCTATATGGCACGATTAAATAATTAAAGAAGAAAAGTTATGGCATATCCAATACAATGAGAAAACATTGGGCTGGTCCGGACGTAAAAGCCCAGTATATGGCACTTTTTGTCTGTTTATTAGATGAATGTGTTTTTGGACCTCCTTTTTACAGCCCAAAGGGTAAAAGCAAAGCCTACAGGTTAAATATAATAGGCCAGTCTGGTTTTAACTGAGCTGGACTTGTGATTCTTTGCAGCCGAGTTAAGGCTGTATAGATTTGTTCTATTTGGGCCGAGCCGTGTAATGTTTCCGCTGTCCTTCATGAAAATGATAAAAAATAAATTAGTTGACCAGTCCTTAGGTCGAAGTAAATCAAATCGTCACCCCCTACAACTAAATGATATACTACACTGATACTGTGAGCACTAATATCACCTGACTTAGCCATCACCTCGGATAGAATATTGCCTCGGTTGTTTTTTTTTTAAGAACCAAACTGTTCCCGAACAATGGTTTATAAAACACTTATTAAGCTCCTTAAGCGAGGTAATTCGAGGATGATGCGATAAGTTATAACATTTGACACAGGCTATACTATTTGAAACCGTCTACCTATGATTTATAAGGTGACAATTTATGACGTGCCATTTTTATAGTTTTCTTGTCATCCTTCCAATATATAGACCCCTTCTTGTCACACCTATAAGTGTTTTTTTTTTTTAATGTAAGTACAAGATACTTCTTAAAAAAGCTTCCTAATCTATTTAGTTTTTTTAAGGATTGACGTAAACATTGGAGTCACTTTGAAGGATTCACCCCACGTGCTTCTAACTCTTTTTGTTTCAAAAACAAAAAAAAACTCTTTTTTGTTTTGCTTGCCTATATGTACCTCCAGCTCAAATTATCTAAAGAAGTGTCAATCTGAACCTTCGGGCATATCAGTGTGTATGGATGAAATTCTTTAAGAGTATTCATTGAGAAAATCATTACATTTTTTTCTAGATATGTATATTTGAGAGATAAAGTGATAACTCAAAAAAAATGTGAGAAATGCGTAAGGAGAACAACTTTTTGAAAAAAAAAAAATAATAGTAAAACATAGCCTTTTGAAAAAAATGATAATCAAACATAGCCTTACTATATTGGTAATGATATTCTATAATGTATTTCCCCTAAATCTCAAAACAATGGTTTTTCATTTTTCCTATTTTAAGGGAAAAAAACTTAGTAAATTATTTTTTTCTCTTTTTCTTTTATGACTTGGGTGCTTTCAATCGATTTTCCGGAATTGATTTTTAAGGTGGAAATTATATTATTTTTCTCTTTTTTTTTTAAAAATAACATTATTAGTAGACCGCGACAATTACGGAAGACGCGAGCGCAGATAATCAGGAGAAACGAGTCAACCCACTACTCTACTCAGCAACCCCAGGAGGAAGCGCAACTCATCTCAATAGCGGCCTCCACACTTACAGATGCTCAGTTGCTAAACTCAATTCACATTTTCACTCTCCAAAATCAAACCATCAATTCTACTGCTACTGCTTCCCTAACCACACCCATCAAAACAGAATCACTAGTGCTACTATTTTTACCCACCCAAAAAAAAAAAAAAAAAGATGGGTTCACTGGGTAGAGCAATCTACACCGTCGGATTCTGGATTCGGGAGACCGGCCAAGCCCTCGATCGCCTCGGTTGCCGTCTCCAGGGCAACTATTACTTCCAAGAACAACGTACGTTTTCGTTCTCCCCGATCATTTTGTTTTTCTTTAATTTTGTTGTTGAAATTGAACCCTAGAAATTTCCAATTTTTGCTTGTAATCAGGTTCATAATATATTGTCTTTTGGTATTATTTGCTCAAATTATGAGTATTTCTTCTAGCCCATTTAGCATTTTTGTTTGTTCTTCTGTTTTTCCTAATTTATTACTACTATTAGATTATTGAATGGAAATTTCTGGTAGGTGATTGTATTGTGGGATTGATGTATATGTCTTTTCAACGTGTAATTTTTGGAATTGGTTTGGTAAAAAAGTGTCCAGGCATAGAACCCTGATGAACGTATTTGATAAAGCTCCTGTGGTTGATAAGGATGCATTTGTCGCACCGAGTGCTTCCATCATTGGTGATGTGCAGGTTGGCCGAAGTTCTTCCATTTGGTATGGTTGCGTTCTGAGAGGTTAGCTCCACCTGGAATTTTTTTTTTCCCGTTCAGTACATCCCTCTTATTCTGTATATTTATGTTATCTAACATAATAATGTGCATTCGGGCAGCAAACTTATGCATATGTAATTGTGATGTATTGAAGTTCGGCCCTTTTTTTTTTTATTTGGACTGCATTTGTTTGCGCACCTGTTGTTGTAAGACGCCCTTCCTTTCCATGGACTGAAAAATGAATGTTCTGTGTCAATCAAACTCTATGATATCTGTTACCTTTCTTCATGGTCCATCAAATGTGCTTTTGTATTGGAAATGTTGCAAAGTAAGAGTATATGATCTAGTTGTTGACATAGCTTGGTGTAAGATAACATGAGATTTGCTGGTTCAGTGTAAGATAATATGTGGCAAAATGTTAAACCTTAATTTCAAAGGGCATGCCGGCAACTGCTCAAATTGTTGTCACTACATTCTTGAAAGCCTAATGGCTTTAAATATATCTTGCTATTAATCTGCACTCTACCCAGCTAGTGTTTTGGTATTTGCCTGAAAGATAGTCCTGGACAGAAATTCTTTTTTCTCATTTTTATATATTGCGAATACTACAGTGCTCAGACTATTTTAAGTATGCAAATTTGTTTATTCTTCTTTCAAGTTCCTAGAATAATATTATGAACTTATTTCTCCTTGAAGAAACTAAGGTATCCAACTTCTTACATCGGTTTAAGAACTCAAACAGTGTGGAAAGAGGACTATATAATTAGTTTTGTCAATTGTGAATTAATAGATGTAATTTTTGTGCTGTTTTATATCATGGAATATGCTCAGGGAAGTGGGTTGGTTTCTTTAGGCACATAGAATGGTAATGTGGGCCTCTGCATCCCAAGGTTTTACAGGTCCAAGCAGCAGGATGAGGGAGACTGGACACAGCCAAGGATTAAAACACATTTTAGAGTATCTACCTGATATTAAATGCACCTTGATGATATCTGATTTCCCTGGGGTCCCTCGCATGCATTTTCCTGTGATTTCCTTTTGGTTTGGGTCCTGTGGAGGGGAGTGTAAGTTGGTTATTGATATCTTTTGGTTGATATTATTCTTTGCTTGTTCAACTTGTCATCTTTTTGAATTCTTCAGTAAACAACTCCACTCCCATACACAACTTCCATCCTTTTTCCTGCTGTGCATTTTGATGCCTCTTGTCTAAATATAAGATCCATTGCAGGAGATGTAAACAGCATCAGTATTGGGACTGGAACAAATATACAAGATAATTCTCTTGTTCATGTAGCCAAATCCAATCTTAGTGGGAAGGTTTTGCCTACTATCATTGGGGATAATGTTACTGTAGGTGAGTTTGATTAGATGAATATATCTTGTAAACCAGTCATTCGTGTGGCCCTCCTATTGGGTCTTATGGGAAACTTCAATTTTTTATTGAATAGGTCATAGCGCTGTTCTACATGGATGTACTGTCGAGGACGAGGCATTTGTCGGTATGGGTGCAACTTTACTTGATGGGGTGGTTCTAGAGAAGAATGCCATGGTAGCAGCTGGAGCCCTTGTTAGACAGAATACAAGGATCCCCTGTGGTGAGGTTAGTGGACAATGACTTTATTCTAGCTATTCCTTTCGATATCAGTCATCAAGGACCATAGCAGAGACTGTTGGCATCCACTGTTTGCATGAAACTAGTACAACTGATACTTTGAAACTGTTTTCTTCATTGAGGCTTACTTTTGGCGATTGGCCGTAAATACTGTTGTGAAAGAAATTCTTTTTGTGCATTGTTTGGATTTTTTGTTTTATTGCTGATATGAAGACGGGACATAGGAATAAGAAAAGGATTTAGCACAGTTTGTGCATTTGATAAGAAGTTCAAGCTTGAGCATTGCGCTAATTTATGACTGAGAATGTGTTTGGAGAATAAAGTTCTTCAAATCTTCAAGTTGGAATTGTAAAAATTGCATGTATAGTGTTCATGATTATCCTCCTGGTTCTATCATTCTAGATTACTGTATAAGCCATCCTGGGACTGATGAACAGGGCAGCTTAGTCTTTACCATAAATCTTGAGATCGTCGAATAATTATTTATCTGCCTCTAACATCCATACATGATTGTGAATTAGGACTTAAGATTTTGAACAAACAAATGAAGATTCACTTCCGTTGCTGCCATTTAATGGGATTTGGTCTGTCTAGTTTTTAGTTTTTATAGTTAAATGCTTGGTAGAAAATGAAGGAAAGAAACTGGATGGGTGAAAGAAATCCATTGGCTTATTAATGCTGTATATTAAATACAGGTATGGGGAGGAAACCCAGCAAAGTTTCTGAGGAAGCTTACTGAGGATGAAATAGCCTTTATATCCCAGTCAGCCTTCAACTATTCTAACTTAGCACAAGTCCATGCAGCCGAGAATGCTAAAGGCTTTGATGAAATTGAGTTTGAGAAGGTTCTTCGTAAAAAGTTTGCACGCCGGGACGAAGAGTATGATTCGATGCTGGGTGTTGTTCGTGAAACACCTCCAGAGCTTATACTTCCTGATAATGTTTTACCACAGAAGGCACCAAAAGCTTCTTGAAATTGTGAGGCGGTGCATGTTGGGAAGCTCTTGAGATTTGAGTTTGATGATCTTTTATTATTATGTGCGGATAAAATAGGAAAAGACGTGCATTTCTTTTCTAATAATTTTGGGATCAGGCTCAAGTGTTGAAGATTAACCCTGGTATGCAGTTCTTGCATGTAGCTTTTGCTCATCCACCTTGGCTCATTACAGGCACTATATTTCTCGAGATTATTGACGAGATGTCTGGGCTAAAATTTATTATTTGTAAACTAGGGATAGTCAAAGAGTCTACTTTGTAATTTGAATTTCTTTCATTTTAGTTTTCACATAAATAAGGTGAATGACTTTCTTTTTTAGGTATGCTATTCTCGCTAACGATCGTCAACCTATTAAATTACAAATTTGCGTACACGGCTTTTTTGGTTTTTATGAAATGGGGTAAAAGGGCAGGTAGTTAACTATAAGTTGTAAGAGCAAAGTTATTTTGTCTAGACAAATGATTCCAATTATTTACTGATGAACAGAAAACTGGATAGGTAAGCAAGTGTGGCCTATCTGCTCAAATTCACTAATTTCTCCTTATCTATCGAGGATCCACTAATTTCTGGATGAAGAAGAATGTGAAAGGGTTTTTTGGTTTGGTAACGGATCCAAAAACTCGCTGAAGGTCTGGTGCAAGAAATGATTATGCTGTTCATTTATTGTATTCGTGGCTTAGAGCTCTTTTTTTTTTTTTTTTCCATCAATTCTCGTTACAATGTATGTTTTTTTGCCTCACACAATCAGAATGAGTCTCCCAAATTAGTACCGGGATGAGATTTTAGACTTTTTGTCACACACAATTGGAGTGTGGTGCCCAATCCTAAATCTACATGTGGAGCATCTTAAGGGTGCTCTCTGACCAACCGGCAAAGCTGGGTTGGCTGAGAGAATTGATATGCACGTCTTTATGAGAAGCGCTGGCATGTCGTCTCTGAAATGGGGATCCTATGTATTACTAACGGTTTTTCCTAACTGTGAGTATGGCGTTTAGCATATTTAATATGAAAATTAGTATATTAAACATCTATCTTCCTTAAGTGAACAATTTCACCAGTTCGAGCTCATGCTTGACAGTCCTAGGGTTGAGTAAAATTGGCATTCTTGTACCTGCAGGTACACGTTCAGAAACCATGAAAAAGTTTGATTTAAATTTCAGCTCGACCAAGTACCCTGATTGTCACCACCATCCAGTTTAAAATGCATAAACCAAACTTTTGATCTCACCTGGTGTTCAGCCAATGTGTTAGATTGTTAGGTCGAACACCTGTTCACTGTTGTCTCAATCCAACCTAATCTTTTCGCTAACCCCTGGTGCTAACTTGAAGCACCAACATCTTGGTCCTAGTACAGGAACTTGCTTACAACTGTAAGCTCCCAAAATAGTTTCACAAAGAGGAAAGATGACATCTCGTTCCACAAAACATCAAATTAATATGTACGGCTTGTCATCTTCTGTATCATCACGTTTCTACATTTGAAAAATTGCAAAAGCTTACAGAACAAATGCTGGCCTGACCTTTCTTTACTAAGGATTGGCCCTACAAGAAAAATTATTTCACGGAAAGCGGATTACTGAATCAGCGTACAGTGATTCTATGATTATAGGCAGCCATATTTGAAATCCAGAGTGGCAAATGATGTTCATATTATCTTGTTAAAATAGATCCGAAAATTGAGAGAGATCCATCAACAAGATTTTTTGCTTCATTCAATCTAATTCTGTTTTGCATAGTACGTTTTTTATATTTGATTACGTATTACACAGATGGTGGATCCAATTATACCATTTATAGATGAGGTGCAAGTAAATTGTACCTTACGCAATAAGTGGCCTTCAATATATGTTGAATTTTCAAAAATTATACAGGTAAATTAATTGTTTGGAATGGCCATTTGATCATCTGTTAAGTAGACTTGTTTCTTGAAATTTACCACTAGAATGTTTGAAATTCATCAATTTGATCATACTAGCATACTCTATCAAGTTCTAGCTAATTATACAGTAGATATAAACTGAACAATTGAAGTGATGTATTACAAGTTTGACAAATATAACTCGTGTATAAGATGCAAACTTTCACAAAATGAATACGTAAACCGTCGTTTTTAAGAGAAGGATGTCATATTTTATATGAGTTTCAAAAGGATAAAAATACAATTTTCCTCTAGTTGATCTTTTGGCCCCCAACCCTCTGTGTGTGTGTGTGTGTGTGTTTTTTTTTTTTTTTTTTTTTTTTTGGGGTTGGTGATATATACATTTGCATAAACAATTTTGGGACGTTAACTGGTGATATGGTGTATGCATGAAGTGTAAGTGAGTAATAGATACAGGCATGATTGATAGGCAATAGGCTCCTCATGCAGGGTGCGAAATTAGAGCTGGAAAATCAGATCAACTAGGACTAATTAATCATGGCACACATGCAGAGTGTCAATAAATAATCATACTCACTCAGAAACACACAGTGAACTTAGACCCATAATGAAACTTGTGTCGGAGGCAACAGTCAGACCAAGAATTGCATGCGTGCTCATATGGTCATTTGTTTGCCTCTCTTATGCAAGTTAATCATGTTACTTCTTACACTTGATGATAGTAATAATAGTACACAAAGTCTATGTAATCCGCATATTAATTACAAGATTAAACAAATGGATCTCATAAGTTCGGAGTGACTAAATTTGGCATTTTTGAGGATTAGGAGGTGTAAGTTTGTTAAAAGTGCAGCTATAGATATTGTAACTTATTGATAAAAATATCAATCAGTAATATGAATTTGATTAGTTGGTCTTCGTGGCCTCGTATGTATAATACTTTCCATTGTACAAGAAGGGCTTATCTACGTTGGAGTATTTATTTTTTTCGAGTTTCATTTTGTTATTTACTTTAAGAAAAAAAATGCAGCTTTTCTAAAAGTGGCCAACAGAATGGACCCAGAAGCAAGCAGAAAAATTCGCTCTTTTTGCATAGGAGTCTTGTTAATGGTCTTGCAGATTGCTATAGTTTATCCCAACTTTTTCCCTTTGCTGAATTGCTAAAGTACCTCATAACGAGAAACGTGGCAAGATACGATTGGCTGGTGGAAACAAGAGTAACTAAGACGAAGAGCAAAATCTTCTTTCATAAAGAGAAAAAGAAAATCAAAAGGGAAGGGACAAAGTAAATAAGCTTCCCTTTGAATCTTGCCTTTCAAATGGCACTACTATTTCTTTGAATCTTTTTGGACATAAAAAAGTGAAATTCAGTAATACACCAAACGAATAATGCTAAAGTAACTCCTAAAAAAGTGAAGTTCAGTACTGAACCAAACGAATAATTCTAAAGTAACTCGCAAAAAGTTTATATCAATTTGGCACAAGATTCGTCCATTGTAACTCTAACAAATTAGTTTATAGAAAATGAGACTTAATATAAGATGACTAATTTATAAATTTGAATTTAGGCATCATCTCAAGTATTACAAATTAGAATGCTACATGAATTACAAAACATTCTCCTAAAACAATATATATATATATATATATATATATATATATATATGTCTGTCTGTCTGTATGTATGTAAACTACGACTTTGCAAAATCCAGATATAATACACAAAAAAGAAATTTCTCCATCAAAGTTAGGAAGCCAAGGTCCTATTTCAGATGAAGATATTTCATTAATTTAGAATGCCAGTAGTAGAATGCTTCCTGGTACCACAATAATCTCAAGTGTGTGCCCAACAACACTTAACACCTACCCCTGTTATTTAGACTGTGATTGAGCTATCAATGACGAAAATGGTGATATGACTAGGCTTATCACAGTATCAATAGAAAGGCAGATGTTAACTTATGATCGTGCAGCCATGTTTGTATGAAATTTAATCCACATGACTTCTCTCTCATGGCTTTGAATGATGGTATGTACTAATGCTATCATGTTGTTATCCCAGTCCACATCATTTGGTACCCAATTAACGTGTTAAATGCTATCCATCTAACCTCATTCTAATAGAATGATGACAAGGATTTAAGAATGGTGTGGTAGGTATCCACAACTTTAGTTTCAAGAAAATTCAAAAGTTGAAATCAAGGGATCATTAACAATCACCAAGGAAATCTCTTGATGATATCAAATCACTAACACAACATCTATCTCCAAATTAAAAAATAAATATATGGTGGCACATTTTATTCACATTAACTTGTACATTTACAAAAGTTGTATAACACCTTTGAGTCTATCTAATTATCAAAGTTGTGGGACTACAAATCAGAAAATCAAATTATACCAATAATTTATAAATTTAATATCAATATCTATTCTACTTTTACCAACAAAAGAGAATCTCATTACTAGATAAGTTTGTTTCGAATTCTCAATCTCAAATATCGCATCTATTTTTTCAATTCAAGCTTTTGTATAACTCGTTACTAGATAAGTTCGCTTCAAATCCTTTATCTCAAACAACGTATTTGTTTATTAATTTAACTTTTATATGACTGTCACGTATAGTAATTCACATATGTATTTACCTGCAAATGGCAGCTATAAGAGAGAGAGAGAGGATTCGAGGGTAGACCAGCTAGGTTAAATTTGAAACTTGAAGGACTGCAAAAATAGAGATATCAATTGTTGTCAAGCAAAAAGCCATAAATCCCATAGAAACCTCCCAAAATGCCCAATCACCTTTGGTGTACCCCATGATGGGCTCCCAGGATCTAATCCAACTCTCACTTGTCAATGTTGTCATCCAATTCTTGTCTCTTCATTTCCTAATAAATCGCCGATTAATACGTCAGCGAATCCAATCTCCTTTCCTCGCCCCGTCAATAAAAGACAGTTAATCTTCCTGCAGTTTCTCCAAATCGACAGCCCTATATTTGTCATTTCACAAATTCCCCATTCCTTTTTACCCTTTTACCCCTCTTCACCTCCTCCTTCCTTCCTTCTTAGCTCCCTCCTTTCCCACTCTGCACCAAAAACGAGGATACGAAAAGCAACGCAAAACCAAAAAATATTTTCTCAAAAAAAAAAAAAATAAATAAATAAAATATAATCCCTAGGGTTTGCTAGGGATTTTCACTTCTATGGAAAATCTTTCGCATTCATTTGCGAAGAAAAGTTACGGCGGAAATGGCTTTGGAATGGCGAGTCACAGTCACAAGTCAGTCTACGACGACGTTTTCGGCGGTCCGCCGAAGTTCGGCGTGCCGACTTTGGCGCCTCGTCTCGAAGACTATAGTGAGATTTTTGGAGGTTTTCATTCGGCGAGAGGATATTCTATTCCGACTCTGGATCTTCCGGTAGTGGACGATGCGGAGCTCAGTTTTGATGTTCGGAACTCCAGGTTCGACTATTCTGAAGTTTTCGGAGGTTTTAACGGTCTGGATTTTACGGTGTCGTTTGAGGATTTGGTTAGGAAATCCAACGGTGGTGATGATCCTTCTGATGAGGATGATGATGATGATGCTGCATGGTATGCTTTTTACTGTAGGTTGTTAGTATTTCTTTTTTGGGTTGTTTGAGCTTTTCTGAATTTTGTTTATGCTAAGTTGGCTGCTACTGCTTGAACATATTTAACTTGTGTGCATGCAAGAAGGTTTTTGTGTGGTTTTCTGGGTGAAAAATTGTCGGATAAGAACAATTAGAGGACGATGAAATTTTTTTTGGGGTAATTTTTTTTTACCTCAGAGGGTTTTCATTGGCTTGGCCAAAATTTTTCGAGTGGACTGATACTGAAGCTGTGCTTGTGCTGCACCAAACATTGAAACAGAGAGAGAGTGTATGAAGGCATAAGCATTTCGAGGACTTATATTGGGAGATTGATTGCTATTTTGTACTAACATCTTAAAAGGACCAGTTTTGCTGAGGATTAGACTCGACAGAAAGTAAAGGGATAAATTGTTAAAGTAGAAATGAATATTGAGAGCAACTGAACTTTTAATAGAATCCCTAATTATTTAAATGTAAATGGTATCTAACATGGATGAAATGCGTTAATTTGATCTGTAGGTTGTAATGCGTGTGCAAATCTGCAAAATACAAGAATGTCATCACGGCTCAAAGTAGTTCCCTTTGATTGATTTGCTTCTTGAAAAATCCATTTCTCTCGTAAATCTTTTTTATTTACTTTAATGTGTGAAATTTGTTTTGAAACCTATCTGTTTATGTACCTTGGAGGTCCTTGAGTACTTTAAATTTTCTCAAAAAGCTGTGAAAGCCACAAATTTGACAATACTAAATTGGGTTTCATTTTACTGGTTATAAATTTAGTTGGTTTTGTCTGACGAGGAGACATTCATAATAATGGTTTTATCATTGATTATTTAGGCTCCTGTTAAAGGAATGATACCTTAACATCACTAGTGAATAACATCAATGGACTAGGTACATTCAAATGAGGAACTAATTTATTGCAATAAGCCTTAAAGAATCTTCTGAATTTTGATTTCTGGATCTCCCTCTTTATGGAGCCTTATAAATCAAGAAGACCATGAGTAAATTCTTGTGTACAAGTACCGAAATTGGGTTGACATCTTCTGTCCGTTTTGTTATTCTAGGACTCCGGCACAAAGTGAGTCTTTGTCAGATGAATCAGATCCTTCCATTTGTTCTGAAAGAAGTCAAAGCCTGACGAATGCGGATACTTGCAGTGCAGTAAGTGGCACTAGGCCGTTTGATATCTCATATCACAAGGCTAACCAAAGAAGCAACGAAAAGATATCAAATGTGGCAACACATGTAGCTCAATTACACACTATTCCTGGGCATGCTTATGTGATTGATGACATTCATGCTCCACAAAAAGTTGTGGGATCTAAGTTGCAAACAACCAGTGATCTGATTTCCAATATTGATTTTGGTGGGAGAACAACAGTTGAGAAACAGTTTAAGAAAAGTATATCTCTTCCAGCAAGAAGTGATGTTGGAACATCTGAAAGTGATTTTTGTTATGGAGAGAAATCTGGTGGACCTGTTTTCTCTCAGAATCAGCCATTTGTAACTGTAAATAACATCAATCTCAGGACAAAGCCTTCTCGGTTGCCACCACCTTCAAGACCACCGCCTGTCTTTGCATCTGACAGACCAAATTCAAAGCTTAAATCTTGTATGACTTGTTCTTTTGAACAGACAGAAGGTGGTAGTTCGCTATCCTTTTATGACATAGAAACAGATGGAAATTCATCTATGATTGCATCTGCCACTGTGAGAGACCCCATGGAGAAAGCTCAGGCAAAAATTAGAAGCACAAAAGAATCAGTGGAGAAGAAAGAATCTTTCCAGGTCTCTTTGAAACTGCATTCACAAAATGACATTGACATTGTGGAGGAGACGATGAGCAAGACTTTTGATAGTTCTAAAGATGACAGGGTACAAGAAAAATGTGCAAAACAAGGTAGTGGAATAAATTCTCTTTCTGGGGAAAGGAACAGAATAAAGATGGATAAAGAAGTTTCAGATTTGCTCGAAAGGGAAGGTTATATTGATTTAACTGAAAAACCCGTGAAAAGTAGATATGGCAAACAGAGTAGACCATCATATCCAGTAACTCATAAATCTGAAGGGACTTTTGCTTGGAGACAAGCAACAGATTATTTTGAAGTTGTTGAAGCAGATATTCCCTTCCAGGCTTTTGAGCAGAATAATGATGAAAATGGGTTATGGCAAATGGATTCAGATGAGTTCAGACACAGGGTGGCCACTGAAGCAATTGAGCAGCTAGAAGATGCTAAGGAATTTAAAGCAGCAATGAAGGCCCCTAAGTTGGAAGGCAAAAGGAATAAGCTAGATGTGGTTGCAGAAACTATTGGCAGCAGGATGAGCTCAGAAACAATTAGTAAATCAAGCTGTCAACCGGAGTCTGAGAAGAAAGTACAGGCAGGGGTAAATATCTGTGAATCAGAATTGAGTAAGATGGAAATGAAAATGGCCAAACAGCATGAAGATAGTGGAAAGGTAGAAAATGTCACTTACAAGAGTGTACAGAGCCATGCAAGAGCTGACTTGCACATAGCTGAAGTTGAAGCTAAAAGTAATATTGGGGATATTAGTGAAAGGCTAGATACTGATAAAATGCTCGTGGATGCTCGTGCAAGGAAAGCAAATGACAGGAGATCAGGAGAAAATTTTGTGATGGACAATTGTCATGCAAAACTTGACAAGGCTTCTCAACATGAAGGAAATGGGAAAGACAAAACAAAGCAGGATGAGAAACAGAAGAAGCAAGAAGAGTGTTACGGATCACAAAAAGACAAGAGGAAACAGAAAGAAGTTGATGATGGAAAAGAAAATCAGAACGTACAGAAAGAAGTTATGGAGTCCCAAGACAATGAAAGGAAACTCACAGGGGCCATTGAGCACGAAGAGAATGAAAAGAATTTCAAGAAGTCTTTTGAGAAAGGAGAAAGTAAGATAGGTCAAGAACTAGACTGCCTAATAGAGAAAGACAAAGCGAGGTTTAGAGAGGCTTATAACCTGGTGGACAATGAAGAGAACTTTGAAGTGACTATTTCACAAAATCATGAAGAAAGACAAAGTAATGCTTGTGAACCAGAAAAGGGTGAGGTTAGACATAAAGAGATTGGGAAGCAAGAACACGATAAAAATGGATCAGCTGCGGTTCTTGTGGAAGATGTTGAAGATAGCTCTAAAGTAAATAATGCATCGGAAGAAAGTGTGCATGTGAGTGAAGAGGCTGGTAAGCATGATGAGTGGCGTGGGCGTGCCAAGGATGCAGAGCAGATTACAAGGGATGCCAAGGACAAGACAGTAAATTTGGATCAAGTAACGCAGCTGCCCACAGAAAGAGAGAATATCAAGGTATATGATGGAATGGGCAAACTGACTGATGAGATGAATGGTCCTCTTTTGCCTGGGAAGCTTGATAAGAAATGTGGAAAGCTGGAAACAACTCAAGCATCATTTTCATATGGTAAAAATGATTTTAGAACGGGAGCCAAATGTAGTGAACAGGGACTTCATCCAAGAGCAGCTAATCTTCTGGTTGAAGAAAGATCCCACTCATTCAGGAAGAATCAAAATAAGTTGCAACATGAAAATCATGAAAAAGGAACAGTTGATATAATCAATTCTCCTTGTTTACATGAGCATGGGATGAATTCTAATGAAGCTAGCATTGGCATTGGGAAGTCAACTGTACAGGATGGAGAAGTCTCTCAAAGGGCATGTGATCCTGAGACCGCAAGAGTAGAAACTCATGAACAAGGGCATAGAGAGAAGATGATCAATGGGGTTCAGATCACTGTCACCAAGGAAATCCTGAGGGACAAAGTTAAACCATGTAAACCGTGTATGGAGTGGGCTGAAAATAGACAGGTGACGGGAACTGTTTCACCAGCTGTGATGGAAGGCGGAGAAAATGCATTCAATGTAGGTCAAAGATGTAGCCAAAATGTGGAAAGGAAAGAGAAGAATTTGAATGAGACTCTTGCTCAAGAAGATAATGGAATAGAAAAAAGATTGCAGAAGGAAAAAGAACTAGAAAAAGAGTATCTAAGAAAGATGGAAGAAGAGAGGGACAGAGAGAGGGAAAGAGAAAAGGATAGGATGGCTGTTGATAAAGCCACCCTTGAAGCTCGTGATAGGTCATATGCTGAAGCCCGTGGAAGAGCAGAAAGAGCTGCTTTTGAAAGAGCCACTGCTGCTGCTGAAGTACGACAAAGGGCGATGGCTGAGGCTCGAGAAAAATTAGAGAAGGCGGCTTTGGAGGCTAGGGAGAGATCTGTATCAGATAAGGCATCTGTAGAGGCAAGGATCAGGGCCGAGCGTGCTGCAGTAGAAAGAGCTACTGTAGAGGCTAGGCAACGTGCTTTTGAAAAAGCAAGTGGCTGACAAGGTTTCCTCTGAACCACGAGAAAGGGTGGAAAGATCAGTTTCTGATAAATACTATGCTTCTTCCAGAACTGTTGAAATGAGACAGAGCTCTTCCTTCTCCGTGAGTATATTTTTATTCTTCTAATGTTAAATTACATGGAATTTGCCAAATAATGGGATAGTAACCACAGGATCTGCCGGACCTTCAATCACAGAACGCTGGAACTTCAAATGCATTGCGATATTCATACTCTACAGTCCATGCTGGTATGTGTTTTGTAAATCTGAGAAGTTACTTTTGGAGCACTGTAAACAACTTTCTGTAGGTTTATCTTTAATCACTGTAATACTTTATACTTTTCCGAACTTCCTGAAAGTATTGCTTATTTTGATAAATTGACATTACTTCAACTTTAAGCTTAACCAAACAAACACTAAAAAAATGTAGGACATGAAGGTGAATCACCTCAGAGGTGTAAAGCTCGACTGGAGAGATATCGCAGAACAGCAGAGCGTGCAGTATGTGCTTATTTTTCCTTTCCCGCTTCATCTCTCTAGCTCATATTGTCATATTTTTTCAAAATTTCTGCTAGAAGATTATGATCTAAAACAAATTTTGGTGCCATTTCAGGCGAAAGCTTTGGCAGAGAAAAATATGCGTGATCTTCTTGCACAAAAAGAGCAAGCAGAGAGAAGTGTATGCATCCTTTTCATGAGCATATGCTGAAGTATTACTTAGTTGTGGTTATTGTCTTACACAAAGATAGTTTTGCAGAGATTAGCAGAGAGTTTGGATGGTGAAGTTAAGAGATGGTCGAGTGGGAAAGAAGGGAATCTTCGGGCACTGCTTTCAACATTGCAATATGTGAGATTATCCATCCTGCGCTCGTTAAATATACCTTGAATACATTTTTTATTTTATTTTTTTTTAATTGAACATCTGTAGTTTATTACACGTAGATATCTTCCTATGCTGTTTCACCAAATCTATCTTTGAAGCAAAACTTCCTCACCTTTCTGAATGGTTAACCATCAAATACCATTATATGGTTTTTTTGGACTATAATGACACTAAAATAGAATAAAAGGTGCATGAGTTTATTTATTTGTAGTTTTACTTTGCGGTTTCTATATGAGTATAAAGTCTGCTTTTGTCTGTAATGTTAAATCTTTGTATTGCCTGGTGAAAAATTAGGGAGCAGAGTAAGAGATAAAGATATTATCAAACAAGGGCAGAAATTTCAAGAAAATAGTTAGATCTGTTCACAACTGTCATTAATATCCGTCCTGCTTTTCTGGAATTGTGGTCATCTTTACTTCGGTTTAATTATATATAATGTATTTCCCAACTTCTATCATCGGTTAGTGTTGTGCATTTAGGCAACTTGTTAGTGATGTCTTAGTATCATGTGTAGTCCTTTCGAGATGCTAAATCTGAGACTAAATTTTTTCTATGGCAGATTCTTGGGCCTGATAGTGGTTGGCAGCCCATTCCGTTAACTGAAGTTATAACTTCTGCAGCTGTAAAAAAGCTTACAGGAAGGCCACTCTTTGTGTTCACCCTGACAAATTACAACAACGTGGTGCCAGCATTCAACAGAAGTATATATGTGAGAAAGTGTTTGATCTTTTGAAGGTAAGTTGCTGATATGAATTCTCAGATTTTTTAGCATGTGATAGAATAGAAAATGATATATGCCAAATGATTTGCTTCTGTTGTATATGGTAATTTGTTAGAATTGTGTAAGCACTTTCCTATTATGGATCTGCAGAGTTTATTAATGCCTTTTATGATCCCTATAGTATCCTTGTAGAGCGTAACTTGCTGGTCAGTTCTGTTAAACGCATCACAGTCAAACAGTTTTGGATGTTTATATTTTTCTGGCGTTCATTTGACGAAATGTTTTACCGTTAATTATATAGGATGTTTAATGCTTTCCGATGCCTTTAATGAACTAATTATTTTTAAGTATTTCATATTGGCTACAAATATCTGCTTGATAACCTTTACTGTTATCTTTCTAAGTGTTCTTATTTCACCTGTCTTTAGGAAGCCTGGAGGACATTCAACTCTGAGGAATGGTAGTCAACAGCATCTCGGGTGCACAGTTGATTCTGTAATTTATCATGTTAGCAAGTAAACTCTTTTTATTTCTCCCAAAAAGGAATGAACATTCTTTCGTTATACCATCCAATTTATGGGTTCTTATAATTTGTATATAATAAGCCTTGACGAATTGGATGCAAAAACATTTTAATTAAAAATATATCCTCTCCTCGTCTTTGTTAATTGTTATGAGGTTGGATCAAAATATTCACTTGTCCATTTTCCTGGAATGGCAGCTCTGCCACCACGAAGGAAGATTAGAATAAAAAGACCATGAAATTATTTTACAATAAGGAGTTTGGTAGAGCCAGCTGCACAAACTTATTAAATGGTGGCTAAAAAAAAAATCGAATGGACCATTTAAGTTTTTGAGTAGACATTCTACGTCCAGAACATTTAATATACTTAGATTGAGATTCACCAGTCACACGACTGACTCTGCTAGTCACAAAGGCGGGTTCTCCAGTTATGAAAACCAATTTAGGAGGTTAGCTGCTGGCGCAGTTGCCAGCCAAAGATGATGATGAAGAAAGGCTTTTGGCTCAATTTCAAGAATTAGAAGCATCGTCAATGGCTAGTGGTTCCCTTGGTTGCAGTGCCCGTAAATTTCTAACTGCAAACGCTTAATCCTAAAATCCAATTGGCTTTTTATTCTGCTGATGCTCCTGCAACTACTCATAGATGCTCATTATTTTGTTAATCTTGCACGGTTAAAATTGTGTCATCGTCCCAAGCACAAAGATGCTCTCTAAGAACTCAAGACAATTGAGGTAGTTGTGAATTTGTAATTGATATACACTATCAAAATTTGGTGATTTAGAAAATTGGATACAGGAAATTAATCAATTTCAAACCTCAAATTAAGAATTAAAAAAAAAACTTCAAATTAAGAAGAAAGATAAATGTAATTCCATTCCAACAATCTTCCAAAGAGGTTAACAAACACACGTTCAACCAGCCGCATTTTAATTCTTCTAAGACCTCAATTATGAAGCCTTTTTTTTTTTTTTGTCTTTTTTGATGAATTTCAACTTTTGGCCGGATGAAGCACATTATTGACAAAATACCGGGGGGAAAATGTCAAAGAAGTGTTCAACAAGAAAACCATACAGCTGATGCAATGGTTCAAATGCCAAGGGAAAAAAGAAATTACATTATAACTATCAGTTCAGTAGTGCTATTCTTCCGAGGAATTTGGAAGTGACCCGTTGACTTGGGCATTAGCCTGGTCATCGGCTATGCCGGGAAGTGATTCTTTTACATTTCCATTTTCATGGGTTTGGGTAGAATAGGGAAGCAATCCCTTTTCGCGTCATGTGTCAATGGCCCCCTGAAACATGTCATCCAACGTGTACTTATACTGGAAGCCCTTGTCTATCAACTTCTTGGATGAGAAAGATACCATGGGGATGTCCTTGCCTATTCCCTTTAACCTGTCGATGTCAAAATCTAATTGTGTCAAAGTTTGGAATTACAGACAAAATGCAGAAATATAGCTTATAAAGTAAGATACTAGCTGGGGTGTGTATAAGCAATCAGATAACCAAAAGCCAATTTGTAAAAGGGAATTCAACAGGCTTACTCGGGGATTGAGTATTCTGGCCACTTTTCTCTAATCATTTTTGCCAAATCATGAATAGTGGCATCATGAGAAGAACCGATGTATCTTCCTTCGGCTTGAGGATCCTCATACAAGAATATATGGGCCTCACAGAGATGATCAAGATGGACAAACTGACCTTGCTTTATGATTGAGTAGTGAGCTTCATTTTCTGCACCACGCATTGTTGTTAACAAAAACACCCTCCGACTTTGAGAAGATAATGTTTTTTAATATACTACCAGAATGGATATATATATTCTTACCAATTACCAGTGATCAATGATAGTGCAGTTACAAGGCTGGGTGGGAAGGTAGGCATGATGAATGGACCTACAACTAGTGTTGGTATTGTGCTTATGAAATCAATATTGTTCTGTTTAGAGGCTTCCCATGCTTCTTTCTCAGCCAAAAGCTTAGAAACGAAATACATCTGCAAAAAAGAGAGCGATTACATGAAGGATTAGCTCATGATTTCTCCAATATAAATTTTCGAGCCAATTCAAGAGAAATGGGAGGAAAAAGTACGAACCCATCCTGTCATTTTTTTGGAATAAATGAAATCCAAATCACTCCAGTCGCTTTCATCGTATACTGGCTTTTGGTGCTCTTGAACATTGACGGTTCCAGCAGATGAAGTATAAACAAGCCTCTTGACTGTTTTTGCCTTAACACATGATCTAATGATGCTTAAAACCCCATTCATTGTTGGCTTGATCACTTCATTCTGGAACATGGACACCAAAAAGGAAAAAAAATTCTTTTTACTACAGCTTATTCAAAAGCAAATCAATCATAATTGCTCTGTAAAAGATTCATTTCCAGGTTACTTCAATTTCGACATCAATTGCTAGTCTTTCTTAACCCATATGGAACTACTGAAAATCACCAGCCATTTTTTTAATAGCCAGTGGTGGGATATCTGATCACACTTCATGACCTTTAGAACTAATTATCAATAAACAGTTCAAATTGATCAGTTATTTATCCTTTTTCTCTACCAAACAGAGCTAAAATAAAAAGAAAGTAATCAAAATCCATAGGTGACATGTTTGACTCAAGTTATTAATTATATGCACCTCAGGGTCTTTAGATTCAAAATCCATAGGTGTGGCCACATGAAACGCCCCTTCACAACCTTGAATGGCTTCATCAAAGCTTCCTTCTTCCGTCATGTCCGCCTTCCACAGCGTTAAACGTGTGCTAGCTTTCGGCAAATCTAGCAAATGCTTTACCTTCTTTATATTCCCTACAAGATAGCAACACAAAGTCAATTTGTGTGTACCCCGTATAGGTTCATACAAACATGTAAAATACCAGCGTCTGGTCAATGGAACTATTCTTAAGTTAAGAAAGCCTACCTGGATCGCGAACAGTGGCACGGACAACATAGCCACGTTCAAGAAGTCTCATTACAAGCCACGATCCAATAAATCCAGCAGCTCCTGTGACACAAACCGTGCCCTTTGGCGTGGCAGAGGGTGCATCTCCTTCCATATTGAGAAAGTTGGAAAATGAAATGTTAAGATGGAATATCTGATGGACCTATAACTATGAAATTTCCTGATCACTATATAGAAGGAAAATTTGGAATCATACAAGAAAATGAATCTTAGCTAGCTAGTTTGGTGAATTAGAAGAGTGAAGAATGACCAGGTCTCCTTTTTATATCACTGAAAAGTTGCTGCATTCAGGCATAGTGTTACTGAAGATTGTTGGCAATGCTGCACGTGCTCAACGGATCATTTAGCTACTTATAAGATGGGAGCTGCCATTGAATGGGAAATATTTAGATGGACCCGGTCTACGCAATAGTTCTGTGGACCCCTTGATCCAAAAGCAGCCACATCATCCATGAATGATGTGGCTGCTTCTGGACCAAGGGTCCACGGAACTATTCCGTGGATTGGGTCCATCTAAGTATTTTCCCCATTGAATGGTAGCTGGAAGTTTGGACTTGGAGATGCAGATGCTATTGTTTAGTGCTTAGTGCTCACCCCATCAGGGGAGAATATTTATTTCCTGAAAACAACGAAACTCAAAATACATTTATTTGTCTGTACATGTTTCCATATTTCTAGTAGTAATTCATATAAAGTCATTGAAAATGTTTCTTGTGCCTTTTGCTTTCGCAACACTGTTTATTTGGTTAAATTTGTTAGAAACGTGTTTATTTTTTTAACAACTTTGAGCACATTTTTTAACTAATTATTTACCTCACATATACATTTATTAATAATTCTCTAAAACTATTATAATATTATTAAAAAACACTCCAAAAATAATCATTGTGGTATCTTGACAATTGTTAATTTTTTATTTATGAATAAACATGCTTTTATTAAAGGAACCAGTGTATTAGCGTAGCATAGCAACTACCTATTAAATATTAAAACATCACATCAAGGGTGAATTGGATTGTAACAGCTAGTTTGGGAGCAAAGATTTGGGGAGAAAAGAAAGGAAAAGTTAAGGTTTGATTGTTTGAGAGTTAGTGGAAAAAGAAAAGAAAAGAAATTCAGAAGAATGACTTTATTTGGGAGTTGGAATGAGGGAAAGAAAAGGAAAGAAATAAAAGGAAAACTTCTTCCATCATTGCTTTAAAATCTTTCTTCCAAAATTGGATAGAAAGCAAAGGAAAAAAAAGGGAAGGGAAAATCCCTTCCTTACTTTTTCTTTTCTTTTCATCCTTTTCCCTTTCACTCTTTTCCTTTATATTATAAACTCTCAAACCAAGCGTTAAGTCTCTCCAATAAGGTGAACATAAAATCCTCAAATTACGACCCATGGCCCATGTCAATGTAATGTAATCCATTACAAGATATGCAATGTCCAAGAAATATATAGAACAAAAGGGTCGTCAATAGTCGTGGTGAATTGACATTGGTTACTCTTTTTAATGGTCAAATCGATCATTTTAGTCTCTTTCGCATACTTCAAGAATGTCTATCAATTCTAATTTGTCAATTTTCTTAAAAAATTCTTTCTAAAATGTTGTCATTATTTTTTTTTGAATAAAACATGTGTTTCATTAATCAAAACATAAGTCTAAATGTACAGCTTGCATCACCACATTGGGGAAATTTGTAAACCATACATGAGTTCCAGAAACAAACGATCCTAATCTAGCAGCCTCATGTGCAAGGGTATTACATTTTCTGTTAACAAAAAGAAGTCTGCAAAAAGGAAAACTTGTGATAAGCTTCCTGATTCCCATGACTAAGTGACCTGTCATGGAGCAATCTTCATGCCTTTGATTGATTTTGTTGATAACAGATTGAGCATCACCTTCAATCTCAAAATGAGTAATGCCAAAATCTCTTGCGAATTCCAATGCTTTCAGGATTCCTAAAGTTTCTGCATGATCTGAATCAAAGCACTTTGTCAACCGTTCGACCATGACTGCTTGGACTTCACTGTTGTGATCTCTGATTACCAAACCCATCCCTGCTGTCTCAGCTGAAAAGGAAGCATCAACATTCACTTTCAGATAGCCATTTTCAGGTGGCTTCCATTTACTAACAGGCCTGTTTTGAGCCTGATAGTCAACAGAAGTCATCTTTTTGGCTCTTGCTTCTTGTATTCTTGGAGAAGGATGGTCCCGTAGCTGCATATCTTGCTTGATCCTCTCTCCATACCTTCAAACACTTTCTCATTTCTGGATTTGCATAAGAGCCAACTAATTATAGCAGTGAGCTCAAGCTTCTGCTTTGTTCTCCATTTGTAGTAATTCAGCAAACCAATCTTTGAAAGCATCTGAAGGTGTCTATCCTCTTAACATGTCTAATCTGGATTTCCTTCCACACTTGCTTCGCTTCATTGCATTCAAAAAGAATATGCTTATCAGTTTCATAAGGAGCTTCACATCTGCTGCAGCTGGGACTTTCTTTTTTCAGTCTATGATAGGTGTTTGCTCTTATAGCAAGGCTTTTATTGTAAGCTCTCCAAATGAAGAATTTGACTTCTACATGCCACAATCTCTTCCAAAATTGTTGTTCTTCTGCTCTAGATGATGAAGTTGCTGTGTTCCAAACTTGATTCTTTAGCTCCCTTGCAAGGTGGTAGGCCGATTTAACAGTGAACTGACCATCTTTTGTGTAATACCAAATCCTTTCATCATTGGTAGGCCATGGCACCAGGGGAATTCTCTGAATAATTTCCACTTCATGATATGGAAATAGCGCTTCTAACAGTTGTGAATCCCAAGTTTCAGATACAGGGTTAATCAAATCTTTTACCCTTAAACTTGGATAGATTCATTTGTTCCATTGGGACACATGAAATGTGTCTGGTTTAGTTATCTAAGACTCCTCCCAAATGTTAATGGACTCTCCATTACCAATTCTCCAACAAATACCCTTATCAAGAAGGCCTCTAACTCCCAAAATACTCTGCCAGAGGTATGATGGTTTGGAGCCTAGACAAACCTACATGAAGCTACGATTGGGGAAGTATTTCGCTTTCAAGCACTTGGCTGCTAGAGAGTCTAGGTACTTTATAATTCTCCAACCTTGCTTGGCTAGCAAGGCTAGGTTAAAACTCTCCAAGTCCCGAAATCTAGCTTCACCCTCCATTTTTCGTTGGCACAACTTCTCCCAGTTCAACCAATAAATGCCTCTTTCATGGTCATGCTTTCCCCACCAAAAATTCCTCACCATTCTTGTTACTTTATCATAAATGGCTTTAGACAACTTGAAACAAGACATAGTGTAGGTAGGAATGGCCTGAGCTATAGCTTTGATTAGGACCTCTTTACCTGCCTAAGTTAGTGATCTCTCTTTCCAGTTTTTGAGTTTTTTCTTTATCCTTTCATTAACAAATGAGAGGATTTCCTTCTTGGATCTTCCAATCATATACGGTAGGCCTAAGTACAAACCCTTTCCATCATCTAATTGGACTCCCAGATCTTACGCTAGGTCAATTTGTTCATGAGCATGCACGTTTCTGCTACAGTACACTTTTAATTTTAGCAAATTGATTTTCTGACTTGAAGCCCTCTCATAGCCTCCTAACAACTCCAAAATTGCTCTCACATTTTGTTAATCCAGTTTTGCAAACAAAATGCTATCATTTGCAAAGAATAAGTGGCTGATCATGGGATAGTGAGGCCCCAACTTGACTCCACTCCAAATTCCTATTCTTTCTGCCTTTCTTATCATGGCTGTGAAACCCCCTGTGCAAAGGATGAAAAGATATGGGGACAAAGAGTCACTTTGCCAAAATTTTCTAGTTGGTTTGAAAGTTGGGGTAGCATTTCCATTGATTAGTATGGAGAGGGTAGCTGATTTGACATAGCTCATTATGAGATTAAGAAACCTGTAAGGGAAACCAATACTCTTTAACATATGTTCTAAGAAGCTCTATTCGACTCTGTCAAAAGCTTTATTCATGTCAAGCTTGAGAGCAAAGTGTTTGTTTTGTGAGTCTCTTAACTGATTCATCCAATGAAAGATTTCAAAAGCAACCATCACATTATTCGTGATTAGCCTGCTTTAACAAAGGCACTCTGGGCTTCATCTATTATTAGAGGAAGAACTTTTTGCATTCTATTTGCTAAGGTCTTTACTATAATTTTGTAACTGACGTTGCAGAGACTGATTGGACGGAATTCTGTGAGTTTGACTAGTTTTTTCACCTTTGGAATCAAAACAATATTAGTGCCATTAATAGAGTCCAGAGAGCTATGTCTATTTAGAAAAGAGATAGCCATATCAGTTACCTCATAATGCATGATTGGCCAAAATCTCTAGTAAAAGCCTGTTTGCAATCCATCCGGATCAGGCGCTTTCTAGGGTTGTATTTGAGAGACAGCCTGTTTGATTTTCTCAGCTATAAAATCTTTCTCAAGCTCCTCTTTCAGCTCTTCAAGAATTCTATTGTTCACTAAGTTGGCCAGGGGTTGATTGTTAGCCCCATTTGTAGTAAACAAGTTCATAAGATAGTTTTTAGCATACTCCATAATCTGGTCCTCTCTCTCTCCAGCCATTCTTCATTGTCATTTTGCAATTTCGTGATTTCATTCCATCTTTTCCTTAGACTCGCCTTTTTATGGAAAGTAGGTAGTGTTTCTGTCTCTATCTGAAAGCCAGCTTATTCTAGATCTTTGCTTTCAAAAAATTTCTTCTCTCTCTAGCAGCATATCTAGCTCTTTCCTGAGTTTAGTTTCTGCTCTTACCTTAAAGCGGGAGTTACATTGAATTCTTTGTAACCTCTCTTTGAGCAGCTTGATCTTTTTCTTAGTGTCCTCAAATTTTGCTCTCTCCCATTTTGAAAGTTCGTATAGAACTCTCTGACTGTTCTCAGTGAATCAAGTCATGGGATCACAGCTTCCTAAGCACCAATATGTTTCCACCATTGTATGGCACTCTTCATTTGACAGCCACATTTCCTCAAACTTCAACTGTTTCTTCTATCTTCTAGTGCTCTCCTTGGCAAATTTGTTTGTTCCAAAAGATATCAACAGTGGCATATGATCGAAGTGTGATGATTCAAGATGGTAGACTATTGCAGAAGGAAAAAGTGTAAACCAATGAGCACTACCTAGTGCCCTGTCAAGTTTTTTGCATATTCTGCGCTCTTGGTTCATTCCTTTTGTCCAAGTATAGGGGCTTCCAATGTATCCAAGATCACTGAGTCCTGAGTCATTTATTGCATTTCTGAAAGCAGCCAATTGTCCAGGGCTCCTTTTTGTGCCACCCCATTTTTCACTCTCATCAAGAATCTCATTGAAGTCCCCTACACACATCCAATAAAGTCCTGAAGGCATGAATTGCGCAGGGATTCCCAAGCCCCTGGCAATTCCAAACTAGGATCCTCATTGCTTCCTGCGAGGCTACAAAGCAGCCTCAGGCCAATGTGATTTCTAAAGATTGTCAATTCTTTAAGACTTTTGTTTTCTTTGCCTTTGTCTGATTCTGTAGGCGATTTATCATCTGACCTCCGTTGTCTTTTCTCACCTCTGCTCTCTCTTCGTATACAATCTGTAACCACCGTAATGCTTTGCTCCTGCTCAATTGCTTGTGAAGAGCTTTGATTAGAAGTTCTTTCCGTTTCCTCAATAACTGACAAGTTAAGGGAAGTCACTGTTGGGTTAGTATTTTGCATTGTTGGCTTGCATGGGGCTCTGTCCATTTTTTGTCCAGACAAATCCAAGTTGTTATTAGCCTGTGCCCTTTTATCTTGGATCGGAGCGTCTTGATCTAAACCAATAGGCTATGGGCTGTGCCTGTTCCTTCCATTTCCTTTGCCCAATTAGGATTGCCCAATTAGGATTTATTAGTTGGCTTTTTTGTTGACTGCACTCTCCTTCTTCTTTCTCGCCAAAATAAAGAGAATAAGCTACATGATGTTCCTCGATCATTGCAAACTTTTCTGCAGTCACCCTAATGTCTTCTTAAGCCCCTCCAACACTTTTCACTAGAGTAGACTTATGATTACTTGGCTGGTCACTTTCGCTACCCGTATTGCTAGCCAGAGAAACATTGCTATCTCCGACCATTTGAACGGAATTGTAAACGCATTTGGAGAGGATAGGATCCGTGATAAGACAGAAACCATACTCGTTATCTTCCCGTCATCTTTCTTGTTATAGTTTCTGGATATGTGGCCCATCAAACCACATCCATAGCAGAAGGTTGGGAGCCGTTCATATCTGATTATGGCTAGATGTTTAGAGGCATCATCCTTTCGGATTTTGAGAACTCGTTGGATTGGTTTCCTGGTGTTGACTAAAGCTCGAATTCGAAAAAATCTTTTCCCACTTTCCTCTTTTTCCCTCAACTGAATATCAGAAATAGAATTGAAAATTTTTGCAATCTTCACTGCAACTTCTTTTGTATAGAATTTCCTTGGCAGGCCCAAGATATTAAGCTAGAAGTAAGTCTGGTCAAAATCTTCCTCCTTAAGTTTAATACCAGGCCGCCATTGTTTGATTACTAAAAGACTGTTCTCTACGTTCCAAGGGCCTTTGTTGATTATTGCCCTGGAGCTCCTCTTGTGACTTGAAGAAGAATTGGTATACGTTTGGGCAAACTCTGTAAACTTTCACTCCTTGGCATTTCCAAGCTTTTTCTAGCGCATTCTTCAATCTCCTTAGATTGATCTCTTTGTCTGCTATAAATTTTCCAAAACAACTGTTGGCACAGTCATTGAGTCCTTGTTTGAATTCCTCCTCAATAACATTTACTGTTGCTGCCTCCTCATTCTCAAACTGAACCTGCTGCAACTGTTTTATGATATCGTGCATTGAAACACTCATTTTTGGCTATTCCTGAGCGTGTATTTTGGTGAGGAAAGATCGACAAGAAACAATGTAACCTTGGAGATTAGATTGAGCGCATTTACTCGAGAGAGAGAGAGAGAGAGAGAGAGAGAGAGAGAGAGAGAGAGAGAGAGAGAGAGAGAGAGAGAGAGAGAGAGAGAGAGAGAGAGAGAGAGACTTTAGAACACTAGAGAGAATTTGTGGATAACTTAGCTAAAATGTTGTCATTATGAGGGGTGTTTATGGATGGGTATCCGGTCCATAGATAAAAAATGTGAAGTGAACCGGTTCTTACGGTTCAGTAAAATTTTGAACCGCAAATTGGTCCACATATAGCGGATACCTGGTCTTCTGGTTACTCGCAAAATCAGTTCGTATAAGCTAGGTACCCAACTTGATCCATAATAATTTACTTTTATTTTTAAAAAATAGACAAGAAAATTTTCAAAATACTATTAAATCATTAATAATACAAACCTTAATAATCTTAAAGTTAAATTACATCTCAAACCTTAATCTTAAAAAAAAAAAAAAAGATAATTACTTCGTCTTTCAAATTTCATCTTCTCATTTCAATCAACATAAAAATATAAATATTCAACAAATAGCCAAAAACTAAATAAATAAGAAAATAATCACTTGGTTTTTCAAACTTCATCTTCTCATTTCAATCAACATAAAAACATAAATATTCAACAAATAATTAAATGAATACCCAAACTAACATGTAAAATTACATAACTAACATGTGAAATTATATAACTGTCTCCACTTCGGGTCGATTCGAATATCTGACGGTTCACAAAAATGTGAACTATGTACCGACTCGATTAAAATATATTTCGAACAACGAACCGATTTTCCGTCTGAAATCAGTTCGATTACATTTTTTTCGCTTCAGAACGGGTCGATTTTTTCAATTTTTTAATTTTTTGGATTTCTTGAACATCCTTAGACATTATGCTAAATCTCTTTCTCGTTAGCTGTCAAAATTAGTAAATAAGTTCTTTTTTTTTTTTTGGTGAATTTCATGTTGCCTAAATAAAATGGTACACAAAATAGTTTCACACACAGAATACGCATATGCATTAAAATTTTCCTTAAAAAGAAAAAAAGAATGAAACTAACATGAATTAAAATTTTTACCACCCTACTTATTATAACCATTGAATTGATTGATTCAAGGCCACCAGTAAAAACATTCGGCAAGATAGAATATAGAAATAGAACGCATTTTTATACGTGCGATATGCGATTGCGAACCCAGATAATTTATTCTTCTTTTTCATTTTATTATTGCAACTTTTTTTTTTTTTTTTTGGAGGGAAGAGAGTAATTTCTTGATTTATGGAATGTGCCACAATAAATGTTCAGCCTCAAGATTCTTCCCCGTTATTTACCTGTGAAAAATTCCAGAAATTATTTTTCAAAAATAAGTGCGATCAATTATCAATATCTCAACACTCATATTCACCATCACCTGTTCGATGAAATTCCTGAGAAAGGAATATCCTCCCTCAATTCTCTCCTCAACTCCCACATACGCAATGGGGATGCTATTGCGACCTGGGATCTCTTTCTTAAGATGCACTGCACCCGCTCTGATCTCAGTTCCTACACATTCACACCCGTCTTGAATGCCTGCTCTGCTCTTCAGAACCCAAATTATGGACAACAAGTTCACGCCTTGATGATCAAGTTGGGAGTAGACAGTGAGATAGTACCGAAAACTGCCCTGATGGACATGTACTCGAAATTTGGGTTGCTGGGAGAGTCAGTTTCTGCATTTTATGAGATGGGTTATAGGGATGTGGTTGCTTGGAACGCTATTCTTTCAAGCTATTTGCGCCACGGGGTGCCGCAAAAGGCCCTTGCTTTGTTTGTGGAAATGAGGAAGGAAAGAGTTGAGTTTAGTGAATTTACTTTATGCTCTGTTCTTAAAGCTTGTACTTCTTTGAGAGCTTATCAACAGGGTAAGCAAATTCATGCCTTAGTTATTGTCATGGGCCGCGATTTGGTCGTCCTGGGTACTGCTTTGATTAATTTGTATTCGCATTTGGGGAAGATTGATGCAGCAATGAAAATTTATCGGACCCTGAGCTGGAGAAAGGATGACGTTATGTACAATACGTTGATTTCTGGTTGTGTTCATAATAAAAGGTATGATGCAGCTTTGTCGATTATGAGTCTAATTAGCCCTAATGTCGTGGCACTTACTAGTGCTCTATCTGCTTGTTCCGAAAATTCAGATATTTGGATTGGGAAGCAGATACACGGAGTCATTATACGTCAAGGATTTACTTGTGATGCTCAATTGTCTAATGCATTGTTGGATATGTATGCGAAATGTGGCAAAATTAGGGAAGCTAGTTTGGTTTTTGACAGAATAGTTAGAAAAGATGTGGTTTCTTGGACAAGCATGATAGATGCATATGGTGTTCATGGCCATGGGGCTGAAGCTATTGACGTATTCAAGAGGATGGGAGAAAAGGAAATTAATGTCTTGCCTAATTCTGTGACATTTCTAGCTGTTTTATCAGCCTGTGCGCATTCAGGTCTAGTTGAACTGGGTAGGAAGTACTTTTATATGTTTCAGGAGAAGTATGGCTTAGTGCCAGGTCCGGAGCACTATGCCTGCTTTATAGATATACTAGGCCGAGCTGGTCAAATCGAAGAGGCATGGTCTCTTTTCCCTGGTATGGTGGAGAAGAATATTAAAATTTCTCCTGCAGTATGGGCAGCGGTGCTCAATGCCTGCAGAATAAACCTAGATGTCGAGAGAGGTGAATTTGCTGCAAAGCATCTCATTCAGTTGGAACCAAATAACCCTGGAAATTATGTGGCCCTTTCAAATTTTTATGCAGCCATCGGAAGATGGGATTTGGTTGATGAGTTGAGAAGCGTTATGAAGAAGAGGGGAATAATTAAGGGGGAAGGAGGTAGTTGGGTCACAATGCATAGGATTGGTGATAAATTTCAGCATAAAGATTCTGCGACAACAACTTTTGGAACTCTACAGGAGGTTTACTAAGGAATTACTACCTTTTGTACACAAGGTTTATGATCTCAGTATGTCATTGCAGCATAAATATTTTCCTATTTTTTATTTTTTTCCTTGTACATTTCAGCAATACTTGCAGGATTGAGACATTGAATCTAAGTTACTTTTCCTGTCTTCATTTATTCATAGTTGATTTTGGAGCTTTCTGGTGATGAACTATAATCTTGAGGGTCATCCCTACCTTCTCGTTACCTTCTTTTAATCTGCTTTTTTCAATTCAATATGTGAAGTAACTTTCCTTCTCCTTGGATCCTTGTCTTTGAACATGCAAGACGTTATAGTATTGCAAAATAAAATGTTAAATGACAAATATTTTATCTTCTTTGACGTGTAGGTGGGTTGGGATGCTTGTGGTGTCATTAATGATGGGAAGGTTTGTTATCCCAAGGCTTGGTACAAAGTGTTCAGCTGGTTTACCTGTGCTTTTAGCTGCAAAAGTCTTGCTGAGATGAAGTTGGATTCTGCCTCCATATGCTTTCTTAGAAACATTCATGCTCAAATCCTATTCTGAACTTTCATAGATTAGTGTTCATTTTGAAATAGTGGATAAGGTATGTCTTGGCTCGAATTAACCTGCCTTTCTGGATACAAAGTACTAACTGAAGAGTGCGTACTGTTTAGCCACCACATTTACCACAAGTTTGAATGATTGGAACTTTTTGGACTATTATATTTTTCTGTTTCTTAGCATAGATTTGAACTCTTTTGTCCAACGATGTACTCTGTGTTTTTTACTTGTCACCCAGTATCTTTGATGAGATTGAGACTAAGCATTATCAACCTTTGGATAAATGGTATGTAGCCTAGTGTTGTGGTAATGACTCAAAAATGCATCCTATGTAGCACATAATTACTTCATGGGGGTGGGGTGGGTTGGCTTTGCATAAATGTCAGCTAAAGACAAACTCATCTTGTAATCCACTTCCACCTACTACGACATGAACATTATTCTGTCCAGTGCCCAGATTAAAACATATGTCAAAAAATTCAACCAGGATGAGCCTCACAAAGACAATAGACAAATTCATAAGTTTCGTCATTTGGTGCCATATTAAGTCTCTTGAGTGGTTAACGGTATCCTCTGTTGCTTGTCATCTGTAGTCTGCAACAACCCTTTCAATCAGAATTCTTTCTTTGTGCTTGTTGAAGCAAATCTGTGGTGCTTTTCTTTCTTTCAGAGCCATGTTGAGAGCCCTGAGCACCCGAAATCACAGGGTTTATGAGAAGTTAAAGAAGGATGAGCCTAGTGCTCCTTTGGAGGCCATGTTGAATAGAGCTAGGAGCTTGCCTGCACAGGTATTAAGTTCATCAAGGGAAAAATCAGCAAGAGAACGAAATGCTGAAGCAAAATATGTTGCCAAACAAGCCAAGAAAGTCAGCAAGATTCACCCGATTTTAACCTTTTTGATTGAGAAAGTTGCAGCAAAGGCAGAATTCTCAAGATATATGGAATATCTCGAGAAAGGAGGTATATTGGGCATGAATTCAAATAGGTCTGTTATACAAAAATTCTGTTTTTCTTGATTGTTTTGTTTTGTCTTTACGCAAGAAATGTCAACTATTATATAGCTATATTTTATCTTAAGTCAGTTGATTTCGAAATTTTAATAGATGTGCTATTTTAATGGTCATGATATTATTGTACGGAAAAGTATCTATTAATGCCTTTGCCCAAATGAGAGTGAAGAAGGAGACAGCACAAACATAAGGAAAAATATATACGTTTCCTTATGTTTGTGCTGTCTCTTCTTCACTCTCATTTTGGCTGTGGCCTTCTTTGCGGATGATGTTGGTGGCGGTGGCGGTGGCGGTGGAGGTAGAGATAGACTGGTTGCAATCTATCTGTTTATTTTAGGATCTTATTTTACTGCGTTGTTGTTGTTGTTGTTGTTGTTGTTATTTTGGTGCAGTTGATATGGCCGGTCAAAATGAAATGCAAGAGAATGGTCCAATCAAATCACATTTTTCTTCAATGCCCTTTTAAGCTGAGAAATATAGGCAGGAGCGTAAAGTTTAAGAGGGAAAAAAAAAAGGTTTCCTCAAAAAAAAAAAAAAAAAAAGAAAAAAAGGTACAAACTACAATTACTTGCTTCATATTGGATTGGTCAACTGTAACCTTTGTAATCTGATTTGATGCAATATGCCACCCAAATGCCTGACTACCCCCCCCCCCCCCCCCCCCCCCAAAAAAAATAATAAAACAACAAAAAAAAACCACCACCACCACAAAAAAGCACCACACCAAAAAAAAAAAAAAACCATAAAAAGAACAATACATCTGATGCTTATGTAGTTGACGTTGTGAAGTGCAGACCCAGAAAAAGAACAAAGAAATTCACTCATTATCACATTTCATGAGGCATGCTATACTGTCAATATCATTATAGCATATTAAATAAACGTAAAATAATTTTATATAAGGAAAATAAATTTTCTCATCCAAAAAAGCAAGTACGGGCTCCGGTGACAACAAGTATCGGACCTAGACAGCGTTGTGTTTCCCTTGGCTTGTAGTGAGTTAATAGGAATAAAAGGACAATCATGAACTTTCCACTAATTGTAAGTCAAATTTGGCAATTAGCGCGTCTACACTATTTGGGAATCGACCATAAAGTAGCGTAGCTTCCAAGCCACACAATAAAACCTTGCCAGGTGGGCAGGATCCAGCAGACTAACCACAGAAAGAAGTATTGAATACACTACGGACGTGTGACACTAAAATTTATAATTTATTGTCACGTGATAATAATGAATCAAAATTTGTAATATCTGATAAAATTTATAATTTATTGTCACGTGTTAACAGTGAATCACAGTTTGTAGTATTTGATAATATGTAATTGATTCTATCACACTTTGTAATGTTTAATAACACATTATTAATTTTATTATGTCATATGATATGTTACACGGTGTCATGTTTGTGTTAAATTAATTTCATTTGCTCACTTAATTACCTTCGTATTCATACTTTTGGCACTTTCCCGTGCTGCAAGTAACACAAGAAAATTTTATGGCTTTTGAAAGCAAAGATTAAACAGATTAAACAATCTTTAAGGATAAGAAACGTGCATAGATACCAGCAATTTTCACTTTTAAGATGATATAGTTTATTGCAAACACATTATTACTTATACTATACCGTTTTAAATTAAAATTCATTTTTTTTTTTGAATTCGGCACAAGTCCTACAGGAGAATTGGGAGAAAGGGAAACCTAAACCAATTTCACGATCCAATCCAAAAGGCAATTGCTGACTTAAGGGAGGGACCATGGGGCTTAAATCAGCAATTGCCTTTTGAGTTGGATCGTGGAATTGGTTTAGGTCTCCCTTTCCCCCAATTCCCTTGTAATCCTTGTGCTGAATTCGAAAAAAAGAGGCATGTCCCACATTGGGACTTTGTGTGCGTAGAGTTTAGTATTTAAACCCCATAATCTCTCCCTTAAGTCAGCAATTCCCTTTTGAGTTGGATCGTAGAATTAGGTTTAGGTCTCCCAATTCTCCTGTAGGCCTTGTGCCGAATTCGAAAAAAAGAGGCATGTCCTACAAAATTCATTTTAGAATGTAGTGTTGAAGTCGAATTCAATAATTATAATTACTATTATTATAACTAGGAAAAGTGATAAGCTTACACAATCCACATAACAATAAACTTGGTAGTAGCACAAAGATTCCACTTGAATTGTACATATGAGGTCCGAGGAGGTCCGATGACCTACGCCCAACAATTAAGATAAAACCCTCGAAGCACTCAGACACCCAGAGAATATTATATATATATATATATATATAGAGAGAGAGAGAGAGAGAGAGGGAGGGTCGCTATCTGATTACGTTGTTGTCAAAACAACAAACACCCCAAATAGCAGGAAAATAGTAGCTGGAGATTTCGGGGGTAGGCCAGGCAGGCAGCCAAGGCCCAGGGAGGAGAACTTTTGTGACTTTTCTGTATATTGTTCCCAAAGGTTTATGGAGAAGGAGGTCACGAGTCCATCGTCATCAGTATCATCATCATCTATTATTCTTCAAGAAACCTGCTTTCTGACTGACCTCACCACCCCTTTCCCTTCCGTTAAGACTTCAATGAATTCTGACAATTAATTAATTATTTAAACTATGATATTGATAAATATCATATTGATTAATTGTTATTATAATTCATTCGGATCATCAAGATTCGTTACTGCTTTCGCCCCATACCGTTTGGTCCCTGCCTCTTTATCTGCTCCTCGCTGCTTCAGGGTTTCTTCTTCTTCTTCTCTTTCTGGTAATACATCTCTCACCCCTATGTCTATTTGGATATTCGAATGTGTAGTTTTATTTGCTTGTGGTATGGATTTTGTATTATTGGATTGTTTGCTTTGTTTAGTTTGATATTCTGCTTTCAGTAGCTGGCAAACGGTGTTCCCACCCCCCCCCCCCCCCCGGGGGAATGGACGTTTGAATTATGTATCTGGTTCGATCCTAGATTAAGGTTTGGCTGTTTATCTTCGGAGCCTTTTGGTTTTTCTGTGTCTTTTGTGCTATGGCAGCTCTGCTTTGATTAATTTTACCATTATACTCGGGGTTCAGTTATGCCAGGTAGTATGATTAAAAATAAATCAATCTTTCGTTTAGAGTATATAATAAAAAGCACGTTCTTTTTTTTTTTTTTTTTTGGGTTGTTTTTTGTGGGTGTGGGGCGAAAGGGGGGGGGGGTGATTTGATTGTTGGCTCATCGGAATCTTGAAAGAAGGCATTTGTAGAGTATATCTGTGCAGACTAGGTGTTTGTGAGTGTATTTTGACGTGTGTTTTTATCAGTTTTAGCCTTTTCAATTGTTGTTGGTGACTAAAGTAAAATTTTGTTACTGGTTGGGCAGGTTGTTGATGTTGTAGAATCATGCCGACGTTTTCAGCTATAGCTTTGGATAGATTAATAGAAGCAGGGGCTCCAAAAACTATGAATGGTTCTGATGCAAAATTGGACAGGAGGAACAGTACTCCGATCTGCACTTCTGACAGGGGAATTACTGCTCCTGGTACTAAGCTCGAAAAGGCAGTTAGTATTCCTACTGGGAAGTTGGAAGGGAGGAATGGCAAGTCGAATGCGACTATAGATAGGAAACATCATTGGACCCAAATTTCTCCAGCACTCTATGCAACACCTGAACCAACCCCACTTCCTGATTCTCCGTCTTCATTCCCACCATCGCCTTATATCATTAATCACAAGCGGCGAGGTCCACGTCTTCTAAAGAGCTTCTCTGAGGATGATGTTGCCATGTGCAATGAAGCTCTAGCTGATAAAAAGTTGGATGAGAAGGTAAAAGATGCTGTGAAGGAGGTTGTTGGTTCCACAAATGGTAGTAATCCTCTTCCATACAAAATTGTTCAATCTCCAGAGAAATATGATGGTGCATCCAGTATGCCTAGCCCTTTGGTGGAGAAGAGTGTTAATGGTATTTCTGAGGGGGAACTTGGAATAAATGATTTGGCTAATGGTTCTGTGGTGGAAAATATTGCATTCAAGTCTGTCACATTCAGTTTCCAACGAAATGGTGACGCTGACGATTTCTTCGATCCCCAAGAATCATTGAGCGTCAAAAGCAATGCTGAAAGTGAGTCTAGTGGTGTGATAGAGCGGTCTCTGAACGTTGCAACACCAGTAGCAGAATTTTATGATGCATGGGAAGGTATTCCATGTTTGCCTACTGAATTTCTATGTGCTTTTCCATAACTGACTGTTATTTATATATGACTGGACCTGGATTTGGTTTACTTCATGTTATTATGTAAGCAATATTGTATGAAGCTTGCCTTTTCTTTTAAAACCACATTTTTTGGGTGACTCTGAGAGTCAGTTTCCTTCACTAATTAAGGCATGTCTGAAAATTCTATCAAAAGGAATAGAAGCACAAGAGCAGTTATGAACTGTCATTTAGCTTATTGATTTATGGCCGTATAATTTCATTTTCGAATTATTCTTATGCTGTTGGTTGGTTACTTTAATGTCTGACATGCATCTCTTTTTTCAGAACTATCTTCTGAGAGTGGCCGACAGCCCTCCATGCCAGACACTGAAGCAGAATTGTGTGAAATACGATTGAGTTTGTTGATGGAGATTGAGAGACGCAAGCAAATAGAAGAGTCATTGAAAGACACCAGAGCTCAGTGGAAGAAGATTCGAGAAGAATTATCTGTTGTCGGGTTGATACTACCTGTAGATTCTGTTGCTGCTTCTGAGGATGAACGGCAAAAAAATCCTATTCATGAGCTTTCTCAACAATTTGACATTGCTCGGTTTGTGTCACATTCTATTGGGAGAGGAACTGCAAAGGCTGAGGCTGAGATGGAGATGGAGTCCCAAATGGAGTTGAAGAACTTTGAGATTGCTCGGTTGTTGGACAGGCTACACTATTATGAAGCTGTTAACAGGGAGATGTCCCAAAGGAATCAGGAAACGATAGGTGGGATTCCTATTTTCAGTCTGTTTCTATATTTGTTTATTGTCTAATCACCTTTACCAGTAGGTCAGTTATCTGCTGTTTGTATTACCCATCGAGACGTCCCTCCTTCGAGTTAACATGTTTATGATAATATGTTTACATACATGACTTTTATGATTTTCCAATTTGACTTAGCTTTTATTGGGCTCCTCCTTCGTAGTAATGATACAAGGTATCACTAAAAGAAAGGAAAAGACAGGTAGTAAAAAATGATGAAAAGGACAATAAATAGAATTCTGGCCATTATCAAGTTTTCCGCTCCTAATTCCTCTCTCCACCAGGTAAATGCCTTCTAATTTTGAATCAGACCTGGCTTCGGATATGCATGCTTTTACCTTTTTCTTTATTGTTATATATATCTACTGTTGTTGCTACTAGTGATTATCATATCATTTGTAGAATATTCATATTGCTAGCCATGGAAATGCTTCTGTTTCTTTTTGTATCTTTCTTTCTGATTTTGGTAGATGTCAAGGAAATGTCTGGAATTCCATTTTTCGTAGATGGTTGATCTGTGGTTATTTTATGTATATCTTTTTCCTTCTTTTTATTATTTTATTATAGCATGATACTCTCAGAAAATTTGTAAAAACATAAGGCAAAGCAGAGTGTGACAGATCTATGCACTCAGCAAGTTATACGAGCTTCCATTTTCTTAGGTTCCGAAAAAGAATTCTATAAGATGTTTACTTAAATGTGGTCTTGCATGAAATGTCACGAGCGAAATCAGGTTCTCAGGAATATTGTATACTTGGAAGGATGGGGTAGTGGGCATAGTTATCTTATCTGTTATGTAGAAAATTTGGGAATAGACATAGTTATCTGATGTTGTGTAGAAAATTTAGCATATCATATCCTTGTTTTGGTGGATTACCTCTATTGAATTGATTGTATGTGCATGCTTACTATTTTTACCCAGGTCAGCAATTAGCACTGAATTTATGCTTGAATTTGCCAGAGATTTTGCACTGGGCTTCTTTAGGTCAGCAACTAATATTTATGCTTGATTTATAGGACAGTGGATTGCAAACTCTAAAGAAGCTCTAAATATGATGATTAAGGGTCTGATTTTCATTTGTTAAATGGTACTGCAAATATTGTTTATGGTACTCTGGGGGTTTTTGTGTGTCCTGAACCTCCTGATGCTACTCTATAACTTAAGTTGATGAGTGGTAATCTAACTAAAAGTTTATAGGCATCAGTTTGACAGACTGACGTAGGATTGATTCAGCTACATTGGATTGCAATGTGATTGACCAGTAAGATTTTATTATCGACCGTTTTTAAGAAATTCAGCAGTTCAACTTTAGTCTTGATAATTTAACTTTGAAGATGAATTATTTTATACCATAAAGAGAAAATGACAAGAAACTATTGAAGTTTTTATGGTGAGCATTTACTGAAATCTGGATTTTTTGGTGGTCATTTATTTTGTTTTTTGTAGCTGCAAAACCCTGGTTTACAGAATTTGTGGGAACTAAAGTTGATTCTGTGAAGGGGGCAGTTTTCTGAATTTTTTTTATTCAAGTTGTCACCACCATATGCCTTGCTTTACTTTTCCCATCTAGATTACCGATGATGAGTGCTTCTTCAGTTTTTCCTAGCTCTGTTTTCAGCCAATAGTTCTAAACTCTTCCTGTTGTTCGTCTTCATATAGAGATGTCAAGGCGTCTTAGGCAAAGAAGGAAGAGAAGCCAGAGATGGATTTGGGGATCAGTTGCTGCTGCTATAACAATTGGTGCTACTGTATTAGCATGGTCTTACTTTCCAACTGGAAAAGAATGGTCTCCTACCAATCGCTTGCCTGCTTCTGAGGCCGATCGTACATCAGAGCAATGAGTTTCAATCCATATGATTTTGCGTGGCATGTTACCAGAAGAAAGTAAACAAGAGATGTCAAATATATCATCTTGTGAATACCAATATCTTCATCCTTTAGTTTCACATATTATTCTGCTACTGCAGGAGATGTATAGATCCTTCAAAATAATGTTTGTGCTCAGTTATGATTTTAGCTGGCAATATGAAATAGTTGAATATCAGAAAATAATACATGCCATTACAAATTTTGATGCCTGCAATACGGCAGAGCAAGATACCTGATGTCTTTTTTGGTCATTTGATTTGCACTTCAAATGCATTGATGTGATACTGGTTCCTATTCCTTTGCCATTATGAGAACTGTAAAGAATTATACAATTTCAAACGGCAAAGCACCATTAGGTTGGGTAAAACACGTTCGTATTGATCAACTCAAATGTAATTTATTCAGCTGTTTTATAAGTGCAGGTAAGTTCTTTGGCGGTTGACTTGACAGTTTTCATCTTAAGTTCCACCGGATAAATATTTTCTAGTAAATGTGTTATTCATCCGCCAGGAATACAGAAAAGGTGTACTGGTACGAGAAGTGTCTACAGCTAAAGTTTCACACAACTAATGAAGGGTGTTTATTACATCACACGAGGCAATTCTGTTATCTTTGTGCTGTGTGCTTTATTCTTCCTGTGTCTAGAATACCTGTTTTTGTTGGCTGTCATGAACTAAGTTTTGGGGTGAATCATGCTGTAGTTGCAATGCAAGAAATAATCCTTAAATGGCTTTGGTACCTTTTGCTTATTTGCGGCACAAAGAAAGGGAGAGCATTTAGATTTTGACTGTTCAAATTTCAGAATTTAGATTTCAGTTTTATCAAACACCCCTGAGTGTTGTGATTCGAATTATGTTGCAGTAAGTATTTTTTTTTTTTTTGGCTAATGCAGTAAGTATTTTTGAAGGAAATTGTATTGGTACGAGAAATGAAAGAATGTTCCAAGGCGGCTCTTGTATAAAAAGGGAAACAAATTGGCATGAGAAATAGGCACCGACCTCCCATGATGAGAAAATTGGTACTCTCATAATCTCATGGTTGAATGTTTTATTAATTGCTTTGGAACTCATTGATATGGTAGTAGTAATTGATATCTTCTAACAATTTAAAGGTGCTTCCAAAATCATGTTAGTAGATGATAACGGATTAAGAAGGATGGGTATTTAGCATTGAAGATTATATCATTTGTCACTGTCAGAAGTTAAACTACAAATAATTACATTGATTTGTGAATAAAATTGGAGAACGAATTACGATCCAGCGATTAGAGATTTATGACTCCATCCATCCAAGAGGTTGAGGGTTCAAATCTCATTAACACAAATTCTCCACCCTTATTATAATAGTGTAGGATTTATCAAAAAAAAATTGCATTCTATGAAAAAGGCAAAAATTAAAAAATAAACAAATAAAGGGCTACAATCAGACAAAAATTAATAAATAAATAAATAAAGGACTTCAATCAGAGTTTAAGACGATGTCGTACTCAGAATACAGCCATCCACAACCAAAGTCAAAGAAGTTCTTGGAACGCTACGGATAAAAGGAAAATGGATATGGTGCACCGGCAACGGTGAAAGATACAGCGTCAGCAAGCAGCAGCTGCGGCAACTAGCCAACAGCCGCCCTTCCTACTCCCTCCGCGGTAGCCCAAAATGGTGGAGCTTTCTCTTACATTATTAAAACCCATGTCGTCATTAAACCATCACAATCTTCTCCAGCCTCTTCACTGCTTCTATTATCCTCTTCCCAGAAGAATTTCAATCCCAAAAGTTCATGATCTTAAACCCACAAATTCCAGAAGCAAAAGTAGATTTAGAGACGGGCCCATGTTATCAGAGGCGCACAAGGTAACTGAAAGTGAAGAAGAAGAAGTTGAGGAAGAAGACGACTATAGTTATGCAGCAGATGAGGAAGAAGACGATGACGAATCATCAACCATGTTATCGTTGAGTGAAAAGCCTGACCGGAATATGGCACTGCTTGACGATTATGAGATGGAGGAGCTTGATTTCGCCACTGATGTCACCGGCCATCGTAGTGGTAAGTTCACTTTCCAATTGGCACATTTTTCCACTTTATTTTTTTTTTTTGTTTTGGGAGAAATGAGAAGAAAGATTGAAAGAATGGATTACATGCTTATGCAGGATATGTGGCAGTGGTTGGCAAGCCAAATGTGGGAAAGAGTACGCTTTCGAATCAAATGATTGGGCAGAAGCTGTCCATTGTTACTGATAAGCCTCAAACCACGCGACATCGAATTCTTGGTATATGTTCTGGGGAAAACTATCAGGTTTGAAAAGTGTCTAATGTTTCGGATGATTTTTGGTTTGGCTTTTTATGTGGCGTATTATCTTTGGTTTCTTTTTTCTTTTTTTTCTTGTACTAGCGTGTGATATATGATGTTTAAAGATAGTTCGCATTACCGGCATGTTATCGAATTTTGAGCTTTAAACTAAATGGCGGGGTTTTGTTAATGTTGAATATTAGCCAAAATTTATTTCGACGTGTTTGCAAGTTTGCATTTGTTTTTGTAAAAATGTAGTTCTATCCTGGTATGTGTGTGTTAGCCATCTGATATGGTATATGGATAGACAAATTTTCAGATGCTGCTCGATTATCCCTCTTTGGTATAACAGAGAAATTTCACCTGTATCATGGCCAATTTTCATGAAGGAGTTCATGCAAAACTTACTGACATCTGCTAACTTTTATGTTTTAGATGTTGTTATGTTTTTTGCTTTCTGTTTATGTGCAAGGGAGACAAGATATTCTTCTAATCAAGATTATACCTTTGCTCCCAGATGATCCTTTATGACACCCCGGGTGTGATTGACAAGAAAATGCATAAGCTGGACTCAATGATGATGAACAATGTGCGTAGTGCTGCTACAAATGCAGACTTGTGTGCTGGTGGTTGTTGATGCATGTAAGGCGCCCCAAAAGGTATTCTTGATTAGTAGAAAATACTTGAATAGTTATTTATCGATTTTATCTCATATCTTTTTTGTGCTTTCAGATTGATGAAGTTTTGGAAGAGGGTGTTGGAGACCTCAAAGATAAAATACCCATTTTGCTAGTTGTGAACAAGAAGGACCTGATCAAACCTGGTGAAATAGCAAAGAAACTAGAGGTCTGAATTCATTATTATCTGCATTATAACTTTTTTGTCGGTTTTCAAGCTTTGGCTTATTTCAGAAGTGCTATCCACCTTTTAAGTTGACCATGGTTTTCTCTCTCTCTGGCCCCCTTTTTTTCGTGGATGGGAGGAGTAGAGGAAGGAATGATAACCCAATCAGTACTTCCTTAAAAAAGGAGCTGTTATGTTTCGCATCTAGTGGATTTCATGTTTTACATTGCATCCATCTTTTGGATAGCATTTGATAAATATGTTCCAATGTTCTTAAAGATGTTTGATAGTTGACACTGTAGCTGTAGTCCATACAAGACAGACGTCCTTGTATTAAAATTGTGGTTAATGAATTCAAGCAATGTCTTTCACTGCTTTTTCTGTTTGTCTAACAAATATCAACTTTGTGCCCATGAAACTGTACTGCAATTTTTTATTTTGGCCAGGACCCTTTGAAAAGATTTTATTATTATTATTATTATTATTATTATTATTATTATCAATTATCTCTCTGAAATTAATATTGTCTATCTCGCAGTGGTATGAGAAATTTACTGATGTTGATGAGGTCATTCCTGTTAGTGCCAAGTATGGTCATGGAATGGATGATGTCAAGGATTGGATATTATCAAAACTTCCTTTTGGTCCAGCTTTTTACCCTAAGGTTTGCATGATCTGTTCTCTATTCTCTTTGGGGTTTTCTAGATGCTTTCTTCCTTCATTTTCCTAAAAAACCTACTTTTTTTTGTAGTTTATTAGATGATGATTTATCGGTTAAGTTCCACTTCAAATAAATACAAAATCTGTTGGCATAATCTGCTTGAATTGTGTAAGGAATTTGAAACATTTTGAGTGTTCAACCTATTGTTCTTGTTCAAGATGATTAAAAGTGAAAAGTGAATATAAAAGAGAAAAATGGGAGAAGTATCATGCTCAGCTCAGATTATTCCTTTTGATGTCAACTTCTATATGTGAGATATTTAATTTTGGGTAATGCTAGAAGTTGGAAGTTGTGAATCTTTGTTGATATTGCCAGTGTTTTCTACAGGATCTAATTGAATGATGTTAAGTGGAATTACTTAAAATTACTGTTTACCTAATAGCTATCTCTGGAGAGGGAGCTGGATCCTTCTACTTGCTCTTGAGGATTTTTTTCTCGAAATAGAAAAATAGTGTTTTTCATTAAACCTTCCCTTGTTGTTTTCAGGACATTGCTAGTGAGCACCCTGAAAGATTTTTTCTAGCTGAAATTGTTAGAGAAAAGATCTTCCTTCAATACCGTAATGAAGTTCCTTATGCATGCCAGGTAAATGAGTAATATTCAAAATCTCAAGATTAATTTCCAAAACACCTGTTCACCTATAATAATTTCTTTTTATGATATTATTCTGTCCTCCTTTGGTTTCAGGAGAGGCATGGTTTCCAAAATATTAATCTCTGTTCCTTGTCTAAATTCTACAGGTTAATGTCATTAGTTACAAAACGAGACCAAATGCAAAAGATTTTATTCAAGTTGACATTGTTGTGGAGAAAAATTCTCAGAAAATTATCCTCATTGGAAAGGTAAATATGCTTTGACAATGCTTTTATACTGTAAAATACGCAATGTATATTTCCCAAGCAAGAAATGTATGCTTGTTATATTGTGTGTTGTCTGCTATATTTTATTGCTGACTAAATAAAATAGTTAGATGGTAGATTTCTATTTGTTCATTTTGGTCCTTTCAAAGACTAGGAAGTTGCTATAATATGGGAAGTTTTAAATCCCTGATTGGACGAGGTTGTCTGCTAGGCTATCTGCTTTCTTATTTTCATTTTCTTTTTCTTTCGTTCTCCTCATTTGACTATTGCATCTCGTTTTCTTCTCTGGCTCTTTTCATTTTTCTACTTGCTTTTATTTATTTATTATTTATTTATTTATTTATTTTGTGTGTGTGTAAAACAAACTGTGATTTGTGCATGACTGCTAGCAATTTAGGGATAGGATGGAATGTATTCAAATTTTTGTGTGTGTGTGTGTGTGTGTTTTTTTTTTTCTTAATCTCATGCATTCTCAATTGTCTAGGAAGGGAAAGCTTTGAAGCTACTTGCAACTGCAGCACGGTTAGACATGGAAGATTTCTTGCAGAAGAAAGTTTTTCTAGAGGTACCGACATAACTATATTCTTCTAACTAATTTGTAATAATGAGAAGTTGGTGATGAAGAAGAAACGTTCATAACCTTTTTGCTTTCAATTTAGGTAAAAATGGTAAAAGGCCAATGTACTGTTTCAAAATGGTCATATAGACTGATGTATGATAGAAGAAATTATGTAGCGATTAGATCTGTTACTTTTTTATTGGTTGAAAAAAGTTCTCAAAAGGATTTCCAAATCAAACAGATTGCAGTAAAGGTAAAGGAGAACTGGAGGCAAAATGAAGGGCTTTTGAAGTACTATGGCTATGGTGGGCAAATTAGAGCCTTGTGATATGTTCTTCCCAGTTGCAAACAAAGAAATTTTACTGCTGGGGATGGGCTCTCACAGTTGCTTGGTTATTCACCACTGATAAAATATCTCTCGTATTGAGGACGGATGTGGGAGACTTAATCCTTGTGTACAAAACCTTGACAGTAGATTTAGATGTGGTTCTGAAGAAAATGGATGGTAGAGCATGGCTAACACCTCAAATGATACCCTTATTTTGGGCATACTTAAGGTAATTGATCGGACACGACTTGCGTTATGCAGTTCCTCTCAATAGTTCAAATTGACTATAGATGTGGTGAGAAGATCGAAATGTCCCAAAAAATGTCGAAGAAGGAATCCTTGTTCTCTCTTAACTTCGAGTTCACTTTTCGAAAAATTTTGTCTGTAGTATTAATTCATTTATTTGGCACATTACTATGTTTTATGTACTTCTTTGGTTGGATGATGTACTAAAAAGTTCAAGATGACTGGTTCCCCCCTTGTTCGTTTAAATCTTTGTCCCGATTATGATGTGCTACTTGCTATAACCACTCTCCATTTATCACATCTGTACATGCTCTTTGGCTCATAAGTGAGAAGTGGAAGGAAATTGTATGCGCAATTTTATTAACACTTCATCATGTAGTTTAGATTGTTTTGTCTTTTCTCCCGCTATTAAAAATGCAGAAATCAAGCGCTAAATTTCCAAGTGTGTAAAGAAAGGAAAAATAGAAATCCACCCTTGAAGTTGTACGTGTGCTACAGTCACAGGTTCTTTTCTGCAATTTCTTTGTTCACTTTGTAACTAGCCAACCGTCGCGGAGGATCTTCCAATACATACATTCTTAGTTGGGGCTTTGGTGATTGGGTCAATCCCAGAACTTATTGTAGTTTATAGCCAAGCCCATTAATCACCTATTTGTATTTGAAGTAATGAAATTAATACTCCTCTTGGAAAGAGAACAAATTATCAGAAGTTGGAAAGCTCATTCTCATTTCTTCATCCTATACATTTTTGCATATTTTTGGTGATGATGAGACGAGTTATTGAAGCATAAAAGAGAAAGGATGTAGAATTGTGGATTTAACTACTCAATGATGGAATAAATAGAAAGTCGTGCAATTAAAGCTCTACAACTTCATCTCTGAGGTCAGGGGATTCGAATCCCACCCACATCACTCTCCTCCTCATTTCCCTTCCTAGCCAATTTTATTGTGAACCCGGTCCACATGGGCCCAATGGTAGGAATGAGAGCCAACAAGGCTCCCCACCATTGGATCCATGTGGACTTGGTCTATTTTAAAAAAATTCCTGTTTTCCTAATGTAATAGTATTGATTTGATAAAACAAATCACTCAATGATTGATACGAATATTAAAGATATTAAAGAGTTTAGATGACGATGACGGGGCCCATAAAATGGGACCCATTTCTAGCTTAAGTAAGTTTAATTGGCGAATTTTGATGGACCGATCACGGACAAGGCCACGCCGCATGTCTTAGTAAAGGTCGTTCCGCTCCTCGAGCCCATTAAATTCTAGGGGTCTGTGTTCTTTAGCCATTATCTTCCCACTTCTCATTTAGTAGCACTCCTATGCAAACAATTAGATTGATTACTAGAAATTCAGTAAATTTCATTCAAGAACTAATAATTGTGTCAAATAGAAGGAACCCACTCTGTATTCTAGATAGAGGATTGCATTCCTCCCTTCTTTGTATTTCTTTCAAGATATATACTTTTTGCCTTTTCCTTTTGCAGAATTTATGTTGTATTCTCAATGGAGCCAAAAAATTGTCAACCAATTAAGGGAAAGGATTTCGAAAATGATATACAGAAACATAGCATTCCCATTCATGCTCACATGTCACAACTACTATTAAATCAACAAAGATGCATGATTCTCTCACATGGACTATCCAAATCCAACCCCACATTGCTATTGCTTTGCCAAATGTGGTGTTTGTTTGTGGCTAGCTCTCTTCTCTTTAACACAAACAAGAAACTCCAACAGTTATGGCGACTGACTACGTGTTCGGCCATGCATGCTCCGCCATGGCATTCAAGTTGAAAAACAATAGATTTTCTAGTAATAATTTGGGAGGATTTTATTGAACTACCACCGTTGTAACACCTATCAACCACAAGTATTATTTTAGCAATTGCTTTTGTGATTAATGTGGGCCATTCCTTTTCAAGCTTTTTCTGATTTTTGTCGTAGAGTTTCACTGGGATTCCACGGATAAATATCAGATGTACAATCTACAAATTTTTCTCGGGTAGACCGGTGGTGGACGACCAATGATAGATAAATGAATCATTACGGTACAGTGAACTCCACCGAATCTTTAATGTTGGGTTCACAGTTGGGCTATCACTTATCATTATTTAATCAGAAATATTAAATAGATTATGTGTATTGTCAAATAATGTATTAAAAACAGTCTCTTATCATTGTTGTTTATGTATGATATATTTAGTCATGTGTGATCCGTAATAATACACCGCATGATTTGCCATTGATTATGTGGTGCTCAAGGTTAAATCAATCCCTTATCCCATTGGCTTAAGTGATAAATAATTCCCAGTCCTTACTCTACTGACCTTCTACCTTACCAAAATCACATTTTTTTTTTTTAATTTAACGGCACTGCATTAGCAACATGGATTCATGAATATGCAAACCTTTTTAGTACATATTAGGATGCAAGTGAATTAAGATGCTTACGAATTTCTATTGAGTGGCTAGGTCAAAAGTTTAACTCTACTCGATTTCAACCGAGTTTAAGTCAAGCTTGAGAGTCATCAAGTGAAGCATAAACTTAAAGAGTACTAGTAATGAAGCACGTGCGTTGCACGTGAATATGATGCCTTTTGTTTTTTTTTTTTTTTGATTATGAGAAATTTAATTATTTGATATACAAATGTATTTGAATCAAAGTGAATGAATTGAAGAATATTAAATTTCAGTTCTCCACGGTCTTCAAAAACGTTGATATGTGTTTTGACATTTTGACACTACAATATTACTATAAAACACTTCCAATAATCCAACAATACATGAGATCAATCATTAGTGCACGGGAATTTCATTTTTATTTTGAAGAATATGTTCAAAAACATGTTGAAAAATTTACAGTTCATAAAAGAATAAAATGCTTAATCATCAATTCAAAATTGTATCATTTGGAGATAAATTAGAAAGTATTTCACAAAAAATTCAAGAACAATTCATTAAATTATATACAATGATCATGTGAATATTTCATTTTAAAGTGGTTTTAAAAGACTTTTTTTACTACCGGACATATGTATCTCTTGATGCATTAAGAAAACTTCATAATATTCCTAAATTTAAAGAATTCTCATTTTTTTTGGACCACCAGAAAAAATGGATTATGCCTTCTTTTAAAATAGTTGACATTTCACTTCCTAAAACAATTCAAAATATGTGTGATGATGTTATTTGAATGTGTTTGAGTACACATAATAAGTTACTTCTCAACTTTACGAAGAAATACATTTTATGAGGGATTTTTTTAGTTATTTTTATAGTTCTTTCTATTACTCTAGATTGGATTTTTTCCCATTTAATTATACTACATGAATAGTTGAATAACAAAAGTTACAAAGAACTTATTTTAGGAAATAGTATGTTTGATTGAACTCAAAATTCTTCCTTTTATATTAAATGGAGTCACATTTTTGTTCTACTAAATTTATTTTTATTAATAATAAAAAAGGATAAATTTCAAAAACAATACAAAAGATACACTTTAGGAGAGTTTACTCAATAAGATTCATAACTTTTGATCATCACAAGCATTGGACAATGTCACATTCTTTTTTCTATTTAAATTTTATTTCATAAATAGTCCAAAAAATAAAAGACAAAAAGAACTTAAGCAGGAGATAATATCTAATTAACAACTCTTCCTCTTACATTGTATGAAGTCACATTTTTATTTAATTAATTTCGTATATAGTCTAAAAAGAATAACTCTTCTTTTTTCAAAACATAATTTATATTTAAATGTTTATGGTTATCTAAACGAACATAGGTTGCACTTGGTAGGTGCAAGTTTTAAATTGTGATAATTAAATTTATTTTAAAATATAATACTTCTTAAACACTAAAATTTTTATATAATTTTCTAAATACCATGTTAAATTGATTATATATTATTCTTTTCTTAAAACAATTGTTGTTGAAATACATGGTTTGAATTTCAAGTCCTAACCTCAAAACATTTGAATTTTTTCTTTAAAACTTTGCAAATAATAGCATTATGATACTAAAACTGACACTAAGGTATTTTGTAAACTTATTGTATGCTCAATTATCATTGTATTCAAAAATTTAAATTATAAGTTTTTTATTTACAAAATAATTTTGTTAAAAAGATTTTGAAGTTCTTTCTCTAAAATATTGATAATTATACTTAAAACCTATTTATTTTTTAATTTATTTTAAATATGTCAACTCAAAGGTATACTTAAAATCCCATATACGTAATGGTAATTATTAATTTGGTGAAAGAAAGCATTGGATTCCAAGAACAGTTATTTATTTAACTATATGGTTGTAAATAATATACATATTTATTCTTTTTAGAATTCAAGTTCTTTATTCAATTAGTATGATCAAATTAGTAAATTTTGAATTATAATCATTTGCGAGATTAGATTTTTAACATGGTTGGAAAAGACTTAAAAAATAATTTCACAAAATTAACTTAATTGCTTTCTAAATGATGCAAAATATCATTTTTTTTATGTGAAAAAAGATCCATCACAATCACGTAAATTTTTTTTATATTATTGATATGAAAAACTTCATTTTTTTTATACAAGTATATCATATATTATCTTATTTTATTTCATTAATGAAATCAACTTTACAAATGATTTTTTATGTATTTTTAAATTTTTAAATCCTTGTTTTATTGAAGAAGTTTTTTTTTTTCAAAAAATGAAATTAAAGGGGTTCTTTCACAAGTAAAATTAGGAGGCAACATTAATAGTACTCTTCCAATTATTTTCCATTTTCATTAAGGAAAATCCTATATCTTGTACATTTTTTGTAATGAGCCCTCTTTATATTTTAAATTTTACGTTAGAAATATGTACCTAAAATCCTTTTCATCCTCCATAGATTGTAAAAGCCAATACTTATGAGCCATTTAGATAGTATGCAATTTGTTTTTTGAACTTTGAACTATATATACAATTTTTTGAATTATTTTATCAATCACCAAACGAAAAGGAACTTGCTAGTGGAGTGCTTATTTATAACCCAAATTTTAATATATTATTTTTTTGCAACAACCTGTTTGTTAAAAAAGAATCCTATAATAATTTAATAAAATTTGAAATTATGTTATAATTTGTTAACATAATTTAGTGTAATTTAGTACATTGCTTGTTTTCTTTGAATTTGCAGTTAATTTGTATTAATCATCGTCCTTTACTTTTAATAAGTCAAAACTAAATTATGAACAAAAATCAAAGTTTCTTGGTATTATCAATCTCTTGAGGATTGAATTGAAGTGTAGATAAAGATTTTTTGTATGGAGAATTGTTTTATTTTAGTTAATAGCAAAATTTAAATTCAATGAACTTCACAAGGGAATGTGAAGAGTTTTGTAGTTCTACTACAATTAGAATACAATTAATATAATATAATAGCACATAAGGGTATTTTAGGCATATTAGAAAACTAACACTACAAAGTGCAAAGACTCCAAAACAACTAAGACTCATCATACTTTTAAAGAGAGAATATATTAAACTCGTAGGTTTCACAAGCTTAATCAAACCTTATATGGGCATGTGTTCATGTTTTTTATTTATGCATGAAAAATGTTTATTCTGTATCATTAACGATCAATTAAACTTGGATTTCGATTCAGTGCTCGAACTTGAATTCGACTCATTACTCAATTTACTCGAGTTGAGCTCGACTATGTTAAAAATATTTTAGAGTCTAATTTGAATTCGACTTAAGAGCTTGATCAGTTGGGACCATCTAAATTTTACTCGAATTGAGATTGAATATAATTTCATGATGATGAGGGGATAATTCCAACACCCCATAATTTTCTGCTCTGCTTCTACTGAAAAGCTTAGACTTAAATATTCTCATTACTCCTTGGGTTTATCCATAAAAGGAAACAGAGAAAACATCCCTGATCCTGCATTGGGAGTTGGCAGCATGGTTCAAAGACTCGGTCGAGTCATCACCGGAACGGAAGGCTTCGATCAGAAACCGATCCGATTCTACTTTGAGACAGGTAACTCGTCGAGAACTCGGCCGGACTCGATAAACTCGGACCGAGTTGGCTCCGAGTCAAAGAAATGCGACCGATTCGTCCGAGTCAACTCGGACTCGGAACTAACAACACCATCGCCACCCACAGAAACAACAAACTACCAATCAATGCCCATAGCCAGCAAACTCACCATCAATAACCATCACTAACAATACACACGACTGCACACATACAAACAGCCATCGAAATATGCACAGCAACACCAACATTAGCGATGCCACCTCTCCTCAGCTCCAAATAGCCATAACCACCATAGCAGCCTACTTATCAAGCCAAGAAAAAATCCCAGCTGTCGACACCAATGGTTCCATCATCCCCCCACGAGGGCTACACCATCGCCACCGCCAATCTTCTCCTCTAGACTCAGGTGAAATCTTGTTTTCTCCCTCATTTTACTTAACTAATATATAACAAATTGGATTTGTGCTGGAATGCAGTTAGATTTGGGGAAGATTTGTGATGGATTTAGGTTTTTATGAGGGGATTTTGATTTGGGATTTTTTGGGTTGAGAGACTTAGGTTTTCTTGGAGAAACCGTGTGGGGGAAAAGTATAAAATACACCACGTGCATTGCCACGTGGTGTATTAGAACCAATAATTTATCGCCATGTGGCAACGGTGGGCCATACCTTGTATTATTTGGCGATATGTGATTGGTTCTAGTGCACCACGTGGCACGCCACGTGGCGCGCGTGGTGCACGCAATACTCACTCCCGTGTGGGGAGGTGTTTTTAATCTTCTCGGTCGGTTGAAGAATAAATGAATTGGGGCTTTGTTTTTGTTTTTTCATGATTTTACGATTTTGTATGTTAAAAAAAAAAGAAAAATTGATTTCAAAACCAAAATTGAGACAAGCCAAAAGACTACCTAAAACACCAATTCCAATTTGCCAAGTGACCACTGTCCTGACAGGGTCTGAAGTGAAACCGGATACCTCCGAAATAGTAGATATTCTTGAAGTCATTTTCTTGGTTTTTGTTTTTTTTAAGATTTTATGATTTTGTATGTTAAAAAAATTCGACTTGGAATTGGAGAAATCTCGGTTTAGTTTATTTGTTTAGCTCTTAGTTTGATTATTGAGTTTTAATGTTATTTTTGTTTGTAATTTGATTAATGACTTTTAATGTTAATTTGTTTGTAAATTGACTCATTTTTTTGTATCATTGTTGTTTATTGTTTTTAATTTGATTAATAGTTTTTTTTTGTTTTATATGTTTGCTTAGTCTTAATTTGATTAATAGTTTCTCTTGTTGTTATTTTGCATGTTCGTTAGGTTTTAATTTGATTGATGATTTTGTGTTCTTTTTTTGCATTTGTTGTTAGTTTTTGGTGCTATTTTATCTTTTTGTTTAGTTCTAATTAATAAGTTTTTTATATCGATAAAAATAATACATTCTAGAGATTTTCTATACTAATTTTTTTATTTTTTTTGTTTAACATAGTTTTTGGGTGATTATTTATAATTTTTTTTTTAAAAAAATTATGTTAAAATATATGTCTCGCCGAGTCCGCGACTGATATGCCGACGGTACGATCCGCGACCGCAACTTTGAACCATGGTTGGCAGTAAAAGAAAAGAAGATGAAGCATTTTGTAGTGATCCTATTTCTTGTTCTTTTGATTCAAGAAAAGGGCTTCCTTGTTCAAGTTGAGGCAGGGGATAAATTTGTCAGTACAAGAGGAATCCATTTCATGTTAAATGGTAGTCCTAACCATGCCAGTGGCTTCAATGCCTACTGGTTGATGTATGTGGCTTCTGACCCTTCTCAGAGATCCTAAGTTTCAGCTGCATTTAGGGAAGCTTCTAGCCATGGCCTCACAGTTGCAAGGACTTGGGCTTTTAGTGATGGTGGTTATAGGCCTTTCCAGTATGCTCCTGGAGCTTACAATGAGCAAATGTTCGAGGTCTGTGTTCTCTCTATCTTTATCATGGTTTCATTTTTCAGTATTACTAACTTTCTATTCTAGCTATTAGTATTATTCTTTTATTGCTTGCTTTTAGGGGTTGGATTTTGTTATAGCAGAGGCCAGAAGATATGGGATTAAGCTAATATCAAGCTTGGCAAAAAACTATGAAAGTATTGGAGGAAAGAAACAATATCTGGACTGGGCTAGAAGTAGAGGGCAATATCTTACATCTGAGGATGATTTTAGAAATTCAGTTGTCAAGGGATAGTATAAAAATCATATAAAAGTAAGTGGAACAATTCCTTTCTGCCTCCCTTTCATTGTTCCGCTGTATATTTTAACCTGCATTACTTTCTTTACAAGAATGATCCCACTATCATGGCTTGGGAGCTGATGAATGAGCCCAGATGCACCTCAGATCCTTCAGGAAGAACCATTCAGGTTGTCATTCTTTAGTTGGCTCATAACAAAAATCACTCCTCTATGCTTGCATAAGAATTCAGTAGACACCCTTCACAGATTGGGAAATATACTAACATATTTTAAGTAATTTATTGAAACTATTTGGGGCCTCTGATGTGAACATTATTATAAACTAATATGTTTTAATGAATACAGATAGGTCCAATTTATTGAGCATTGCGTTTCTGGATAGCTACCATAGGGGTACCTTAATCAGATCCTGGACCCATTATAGCTGCTAAAAAGTTATGTTGCGGTTGTCTCTAAGTGCATTTGGATAGGGTTCTCAAACTGGCCCCTCGTTAAAAAAATGGGTGCTCAAAGCTACTTTGTCTTCATGATTCTTATTAAATTTTGTTCCAGGTACATGTCTGACAGGCCTGGATCATGGAAATGGCTTATTATGTGAAATCAATAGACACTAATCATTTGTTGGAGGCTGGTCTGGAAGGATTTTATGGACAATCAACACCTCAGAGGATTCACCTCAATCCTGGATTTAATATAGGAACTGATTTTGTTGCCAAAAACCGTGTGCCTGGCATTGATTTTGCTACAGTACTTTCCTACCCAGATATATGGTAAATCTCATCTTGATCCTCCGTAAATAATTATAGAAGAAAAACTGAATTATTAGGTTATCCGGCTAAAATAGAGCAAAATCTGAAGAATTTCTCGATAAAGAGTTTCCTTTCCATTGTATTGATTAGGCTTTCTGGCGCAAATGATCAATCTCAACTCTCTTTCATGAACCAATGGCTTGACGTGCACTTTCAAGACGCTCGCTCAGCACATGCTTGGAAAACCTGTAATGGCGACAGAATTTGGTAAATCTTGGAAAGATACTGGTTTTAGCAACTATGAAAGAGATATCTTGTTCAACAATGTATATTTCAAGATTTATTCCTCAGCAATACATGGTAGTTCAGCAGCTGGAGCCGTGTTCTGGCAACTTATAGCTGAGGGCCTGGATTCTTTCAGGGATGGATACGAGATTGTGCTTAGCCAGAGCCCATCTACAGTGAATGTGATTGCGCAACAATCCTATAAGCTGCACCTGATCCAGAAGATTAAACATTAAGAGGTGGAATAGAGCAAGAACTGCCAAGGGACAATGGATTGATAGGAAACAAGGGGAGGCACATTGGAGACTGAATAGTAGCAGATTTGCATATAGTATATGATCTGTGCAAGACTATGTACAAATCAAATGTTTGTCTTAGTGGAACTTCTACGTTACAGAACATAAGGTGTAATGTTACTCGGTAGAATCTATCTTAGAGATGAATGAAAAGTTGTTCATCCAAATTAGTACCCTGTGAGTACTTCACATCCAGGAGGGGAATATCGTGTGTAATGTTTTTTGGTAGAATCTGTCTTAGAGATGAATGAAAAGTTGTTCGTCCAGGAGGGGAATTAGTACTCAATGAGTACTTAACATCTTATTATTGTCCTTGCAAACCTGGTTCCTTTTTTTGGCCGATCTTTTCACCTCTTATTAGGTTTTCTGTTTTTCTTTTCTCTAAAAATTAAATTGAAAAAAGGAATTTTACAGTGTGGGTATGAATTTCTCTCCCAGAATTCAGTTCACCCAAATTGGCACATGTCTCAATGCAATGGCCAAAGTATATGAATCATTGGTAATGCCTTTCTCTCCACATTTCAACGGAACGCATCAACCCTACTCACGATAACTAGCGTGAACAAGTCCAGGAATAACGGCAGTCCAAGAAACCACACTCCTCAAATAGGAATTTGCTGAATTACCAATTTGGAGACAATGGTGCAATTAATGTAACTTATAGCTCCAAAGAAATTTCTGAAGGATGCAAGTAAGATGAACCAGCTAACTTAAGTTAAGGCAGCCAAAGGGCAGACAGTTTTTTTTTTTTTAAAACCTATTTATAATAAATAACGTTGCATTTAATTGTGACATAAGGACTTGACTAAAAGGCTCGAAAGCATCATACAGAAAGAAACACACATTTGGAGTCCTTCGCTTTCATCAAAGGGAGGCGGAATTCATGTCCTTGTTTCAGGTGCAAACATCATGATGTCCACTGGAAGTCCAAAATCTTTATGTAGCTATTGTATAAAAGGTTCCTTGGTTGCTGAGTCTCAGTTCTTTGGTTTTGTGATAATTTATTATGAATGAAGTATCCAGAACAAGTGAGCTAATGTAGATTCTGAAAATTTTCTTGGGTCCTCAAAGGTGTTCAGGATTTCCAGTTTCATGCAACATCAGAATGGAACTTCGGTAGTCAAGACGGGAAGAAATACTCTGAGATTGATGGAGTCGCTGAAGAATTTTGCTGCAGACGGCCACAGAGCTCAGACAGATACTCCAACAAGATTCCTGATTTGTCACTCAGCTAATGTCTACCGCTGCATGTTGGATACTGTGGATCTCAATTATTAATGATGTCAATAGAAGCTTGGATGCGGAAGTTGCTCGACTATGAATAGTAGGTCTTATTTAATTAGTAAATGTATCAAATTAGAGACATAGAAGTGCTTCCTCGTTTGATGCAAGGGAAAACAGCCAGCAAGAGTGATTTGGCAGCCATTCGTGCATTTTAAAGTTCGTAGAGTCAGATGAACCAAGTACATACTTGAAAGTTGCTGTATCATATTTGAGAAAGGAAAGTTTCTTCTCCCGGAGTGTTTGTAACCTGCACGTAGACTTGCAGAGTAATACTCCATTCTCTAGAATTGCTACTAGAATAACTCAACGGCTTGAACAGTCACGTTTTATCTGTTCCAATAGCAATTGGTTAATGTTACGAGGTGTACGTTTCCCACAAGCACACACAAGTAATGGCACTAACAACACACTTTGCTAGTCAGCTCACACAATCACACAGACAAACGAAGGCACAGAACACTTAGTTCGTATGAAAAGTAAATAACACAGAGAGATACAGCCAAACAAGGCCAACCTTGTATATTATTCACCAAGAATCGTACAAGGAATTTTTACAAACAGATGGCGTGCAGATCCTACTAAGGACTCTCTCTCTCATCCTTAGTTTCTCTATCTGCCGTCTATTTATAACACACACTGCGGCTGACAAGCCCAACCGCTAGCCCATGTGGACCAATAGGAAAACAGTGACTAAGGATAACTACCGGTACAGGTGGCCAGGTGGTTTCCAAGTTTCCAGGAACCGCCAATAACTGCCACAACCGTCTGCCAAGGCTCTGTCCGTCCGCGCGCTGTTGCTCAGCTTCGCGCGCCTCATCGTCACCGCCTCAGCAGCACTCGTACGCGTCGTTCCCACTCGGCTGAAGCATCACGCTGCCTGCCAGCCTCGTCCGTCACTGTCCAGCGAACGCCCAGCACGTCCGCACGGCATCGTTCCATTCGGTTCCCATTGTCCGGGCATCGTTCGTCACCAGCTCGTAACGAACGTGCCTTCAGGGTCTCAAGCCACTCGAAACCCACAGCTCAACATACCGATCAGGGACACAGCTTACTCGGTCACAGCCCACTCGGTCCGTGCACGACCGTCTTCCGTTCACCGACGGCCAGCTTCACCGCATCGGGTAATGCCCAACATAACTCTATAGGGACACCTCGTTCGGGACTTCGTATAGCCAACTTCGGTTGCCCAGCACCGTGGTTGGAAGCTCCCATGCCAACCCCGAAGTCGGTCACTGTAGCACTCAGCCAGTCCTTCCCCCCTATAGTAGTCCTGGCAAAAACACCCCAAGTGACAGCAGTAGACACACTTTTTCCTCTGCGTAAGGGAAAACCCATAGGGCACCCCAACCTTCACTTCTCGGGCTCATTTTGCACAGCATGGATGTTTATCAGATTACCCAAGGATCCAAATCCTTTTAGCTCAATTTGCACGAGTCCGTTCCGGCATCGCACACTTTCGCACGAGATCGGCCCTCCGTTCCGCGCGACTGCCCAGCAAGGCAGTGCGACTCCGCACACTGTGACTGCCGAACACCAGGTTGCCTAGGCTCACTCCAGCAACCTCACGGGCATTCTTCTAAGTGTCTTTCGGCATGTTCTTGGTACCTCGTACCTCCGGCCTCCATACTTGACTCGTGGCCAGGCCGAACGGCCACGGTCGTTCACTGTCGTTCAGGGACATCGGTCAGGGGGCTAACAAACCTCCCCCACCAGAAGAAGTTGACGCCCTCGTCAACTTGCCCTTACTCCTCAGGTTCTTCCGGTACTCATTGATTTTGTCCTCGAACTGCCACAAGGTCGTATCCCTCTCCCAAGTAGCATCCAACTCAGATTCTCCTTTCCAGTGAATCAGGTAGTCCACCCGTCTGTTTTTCTTACTTGTTCCCATTTCCCGGTGATCCAGTACGGTTTGCACCTCTTTGCTGAACTGCTGTCGGATCACTGGTGGTGCACGCTTTGCCTGCTTTCTGCCCTCATCAAACTCATCTTGATGAAACGGCTTCAGGAAACTCACGTGAAAGGTTGGGTGAACCTTCAGTCTGTCGGGCAGCTTCAATCGATAAGCTACACGGCCCACTTTCTTTAGCACTTCGAACGGTCCATCATACTTCGGCACCAAGCCTCGGTGGACTGTCTTACTATGGATTTTCTTCCATATCTGCGGGGTCAATTTCAGCATCACTTGATCCCCTACCTGGAACTCAACATCCCGTCTGTGTTGGTCCGCATTCCTTTTCATCCGCTGCTGTGCCATCAGCAAGCTATCCCGGGCTTCCTCAACCAGCTCTTGCTTCGCACGGGCAAACCGATGTGCTGACGGGCAACTGCTTCCTCCTTGAAGCGCCACTTCGTTTGGGGTCCGTGGCTGTTGTCCGTTCACCAGCTCAAAGGGACTCATCTTCGTTGCGGATGATCGGTGCAAGTTATAGCAAAACTGCGCTGCATCCAGCAACTCCACCCAATTTCTCTGACTAGCGGTCACATAATGCCTCAAGTACTCCTCCAGTAAGGCATTGATCCTTTCCGTCTGACCGTCGGTCTGTGGGTGAGCAGCAGTTGAAAACTTCAGTTCTGAACCCAGCAAGGTGAACAACACCGTCCAGAACCTTCCAGTGAATCGGGTATCCCGATCACTCACAATATCTTCAGGCAACCCGAAGTATTTAACAACGTTTCTGAAGAACATCTCAGCAGCAACGTCAGCTGGACACGCCTTAGGCGCGGCCATAAACACAGAATATTTAGAGAATCGGTCAACAACAACAAAAACAGAAGCCATACCGTCCACCTTAGGGAATCCAGAGATGAAATCCATCGAGACCGACTGCCACGGTCGTTCTGGAATTGGCAAAGGTTGCAGCAACCCAGGCTCCTTCCTCCTCTCTACTTTGTCTTGTTGACACACGAGGCACGTTTTGACGTATGCCTCCACGTCCTCTTCCAACTTTGGCCAGTAAAAGCTTCGCGACAACAGGGCCCTCATTCGGTCGACTCCCGGGTGACCAGCCCAAGGGACGTCGTGGGTCTCCCTCAGCAGTTGTCTTCTCAATCTGCCACCAGTTGGAACATATGCACGTCCGCCTTTGGCAAAGAGTAATCCGTCCTCCAGCCAGTATCTACGGACTTTGCCCTCATTCACTTGGGCAACGAGACTCTGGTACACAGGATCATTCGGGGCATACAGCCTGATTCGATCCCTGAAGTCAGACACCACTGACTCAATAGCAGCTACGTACGTTTCCACCTGTTTCCGACTCAAGGCATCAGCCACAGCATTTTCCTTTCCCGGCTTGTGCACCCACTCAAAGTCAAACTCTGCCAGGAACTCTTGCCAACGAGCCTGTTTAGGTGTAAGCTTCTTTTGCGTTTTGAAGTACGTATTTGCCACATTATCGGTCACAACCACAAACTTGGTTCCCAGAAGGTAGTGCTTCCACGTTTCCAAACAGTGGACAACAGCTGTCATCTCCTTCTCGTGCGTGCTATATCTCTGCTCGCACTCCTTCAGTTTTCGGCTTTCAAAGGCAATGGGGTGCCTATCTTGAGCCAACACACCCCCGATTGCCCGATCAGAAGCATCTGTATAAACTTCAAATGGCTTTGCGAAGTCTGGAAGTTGCAACACAGGCGCTGAAGCCACAGCTTCTTTCAACTTAGCAAAGGCCTCTTCGCAGTCCTGGTCCCATGCCCACGTCTTGTCTTTCTTCAACAAGTCTGTCAACGGGGCGACCAACTTCGAATAGCCCTTTATGAACCGCCTGTAATAATTCGCTAAGCCAAGGAACGATCTCAACTCAGCAACCTTCTGAGGTGCGTTCCAGTCAATGATAGCCGAAATTTTCTTCTGGTCCATCAGAATTTTGCCATTGCTAACAACATGGCCAAGGAAAGTGATCTGCTCCGTGCAGAACTCGCACTTCTCCTTCTTCACGAACAACTCGTGCTCCCTCAGCCGACTGAACACGGCCCTCAGATGCAGTAACATGATCAGCAAGGGACTCTGAGTACACAACGATGTCATCCAGATATACAACAACAAACTTATCCAGGAAGTCGTATAGGACATCATTCATCAACCTACAAAAAGTAGCAGGCGCGTTTGTTAAACCAAACGGCATTACAAGAAATTCAAAGGATCCATACCGAGTGACCACAGTCGTCTTCTCCTCATCCCCCTCAGCAATCCGGACTTGCCAGTATCCGGACCTTAGGTCAATCTTCGTGTAATAACGGGCCTTCACCAACCTATCAAACAAGTCATACACATTCGGAATTGGGTACTTGTTCTTGATGGTGAGTTTGTTCAGAGCCCGGTAGTCCACACAGAATCTCAATGACCCATCAGCTTTCCTCTGGAACAGGGCCGGGGCACCAAATGGAGCCTTTGACGGCCTCAGCGACTTGCTTTCCAGTAGTTCATCTAGTTGGCGTCTCAACTCCGCCAACTCCATTGGGGACATCCGGTAAGGAGCCTGAGCCGGTGGTTTGGCTCCTGGAACCAACTCGATCTTATGATCCACCGCTCTTCTTGGAGGTAGTCTTTTCGGCAACTCCGCAGGCATCACGTCTGCGAACTCCTCCAACACTTTCCCAATCTCATCAGGGACTTCCTGGTATACGTCCGGCTTGATCTCTACCAAAGCCGCAAGGTAGACAAGTTCGCCATCCCGCATGCTTGATTCCACTTGCATCGCGGACATCACGTTACTGGACTTGTTCCCGTTCTGTTTTGGCGACTTGGCTGCCGGCACGAACCCAGGGTAACGGACATCATCTACCATGACACCGTCTAAGTGGGGAATTGGATATATCCGGTTGGCTGTCATGAAATCCTTACCAAGGATCAATTCGAAGTCAGTCCAGGGACTGGCCATCAGGTTGCACTCTCCCTTCCATGGCCCCAGTTCCAACTTCACCGTAGCCATTCCCACACAGGGCTTTGCTTCAGAGTTGACTGCCTTCAACTTGAAGCCCATATCTTTCAATTCCAGCCGAAGACGATTTGCCAGTCTTTCGGTCATGCAACTATGCGATGCTCCAGTATCCATCATGGCCAGCATCTGGTTGCCATTCACAGCAACCTGCACATAGAGCAAACTGTTATAAAACACTTGGGCATCCGTTCCTGTAATCGCATTCAGGAACTGCATGGGGTTCACTCTTGCATCAAGGCACACTTGTTGGTTGCCAGCATCCTCAGCGACCACAGCACCAACATTCTGCTCTCTTTTGGGACAATTTCGAGCCAAGTGAGGGCCACGACAAATGTAACAGCCCTCTTTCTTGAAATTGGAAGCCTGTTTCTCCTTTGAAGTCGAAGTCCCACTTGACTCAGTGGTAACAACAGTCTGTTGTTTCTTCTTCGTCTTCTTAGCAAACTTCCCACTCTTCTGATCCTTCCCTTTGTCCTTGCCTTTATCCTTTTTCTTTTCGCTAGTGGATCCCATGGACTTGAAATCCACCAACTTCTCGGCAGCAGCAAGGGCCTGAGAGACGGTCTGAACATTCTGGCGCCTTAATTCGGTCTGAGCCCACGGTTGAAGTCCATGCATGAACGTGTATAGCCTGTCTTCCTCTGACATTTCCCGCACGTCCAGCATAAGGGTCTGGAACTCTGAAACATACTCATGCACACTCTTGGTATGCTTCAGATTCCACAAAGCATCTCGGACCTTCCATGAAATGTTGGTGGGGAGGAATTGCTTCTTCAGTTCCTCCTTCAACACAACCCAAGTCTCAATTTTTGGTCTGTTCGCATCAGACTGGGTAGTTCTCCACCACAATTTCGCATCCCCAGCAAGGTACATGGATGCAATGGAGACTTTCTCCATCTCTGGGACATCAACTGCCACGAAATACTGTTCCAAGTCCCAAAGGAAGTTCTCCAACTCTTTGGAACTCCTTGTTCCTTGGAATGATTTCGGTTCTGGGACTTTAACTTTCCCCTTAGAAGTCTTTTGGACACCCTCTGCATTCGAAGATCCCACAGCCTTCTTCAGCAGAACAATCTCAGCCTTCAGATTGTCTATTTCGGTCTTGGAAGAAGCCACTTCTTCCCTCAACGAATTGGCACTTTCAGGGGTCAATCGTTGAGACAACTCCTCGATCTGGAATGGTTAAAGCATTAACCGTGTCTCTGGTGTTCCTCAGAACTTGGATCAAGTTGTAATCTTCTGGTATGTCTCCCAAACGAGTCACCAGATCATCAAACGCATGCTCAGTTCGCTGCAAGCGTTCTTGGACTGAATTACCGTGTCCAACCATCATTACACGCAAGATGGGACAACAAGATCACTGAATCGAGGGTCTTAATCACGCTCTGATACCACACTGTTACAAGGTGTACGTTTCCCACAAGCACACACAAGTAATGGCACTAACAACACACTTTGCTAGTCAGCCCACACAATCACACAGACAAACGAAGGCACTGAACACTTAGTTCGTATGAAAAGTAAATAACACAGAGAGATACAGCCAAACAAGGCCAACCTTGTATATTATTCACCAAGAATCGTACAAGGAATTTTTACAAACAGATGGCGTGCAGATCCTACTAAGGACTCTCTCTCTCTCCTCTAGTTTCTCTATCTGCCGTCTATTTATAACACACACTGCGGCTGACAAGCCCAACCGCTAGCCCATGTGGACCAATAGGAAAACAGTGACTAGGATAACTACCGGTACAGGTGGCCAGGTGGTTTCCAAGTTTCCAGGAACCGCCAATAACTGCCACAACCGTCTGCCAAGGCTCTGTCCGTCCGCGCGCTGTTGCTCAGCTTCGCGCGCCTCATCGTCACCGCCTCAGCAGCACTCGTACGCGTCGTTCCCACTCGGCTGAAGCATCACGCTGCCTGCCAGCCTCGTCCGTCACTGTCCAGCGAACGCCCAGCACGTCCGCACGGCATCGTTCCATTCGGTTCCCATTGTCCGGGCATCGTTCGTCACCAGCTCGTAACGAACGTGCCTTCGGGTCTCAAGCCACTCGAAACCCACAGCTCAACATACCGATCAGGGACACAGCTTACTCGGTCACAGCCCACTCGGTCCGTGCACGACCGTCTTCCGTTCACCGACGGCCAGCTTCACCGCATCGGGTAATGCCCAACATAACTCTATAGGGACACCTCGTTCGGGACTCCGTATAGCCAACTTCGGTTGCCCAGCACCGTGGCTGGAAGCTCCCATGCCAACCCCGAAGTCGGTCACTGTAGCACTCAGCCAGTCCTTCCCCCCTATAGTAGTCCTGGCAAAAACACCCCAAGTGACAGCAGTAGACACAGTTTTTCCTCTGCGTAAGGGAAAACCCATAGGGCACCCCAACCTTCACTTCTCGGGCTCATTTTGCACAGCATGGATGTTTATCAGATTACCCAAGGATCCAAATCCTTTTAGCTCAATTTGCACGAGTCCGTTCCGGCATCGCACACTTTCGCACGAGATCGGCCCTCCGTTCCGCGCGACTGCCCAGCAAGGCAGTGCGACTCCGCACACTGTGACTGCCGAACACCAGGTTGCCTGGCTCACTCCAGCAACCTCACGGGCATTCTTCTAAGTGTCTTTCGGCATGTTCTTGGTACCTCGTACCTCCGGCCTCCATACTTGACTCGTGGCCAGGCCGAACGGCCACGGTCGTTCACTGTCGTTCAGGGACATCGGTCAGGGGGCTAACAGTTAACCACTACAAGTAAAAATTGTGTTAGAAACGGCATATGAGCACCCGATGACCTAGTCTCTTTCATCGGTCAGACACTTCTTGGCTTCACAATCATCATCAGGCAGGATGTTCATGATGGACCTTTCACTTGCATTGAATAGCTAGAACACTCACAGCAATGCATGAGAGGCTAGAATTATATGTTGGTATTAGATATCTGAGATGCATACTGTGAAAATGTCAGCAGACTTTGATAAATAGAGAGAATCCTGAGAGTTGCAAACCAAAGCATGAAAGGCAGTAGACAGGCACATGAAGGTTAGCTGGATTAGACTGGAGCATGAAGGCCTAACTGATCTCAGCACACGTTGGGGTGCTAAGCCCAAAGGAAAATAATTTAGCCGAATCAACTGTCAGCCCAAGTAATGAAGTAAACAAGTCAGATTCTTGAGGATCAAATATTTCACATCCTTGCAAGTTTACGAAGAAGGGAACGTGGCCTCAGCACATGGTCAAGCAAGCTGGATGACAAAGGATCAATAGATTTTAATTCTTCCCCAAGAACTACAGATTAGATTAGGATAGAGTTTGTTAGGAATATTCTTGAGTAAGACACTTGTCATTTTCCGATTTCTTGAAGTTGTATATATATACTACAGCATTGTACAGATGAATTTTTTTTTTATCATCATTCATTCTCATTATAATGTATATTTTTGCCTCACACAATTGAGGTGAGACTCCCATAGTGGTGCTGGGGTGTATTGCCGGACTTTTTGCCACACACAAAATGAGAGTGTGGCTTCCAATACTAAATCTACCCATATTGTACAGATTAATTGTGAGTTTAATGAAAAATTCATTCCACCAAATTAGCTTCTGGTATATCTTCATATTGTTCAGACACTGTCACCGCAGCATGTTTGTTTCTTCAGGTAGAGTCCCTAATGACTTTTCTGATCCTGTGAGCTGACATTCTCTTCTCATTAGTAGCTGATATTGGCAGAGGCTAATAAATACCAGAAACCAACTGCCAAGGGTTGCTAACACGTTACCAATGTCCAGAAAATGTTTTAACTCCCAATTTTTGCAGTGTGTCCGTTTTCCTACCAAAAGTAGGAGTTATAATGGAAATGATGCCAGCGACCTTATGAATCATATCTGGTTGCATCGAAGACTATGCTTTCCGCATCCAACACATAAGTTTTTAGGAAAGGTTTTGTTGCCTTGGCCAATCATTGTGCTTACTATCACCTTCATAGGCACCCGCAAACTTATTCTTGAATGTTTCTGCACTTCACTGCAAGCAAGACAAATATCAATCATGAAAGAGAACATGTCACCTTTATATATCCTGTGTGGGGTAACATCTAAACAGAAAGGAGAAAATGAATGTTAGCTTGTAATTTTCTAGATATATATATATATATATATATATATATATATATATATATATAAACTCACTGATTCCATAATTCTGTACCTAATAACATGAAAATAAATCTAACGCAAAATGCAGCAGCACCCAGAATGACGACAATCTGAAGCCACAAGTTAGATACATATGCCTTAAGTACAATAGCATGCCAGGACCAAAACCACAACGTTGAGAAGATGGTTCCCAACAAAGCACCCACAACTACTTGGCTGAGGCTATGAAGTTGTTGTGAAACGCGAAGCCATATCTGCAAACACAGAAACATTTAGGCATGAATATTCATATGAAATCAGCAACTGAATGTAACTGAGTATAATCTGCATTCTTTAATGCATACTAAGAAGAAGTAATAGCAAGTCCATTCAACCATGACTTTCCTGTATATTTTAGGAGGAAACATTAATGAGTCTAATTTTTTCTATCGTTTATCTCAAAGCAATTAATTCCTTAAATGGATTACTTGCAAGCTGTTTGCTACTCTATGTTTATCTATTTTCCTAGGGGCTACACAAGAAAACTATAACTTCACATATCCGAGATTTACAAGGTTTAAATATGCTCAAATTTTGCCTTCATTTCCCAAAAACACTTCAAGCAAGTAGAAGAAATCTTAAAAAAAACAAGAAAACAAGGAGGAAAAGACAGAGGAGAATGAGCAATCAGCTTGTTCTATATTTGACCAGAGAGAAAGAAGGCAATTAATCATGATGCAATCTTATTTTAGTTAGGAAGGCTAACTACTTCTGATAGTTGCCTGTTTCTATAGTCACAAAACAGCTGAATGAATTCATGGTTCAGCTTTATTTTAGTATATCAAGCCTTCCTTGCCATAGGGAGTATTGCAGCTGCGTATTGCTTCTTCAATGGGCTAATAATAGTCAAAACCTGCAATATATCATGTCCATATCTCAGAGAACCATTAATGGGCTGAAGAGAGTAGCTTCACATTGTGTTTAGAATTTTGTTTCACAATAAAAGACAATGTACCATTTTCAAAACTTTTCAAAGGTGGAGAAAAAGCTACATGATTATAAAAATATTCCATAATTCTTCACTATAGTTATTATTTAAGGTTGTTGATCTTCTATTGTTTTATTTGACCTGAAATAATATTTTGACTAAAAAGCCAAATTTGTTATGAACAAAATATTAAATACTTAGTCTCTGTATCTAATTGAAGCAAAGAGTTTGTGTAGGATGCTCACAAAGTACGAACCAATTGCAAGAAAAATCCCACTGATGGCAGCGGTGAATCCATTCAACCCCCACCATTGGACTACTGCAACGAAGAACACAAGGCACCAGAATTCACACATAGGACAAATAGATTATATTACATAATTACAAGAAGGGAAGTTCCGGTTAAATGTCAGCTCTTAATATTGAAACAGACTAGGAAAGCCATTTTTCTTTTTATCATTCACTAAAATGTAAAGCATTATATTCTTTAAAACTGAAACCTACTGATTGAAAAGTAAAAGCCAACTCCCATCCCGCGCAAGCAAAGAATTTGAATCATGCTGCACCCTATCAGACCGGACATGTTGCAAACAGTTAAACTCATGAAATAACCTCACATACTACCATCATAGAGGAAATGATACTATATCTAGATTAAAAATCTAAAAGGTTTCCATGGTCCATTGAAGTAACTTTCAATGTGCATTTAGTTTCCTATACTTGTGATTCTGAAAAAACATCTAGCAAATCTCAGCTATTCTCAAATGTAAATGTCTTACTACTCTCAACCTTCCACCACATCAAAGCCATCCCAAATTATTCCACTCAACACTATATGGTACAAATTGCACCCCCAGACAAGAAGTTGTCATAATTGTCTCATATAACATAAAGTCGGCCATGTTTATGCACTTTGTATTCTTGACTTCTAGCAAATTCCTCACCATATAGGGCAAATTCCTCACCCGGACAAGAAGTTGTCATAACTATTTCATATAACATAAAGTCAGCCAAGTTTATGCTCTTCATATTCTTGACTTCTAGCAAATAGATATTCCACCAGTCAAATGCTAACGTACCCCTTTCTATAGTAATTAGAAAAGCTACCTGATAGAATGGCAAATGCAGTCATATAGGAGATGGACTGGGCGTGTGAAGATGGCATCCCAGGATCTAATCTTAAACTAGAAACAGGTCTTTCTTGATTTAATAATCTTTTCAATATGATTGACATTGCAGCATTTATAACAGAACCCCAAGCAGCCCACATTGCTGCAGCATCATGCCTCGTGAGTAGAAAGATTCCATAGAGCACTGTAACTAGCCACTTGCTCTGCATCAAAAGGTATTTCGTACGAGATTATAAGACAAAAAATTTTTGCCGAAACAAAAGCAGCATTCTTTCTACAAATGGCGATATTATTAGAAATAATTGATGGGATTTGCACAAATGAAAATTATAGAAATCCAAAACCTTTCCAAGCAGGGTAATAATGACAAAGAATATGGTATTTACATTTAAATGAAAAGACACAATAAATTTGGAAATGCAAGGGAGAATCAAATATAGCCTGATGATAGTGTCTTTGTTCCTCAATTTAGAAATAACAAAAAAAAAATCTAAAAAGAATTAACCCAAAAAAAAAAGCACAATAACAGCAATGAGAGTGAAATGCACTCTTTAAGCAACCACATTTGACTAGCTCAAAAAAGCTTCAAATTTTGACACCGGCACTGACTCACCCACCTAACGCCTCATCCATATTCGTTAGACTACTCAGAAGAGTATTCATATCTGATGGATAGAGTACAAAATGAACTAAAATGAGATGAATAAACCTAGTAGAATCAATCCACGACATGGCTGTGGTGTCACCGTGTAACTTAACTCTGCACGAGAATTAAAGTTTTCTCCAGGAAGTCGTAAGTTATCAAAAAATTCTTATCGTTTTCTTAAAAAGAAAACGTTATTATTGTTTTTGCCAAGGGGGAAAAAGACTTATTTTAATCTTATTATTTATGAATTTTCCAGCAATTCAATGCTGAAATGCAAACACAATTCTAACAATTAAACACAGGCATTAGCACACATCAGAAAACTAGAGAACAATCTATCAGAGAGAATCAGAAATACTAAAGAGGTAAAAGGTTCTTATTCCTCGTATTGGAACAAAAGTTCCCCCCACTTTCTAAAACTAAATAAAAAATATGAAGATTAATGTACGTACCAAGTTATTAAGTGTAGCTTCAAGTCCATTAGCTGCGGGACTGGAGGACACATCAAAAAAAGTTCCTCGTTGGAAAGCTTTAAGGCCTCCTCCATTGCCAGCTTCATTACCTGTTCGAATTTCTCTGGGCTCATGTCACACCCCGCGTCCGGGTGCAACACGCCGCGTATTAGGCTCACCCAATACGCAAGGCTCGAAAAAATTATCAAAGCAATTGTAAATCATAGACATCATAAGTATTTGAATACGCCAATTAATATAAAAAAAAATCCTCCAATAATAAAATTTAATATCCATAGAAGTCATCAAATTTTCTTAACATAAATAAATAATACTAAACAAGAATAAACTACTGTCATTGGCTCCAAGCCAAAACCTACCAACTAATTATTGATAAAATAAAATTACTCTTATTGAAGACTAAGTACCTTACTATTCTATCCCGAACTAATAATACCTGCAAAACAAACAATATAAGTGGGATGAGCAACCACTGTACTCAGTAAGCAATTCCACTCCTTTCTCACCAGTTTGGGCAGTTATATATATATATATATATATATATATATATATAGTACATGCATTCATTCTATCACATACTATCCATAATCACACAAAATAATAACATATAATATATATCCAAATTGTGGCATATCAAACGAAACATAATCTACATATACATAATCATGCATAGGTAGGCTCAGATTCATCAATGCAAGAACCAGTCGGTCTAGATATCTAGCCTAACTTTTCCCCAGTTAGGAGGGTCATAAGCGTGCGTGCATGTCCTGACTACTCACCGTCAGGGAGGTAGACGAGAACTAGTTCTCTCTGGTGTACAAAGAATTATCAGAGCCAAAACATACATGTCATACATTCACACATCACACACATACACATGCATATACGTATAAATAATCAAAGTGCCACGATATATGAAAGAATTCTCACACACATTACATGCCCATTCTGAGTTTCATATTACGAAAATATTCACGAAAAGAATATATATATATGTACGCCGAATTATCTTTTTCAAAACATGAGAAAGGTTAGGAACCACTTACCTCGGAGTTCAACACCAGTCGTATTAACTCAGACAATCTAGCTCAGCCAAAATAGTCACCACCTAATTACCATCACAAGAACATAAAATTCCCACCTTAGTAATTATATCACTAAAATACTAAAAAGTCTTATGCCTCATTTACAAAAATCATAACCCTTACATTAATTCTAGGCCTTAATTATTTTATTTAACTAGCTAATAATGAAAACTCAGTAATAACAAATCCACAACCGAATTAGCTTAGAAAATATAACTATATATTTAAATTAAACAAATAAATAAAATTCACTATTTATTTCCCTAATACCTTGGCCTTGACATGGCCAAGCAAAGTCACTGCCTTGGACTTTGCTCTTCTGGTGGCCCACTGCTGGGACCACACAAATTCCCAAACACAATGCTGATGGAAGTTTACTGGCTTCCATCCACGACCTTGACTTGCACCTCTTTTTTTTTTTTTTTTTTTCCTATGAGCCCCACCACTCACAATTCCCTTCTAAGACCAAATTCTAATGATCAGACGATTTGTTTCCCTTGAATACTGCTGTTCCTGTCGACCGACGCAACCATGGCAATTGCTTCTTCTTTTTTTTTTTTTTTTTCAAACCAAGCCAGATCTACAACTTTCCTCTACAGTGAAACCATTAACACGCTTCATCCTATTTATCACTAAATCAAGAGAATTAAAATCCTAATTGTTACTGTCGTTTATCAATTTCTTTAAAATTTTAAAGAATCTAACTCTCAATTTCTCTACAATTTATCTAACTTGAATTCTAGATCTAGACACAATTAAAAATTAAATCTAAGAATTCAACTAACCTTGCTCGTTGTAGGGATCAAAGGAGTAGTTTACGGTTCCTGGCTCTACGAACTCTCCACCTCCTTCTTGCTCTTGCCCTTGGAAGAAAACAGACGTGAGTTTGGAAATAAGGGAACGTCGTCGATAAAATCATATTAAAAAAAAGGGTTATTTTATTTAACAATATTGTCTTCTTTTTTTATATATATATATATAATAATAAGGCCCCTCACTTCTTTAAAATTTCAACTGACCCCCAAAAGATATTTTTCACAATTTGCCATTGAGCCCTTGTAGGGCACGGGTATTTCAGCTCAGCCATGGTGCTGCTCAGCCTTAGGAGTTTCCCACGAATGGGACAAGGGTGAAACTGCTGCAATCTTCTTGTTGGTCGGGAAATTCTTTGGGGCTTACCAGGGTGTTTTCCCAAGCGCGTTGAAATAAACGTGGGCCTTAACAAAATAGTTGCCACAGGTGGCATCCTCCCACGGTTTAACAAAATAGTTGCCACTGGTGGCATCCTCCCACGGTTGTTACTTTATAAACCCAGCCAGCACCCATCAATCACCAAGGCGTGGACCTCTCCTTCTTGTAGGCGTGTAGGCGTGGGCACAGGTCAGGCACCCGCTTCTAAAGGAATTTGGCTAACTCGATTCTAACCTATCGAGTCAGTAATTTTTTTATTCTAACCCAACTCTAATGCCCCTGGTACCCTTAAAATAAGGTCAGGTCAAAGGGTACCTGACCTGCCCCTATTTTCTTTTTTTTTTTATTGAAATTTGTAATGGCTAGAACATAAAATCATATGCCAATGTCTTCCGAAATTCTCCTGACTTTTCTAATTTCCCAAACAATCATAAATGTCCACTAATTCATGTTACTAATTGAAAGCTTATAAACAAATTGATGACACTATAGTCTCAATTCATCTTGATTTTAATGACTAACAAACTACTGACAATATATACTAATATTCTACCAAGGTGTATTTGCAGTAAAATTAGTTAGGAATTAAAAAAAAAAGTCAAAATGGGAAGTAAAAGGTGAAGTAAAAAACCAAGCGAGCGCACCAAAGGAAAAAGTGAACAACCGGTTAATTTCCAGAAAATATACGGACGAGATAGCGGACGAGGTGGCGGATGTTCAGTTAACTCCAAAAAGTATGCGGACTAGATAACGGACGTCCGGTCCATATACTTTTAATAAAATTATGATAAGGTTCCTATATTTTTTAATATTTATATAATATAACATCGGGTCGGATCGAGTACCTTCGAGTTTTTATTTTCTTGATCCATATTTGACCATAAATTTTCGGGTACCCGACCCTAGTCTGCCTCGTTAAGAGAAAGACGATTCGAGTATCTTATTTTTCAGATCGAATCGGTTCGGATCACGTGGGTTTTCAGGTCAGCGGGTTTTTTTGCCCACTCCTAACTTCTTATATTAATTACCTCAAATGGGAAAATGCTGATGAGAAGTTGTCAATATAATAGTAACTATTAGGCGTGTTTTGTATCTTTTGTCCCGTGAAAAAGGACTTTTGGTTAAACCAAGCATACGCTAAGGAAATTGTTTAAGCTTTTCGGGTTTTAATTTATTTGGGTTCTCTTTATTTTTTTTATTTGAATTTTTTGTGTATCTTGACCAAGAAGTCATTTAGGTGTTTAATTAACCTTTCATATATTTTAGGTTTGGTCGTGTCTTTGGATTTGGGTTTCCTTTGTGGGTTCATAGAGTGCTCTTCATTTTTACATTTTACTTGTTTAATTAATGGATTTATGCACTTTTGCTTGTGAATGTAGGTCATTTTGATCAAATCACGTTAAATTTTGAAACTAACAACTTCAAAATCTTATGTTTTTCTAAGAGAATTATTATAACTAAAAGTCAAGTAGTCATTATGATAATCACATGATAACTAACAAGTCGCAGTTGCTAGTGGCCTAAATAACATAAAAATGCAATAAGTATGTATGGATGATGTTTTTAGAATTTTTTTTTTCTTTTCAATGAAATGTCATTGTAAAATCTTTTTCTAAAATAAAAGATAGTTCGGAGATGTGTCCACAAATTAATTTTTAAAAAAGATGATAACTAAACAAAGCCTATGTTGTTGGGAGTATTATTGTATTGGCCTATCGAATTAAGTAGTCTACCTTTCACTTTTACCTAGAGGATGAGATAATTTAATAAGATAGGTCCAAAGGACATCTAATTCACACCTTGGACATAATTAGAAAGTATCCAATTGGCACATTCAGAGATGAGACAAAAAGTTTGGTGGTTGAGATTGGAAAGTAGTATGAGATGATTAAATAAGTACAAGAAAGGGAATCTGAATCACACCTTAATCACAAATTCTAAAGTATCCGATTTGCACTTGAGATCTAAGACTAGAATGATTCATAGTTGATGGCTTTCTCTAGTGTTTGTTAAGGATAATGTTTTGTTTCTCTTATTATTAACGTAAACGAGAATTTCAGAACCCGATTGATGATTCAGGACTTCTGCTGTTTGCTGTCACATTTTATTGCTCCGTCAACATTTTTGGCAGGAAATATTAGTGCAAATTTGTAAATGTTTTAATCTTGTCTCTAAGTTTTTATCTAATTCTAACGGGGTCCCTTCCTGTCGATTGAAAATGAATTTTTGAAACCAAATAATTTGGGCAAAATAATTAGTCATATACACTTTCTCAATAAGAATTAAATGAAAGCGACATTAAATTTCCGTACAGGAATCAATATTCATTTAAAACTTTGAAAGTTATGAAAAGAAGTTTGCCTATGATAATTTTTTTCTTTAATTTTTAATTATGTTCTCAATGAAAGATGGTTTTTCATTTTGAAAACCCTATCGATCTTCCTAGATTCCTTGATGGTTTCCCTTCCTTTCTTTCTCAAAATTCACTTCCTCGTTACTTTTTTTTTTTTGGTCTAACTGTTCTTTTTCTATTTAAACCTATTGAAACATATTGCTAGGGAATTATGTTTTCACCCAAGAAATAAATTAGTTGTAATAATCTATATATTTAGCATCGTATCCTCTAATTATCATGAGATCAGATTGATGACTGATACTCCAATAGACAAAATACTCATTCATGTAAACTTAACCACTCATTCATGTACGTAGCTTAGCCACTTCGTCTATATTCATGTACGTAATACTCATTCTGCCAAAAAGATGGAAAGCTTCCAACTCACGTGATGATTGGCCAAACGTATCTGGAATTCTTGAAGCGAAAAAGTTAAATGGTCGGCCGGCTAATTCAACGCTGTATTTAATGAACAATTATGTCTGATGAATACAGAAAACAAACAAAGATACCAAAGCCAACTAGTATTTATTCCCGTGGTGCAAACTTTTGGCTAAAGAATCGCTTTCTCCGGAACCCGAATACAATACGTGTCTGTTTTTTATCAGTTATATAGCTTTTCATTTTTCCTCGCCTGTCTTTCAGGTAATTGATGTAGACCTTCACCAAACGAAACTTTCTACAGGTCTGGCAACTAATTAATTGATTTATTGATGACGCTAAATAACTAAGAATTTGATGGCTTCCTGTTCGTTTGGAATTAGTCAACTGAATGAATTTATTATGATGGTTCTCGTCTCTTGGAGTTATATCACATTCACTTTGATGCAGCCATGTCCACGTCCTGATGGCTTTTGTTATTGTTTTGATTATATATGTGAGGGGAAAGAAAAAGATTATAATTACTGACATTTTGCTGCACTACATTATACTACACGGCTATCAACAAGTCTTTTCGATTTCAGATTCGATTTAAGAAGGTATTAATACGTGATAAGAAAACTTATTATTGATGAGATGAAATAGAGGTATATATGTTTGGCAAGAAAAGTTTGTTCAATTTGGCAACAAGACAAACGAAAATAATGGAGAAACCCATAGTTTCTATTGGCAGCAATAATGCACGTTTACGAGGCCTTGAAGCGGCAAATAACTGAACTCGACTAAGCAACACAAGTTGCAATTAGAGAAAGAAATCCACAGACAATAGGAAAGCAATTGAAAAACGAAATTGCAAGCCTATAATCTACTTCTCCACCGGCCGTGCTTTAGAGGCCACCTCAAAAAAGAATCCTCCTTGCCTTTCCTCATCTAAGTCCTACCCATTTCGGGTTAGGAACATGTAAAAGTCTAAGGAAATAAACTTCAAGAAACAAGGAATTCGACTACCAATCCACTTGCAAAGAAGGACATCGCTTAACCAACCTATGATGCCACCTCCTCGGTGGGATGTCAAACAATTTCTTGAAAAGGCAAAGGGAAATGGGATACTCTAACGGCAGCATTTAAGATCTAAAGATGACATACTACTAAATATTCTTACTTTTACACTGTTTGTCTAAGTCCATAGATTAATAAGGTTATATAATGATTGTCAACGTGAATTGCAACTAGTAATGGAACAGAAATGATATTTACTTCTAATTTCGAAAATCCAAATATTTGTTCTTTCTCATCTCTAATTTGTAGACATTCCTATTGTTTTCATAACCTCATCTATATAAATATAGTTTTAATTCAAATAAATAAAAAAAACCTCATATAACAGAGTTATTCACAGAGTTTTCAGAATTTCAGCCTGTGGATTACGTCATCTAGTGAATATTTTTTTTTTGACAATATGGGAAATTGGGAATGGGATCACACAACACTCACCAAATTGAAAGAAAGCAAGGCAAGCAGAAGCAACCAATCCATAGAATCCTATTCAAAAGTCATGGTAACTTTTAGAAGGACCCGTGGAGCTTAAGAACAAGACACTCACTCTCAACTCGTCCGATGTGGGACTTTAACTTCTGCCTACTTTGCTTTCTTTTAGTTTGGTAAGTGTTGTGTGATCCTATTCCTAATTTTTCAAATTGTCATCTAGTGAATATTAGTTCATATAATTGTCGCTCGCGGTACAGACCATCATAGGCCTCCCAAAAAATTTCGAGGTTGTTGAAAATGTCGGGCTGCTTTTGTTTTGGGAGTAGAATATCAGGAGCCCAATGATTTAACAGCTGTTATCAAATGCCTAGCCATTTTGGTTAAGGAGTACGATGTTACGTTGTAAAACTCAAGACTTCATGAATCTCTCGGCTTCCAGTTCATTAGCCCATCATCGAGACTTGGACTCTCTCCTTATTATTACAGCGGATCAGGGTTCCACTATAATAACTGCCCCTCCCCAAAAGCCCAATCATGTTCATATAGTCGTAATTAAAATTGTAATTCAGAAACAGTAAAAAAGAAAAATTAAGGTTTCAGATGAAAGAAAATAAACTCATTAAGTGCATATTCCAATCAAGAAAAGTAATACAAAAAAGAGTGAATTAAAGGGGTTAGAGGATATTCCCGTGTCAAGCATTCGAGGGCTGGTTTAGATTCCAGAATTAAAATGTTTCAACTGACGATATATTCCTGATATCTGCACAAGTCATTTCAGACAGATAATTATCTGTAAAGCTTCCTTAGAACACAACATTAGGTCAAAAAAGGCGAGAATCAGTCACAGCATTACGGTTTATCTCAAATATAACTAGCTACGATTACCTTTACAAAGATTCTTAGGAGTACTTTACAGGCAAGCTGGTTGAAATTAGTGATTGTTAAAAGCTACATTTGGAATCTAAATCGCTTTCAAGAAATCAAATGTTGAAAATCAGCTTTCTTATCCCACCGGTACAGATGGAGCCAGAAGCATAATACTTTTACTGTTTCCAGATTCTCCATCAACACTATAGAAGCACACATACTGCATTTCATTTGCTTTCTTCTTCGTGCTTTTTCGGATAATGTAATTTTCATGAAGCCTTTGTGAATTGATGCCTTTATTATGCCAGGAAGTAGCATTTTAGAGAAAAATATGGTCAGATAAGAGTCCAAAAATTACGGAATTGGGATGGAGTACCTTCTTCTGTTTGATTTCTGCCAAGTTTGTGCGGTATTGGTCAAATTAGATTATTGATCAACAGTCACTTCTAGGGAATTGTGATGGCAAAAGGCTAAAAGACGGGAAATTCTTCCGTGGACCGCCCGTGTGCCTCTTGGTTTAGAATACTTCACGCGAGGCCCATTTCAACGCGCTTAAGTGGTCACTTTATTGCTGATGTGAAGAATTCGAAATCAAGTGGTTTACAGTGTTATTCATGGATCTAATTTTCCTAATAATTTTCCTTAAAAGACCAAGTAACCTTGCTCGGTGGTCAGGGAAGCATTTGAAAAGCTCCCCCTGCTGCAAGTTGGGATTCTAGCCCCACCTGCAGGAGCTAATTGGTTTAAAAAATTCAAATGAGCACATCAGTGTTCCTTTGGTCCAATTGTGATTTAATCTTCATTGGTCCCCTCAGGTTCAGCTGGAGTTAGATCATCCCCTAGAGTAGATTAGGAGTTAGCTAGTATGTTGAAACTTGAAAAAAAAAAAAAAGTAACCTTTTTTCTTCAAACATAAGATTTAGAATTTGAGCATGGTAAACTTTTTCTTAAGGGCCTTTTTAACTGGAATTCCTTTAGATTCGAATGTAATACCTCCTTTCCTTCCTTAACTACACTTTAAAATAACATTATTAACCATTTAAGCAAATATGAAGTACTGTTGTATATTCTGAATCTGCAAAACCTTTGATATGCATTAGTTCTATAAGCATCATTGTCAAAAATTAAAATTTTGTCTTGTTGTAGACAGTAAGCATTTTACACGTTGTTTTTGTAGAAAAGTAAAAAATTTCAGGAAAAACTTGTCATTTTCTTCACAAAAATTTATATATTTTTTTAAACTTTTCATTGCCAGAGCATTTTCTGTTAGAGATGTGTTACAAGCTTTTAAAACAAAGAGAAATAAAAACTGAAATACTGTAGCTAGAAAGATACCTGATATGAATAAATGCTGTCAAAGTTGCTGTGTGGCAACTGTCATAATTGTTCTGGGATTGAAGTCTGTAAAGCTGAGGCCATACAGTTTTCGTTGGGCTCTAACTACAAACCTTTAAGAATCAAACCAAGAAATGATAATGTATGTTTAAACTTTGCATCATTTTTTGGTTGCTTTATTTAATTTATGCTGTCACACGGAGCAAAACAAATGTAACCACTTATTTTATGACCCTTATAAAGAAGGAAGGGCATCAACCTATGGGAAAATATGTAGGCGTTTAAAAGCTCAGCAATCTCGTTTAATTTGTTCCATAAAACTAGTTCAAATTGGTTAGAATGACTATGATTATTTGAGGCAGAAGAATCATTCATGCGACAAGTTATAAATCACGATATGGTTCTCAATTCTTTTCTTTTACTTCAATTTTTTTTGACAAGGGCTTACATCATATTGACAGTTTAGAATGCCACACACATCTAAATTAACCACTAGATTGGTATTTAGAATATATCCATGGTACATCTACTTCACTGGACATCTTGCATCGCTTGCATCTTATATAGATGCATAATTGAACTTCTGATATCCATAAGGATTAATGGCACAATTTACCTTCTCAACTCAATCCAATAGGGAAAAACTTAAAGAAATCTACGCCTAGCAGTCTCATTTTTTCTCCTTAAATTATGTACGAACAGATTAACAACCAGGAGGCTTAGAATGATAACTGACGAGGGTCAGGCCAAAGATAAGGGTAGGCAGTGGGGAAACTGTTAAGTCTAAGCAATATTTCAGGACCTATCAACCATCGAGCAGTTTGTGCATGGCCTACACGGTGGTGGGGCTCGCAGGCGGAACCATGGCTCCACGTGTAGGAATCAGGCAAGATAGTTAGAGATGGCCCTCTGGTTTTCAATGTCAGGAGAGGGAGGGAGAAGGTCAGTAGGGGAGGAGATGCTCCAATGTCCCTTCAATTTCATCTCAGAGGCCACGAGCTCCTATTCCTCGCCATAAGGCAACAGGGCTGGATCAAGGAGTCTCTGTTAGAAAGAACCAATTATAGAGCTAGAGACATAGGATGTGTTATGGTGATGTGAGATCAGATAATGAAATAAAAAATAGCGATTTTATTCTTTTTATGAAATTGTTAATTTACTAAGAGGGTATTTGGTTTAGGAGAACCACGCAAGGGAATGGTGTCAGTAATAATGATATCCATTATTAATGTTTGGAGAATAACTATTACTATCTTTAATCGGAATGAAAGTGATTAACTAGGTCTTCATGATTCTCCTAAAATACTATTTTATCAAACTCATTAACTTTTTGGAGAATTATACCCATTCCATTACTAAACCAAACATGTAGAGGTAATCGTCAAAACTCATATTCATAATAGGATTAATGATATTTCTAATGATGATGATTGAGAAATTTGAACCAAATGGCTCCCAAAAGTCTTATCAGTTTTTGAGAAAATTCGGGCCTTATCACTTAACTTCCTCTTGCAAACATGACACAGAATATATAAAATCTCGCACCAATTTTTTACAATGACTACTATTTTCATGCACATCTTTTTGAAGCAAATGAGTAAATGACGTAAAGTAAATTATTGGAAGGTTAGTATATTGAGACAGGCCGATCTTGATCCATACATGATCGTCAACAATAATTGATGGCATCCTGAACATTGCTGTATATCTCATACTGTCAATGTGTATTTTCAAATTTGAACTTGCATCATTTACTCTCAATTTATGAGGAAAATTTGATTCAGGCCTTAAAAATTACCGGTGATAATTGTTTGGACAATAAACAGTATTTATGAATACTAACATAACAGATGTAGGCACTAACACAACAAATGTAAATACTAGCACATTAACTACAAATGAACCGCAAAAAGTGTTCCTGCACATAGCAAGACGTATAACATTTTTAATTTTCAGACATTATTCAATCTCAATCCTTCGTTTTCTCCAACTTCAATCACAAAAGGGAATTACAAAAGGTAATTTCCTTGGTAATTGTTGACTATCTCGACTCATAGAAAATGATGGTCATGTATGAATCAGCCAATGATGCTTGATTGATTGTTAAGCATCTCTTTTTTCCTTTGTCTTTACTTATTGGTCCCTATAATGGAGAAATGATTGTGGTATACAGTACTACCTAGATAACGAGGGACAAAACTTTTTGAAGTCAAGAAAATCGAAATCTGCACCCTATACTCTAGTATTGTTTTATTATACAACATTGTTGTGCTGATCTTTAGGACCTTAGGTCTTGCCTTATGCACGCTGGCAGATTAATAAGACGTTTTCATGCGCGGAAAAGTATTTAACAAATTTATGGTTGTGTCTGAATGATTATTTTTTGAAGTATTTTTATAAAATAATAACAATTGTAGTTTTGAAGATTATTCTTAATAAATGTGTATATAAGAAAAAAAATAATTGAAAAATGTGTTCAAAATTTCTTAAAAACATATTTTCAGAAAACACCAACAAACAAACAAAGCTATGTTTTCTTGTAGAATTTGATAAACTCTCTCCAGCAGAAAAGAGGTTAGAGCCATTAGTGAAAACAAAATGAGCACAAGCCTTAATGCATGAAGAAACATGGGTATTGATTTTGCCTTTTCATTGAAGGATTCTCATGTCATAATAACCATGGTTGTCTGAGTAACCATATGCTTAACACTTAATCACAACTTTAGCATGGTGTTTACTGAATCCACTTATCAAAACATCAATTTTTGGAAATCTAGACACGAAAAAATTTAATGGCAACCAGTTTCTAATTATTGTGGATTTTAGAGCTTTTGATATGTCCACACAAATATTTATCATGGTCATCAAAAGAACTCCACTAAACTACTTTTAGTTTGATTGAAAAAGTTTAATGTTAAAGCAATTAAATTCCTTCCTTTTATACTGTTTCATCAATTAGGCAACATACAAGGCCCTTGAACTCTCGTACCATAAATTATGCTTACAGAAAAACGAAACAGTTCTAGTTCAATTTCTTTTTATTTTTTTGAAAAAAATTGTCTTGATCAGCATATAAATCGACTCCAATTTGCTTTGCCTCCTTCCTCTCTCCCATTTTCAAAATAAAAATCACATAGAAAATCATTCATCAGCAGCTCAAATGCCTGGTAAAATTAAAATATCATTTTGATTTTCTTAAAACAATATTCTTTCTCGAGGTTAATGATACATTACACAAAGATGAAGATAAGTTTTATATATATGCATGTGTGTATAGATAGATAGATAGATAGATACCATAAGAAAGCATGAGATGTCTTTTCACGGTTGGTTATTTAGCATTATTACTTGCCTACTAAAACCAAATAATCTAGAATCAGCCAATAATTTTCCTTCTTGAAACCGATAATAATTGTACCAAAGGGATATATTTCAATCCTTATGCTCTACTAAGTACTAGTAATATCCAAGCAAATTCAGCCCCTAACATATTTGAGTCGAAGCATGGGAGGAGAGACTAATTTCAGCCTCTTGCTCTCTGCTGGTGTGCCGCTATACAAAAACTTTTAGGTAGCATAAGAAGTACTGGAATATTCGCTATAAAGTTGCAGCAAACACGAATTACATTTGCCAAATCCTCTCCAAACTCCAAGTTGAATAAGATTTAGTGGCCTTCCTTAATTTGGTTTCTTATAAAACAGAAAAAAGGAAATAAATCTTAACCACAAATCATGAACTAAGAACCTTTCAATTACTTTAATTTAAAAAAAAAAAAGAGAAGAAAAAGCCACCTATAATCAATTAAAATGACAAATTTAATTTTGACACATTCTTTCTTATAATAGTAAAAATTAGTAGATACATTGCACCAATAGTTGTGGAACCAATGATAAAGCTAAAACTATTTATTAGGCCAAAGACTGGTCGATGAGCTTCTTAATCTTCTTCTTTGGGACTCAGAAAATTTGAGTGCAAAGACGAGATTCATTGAAATAAGAGATTCATTGAAATTGCTTACTAAGTCAATCTTGAGCACTAAAATTTTAATCAGGTAAATTCACCAAATGTTGTACAAAATCCTTCGGTTTGTATTGTCATGTTTTCTAAGAACATGTTTTTAAAAAGTTTCAAATACATTTACAGTTAATCTTTTATCTGATCTGAATGTTCACCCAAAACAATTTCCAAAATTGTTACAATAAACAATCATTCAAATAAAGTTAAAGTATTCTGTATAAAGTAAATTTATAGTTCCACCTAATTTATCTAATATTAAATAAGTCTAATTCCATTTAAATTGAGCTTGAAAGAAAATATACAAGAGCCTCAAATTAATGAAAGAATGGAGTAAGCATCTTGACCAAAAATTTGAAAACAAAGTTACTCCTCTACTTCTCCAACAAAACTAGTAACTGGTTAAATGGGTGGTAAACATCATGCGAGTAATAATTTAGTTCACGGAGTCGTCCGCTCTTTGGGCAGGCATTAGCATGATTTTCAGGGCCCTGGTGAAAATCAAAATCTATGACAACACGCGAATAGTGCTGCTGCTGCTGCTGCTGCTATGATCAGCGCCATGCCATGGCGTACGGGACCCGAATTACAATCTGTAAAAGCCGCAACACACTAATCTGCTTCCTGCTTTTCTTCCTCCAGACTCCAATACTCTACGGTCTGATGGTCCCATGATCAAATCCCGAGTCTCACGTGCTTTCTTCAATGTTTTCTCAATCTTACCTCAAGCTCAAGGCCTGACTGCTGAGCCCTGATGATATATCGAAATCATTGTTCTTTCATGGGATGTTGCACTTGTAATAACATGAATGAAGTTGTTCATAAACCATTTTCATATAATAACATGAATGAAATTGTTCATAAACCATTTTCACATATAAGTATTGAAGAAATTATAAATAGGTGTAAACAACAATGTCATTTATTGGTGTCAAGTGATTTTTTTTTTTTTGGTCCCATGAAAGATTGAAATTGACATAAAGGAAAAAGAAAAGGTAAAAAAAAATTATATCAAGAACAAATTCAAATTCAAGACAATTATGGTAAGACGTGTGGGTGCATGCCAACTACATATTCCACTTGTCATTTATGTGTATTAATGAAAAATCCAACGCAAAGGAGTGAGGCCAAAACAATGCTGTCTCCAAAAAATAGAATAAAATAAGTAATTGAAATCTAGTATAGAGTTTATGTTCAGCTGTACACACTGGACTATTGTGCCATAAAATCCCCATTCTCATTTCTCAGACTCTCTGATATCTTCTGCAGGTAGCCATAACATCAGAAACGTTCAAATGTGCCAGGACGAGCAGGTGTACTTGTACTAAAATTCACAAATTTCACAGCTGCTGAAAACTTCAATAGCTTGCAGGTGAACAGGTCAAATTAACGACTGACCCGCTAACGTTTTACCTGGCAGAGGAAAGTACACTGAAGACACAATTGTACATGTATATAATCGTATTGATTACCTATCTCCAACAGCTAGTTTGGGAGTTTATGATATAAAAGAAAAGAAAAAAAAAGTTGGATGAGAAGAGAAAGTATGAGAAAAGAGAAAACTTTCTGTTGATGTTGTTTGGGATAATAAAAGAAACCAAGAGAAAAGTTAGGAGTTATCGAATATTTAATTTTGTGTTAAAAACTTTTTAAAAGTAAAGATGTCATATTTTAAAATTTTACTTAACGTTTCTCATTTTCTTACAATTTCTGCCCAATTTTTGGCCAGAAAACTTTTTGGTTCTGGAAAGGAAATGAAATCTGTCCAAATCTTTTGTTTTCCTTTCCATGGTTTCTTTCAAATGTTAGAAACTAAAAGTATTTGTCCAAAGACTTTTTTTATCTGATCATTTTTTGCTTCCCAAACGCACTCCAAAACTTCTTTGACTCGTACATGTGAAATTGGATGGGAAAACTTCTTTAATTCTCTACTTAACTTTGAAACCTCCACACGAATGTTTCATCAGCTAAAGCACCATATTACCTAAAAAAGGATGAAAAATAACATCTTTGCCGTTTTCCATTTGTAATTTTGGTAGGATTAAAGTAAAAATTCATATTCTAGTAGTTGCAATCTTGAAGACCATGGCCCTCTGTAGCAGCTTCTCATTTTAAAAAGGCTGGTAGTGCTACTATTAAGGAAAAGTATACAATACACCTCGTGCATTGCCCATAATGTACTATAATCAATAATTTATTGTCATGTGGCAATGGTAGGTCATACCTTTGTATTATTTGGAGATGTGTGATTGGTTCTAGTGCACCACATGACGTGCACGCAATACTCACTCCTACTATTAAACTCTACATTGGGTCCAACTAATTATTAAAACTATTAGTACTATTTCGAATTTTTCTTTCTTTTTTTTTTAAGAACTTTGTGTTTACCCGCTACGGCCCCTTCAGGTGAGATCAAAATAGTAACTATTCGAGATGATTAGTAAACTTTACCCGTGTTGTTTCAAAAAATAAATAAATAAACAAACTTTAGTTGTGTCTAGGACCAAAAAAGCCGGGTAAATATATTAAACAAAATCAAATAAAAGCTCAAACAAATTGATGCTAAAATTAAAGCATCGGTTCATTGGAGAAGGGCTCACATGTTTTTAGTCGGAACCAATTCATGATCTTGATTAAAAGTGTAAAAAATGAATAAATAAGATGTAACTAGTAAATCAATAAATGAGTATAAGAAAGGTCGTTCTAACATGAGAATGGTTGCAACATAATATTAAACATTTATACTAAAATCTTGTCAGTTATACTAAGATACTAAATAATTATATCGACTTTAACTGATTAGAACCAACCAAGACTGAACTTGCGAAGTCCCGAATCCCGATTCATGATCTGGACTGTGAATTGTTCTCCGTAATTACCACCCTGCTGCGGGGCCATCCAATCCCCTCGCACACTCTCGCTGTAGTCTATAAAAGACCTTCCCTCTTAAACGCTCCATTTCTCCAAACTCGAACAAAAAGATCTCTTCACTCTTTTTCCACCTTCAAAATCATATTCCTTCATTTCCTCCTTTACCCAGCTCAAATTTCAAATACAATGGAGCCCTTGAATTTTGAGAATCTCACAGCGGAGAAGCCAACAACGCTTTTAAACCTTACTCATTTTAAAAGCGTTGGAAAATTGTTCCGAGTCGTTGAGATTTTCCTCGGACTCATCTTTCTCTCGTGGACCTCCACTCGCTTGCCGTTAGCCTGTCAAAATCTCCGGCGAATACTTCCGTCATCTCATCACTATCGTCATTAGTCCTCTTTTCATTTTCCTCCTCAGCAACCTTATCGTACTGACTCTGCTCTTCAAAGCCGGCATCGTCCTCTCCGGCGCTCAATTTCCGGAGATCATTAGCTCCGAAACGGAAACCGTAGCTGATTTATACGAAGAATTCGTGAAAGCTAGCGGTAATTGCATGAACTTCACGAATCTAACTTCCTCGTCCTGATGAGATTAAATATGAAGATAAACGGACGATCTTTGAAGTAAGCAAAGCAGTCAAAATTAGAAACTCCGACGAGTCGGAAGCTTCAGAAACGGTTATCGATAAGCCTTCGGAAACGAAGTTGTATACGAGAAGCCAATCGGACAACTCAGACACGAAGAGAGAGTTTCTGGCAGAGGAAGAGACCATTCACGGAAAGCTCAGGCGATCGGAGACAGAGAAGTGCGGGAAAGTTGCGAATCCCGGCGAGATTCCCGGTGAAAATGTTTATATATTTGATGAATTGAGCAATGAGGAGTTTCAACAGACGATTGAGGCCTTTATTGCTAAGCAAGTTAAGTTTCATCGCGAAGAAAAGTTGGCTATTTTTCTCCATAGCCATAGTTGAATTTCTGAGTCAAAAAATAATAAAAATAAAAAAAATGTGCAAAATAAAAAGGAAAGGATGGAGTATTTGTTAATATATATGGTAAATAGAGAATTTATTCCGAAATTATTTATTTGGGAAGAAAAATTGAGATTCTAATGTGGGCCGTTGATATGATGTTTCAGGCAAAGCAATTGTCAATCTGGCTCGTTGATCATTGTTACTTTTATGTCGATAATTTTACATGCATGCATGTGGTTATTTGAAATGAAAATTTCTAGTGATATTTTTTTTTTTGGTTTTATTTATGGTTGAAAAAATCTTTATTAAAATACAATAGACTCTTTAAGTTTTAGTCACTTATTTTTCCCAGCAATATCACACTGCAGCTCCACATTAGAATTGTTCGAGTTTATTAAATATTGAAAAATCTCTTTTACTGATTTTCGATTAATTACCTAAACAATTTAATCTTTCAGTTTTTGGTCGATAAATTGATTTTTTTGGCTATAATTTTCTCCACTTTTTAAGGGAAAGTTGAAGGGATTCTATAGCGTTTGTTTCACTCATTTGCTATCTACAATAATTTTTTTTTTTTTTTTGAGTAATGCTATCTACAAATTCTTAATGCTGAAATATTATCATCTGACATTATTTCTTCTAATTAGTTAAGATAAATGGACATTTTAGTTTTCAATTTGATTGATAGCGCCCGCCAAAACCATCAACTATCGCATCTTGAGTGTCTTAGCTTGCCCTATGGTTCTCGACAACTATGAATCTGTCATCTGTGATAACTGTACATAAATTTACTTTTCCAAATTGCACTTTTCTAGTATATCTTTTGTGTGGAAAAAATTAATTTACTAGAACTGAATGACCTTTGACTTATTCACAATTGACTAGCAGGCGAATAGATTCTTTTCCCCTCTCAATGAGATTTTTTTGTTTTTTAATGTGGTCTTAAATGTGACGATACTGTTGATTATCTTAACACATAACTACTAATGTTGATTATAACGATACTGTTTGATAGTATAAAATCTAGGCCGAGGTTACATGATCAATATTTATTCAGAACATTTTCTTCCCCCCTTTCTTTTTTAAGATAATCAAGTACCATGGGAAAATATCGATAAGGACAAGAATGTTATTGCCATTTGTGGGTTGGTTGTAAATTTTGAAAAAGAGTAATTATGAAACTAGAAAACCAAGCATAGGTAGTTAGCCATCATCTCTGCTTTAGTTGTTTGAGCTCACTATTTAGTTATCAGTATTTCTACGTCCAATCCTATAACCAACTCGATTTTGACTATGAAAGTCTCATCACCGAAGAGAAATTTGTTTTTCCTCAGATGAACAACGTACGTAAAAGCACATTTAGTTATCAATTGGGGTTTTGTTTGTTTTTTGGGGGGGTCTTAATGGTGCTCCATTGCTATTGAACTTTCAGTATATCCGGAATCCCTCAAAATCTCACTTTTCACTTTAGTAATAGTAGGGGATTTGAATTATTTGTAAAGGGATCTTGATTTCTTCATCTTTATCTTCTTTGTATTCTTCTTTTCTTTTTCCTCCAAATTTTTGGGGAACACAATGATTACAATTTCCACCATGGATGACAAATGGGATTTTTTTGTAATTATTAAACTCCCTTATGGCATACAAAAAGAAACTTAAGAGAGACACAACTCTTTTGCACACAATAATGTTCTTATCAAGGCCTCGTACTTTCTTTTCCTCTGTTTTTTTTCTTTTTGTTTCTCTTTTGTGTTTCTATGTGCTGAGAGGACTGAAGAAAATGGGGTTTGAAGGGGGTAGTGGTGGGTGCCAAAAGAAGCCGGGAAGGCCTCCGTCCATTGATCGAAAGTTAGTGAATTTTATTAAGGCACCAGCTTGCCTTAATGGGAAGTAAAGAGAATTTTAATTCGAAAAAGGGAACTTTAGATAGATAAGCGACGACTCAAGTCATGATTGATTTTAACTATAAAATTGCACGTATTCCCATGTCTATCTAATTACATTCTGAAATATAATCCACGATTTGTATCATATTAGTGGCTTCTTGACTACAAATTGACCCAATATTTGAAAATTATAGTAAAAAGTTCTTTTTTTTTTTCCGGGTCAGGGAAGTAAAGCAATATATCAAGAAAGAACACAATTTGATGCACAAATATATTTGGTATATTTTCTTCCACGGTAGAACATTTATCATAATTCAAAGAGGGGCTGTCAAAAATTTTCTATTAATTCTTCCTTTCCTTTTCTGGTTAACGTGAAATAAAGATCTTCATCGTATCTGGCGGAAAGAACTAGACATGGAAAATAATGAGTTTGGAAGCAAGAGAACAAAATCCTTGCAACCAAATTCGCACTCAGTAGCATCGAATTCCTTTATGGCGATTGACATGGTACAAGTCTCAAGTTAAGGCATATATTCCATTGATTAAATCAGGCTCAAAATCTTCAAATACTTTTTTTTGTGGCAATTAAATTTTAGAATTGACTCATGCTACATATTGATAGAGATATATACTTCTCCTTTAGAACCTTTTCCGCTCCCAAATTCATATACATCTCCTGTTGTTTATTAATTTATTGCTTCCACGTTTGCTATATTCTGAACTCATTATTGTGTCTAGATAAAGTGAATCAGGATGAGATAATCAATTAGGGGCGGAGGAAAATTGCTGATTTTGGTACAATGTATTCTTTATTCCTCCAAAAATTCCTAATCTAAATGTAATTCTAGTTTTAGGTCTGTTAGTCCCACACATGGGAAATTCATGTGTAAAGTTTCTTACGTACTTCATTGGCAGGTCCACTTTGATTGCCAGATTAATTGCACACAAAACCTTCCCCGTTCATGAAATCCCATGCATAATCCTACGTCCTGAGAAGTGGATCTATTTTTCTGTCAAAACTCATCCTCAAAGGAAGAAAATAATCACAGAAAGCATTCCTGTTGAGTTTGAACGTCATTGCCTTATTCATATTCTTGTACAACATGTGTCTTGTTGGTCAAGAATGAAACAAATTTACAACATTAAATTGTACTATATTTTGAAAATTTCCAAACATTTACATTGACTTGGAATATCATCTACCATTATTTAAGATAATAAATTACATATTTACACTCAATCTTCTCTTTTATCCCATTAGTGCTTTCTCATAGAATATGTTAACATACTTGATAGTAGGTAATTCTCTACTTCAAATTCAAAGCAAAAGCATGTCCAATGGTTGCAAAATTCGAGAAATTATGGTGTATTAAGTTGATCATCTGTTTAGGATAAATAGGTCGAGGAAAATGTTGTTTCATACTTTTCACAGAAAGAATATCAAGCAGACAACAGCACACATCTATGTGATATGGCTGCATGTCAAAAGAAGAAAACATAGCCAGACAGTTGTATTCGTGTGCAGTGCAATAAACAGCTGTAGGGCTTTGGTCATCCACTCTCGTGCATCAGCATTCAGGCCGTATAATGCTGTAAAATCTTGGAGCATAAAACTACTTTAAGAAAAAGGAGGAGGACACTGGGATCCACCATCAATCCAGTATTCCTCTACGTGATATCAACAACCAACAATTGTACCCAGGTTCAAATTGTACCACTAGTTACAGTTTCATGTGTGCCTTCTCAAGAGAACATGACAGTTTGTAGAAGCAAGAGGGACCCTCTTATTTACCTCAATAGATTCCAAATTACTGGAATTTTCTTCTACCAATATCATCGTTTTGCTTGTCTTTTTGTCCAATTTTTGTTTTTGGGCCTATTAAAGCTCATGCAAGTTAACTGTTAAACTTTAGACAGCATCATCTGAAGATAGGATTGTGTACAATATGCTTTTTTGGGTTATAATAACTTCTTGATCAGTTGGATTTCCCATGGATACAGTATACCGTGACTATTTGTTAGTTACCATAATTCAGAGCCAAAAAAGTGATTATTTTAAATAATAATAATAAGTTTGAACGAAAAAATTACTATTTTTTCTGTATTAATTATTCGTCATCATAATATTTTCTTAGCTAATCATCGTATCTAAAGCCAAGTCATATAGTGGCGACTCATTATCTTGTCTGTGTGATACCATTTTGACATAGCTTTCTCGGGGTGTTGCACAATCTTGAGCACGAATTCCTTAATCGCAAGACGCTATGCAGTTTTGACACTTTCGTTGTGATGATAATTTTGTAAAAGTTTCGAGTAACGCAGTTTGTTAATAGATTTCCAAGAGAATTTGACCAACGTTATCTAAATATAGATTTCAGCTAGACTAATTATACTGTATAGTGTTCTTGCGTAATATCCGAGGTCAAAGTGCTAGATCAACTTGTTCATCCATATTATATAAGATTTTATTTTTTCAATTTACAGGAAGCTCTAATCACTGTGAGTCAACCGGGGCTTTTTGCAGCAATTTATATTTGGAAAGCGATTCCATAATTTGACTCGTTCATGAAGCATTTTTTTTTTTTTTTACACTGAATGGATTGAACTGAAGCCAAATGCTGAACTTTTTTTTTATTTTTATATCGAAGATATCAACAAGAGTTTGTTTGTTAAAATATAAAAGTTTACTCATATGAGTAAATACTTGTTTTTGTAAGTTTAAAACTCTATTTGAACTTTTGCAGTAAAGCATACACAGGAGAAAGGGCATGCCCCTTGACCACTTTTTACACAGGATTAAAATTTTCTTTGAATAAAATGGATTAAAAACCAGTGACGTGTACAATAACATTGGTTTATTTTGTCTAGAAAGTTAGCTTTTTTTTTTATTTATCAAATGTATACTATTACAATTAGAAGAAAGGGATGATATTTGGTAGGATTCAAACCTTTGACCTCTGAAGTGAATTCATAGAGTTTTAACTACTCAACTCTTTATTCGTTCTGAAATTTAGAATTTAGCAAGTTCATCAGTGAATCTTAGCTCGAATTTATTTAAAGCATGTACAAACGGTCAATGCGAATCTTGTAATTCTGCATGTCTAGTAGCCCAAGACTAGGCCCAAGACTTCCCAGAAAATAAATAGTTAGGTGACTGTGGAATTTTTTCGGCCCAAAGTATGAACTAAATGTGGAAGCATTAGGTTGTTTTCTATTTTCATTTCTCATGCAAACCTAGCTCATTTCTTTTTCCGTTTTACTTAAATAACATTGTTAACATGTATAAACATAAACTACAACCCTAAGTCAATTTAATTTTAGGGTATATTCCTTTCAAATTGCAATTATATGAATAAAAAAAAGAATTCTACAAGGTTCAATCACAGTTTAATACTACCATAATGTCGTTGAGGGAACACGCGCGTGTTGATTAAATTTCATTATTTACATTTCTAAAACAATTTTGATCTAATTTATACGAGATTAAAGGGTTATTTAGTGGAACTTGTAGTTATTGTAGATTACATAGAATATAGTGCGATCAATTATATGCTTAAGAAACTATGTCCCATTGTTAAGAATAGGATTTATATGTTCTCAAAAAACAAAGTGTAGGATTTATGCTTTATAATTGTGTCTAAGCCCTAAGGACTTTCATTGGGATGATACTCACATAAGTAGCGAGGAAAGCCTTATTGGTGGTATTCTTTTTAAAAGTGAGCTGCACTTCCTAGGCGTGGTTGAAATTGTCGATGGAAAATCCACGCCTTTATTTGTGAACTCCAATAGCTCACTGTTGGAACATAACACATTGACATGGCTACCACTTTATTTTGTACAAAATAGTTTCTTGTAATTGAAACCGACATTATTTAATTTCTAAAAAATAAATTTCCTATTTGCTTGAAAGAGAAAATACTGGTCCAGAATATAAAGAGGAATTAAGAAGATAATAACATTATTCATGTGCAATTTAAAGAACTCAGCTGCCATACATATATATACTATTCAATACCGGACCAAACTGGATTCGTTTTGCCAAACTTCCTGTCATAATTTTCGAAGGACAACAATAAAAGTCATAGGCCTAATATCTTCTTTAGCCATTTCTTCATCGATCATTCTTCCATATATCTCAAACAAATCATCAATGATTGCATGTCCAAAATGGTGGGCGATCATTGATTCTTGAATAGCCCTAACTGTCATAGCAACCCTTGTTCCGTAGCTTGTAGCGCTACCAGCACAAACATCTTTCTCTATTTCAAACATTTCAAGCCGGTCCAGTTTCAAAGACCCGTCCTTTTTTACCAAATCTTCTAATTCCTCCTTGGATGGTGCATAGAAATGAACATCATAGGAATCAAGTGTTGCCTCCTCAACATCTCCCTATGTACCAAACAACGCTTTTGATCAATACGTGTACGTTAAGAAGTTTATGTTGTAAATGAAAAAGCGATTGGTCACTTCTGAATTTTCATTACCTTTTGAACCAAAGAAACTAATGATCCATAGAGAATTTTCCAGAAGAACGAATTTCCTCTATCTAAATGATTTGGACCTTCCCTTCCCAACAAGATCAGCACCATCCCACCTCCACTAACAAGCTCCTTTGACCTTGCATGCAAGAACAATGAGAAATCTTCCTGGAATTGTTTCGAGTATGCTTTAGGCACCTCAGGAGGGCTGTTTTCAGAGATATATATGCTGCCTCTGTTGATTGATCTGCATGTCTCATCATAAAGACCTTGAGGAACCTGAGGAGTGTTTTAGATGACAACTTTGATTAGAAAGCACATATATGCTAAAATAATGTAACCGGATCCAAAAGATTTGGGTACAGTAAAAAGTGAGGGACTAAACGTGTTCCATCAGCGTGTAGGCTGTAATTTAACTATATGCTAGTTCGGGTTTTACAATTCGTTTATTAATTGTTAAAAAAAAAGTGATTAAAATGCAAAACGTGGGAAAGGTTTAATTGACCTTGGATAACCAGTGCAAACTATAGGAGGAATAAATGAAGTGCAAGCAATTATCAGGGAAAAGTCTTCCATAAAATGTTCCAGGGTAACCAGCTACGTATATAGACGGAGGCGACCCATGATGACTTCTTCCATTCTTGAGTGCGCCATAGAAATCTGGTAAGGCCTGGAATATAGCATTAAAGTCATTGTTTGGAAGATCATTAAGGTACACTCGGAATTCAGGCGCTGGTTGCAACGTTCTATGACTGGTCTCTTCAATTGCATCAACTATTTCTCTAATGTTTGACAATGCATTAGGTCCTGAGGAGCAACCCAAGTCAGCTATGCCTAAGCTCTTGGGTTTTGTTGTGAGATACACTTGTTCAATGGTCTCCAGGGTTATATATTTCACCTTATCAGAAGCCTTCTTCTGCCATTCAAAAAAACAAAAAAATAAAGAAAAGTTCAATTTTTGTGACGATAGTGAATTTCATAGATTGAAAGCAAAGTAAGTTAGAAGTACGTACCTGCAGTGAAGAATTCTTGGAATAGCTAGTCTCCCCAACACCCCCTGCCATATGGAAAATTTTCTCAACGTCCATTCTAATGGTCGGGAAATTTTTGTTATTTTATGCTTTACTATAGCTTGGTATCATGGTATGTCCTTTTAAAGACGTGTTTTGGTGATAAGGGCACTCTGATTTTTTCTCTTCCCACATGTCCTGCGACGAATATATTCACTTTGTTTAATTTGACCACTTAAGTTAAAGATAATATAATGAATTAATTAAATCAATCAGAGAAGTATTTTAGTTTGACCACTGCTGCTACTTGTCAATTTTGTGCTAAATATCATCACTCCAAATTAAAAGGGAACAGGAAAAGAAAAAAGAAAATAAGAAAGACAATGTATGTGATTGCTTCAGACTGTTCCTCTACATTTTTTTATGTGAAATGACCAGCTAGAAAGGCACTAGATCTCCACTACTACTTGGTCGTGCAACACTTTTCTCTCAGTCCAAGAAATTCTCGACTTTCAGACACAATCAAGATTTTTTCCTCACCATCGAAGCTAAATTTTTTAATTAATGGTCTTGATGTGTGTCTCACCAAAACAGCTTCCATTACTTCAGTAGGTCTAAATTGGAGCAGTTTCACGTAATGAGGACCAAATCTGGTTTAGCCAAAATGAATTGTTCTAGGTTTCTTGCCTATGAATGATAAAATTTGAATCAGCTTAATCCATCAATGGATATCTGTCCCTAGTTGAATGCAGTCACAATAGTAAATTGCCAATAGGATTTAATAGTAACATATTGCCTGCTTGAATTGACATCAAAGGGGTTATCAGAAAATGAGGAAGTTGTTTTCCTTTCTTTTTTTTTACTACAAGGAATTGATGCATGATGTAATAATGTGTGGGATGTTAGCTTTCTGACATTTTTCAGTACTAGATTGCACGCCCAACTCCCTCATTTTACTTTGTAGAGCATCTCAATCAATCAAATCAGGTTATTATGTCGGAATTGGGGAATATAATTGTTAAGTTCCCCGTTCTTTGAAACCACGAACCTCCGACAAGTGTCAGCCAAGGGACACAAAACACAAGTAGTCCAGAATAAGAGGCATTATAAGCCTAGACTTGGGGGGCCTTATCCGTAGCTTCTTTAACATTTCAGTGCCATTCCTTGCCTAGATTCAACAATAATAGCATGCAAATGTACACCCATTTGGCTTATCAGATACTAGTGATGATTTTTTCACCCACCTAGGTTGGTCCTGCTGCTCTAGGGAACGCCTAGATTGATACAGCTTATAGGATTTTGATTTGACGAAATTTGATTGCATGGATATATTCTTTGGTTCTCCAGCGCATCAATATGTATGCTCCTACCATCACTCCCGTTGGTCATTGTGAATTTAAACATAAAGTTTCTAAATTTTAACCTTTAGATTGTGTTTTTCAAAACATTCTTCAAACTGTATCACTTTTTCTAAATACGATATATGTAAGATAAAAAAAAGTGTTTAAAAATATAAAACAATGACCAAAAAACATATTTAGAGAATATTTCAAAATAAGTTTCTGAAAAATAATCTTGACCAAACAAAGCTAATATCCTTTCTCCTCCTGTTCTTGGCTTCATTGTATTGTTTCAATTAAAGAACAATTCCTTTAATTTTGAAAGTGACTCAACTGTCAACGCACCTATTTAGGTCAGCATATATGGTTACGAAAGTGCAGAGGCCTCAGAGAGGATTACGGGGGTTTACATGTTGAGTGGCGTGAACTGTGCAGTACGTCCATTACAGCATTTCCGACCGCACAAAGCGGAGGAGCGCAAGGCAGGCTAATGAGAGCGACCCACAACAACGCAAGAAGCACATATAATTGTCACTTCGGCTTTGTTTCTTTTCCAGACTTTTGCTATTCCCCATGTAATGCGGTTGGCAATTATGCTGTTTCTTGCCTTGTTAGATGTCGGGGCCTCAGCACAGTACAATTTACGAGACCACCACTATCAAACTTGAATGCCTTTGACCTTCAATCCAATTCCCTACTACCATTTTCGTCTTGATTTTTCCACTTCAAATTGTTTCAATTCACCACTACCATTTTGGTCTTGATTTTTCCACTTCAAATTGTACTATAATATCTTGAGTGTCGTGTACCACTTGAACTATTTAAGTATGGAGGGTAGACTAATCAATAATGCCAAACTTCCATTGCGTGTCATGTACCACTTGAACTATTTCAGAATGGAGGATAGACTAATCAATAATGCCAAACTTCCAACGTTTTGTTTCGAGGGCTTTATTGCAGTAGCGTTCAGTCTTGTAATGATTGTTTGCCCAACAAGTGGCTCTGTTTGTTTGATTGTGTTTTTTAAAATCATATTTTTTAAAAATTTTAAACTCCTTTTTTAATTAATTTTTTATTTTACAAATATAACTATTAAGAAGAATCTTTAAAATTGCTACAGTAATATTTCTTAAAAAATATTTCAAAAAATAACCATCCAGACAAAGTTGGTTTTGATGCAAAACTGGTAGTCAATAACATATATTCTAGCGAATTAGTCATATTTCCTGTATTTTTTATAAAACACTAGATTTTTTATCTCATATTTGCTTTTCGTAAAAAAAAAGAAAATTGAAATGAAGGTTTCTTCAAACAACAAGAGACCGGGTTAACTATTCAATCAAATGATGTTGAGAATCATGTTCAACAAGACAAAACATTATAATTATATTTTTTTTATTCACATCTCATGTTCCCATGCTACATGGAAATTGTAATATCTATTCAAAATTTGAATTTGAATTTGAATTTTAGAGGGCATAATAAAACTAATTAGATGATCACAATCACCACACTATTACAGTCGGTCGTAAGAAGTATGTTAAGGGCTTGTTCTCAATAGATTCTGATTTTTATAAAAATTAATTTTAAAAAAGCTGAAAATCAGTTGCACTAGATTTTAATTTAAAAAAAAATAATTGAGAACATCAAAAAATAGATTTTTTCAAAAATCACAAGTTAAAATCAGGTAAAAAAAGTTATTAAAAACAGGCACTAAAACTAATTACCATTTTTTGCATTCTACTAATGCAAATCTCTGATAATTATTTATTGGACTAAACTTGATTGTGTTGGTAAGGGACAAAAGCACAGCTGATTTTCAGACGAAAATCATTTCGCACAAAATCACTATTTGACTTCTTTTTGAGCAGTCTCCCCCAACAGTGTTGCACTCCGCATCTGTTTACCGTGTATTTGCTACTGTGTGGACTAATATCCTAAGCCAATTCAGAGCCAACTTATCAAGCCAACAGATTTTTATGTTGTTAAAATTCCTAAAAAGAAGAAATCAAAAAAAAAAAAATTCCTAAAAAGACAGACAAAACGTACTTTTGAGGTCGCGGAAATTGTTGGGGCTCATGGGGCACCGCAACTACGGGATTGTGAAAGGAATCCCGAACAAAAGAAAGTTGACGGACAAGTTGCGGCCCAAAGCACTTTTCACTAATTGTCCCATTTCTAATTGTAAATGCATAGCCTGTGCACAATGGTCCAATCTTGGGAAATGGGCTTTGCCCATTGCTCGTGTACGTCGTGCTATCCTTGTTGAAATAAAACAATTTTCGAACTCAACTTCTTTTCCCTTTTTTTTTTTTTTGGCCACATACAAGCTATTTGAATATTACTCACCCCTCTCATTAAACTCAAATTTCTTACTGTCACAAGAGAAATTTGATCCCTTTAGTGGGCCACTGGACCTGCCCTAATGGCTGAACCTAACTTCATATATTAGACTTCTACTCCTAATTTGATTCAATCCATTCTTCAAAAAAAAAAACTAAAATTTTTTTCATAAATGGCGTTTTTAAAGATAATTCTGATGAAATAATGTTTTTAAATAGATATATTTGTGGAATAAAAAAAGGGTCTAAAAATCTTGAATCTCGAAACCAAACATATACTAATAGTACAATGCATTAATTTTGCACCCAATTCATGATTTTATATATACGCCCCACAACAACAGATCGTTGTCCTTGGAGTATTCTTTTTTAAAGCCAAACTCGCGTATGTAAGCATACTAATGGCATTAGCAGAGCACATGAGGTTCCTTATATCACTTTTCTCAATATCAATTATCATTTAAAAAGTTATTATTTTATATTTATACTTTAATAATTATTTGACTTATTTAGACGAAACGAATATCAAGTATTATTTAAAAAATTATTACTTTATATTTATAGTTTAATAATTATCTGACTTATCTAGACGAAACGAATATCAAGTATTATTTAAAAAATTATTACTTTATAGTTATGCTCTAATAATTTTCTTGACTTTCCTAAACGAAACGAAACGACAATTCCTTGCTAATATTCAATTATCACTTGGAAAAAAATGAGATCCCAACTGGCAGCAGAGTGGCTGAGAGCTCTGGTTAGCAGTAGCACTTAACGATCATCACTTGTCCAAAACCAACTATCTTCGCTGATTCAATCTTCAAACCCTAAATTAACTTCCAAAAGAAAAAGAGAGAGAGAGCGGAGAGCGGAAAGCGACGGCGAAGAATGAAGATATGCGAGCTTTCTGCGTGGGAACAGCTGACACGAAGATTGACGAGCTCCGATTCCTATCCGAATCCGTTCAATCCGATCTCAACAATTTCTCCACTATCTCTTCCACCGACGTACTACATTGTGATATGGCTTAATTTTTCTAAAAATTCTACATTATAGCTTATTTGAAGCAGGAAGTATAGGTGAAATTATATCCAATCATAGTAGTTTTTAATTGAGAAAAGGATGGAAGATTTTAATTATTTTAATTCACAATTGATTTCATGCACCATAGAATTTTTCAGTTCCTGTTTGTGTTAGTACTTTGCTCCTTAAATGTTCCACATTACTGCTTTCTAGGCTATTTTTGGATTGGATAATGATGGTACAACAAATGCCAATGAGGAAATGTAGGTCAGATTCATAGAGCTATTTGTGGTCTGTTTCTAGTGTTTAATCTTTCATCGGAATCTGCTGGGAAGCGAAGAGGTATGCCGGGAATCTTGAAAGCGAATTTTTTTCATGATAAGCATGTAATGTACTGGTGATTAAGTTAGTTACATGTAGCTGGTAGGTGGGTATCTATAATATAATCCAAGATCACAAGCACGTCTAATGTTATGGTCGTAGTATAATAGCAGGCCCCGCTATTTTTTCTTAGGTATAATATAGGCTGGATTGCTCTTTGTTTGCAGAAACTCGTACTAACGCTATTAGTTCATAATCCTCACCTTTTGGGGTTTATGTTATGCTTTTGTGGCCATTAAGTGTTCTTAGATATTCCAAGAATGCTTAAGTTTCTAAGATGCTAAAACTATATAATCTTCTTTCTAATCTTTTCTTAGCTCGAGAAAATGATTAGAGAATAAAGATATTGGATTCTTGGTGGTTTCATTTTAGTGAACTGCATGACATTTTTCACGCTGTTGACTTTCCAGCATTGCTTTTGATTATGATAGACTAATGAAAATGTGCAGATACAAGTGAGTAAAAGGTAGAGAGTTGTGGCGACTTCAAGTTTGTATCGAGAAAGAATGTCTTTTCTGCTTCAGGGGAACAAGACACAAGCCAGCTTCCTGATGAAAGAGACAAAGCTATTGCAGTGATTGGTAAGGAATACAGAATTTTCTCAAGAAACCCTGAGGGGATCAAGTCCTTGTTGGAGTTATTGGGCTGGGAGGTAGTTAAGGGACATCTCTATCTACTGTTGCTATGGTCAAACGGAACCTTATAGTGGATATGAATCCCATTGTTGTTACAATTCTTCCCTGTAGATTCCCATATTTAATTGAGGACTATATCACATCGTTCCTTTCCTAGCTCTTCTGAGTTCTTTTGGGATTTAGAATCTTCTTCTTTTCAGGGAATTTCAAACATATGAATTGGATTAAATGAAGAATTGCTCAACACTTGGAACATTACGGTCTTAAACCATGGGTCTACATCTAATCACCATAGTGCATTTCAGTTATCAGCTTCAAGGAATTTAGTTATGTTCATTCTTCAGGGCTGTTAAGGTTATTGGACATCCACTTCTCAATCTAGGTATATGTGCTTTTCTTTCTAGATGAGGATCTAGATCATCAACAATCCACCTGTACAATTTGAAAGATGGAAACTTAGTCAAATTAGGAAAGTTAATCCAGTTAAAAAGAGGAACATTACTCAGAGAAGTTAAAGGCCAGTGGCTGACTTATATCTGCCAGTTAGTCGGTGTAAAAACACCAACATTGTCACTTTTGCCATGTTGATTCCCAAGCATGTCCTTGGACCTGATCCAAAAGGTATGTAACTATATGGCTTTTGCATTTCCTGATAATAACAGTCAGGCAAGGATTTTAATTTCCTGTGTTAAAAATTGAACATGAAAATTGAAGAATGAGCAGAAAACTTATTACATCAAATCTTGAAGGGTTGAAAAGCATGGGATCCTTGTATATTTCTGGGTCATGATGTATACAGGTTGCATCAACGTTAACATGCCATCCTTTCTTTATCTCGAAACCTGCATCACCACATGGAGAAGTATGATTTTTTATTTATTTTTGAAACACAATCAGGCTTATTTGCTTATCTGGAGATTAAATTTGCTAGGCACGTGAATGTACAATTTTGTGTTAAAAAACTGTAATTAAAGGTTTTTGCAAAGAATTATGCAAGTTCTTTTGTGCTGTTGATTTTGGTTAAGGTTTAACTTGCCTTCAATTGTGCAGTCCTCTAGTGCAACTCGAGGAAACCATAGTAGGACATTTGACATTCTCAATGTCTCTTTGAAAACCTAGAAACATAGAAATAAACTTGATACCTGTAGAAAAATGTATATGTTTGGAAGTGGACAAGTGCATGTAGTTTCAAGATGAAAATCATCAGGCCAAATTCCAACCAATGTAACCCAGTTTTTTATTTTTATTTTAAATCATCTAACCTTTGAGGCATATGACATGTTATTCAGATCTTCAAGGGTCAGTAAGGCTCCATTTGGCTTGTTTCTAAGTATAGAAAATTGTTCTTCCTGTAAATCAGAACAAGAAATGTCATCATTGTATCATCTGGAGTGATATTCAACAAAAGAATCTGACATATTTCATTTCTACTTTTCTGCTTATTTTTTTCCTTTTAAGGTCTTTGAATTATTTTTTCTTCTTTTTTGAGGTTTTCAGTAAGATTGCGGGTAGATGGTTAAGAATAGCTTCAGTACCAGAATGATCTTTAGTGGACCCAACTGGAGGGGGGGAGGCTGGAGGGAGGGAAGAGAGACAGAAAAACACAGAGCGTTTGGTTTAAAAAAAAAATAAAAGGCTGGCGTGAATTCTCACCCTGAGCCTATCCTGAATGTCTTGATGTTCATCCAAGAACTTGACGCTCCACATCATTGCAGCTGCTGTAGTGGTTTGTCCGGCTACTATCAATGTCAATAGGTTATCCATGATCTCTTCATCACTAAGCTTTTCATTATCTGGATATAGATCTCTTTGCAGCATGGACTGTAGGAAGTCTTCAGGATTTTCTGTTCCAGTCCTTCGACGAGTAATCATCTTTTTGAATGTTTCCATGAGTCTATTGCGTGCCTGTATATGTTGCTTGTTCTGTTGTATTGACTTGTGAAGTTGAAAGTGAACGTACTGTGATTACATAATCTAATATGTTTTTCCTTAACACGTTAATTTTAATCACCAATCAGGTTTTTCATGATGGTTATCTGATGATTATTGTTATTGTGACCATAGATCCCATACTGCATTATAGAAGCTTACCTTGATGCCTTTGTAGTATCGAGTTCCAGGGATCATGACTGGGAAGGACAACATGGCAGCAGAAATAGTAGTGCAATCTCTTTCAATTTGTTCAAGTAAGGAAGGGTCTGTGATGCTCATCAACATGTCACACATTGCATCAAATGTCAACTGCATCAGATCCATTCAGGTTAGCTCCGGAATATTGTCTTTGTCATCTTTCTGATTTTGAATTTTTTGAGTTTATTTTGATGCCCTTGAGTCATTCATTTGTTTAAATCCCAAACCAAATTAAGGTTGTAGAACAAAGTGCCTAATATACGCTAATGCACATGCAAGTTCTGGGCAGCTCATTCCTTGCACATTTAGTAAATTTAGTTGAATTTGGATGAATATCGCAAGCACATGGTCCTTCAAATTTTCTAATGTTAAAAAAGTTGTTTTTAAAAGAAGTTTTTTTGGGCGGCCTTTTTACTTGTGTAATTAGTATACTAGTAGGACTTGGATCGATATCCCAAAACATGGTATATTGAATTCTCCTCATAAAAGAAGAAGATTTTTAAAGAAATTTGTTTAGCATGCCATTGGTTTTAGCACTAACTAAAATTGTCCGTGCAACAGATATTAGAAATGGAATTGAGTAGTACCTTCATGTTGAAGTCCAGCACCACAAAACTTTGTCCATCCCTTTCTAATTTCTCCAGCCTTTTACTCAACATGCTGTCAAACTTCTGCACAAACTTGGATAAAGAATCCATAGAAAAAGGATCAGATAGAAGACGTCTGATTCTTTTATGACTTTCTTGAGTAACACAGAGCAAGCTTTTCTTTCCTACTGCATCTGCCATTGATTTCACATATCCTTTGTTGAACAGCACAAAATCACTGGCAAAGATTGTTTTTGCACCATCAACACTTGGGACATAGACATGGATCTTGCCAAAAATCCTTGTTTTGAACCACTTCCCGTACCTAATTTTATCAGTAGCTCAATCAGCACAGTTTCATGAAGCTAACTGAGCTTAACGGTAAATTAAGCGGAAGTACAGGGCTCCAAGTATTATAATGCATCTACTGCTTTCGTTCCTTTTTTTTTTTTTTCCTTTTTTTTGTTTTTCTGCATTATTACTATGATTTTCAACTGTCCCTTTACATGATTATCAAGTGCAAATTGATTATTTTCTTGGTCTTAAAGGTTTAATGAGCAAGACTGTTCTCGGTTGGCAGAACTTTTGTACCTCGTCTTAGAAACTGACACAATCTAGGAATTGTGAACTTGATGCTGTATAAGCTCTTGAATAAAACAGTAAAAGCACTTAATTCCTGGCTATATATCTGCTGGAAAATAGGCTTATCAGTGCATGATGTATTTTAAATTCTCAAAACAACGAGGAATACTTACCGCGATCGTCGGAGTCTAACAAATTCATAGCAACCTTTGTTGCTGTTGGCGGCTGAGAGAAGTGACAGAGTCTCTCCAAAGAAAGGAAATCCCAGGCTGCCAGGGATGCCACTTTTCCCATCTGCTGTTCCTCTAGAAAGGAGAAATGCCGCCCCTAAGGCAAGAACTGAAGCTAGGATAATATCATAGTAGGTGCTAATTAGATGGACAAGATATTCAGTCACAATAAACATCTTGAATTAATTTTAAGGAACTTGACGATAGTTTTCTTACGGTTATGAATTACTGGAAGGTTTAAATCATCACCAAGCATCAGAGTTCTCAGGGATGAACGAGAAATGCAAATTGAATAGGATGTTTTGGAAGCATCTTCAGTTTATGCTGGTTATATAACTACTCCAAGATTCATGCCCGAAAAGGACAATATTCTATCTGCCTCCATCTTTGTCCATTCCTCCTGTGACGATTGTAACATCATTATTAAATAACTAGATTGCTGAACCAAGGTTGTGTTTGTTTGGAAATGAAATGCATCGGACAAACGTTTCAGCAGACAAATGTCACGTTTGAAAATTTTTTGCCTCTTATCGAACTACTAAGAAAATTTAAGGGCGTGGTTAGTTTTCTGGAAGGTACAAAAGTTTACGTTATGAATTTCATTTTTACCTTTATCCTCAACCCTTACTTCTTTGACGACTCTTGCTACGGACTAATCCATTATGCTTGTTTAATGGTATTAGATAGTTACCAAGTCCATTATCTCTGGTTACGTTATGAACTCTTACATCTCATTGTTTACCAGCGCTCAGAGAAATGATGAATATATAAAACCTAAGGAATCAAAGCTGACTCTACAACAGGAATTTAAATGTTACAAACAGTAATTGAAATACTGATTTGGACAAGAAATCAGGCCAAATATGTGGTTCATTCTGTTATCCCTCCCACTGATGGTGTTCGATTCACCTTATTGCTTATTCCACTATTTCTTGTCAAGTGATATGCTGTGATTTTCGGGATTGGTTTCAGCTTTTGATGTCTGGTGGGAAGTGATGATTAATCATTGGAAAGTAAATGGTCAAATCAGAAAAAAGATTTCAGCATGTCGCCCAAGCCTCGGAATGCATGCACGCCGTAAATTGTGCTAACACTATTTCGTTCGTCTGTTGTATAGTGATATGAGGGGGGCTGAAGTATATGCTCTTTTTATAAAACTATCTTCTGTAATTAAGTAATTAGGTGACACGAATATCAACGTGCTTTTGTGACTAAGGGGTTGTTTGGTTTAAGGGAATCAAGGAAGGGAATGGGTATCACAAATAATGATACCCATTATTGATGTTTGTTAAATAACTATCACTATCATTCAATGGGAATGATAATGATTAATTGGGGTGTTAATGATTCCCTCCAAAATATTAGTCTATCAAACCCATTAACCCTTATTATTAAGGGCAAAAACACACCCATTAAAAAATATATATCTTTTGAGTTACCCACTCTCAATATTCTCTCTCTCTCTCTCTCTCTCTCTCTCTCTCCCCTTTTGATTTTGAATATTTTTTATTAGTACTTTATAAATTTTTTTACAAAAATTCTTTTTAATAATTTTTTTATAAAAATTCTTTTTAATAATTTTTTTTACATTCAATAATTTTATAAAAAATTGTATTGAAAATCAAAGATATATAATACTTTCTGTTAATATAATAAAAATGACTTTTTTTTAAGATTATTATTTTCATAAAACTCAAATTAGAGCATGACTATATGTAAAATTGAAGAAATCTTTTTAATTTTTTTTAAATATACAAAATAAGAAATCTAAAAAATATGTATATCATAAATAAAAATTTTAAAATTTTAAAATTTACTTGAAAGTCATTTCAGTATACCAAACAAATATTCTTATAATGATACCCATTCTATTATTAAACCAAACATGTTGGGGGGAATCATCAAAACCCATACTCATAGTAGGGTTAATGATACCCAAAGTGATAGTGATTGAGGAATTTGAACCAAACGCTTCCTAAAATATTATACTGGATGGTTATATTCAGAAAGACTTTCGATATCCTTAATTTACTGTTTGATCATATTCTCGAATGATTCTGTAGTCATGGTAAAGAGTATTTATTTTTGAAGATTACTATCTATGAGATTTGAATGTATATCTTTAGTGTGTGTGTGGAAGTAGATGTCTAAAGAGAAATTATGGCAGTTACTCCTACTTGTCAAGAAAAAGGATTAGCATTTACCCCTGTGGTACCAAAAAGAAAATTAAAAAAAATAAAGAAAGATTCGATTCAGACCTCAGAGAACACAACAATAACAGCCTACCTAATGGGAGAAATTGCCAAGGGATGATGGATAGTATCGTTGAATTAACAATGAGTGTATTTGTCAAATGATTACCTGTAGAAAAACTGTGATATGTGGAAGTGGAAGACGATTATTATGTATGGAGTATCTCGCTTTTCATATTTGTCCGATAGCTTCTCCTCAGATTCTCTACACCAAAAACCTTACGTTAAATCTACATCAATCAATGTAAAATAGATTCTTGGAAGAATAACGATTACTTTACGAACTATCGACCCCTTTTTTTTTTCTCTCTTTTAATTTGTGAATTACAGTTTGCAAAGCATTTCTGCTCAAATTTTTTATCTTGGTTTTGCTAATGTGGATTCTTGTGATGTGTGCACTTCACACTAATATTTAAATGCATCGGTCAAAAGTTTATTTACAATTGAAGAATTAACCGTACAAACTTGATTAAAATCGTAAAAATCTGAGGAATTTGCGTTTTTGTTTAGTCATAGGTACTGGGAAAATATGAAATACTTTTGTTTAAATGTTAAAAAGTATTGAACCTTTTTTCTGTGATGGGAAACTTGATAGGAATGGTCCACAAACGGAAAAGTAACGAAGGGTAGAATTTGGGGAGAGAAATTTCCAAATACCTAATAACGTGATAAAAGGGCTGAACTTTAATTAAACACAGGTCCTCTCTGGACTCAATGGTCGAGTGGTCAATAAAAGGTTGCAATGGCCTTTCAATTAAAAACTATTCAAAAATTTGAGGTGCCCCGCTACGTAAATGACTTCGGTGGACATTTATGTTTCTGTAAAGTCACTCCAAATCTGAACCGAAGAAGACGCTTCGACAAATGTAAAGGAAGACCTGGTATGGAAACTCGGTGATGGTCAATTGGCAGCTACACTATTATAACAAACCGAATGGCACGGAAAAAAACACTAAAGAAGAACTGTCAATCTATTATTAAAACTCCAAATTATCTCACTCACTCTCTGAACTGCAGACAGATACTCTCTTCAAAAATTTCTTTTGGGTTGATCTAGTATTTACTTTAAAACCTAAACTACTGTTTCAGAATACTTAAACTGAGTTATTAATAACAGATAATTCAAGATGCCATATATCAATATCACGATATCCACATCTATTGACTCTAAAACCAATTGAAACACCAAACACATTCGCGTTTTCACATCCAAACCAAATTCCACACATTGCATAGTCATGGCCTAATATCTGGACCCAGTCTCACTTCATGCAAAAATTGTCAATTAAAATATTGAACACTAAGAGATTACACGAGATTAACTTCGATACCAATTGTTGGACTAGTTGAATAACTTTTAGATCTAAACTACTGGTCCAAAATACTTAAATTAAGTTTTTAATATCCTATAACCCATGTTGTTATACATAAATATAATTCCTGTTATCCCATCAATGTGGACGGAGTATCACAAAAAGTGATATAGATCCCTCTTTCAACATGTGCCCTGAAAGCGTGCAACAGACGGACCGTGAGTTTAATTTTGGATTAATTATAGTTTTCCTTCGTGGACTTAGGGGTAGTGATACTTTATCCCGTCAACTCTAAAAATATGCAGTTTATACTCTACGAAAACCAATTAAACATCAATAAAGCTAACTCCATTAGAAAAATTGGTATAATAATATTATTGCCCTTTAGATATAATAATTATCTAGGTAGATAGTTGTTCGACAATGTGAAAAAATCTAATTATTCTAAATCTCACAGTTTTAAAAATAATCATAATTGAACCTAACACACACACACACACACACACACACATATTAGATGCAAGCATTTTTTTAGTTCTAGTTAAATATTAAGAAACATTAAAACATATGTAAATCATTTTATTTAATTTGGAATTATTATTTTTCAATTTAATCTTGACAAAATAATTCAAAATTTGGCTCTTACTAGTTGTTTCGTATTAATTTAGTTTGTGAATTCAAAAATAATTATGTTGGTTTAAGGTAAACTTTAACATAGTATGGAAATTAATAATTGAAGAGTTATGTCCATTTCGAAAAGTGTAAATTATCAAATTAAAAAATTAAATTGTCATGAAACTATTTTTTTTTTAATTTTTGAAGAACTACATGAGATTTTAAAAAAGAAATAGAAGGAAATATGTTTAATTTTAGAATATAATTTAAATAAAATTCCAACTCTATAACTAGGTTATATATGCTAAAAATAAAACTATAAATTATAAAGGCAACAATGGGTTTCAAATATATATTTTTTGGGGTCTTTTAGTCATAAAAAAAGATGACATTATATCTCCTTGTTAAAAAGCAATAACGGTGTTAATAATGTGGCGCAAAGTCTATATTTATTATGGTTAAGAAGGTAAAGTGTTACTACTCTTAAGTTAAGGAAGGCAAATTAATTTGTATATGCAATATACAAATTAATTCTGAGGAGGCTTGCCGAATTTGATTGTGCTAAAATTTTCATATCAAGATTATCATTGACGGTATAATATTGGTAAACCAATTAAAAAGTCTAAATACAAGATTTTAAAGTTTAAACTAGTATTCATGCCTTTCAGCAGCTTTTATTTGAAACGTCTTTCTTCCTATTAGTCTGTCTTCGAGACAGGAGACGTGGGTCGCAAGGGTCATCAACGCTTGCAATTTATGCAGCATTAATTATTGGCGATCACTCTGAATCAAGTTTTGGTGTTTGAGGCCAGTTGATGAAGGTGCGTAACATCCTTCTTGGTCAAATTGGAAATTTATGCACTGATTTTTTGGAATTAGAATATCTGAGAACTTATCACTTTTTAATCCAATTTTAATACCAATAATAACTAGAGGTGATAATTTTCGACACGACCCGAAAACACAATACGAACGTAACTCGAAAATAGCGGGTTTGATTTTAAGCTTGACGGGTTTGGTTTTAAACTTGACAGGTTAGGTCGAAATCGGGTCGGACCAAATTGACTTGCAAAAAAAAACAGATCGGGTTCGAGTCAACATGTGAATCAAAAAAAAAAAACTAACATTTTGTAGCTTTGTTTCACCCATCCAAATTCAAACACAAATTTAACCAATTAGATAATTAATCAAGTAGATTGTAAGAGAAATTAGAATTCTACCTTGGGTTACGAAGAATAAATTATAAGAGAAATCAAGTGTATGTTATGTTAGTGTATAACTTTGATATTAGTATAGGCAAAAAATGTGTTTGATGCTTATGTTGTGAAAAGTGCATGTTAGTCTATTTTCTTCTTCTTCTCTTTCATCTTTTCTTCTTGTTCTCCTCCACCTTTTTTTTTTTTTTCCCGAGTTCGCGAGTTGACCTACCAACTCGTGGCGGGTCATGTCGGGTTAGCGGGTTGGTAGGTCGGTTTCGGGTTGACGGGTTTGCTATTGTACTTGAGTCTTAATTCAATCCGTAAATCTAAAATCTGACCCGATTGTCACTCTTAATAAGAACTGCCCAAATTACACTCCAAGGACCAAATCAATTCACGGAGTCAAACCGCCAGGTCCACAGGTTTTAAGGAAATAGCAAGGAAACTCTCCGATGAAGATGATTTCAAAGTCAATGCAATTTTTCCATAGCCCATAGAAGACTTATATGACAATTTTTCCTTGTTTCAGCTCTAGATGTTCAAACTTGCCTGCTATAAATACCCCTCGACTCTACTAATCATTTTAGTACTAGTATCATAACCAGTACCAATTTTAATAACTTTCTCTAATCCCAATTTCTCTCCTACCCAAGAAAAATCACCAATCTTAATTCCCATTTCAAGCCAAGAAAATGTCGGAATCATCCAATTCCAAATTGGCCATGGCCAAGACCATTTTGTCCACCGTTGGCTCAGTTGCAGCAACTGCCATGGTGGCACGCACAGTAGTACGAGAATTTGTCCCTGCTGAAATTCAAGACTACCTCTTTTCTGGCATTAGAATCCTCCTTGACCGCTTCTCAAATCAGCTAACCCTGGTAATTGATGAATTTGATGGCCTTGAAAGCAACGAAATCTATGAGGCAGCTGAGGTCTTCCTAGGCCCAAAAATCGCCCCAACAACCCGAAGACTCAAAATCAGCAAGCCAGAAAAAGAAAAGAATTTCAACATAGCCATGGAAAGAGGTGAAGAGCACACGGATATCTTTAATGGGGTGAAATTGAAGTGGGTTTGGATTGTTAGCCAGGTTGAGGCAAAAAATTTTTATAATCCCAGAGACATGAATTCTACTTTGAGGTCAGAGGTGAGGTCCTTTGAGCTCATATTTCACAAGAAATATCAAGACTTCGTGATCAATACATACTTGCCATATATAGTAAGTGAAGCAAAGTTGATGAAACATGAGAAAAAGACGATAAAGATTTTTAAAGTGGATTATGAACAAATGTATAATATCAACAATGCATGGATGTCCGTTAGTCTTGATCATCCTGCTACTTTTGAAACTCTGGCTATGGATTTGGAGACGAAAGATATGATCTTGAAGGATCTTGAGAGGTTTGTGGAGAGGAGAGAGTATTACAGGAAAGTTGGCAAGGCTTGGAAAAGAGGGTACTTGCTGTATGGTCCTCCAGGGACCGGGAAGTCTAGCTTGATTGCTGCCATTGCCAATTTCTTGAATTTTGATATTTATGATTTGGAGTTGACTGAGGTCAGGAGGAATTCTGATTTGAGGAAGTTGTTGCTGGCTACAGCCAACAAGTCTGTATTGGTGGTGGAGGATATCGACTGCACTATTGAGTTTCAGGACAGATTGACCAATAACGCTGCTGCTGCTTCTCCAAACCCTGAATTTTATCAGGAAAAAAACAAGGTAAAATTTTTCTTCCTGTTATTCTTTCAGCTCTTTGTTAGATTTCATGTTTTTCCTTTTCTCTGTAAGGGGCAAATTCCTTCCTGGCTACTTTGGATAAAATTAATTTGAAAATTCAATTCAATTATAGATTTTTATGCATCAGTTCTGCAATCACGTAGAATGAAGTGAATCTAGGACCGAAATTTAATCATTCAATAAGTAAATTTCATGGACTATAGATTTACAATGGGACTTAAATTCCAGGACCAATAGTATTTTTAAGTCACGTGGGAGAGCAACCGGATAATGACTATAGCAAAAAGACGTGGTGAACAAATTCAAGGCCACTGCCTTTGTCCACTCGTCCACCACATTATCTGATACAGAAAAATCATCACAAAAAATTTGATGACCCATTGGCGTAAGGGAGTAACTTTCCAGGTCATAGGTCTACTGGCTTGGGGGTTGGTAAAAATTGGGCATCAAGAAAGCGAAATGGAAGAGGATTACTAATAATATGTTTGCCTTATTTACTTATCTACTATAATTTCGTAGAAGGCTGATTTTGACTACATTCCCCGGTCAACAAATGCTGACAATTTTTATTTGCATTTGGTTGCGCTTTTTATACAGGTGACATTGTCTGGTTTCCTCAATTTTATTGACGGTTTATGGTCAAGTTGTGGTGATGAGAGGATCATAATTTTCACTACAAATCACAAAGAAAAGTTAGACCCTGCTTTGTTACGGCCTGGTAGGATGGATGTTCACGTTCACATGTCGTATTGCACCCCTTGTGGGTTCAGAATTTTGGCAGCAAACTACCTTGAAATTAAAGACCACTGCCTCTTTAAAGAAATTGAGGGATTGATTGCAACCACAGAGGTTACACCAGCTGAAGTTGCAGAGCAGTTGTTGAAGGATAATGAAGCTGATGTTGCACTTAAAGGGCTGATTGATTTTCTTCACGTGAAAAGAAAAGAAAGCGAAGAAGCCAAGGCTAAGAAAGTGGAAATAGAGCCAAAGGAGGAGGAAGGAAATGTACAGGAAGATGAGAAAGAAGAGAAAGATGTCCCAAACCAAGAAATCTGAAATTGAAAACTTACATGTTTTGGACCTTTTGGTTTAAGTAAAATGACTCGAAAAATTGCCAAGCAAAGCTTATTGAAAAATATATTGCCGTAATCAGTGCACTTTGACATGCTAAATAAAGATGCACCATAAATGCAGTTGAAATACCACATATGACATACTTTTCTCACTGTCTTTGGTGGACCAAGTATGTCTCCATTGGCATTACCCTTTATTTAATAGTCTAATCGTTTCAAGCATTTAAATCCTTAAATACTAGTACTACTACTACTACTAATATTCCTTGTTCATCTTTCAATAATTTATCTGTGGAAACTACTTATACACTTCTTTGTTTTCATTGCTATACTCCTTTAAACCAAATATGGATAACATTCCCTATAAGATGGACATATGTTTCCTTTAAACCAATTAAGGATAATATATACTGTAAGATGACATATACTTCCTAGCCAGCAAAGAACCATAAGTAATCCAATCTATTTTTTTTTTTATGTATTAAGCTTTTTATTTATTTTTGGGGAAAATTGGTACAACAAACCAATTTCACCTTTTTTCACTCTAATTAGAGTTTCTTCACTTACAAATTGTTTTTATTCTACATGACCTAAATTGAGCCCACCCATTAAATGAAATCAATTCTTTTCATCGTATTAAATAACTCAAAGTTCCAAAACACACTATTATTAGAGACTAGAAGCCTAGCTAGACACGGTTTTTGGCGTGATATAAAATAGAGATTTGGTGTTTAAAAAAAATTAACAAGTCAACGCATGTTTCGTGCAAGTTCTTCATCACTTTAATGTATTCTTCGCATCTTTATTGTCCACTATCATATTTAAACACTTTTCTGATTTTACTTTTTTTTTTTTAAATATACTCCGAAAAAAGGAGGAAGGCTACAAGAGTATTCTATGTCCAATGTGTTATTTAATAATTGAACCATGAAAACTACCGTTAACACAATTATTTATTTGCTTCTCTACTACTTTTAAATCCAATAATGAAACATTTATAACATTATGGAATTGAATTTCCAACCAAAGGAAGGAGTGCACGAATATAGCCCAAATTAATTAGAGATAATCTAAATTATTCAATCTTTGCTTTAATGAATTGGTAGTTTGTAAAATATTATTTTGGGAGGAATGAAGTAAAATAAATAATTAAATAAATATAGGTGCTCAAAAGGGCCTAAGGCAATAAATAATCAACCAACTGAAGTGTATTGGATTCAAATGGTTTGGCCAATTAATCAAAATTTTTTGAAGCAATTAGTTTGTTTATTTCCTTTTTCTAGAAAATATGTGAAATTATAAACTATACAATAACAAGTTAACAATTTGTTGCAGCATATATATCCACACGAAGTCTCTTGCCTTAAGCAAGTAGATGCTTATGTTATTTCTTTATGTTATGTTTGCTTTAATTGAGAATTCTCGAGTTTAACATTTCTATAGAAGAGTTTAGAGGGAATATAAGTTATTAATTTCAAGATCAACCTCGTTAATAGTTTATCATAATTCTTATAAATTACCTATTAATCGAGGTTTGTTGCGAAATTTGAACTTAAACTTCTCTTGAGCAAAAATGTTACGCATATATATATATATATATACACAAACAAACACGACTAAAAATATGAATTAATTGAAAACTTTTGCGTATTTAACATATTTAAACATTTTAAATTAATGAAATGTTTTGAACTAATTTGGCGTTATGATATGAAGAAACGAGTTTCAAGTCTTCTAAAACTGTTTAGTCATTTTTTGAAGTTTGGGCTTAGGGTGAACTGAGCGTCATTAGAAGCCAATCTGTGACCGTGGGCCGGCAGAGTCTGGCAAAAGGTTGGGCGCTTTTAGTAGCTTGGCCAATCTCCAATTGACGGGCCTACCCAAAGATCCGAAAAAAGGCAAATCAGCAATTTACTCTCATTGACAAGGGCAAAATAGTCACTACGACGCGACCCCGTTACCCTTTGCTTCTTCTCCAATTCCGAAATCTTCTGTAAAACCCTAGCTAGTTCTTCTTCTCTACTCTCAAATTAAAATCACCATGACGAAACAACAAGCTAATTGGTCCCCTTACGACAACAATGGAGGGTAAATTTCTCAATTTTATCTGTCTTCTCTTTTTTCCCCTTCCCTCCCTTTCCAGTGATGTAATTTTTACGCCCATATATTTATACATGTATTTGTCTGCAGGACTTGTGTCGCAATTGCCGGCTCAGATTACTGCGTCGTTGCCGCCGACACGAGAATGGCTTCGGGATATAATATTCTCACCCGGGATTACTCCAAAATCTCTTATTTGTAAGTTTTTGTGATTTTTTTTCTTGGTTTAGCTAGGCCCTTTTGTTAGAATTGATTTAAAAATTACCTTGTATATGGGAAAGATTTCATTTTTTTTTCCTGTGAAGCAAGGATTTGTTCCAAGTGTAGTGCTTTTGATGCTGGTTTTTATTTAAGCGTAGTGCTTGTGATGCAGCTTTTTAGTTGTAGATTTTTACTTTGACTTGAATCTGCAGCGTCATAGTAGGAGAATGGGAGTGAAATGGGAGATTGAAAAGTTTGAATTGAAAATGAGTCGCAAATGAACTTGGGGATCTGTTGAAAAATTGGAGGTTGGAGGTTGGTTGATATTGAATCTGGTTTAGTTTTTTGATTTTGGAAAGCAAGATTATGTTAAAATTTAGTCCTTGGGGTACCTGATTCAAGACAATTTATGGGCAAAGGACATTGGATGTGTATTAATGTACATGAAATCTTGTTTCCGAACTGGAAATTTGAGTTGAAAATGACCAATACACGTAAAGCACTGTTTTGACTCGGACAGAGACAGTGTTGGCTAATCATTCTATGATGAAAATTTCTGTATTTGTATTAGATAAAATGGGTTTGTTATGCCTATAATGATTGTATCACATCTATAAGATGTGAAAATTTCTGGTAGTTATTTATGATGCATTGCTGACAGATTCAACTTCGGATGGTTTTCCAACTTTACTATTCATTCTGATTTTTCAGAGCGGACAAATGTGCCATGGCTTCTTCTGGATTTCAGGCTGATGTAAGAGCTTTGCAAAAGTACTTGGAAGCCAGGCATCTGGTAAGGTTTCAGAAATCCAGACTGGTAGACACCCTTTTAGTTGCTTTTTCTTTCATGATATCTTTGGTTATAAAGTGCATAACAATTTTGCCATTTTTGCATGATATAATCTGAAATTACATTCAGTGCCTTGTGATCAAATTAGAGTAGAATTGCTGAAATTGAAGTCTTAAGCAGTACATTACATTACTACTTTTTTCTTCATGATTTAAAGGAGTGAATTGTGGTGGTGGGATGGACAATAGGATGTCCTTCATTGGATAACAAGTTTTAGGCATTGTTAATTATTCTGATTTAGGAGTTATAGAGATGATGTACGATAAGTTCTCAGAGTGCCTTGTATCATGAGGTGTCCTATGATTTTGAACCCATTGCTTTAACCAGTAAGAGAAGTAAGAGAAGTCCTGTCTGATGAGCAGTCCTTGAGTGATAAGTTTTCAGGTGTTTGTTCTTCAACTTGATGATTTCCTGTCAGAAACTGTACATGACTGTTAGTTTTCTTGAGACTGTGTTGGAAATAATTCTGATGGAGATAAAAACGATATTTTATTCAACATGGCAGTAGTATGCTTTGTGCTTATTTGATTTATGCAGCATTTACTTGACCAACTGAATGTATGTTTTGTCTTGGTTGATTACTGTTAGTTGTTTTTTTTTTTTTTTCTTTTCTAGAAATTCTTAGGATTTTTTATTTTCCAAAAAAAAGAAATTCTAAGGCATGGTTAAGTTATATAAATTCTGTAAATATCCCATACAACATACTATGGCTGGATGACTCCTAATTATAACCAAACTTGCTTCCGCAAGTGAGAGTGAAATATTGTGCTATAACTGATGTTTCATGCTTTCTTCCTGAAATGTAGATCTATCAGCATCAGCACAACAAACAAATGAGCACTCCTGCCATGGCACAGCTGCTATCAAATACCCTTTACTACAAGCGCTTCTTCCCATACTATGCTTTTAATGTTCTGGGTGGCCTTGATAGTCAGGGTATGATTTAATTCATAAATGTGTTTTTGAGCCCTTCATTTATATCAGATTTTTATCTAGCCCTTATTACTTGTCAAACAATTCCAGGAAAGGGGTGTGTCTTCACATATGATGCTGTTGGATCCTATGAGAGGGTTGGATACAGTTCTCAAGGATCTGGTTCTACTTTGATCATGCCTTTCTTGGACAATCAGCTAAAGTCTCCTAGCCCTCTCTTATTACCTGCAAAGGTTTAACCTCTCTCTAAAATTTAAAAATCTAGTTTGGTGGTTTCTTTCTCTTGAAAGCTGACAATCATGAGCTATCAGGATGCTGTTACTCCACTTTCTGAATCTGAAGCCATTGACCTGGTGAAGACTTGTTTTGCTTCTGCAACAGAAAGAGATATTTACACGGTAAGTTGATTTTGCCTTTTCCTTTTCCGATGCTATTTTAATGACGAACATTCAAAAAACCTTGCAACAAAATCTATAAGTGGACTCCAGGGTGTAAATCCTATGTGTCTTGAGGGGAAAAAGAGTGTGAAACTTCGAAGTTGGTTTTGCCTTATGAAGATCATTGAAAACACTGTTAGGTGGTTCTTTAACAAGATGTATGATGCCTCGAGTGATATGGAGATTGATTTTTACTCTAAAATGTTGTAATTAAACCATGTTTCTGAGTTATTTGTAAAATTCATGCTTTATCATCTTAGAAATATGTCTTGGTCATGCACACAAATAAGTAATGTTTTGCGGTCTTGTTCCCTGTTTGTTTGGTCGTGAGGTGGGGAGTGTGTGTTGGGTTGATACTCATATAAACGATTTTGGTCTTAAGAGGGCATTTCAGGAAATCATTTTGACCATTTTGACCATCTTAGAAATATTATGGCCGAAATTTTCTGTTTTCAGTTATTGAGTCAAATAGTTGATACAGATATGAAGGGTAAAAAATATTGATTTTCTTTTGGTTCTGATTTTGTTTCATCCGATCGCTTCTTTCACATTTTAGCTACTAATGATGCTCTAATTCAATCATTAAAATTGCTATCCAATTCTAATTTCTCCATTAATGAGTAATACTGCTTTTTAAAAATGCTTTGCAAATGGATGATGATGCTGCATAAATTACAATAAGGATTTTCATTCCAACGAACATGTTATCTAGTTTCTGGTTGATTCGGTAACCTTCTCTACGAAATGAGAAATTTAGAACATAAAGGCCATATAATTTTTTCTGCCTAAGCTTAAGGGTCTGTTAGATGGCCAGGTGTACTTGAAAGTTGTTTTTGGGCGGTGGTAGAGTTCCGTAAAAAATGTTCGATCACTTGATTGAGGCATTTGTGCGGACTGAAATTAATTTGTTTCTTCCCTTTTCTGTTGTATAATTTCTCCTAATATTTTTGTTTTACTATGGTTATGGTGCTTGTAGGGAGACAAGCTGGAAATTGTCGTCTTGAATGCTGAGGGAACTCGACGTGAATACATGGAACTGAGAAAGGATTGATGTGTTATGTTAATATTCTGGATCAATGGAGTGCGATAAATGCATCTCATACAGTCGAGAGCTTAAATTTGGACATTCATTTTAAGCTGTATTCGTGGCTCTTAATTATCACCTGTTAGATTTAGACTAGAGACAAAAGGCTAGATATGAAGCTGACGCTTTGTCACCCATTTCCAGTTTTAATAGCTTTGTTAAATTCCAGCTATCCATGTTTGTTTATTATCTACGATAGATCCATCTTATTTCAAATAAAAATCGACTGGACTACATATCTCTATTTTTTTTTTTTTTTTAAAGTCTGGCGAATAGGCGTAGCTACTAAAAATTTACAACTCTGCGATGCTTGGCTAGAACCCACCCGTATCTTTCCCGCCCCAAAAGACAACACCACAAGAAAAAGAAAAAGAAAAACACCAACCCCCAGCACAAAAACCAAGAAACACACCACAAAAAAGAAAAAAAACAACTTTTATATCAACAGCACGTGGAGGGCCTGATAATTTTTCGTACAAATTGGGTGGGAAACATCAATTGTCCCACATTGATTGAAATTGGGCACTTTACTTTGGAGATTACGCCTTGGAAGGAAAACAATTTGACTCATAACCTAAATTTTAGGGAGATAATTTGTTTTTTTCCCCCCCCTCAGGTAAATAATTACTTACATCACACAAGTCACGATCGATGCAGAAAAACATATGATAATAAAAAGGAATAAATAAATTCACAATAATTAACATTTCTAAGACTCCGAACAGGCTCCACGTATTTTGTAACACATTTCTTATTATACTTTCTATTACACCTTTTATTTGATGGATAAGTGTCTCATATTATCACATGTCTTATTTGATTGGGGTCTTATTATTTAGAACATTAAACAATTATTCATTAGATAAAAAGTGTAACAGAAAATATAACAAGAATGTGTAACAAAAAACTTAGAACCGAACCGGTCCTAATATTCAAATCCCGACAACTTAAAATCAGGAGCTGCACGCCGATAAACGACAAACTGGCCAGCCTCATTTCCATACCGGCGGCCGACTTTCTCAAGACCTCATGCCTCTGTGGTTGCCAAGCTCTACTAAGCTGTTCCCTAACTTCGAAGCTAAAGAGATAAAACAACAAAAGACACATTTTATCTCCAAGGATTCTATTTCTTTGCGTATAGACAAAGTTCAAATTCATAAAACTAAGCAAATACGTAATTAGAAAGCTTATGACACCTAAACAATTTAGCAGGCCCCACCTACACCAGGAAATACTCTATCCTCAGAAATGTGTAATGCACAGTCTCCCCTCCATGGGGGGCATCATGTCTTATAATATTCACAACTTGGTTTATTTTTTAGGCAAAACTTAAATTTTTATTGATACTACTATAGATAGCTTTCTACATTGTCTCCCATATAGCATAGCTTAATTACAATTTAACCATCCCTTACATGTACAGTCCCCATCTATTCAAACAATCTAAAGTTAAAGCCCCATTTTATTGCTACATCCATATTGTGCTTTGTTCTTTCAATACCGCTCCAGCCAGCTACTACAAGTTTCATTTATTCTTGAATCTGGTTCTTTATGGCCTGCATTGGTAATATTCATGACTTGGTTTCCTGACATCCATATGTAGTACATTGTCATTGTTAATGCCAGTGTTTTCACCCTTCCTACAAAGCTTGAGTTCTTGAAATGATGACATAACCATTGTCATTCCTCTTGCCATCTCTGTGGATACCTGTTTATCAAACTTGGTTTATTTTAAGGGTTACTAACACTTTGCCCCCAACCTTTAAATATATATATATATATTTTGCCCCCTCAATTAATTAGGTGAGAGAAAATTTGGTTAAACGAAATAGTTGAATGACACAAATACCCTTGACTTGGCAGAGAGGAAAATTTTCTTGAAAAAAACTCAGGCGTTACAATTTTTTATAAAAATATTTTTGAAAAACTTTCAAATAAAGTAAACTACTAAATTTTAAATGAATTAAATATGAAAAATAGTTAACAAGAAATGTGACAATGATATCATAAGATTACGCTTCTGGTACTATTGGGTAGGAACCTTTACTAATTTCTTACCAAATAAATATTACACTATTATAAATGCAAAGTTAAAATTGAGATTTTTGATGTTATAAATTAAGAATTTTCCTTAAACTAAGAAAAAATCAAAAGTTTCAATATTAGCGTTGCATTCATAACAGTGCAATTTTTATTTAGTAAGAAATTAGTTATTCTCCAATAGTACAAAAAGTATAATTTTTTTATGATATCATAGTCACATATTTTTTATATTTAATTCATCTAAAATTTAATAGTTTATTTTATTTGGAAATTTGTAGAAATACCTTTAAAAAAAATATTGTAACAGATAAGTTTTTTTTCCTAAAATTTTCCTCTCTGCCAAATCAAGGGTATTTGTGTCATTTGACTATTTATTTTAACCAAATTTTCTCTCACCTAATTGATTGGGGGGGGATAAAATGTATATGTTTAAAGGTTATGAGGGCAAAGTGTGACTCCCCTATACCTTGAAGGGGCAAAGTGTTATTAACCCTCATTTTAATTCCACAATAAGTTACCCAAAAGGTTAAATATTTTGGGGCTAAACGTTAAAGAACTTTTGTGATCCTCAGGTTCTGTTCCTATCTCAGTCAAGAAAATCATGCCATTGCAAGTGTATTATAAAACCAAAAATGGCGTGTACTTAAATGTGCAGGTGAATACAGACATTTCGGTGCTATAACGATTCAGTTTCCACATACATGATACATGAACATTTGAACAATAAAGGTGCAATCAGTGGAGGAATCTTTTTACTATGGTCAGTGGACGAAATCTTTTCACTATGGTCAATAAATAAAGTTAATACGACTAGCGTCAGCACCACAAGGCCAGCGCCAGCTAAGCACAACATATCCATGAGCTCTTTTTTGCACGTTGCTTAATTCGACAAAACACCAATTGTTCTTTTGCCTGAAACCTTTCACGATTGTTTCCTAATATACAAGCTCTAGCCTAGCATACCTTTCAAATCTGGCTTTCTATGGGACTGCGATTGGGCCAGTTTTTCCTCCAATCACAAAAAGAATTCGTGGGCTCAACAGTGAATTGTTTTATCTTTTCTTTTTTTATTTGTACCAAGAAAAAAGAAAAGATGCACAACTTTATTTGTTGGTAGTAACTCTTTTCAAGCATCTTCGGTTTAAGTCTATTAAAATCTTTTTTCTTTTGTAAGAAAGCTGCGAGGAGAGGTTGAAGCTTTAGATTTTGTAAAAATGGTGTCTTTCTCAAGCATACCTTCACCGTCATCAGTTTTCTCAGCCTATGCCTCATTATCAGCTTCAATTATGCTGTTTCAGACAGTACTAAATCAATTTGTACCTCGTCCAGTGCAAAACTATATTTCGTCTACCATCAGGTACTATTTCAAGCCTAGGTCCACAAACTTGATTCTAGTTATTGAGGAGAGTGATGGGTTGTCAAGCAATGAACTTTACAGTGCTGCTGAAATATATTTGTACTCCAAGATTGACTCCAGCATCGAGTGTCTCAAGATTACCAAACGTCCCAAAGAGGCAAGCATAAGCATCAAGTTTGCTCAGTGTGAAAAGATTGTTGATTTCTATGATGGGGTTGTAGTTGTTTGGAGATTCAATTGTGAAGAGAGGCAAAAGGGTTCTTCGAGGCTTGTGGATGATGATTCTGGCAATGTTTTTTCTGAGTTTGAGAAAAGATACTTTGAGCTAAGTTTTAACAAGAAGTACAAGGAAAAGGTTTTGAGCTCTTATATTCCTTATATTCTACAAAGATCCAAGGACATCAAAGCTGAAAAGAAGGTTGTAAAGTTGCATACTTTGTCTTGCATCTCTTATTCATCATCAATAGTATGGGAATCCATCAACCTCGAACATCCCTCCACATTTGACACGCTTGCATTGGATAAAAAACTGAAACAAGCCATTATTGAAGATTTGGATAGATTTGTGAGGAGGAAAGATTTTTATAGGAAAGTTGGGAAAGCATGGAAAAGAGGTTATCTGTTGCATGGTCCTCCAGGGACAGGAAAATCGAGTTTGATAGCTGCAATGGCTAATTATCTGAGGTTTGATATATATGATCTAGAGCTTACCAATATTAAACGTGACTCTGATTTGAGGAGATTGTTACTCAGGACTGCGAATCGTTCGATACTTGTTATTGAAGATATTGATTGCAGCGTGGAGTTGCCTGATAGAAACGGGCCACTTGCACATGCAGAGGGACGTTCGAGGGAACATCAGGTATCTTTTCTGTCTCCATATTTTCTTTTTCCTTTTCGGACGATAGGAATTTCAGCATCTTTGCACTGTTTTTGGCCTTTAAGAAAGCAATCATTTAGGTATATGTGATGCCCTGTTACTTTTGTGGTTCAGTTTTTGTCCTTGGCTATGCTGCAATTACTTTATTTCCTTACATCTGTACATTTTAATTATTAGATTTTGCCTTTGCCTGAATTTTTTGTTCTTTACCTCTGCAATGAATTTAAGCTCCTAGGATTTACAACCTTATGAAGACATGAAATGCCATCAATCTTTAAAAAAGTAAAAATGGACTATTTACAAGTAGATGGTGTTCCTCAATGTCAATGAAAGCAGATCCAGCGTAGGGACATCTATTAGTATTGGTTGCTGACATGCTACTCTTAAGTCTCTTACTTTGCTCGTGAACAGATTCAATCCTCCAAAACAAAAATGATAATAATAATAAAAAGAAACTAGAATAAATGCAGGGTAATGCTAGAGTGTCATGGTGCAAATTTTAAATGCTAGAAGCTTATGAAAATTTGAAGAAAATAACAGCTCTACAGAGTTGCCTACTCCCCGTTAAAGACTCAATTGAAGAATTTTTAAACACTGATCAGATTTTTATTTGGCGTGATTTGGCAGTTTACACTGTCAGGACTATTGAACTTCATAGATGGTCTGTGGTCTAGCTGCGGGGATGAGCGAATCATCATATTCACAACCAACAACAGGGACAAGCTTGATCCAGCATTGCTGCGTCCTGGGCGAATGGACATGCACATTTCAATGTCTTATCTAACAGCTGAGGGATTCAAGATCATGGCTACCAACTACCTGGATATCAAAGATCGTCATTGGCAGTTTGAGGAAATAGAAGAATTGATTGAGAGCATGAATGTCACTCCAGCAGAAGTTGCTGAAGAACTGATGAAGAGTGATGATGCCGATATTTCCCTTGGAGAGCTGGTTAGCTTTCTCAATGTCAAGCGGAAGAAGATCAATGATCATGCTGATGGATTCAAAGATAATGGGAGTGATGAAATTGATGAAGTCCAAAAAGGGAAAAAGCTTAAGCTTGACATCGACAAAGATGAACTTCCTTCTTCCTAGCTTGAGAATCATCATCTTTTGAAGAATCAGTATGCATCAAGCATGACCTCTAGGCAGATGCAAGATTTTATTAGAGAAGCTTTTGAACTTTGAGAAGTCCTTATCAAGTCTTTTCGTCAACCTTAATTTTCTGAATCATTATCAAATACTCCATGAGTCTGGAATTACGAAAAACTACAACTAACTTGGAGCAACTTCCTATTTTTCATTGGTTCAAGCACTATGTTTTACTTGATTATTAACTAATATCAAATTAACTTTTGGCCTGAAATTTAACTTTTTCTTTTTTAGAATGAAATTTTATAAATTTTGTCGATTATACAAACCTGCTTACAGTAAGACATAAATGTGGACACATCAATTTCTTCTCAATCTGTGTCTCCTAGTATCATATTATAGACCAAAAAAAAAAAAAAGAATTTTAGATTGCTTTTCCGTATGCAAACTATCTCGTGCCTTAAAGGATACCTAAATATTTAGTATTTAACGTTAACTCAGAAAATTCAACGTTCAAGAGTATTCCAAATTCCAAGGTAGATTTCATTAAAAATTTGATAAATTGTTGAATTTGAAACTCATGGTCCAACTCCAGTGTGAAATTAGGATGATTGCTCAAGTTTAAAGAGGAAAGAATTACATGCAAATTGCACAGGCCACGAAACAGATCTTCAGACTCGCTAAGCAAACAAATTCATCCTTTGGCTGTATGATGGTGTCAATTTGACAAAGTAGATATTGCGCCATCTTATTCTTCACTGAAAAAGCATATTTAAACCCCAGTGGGATGACCTAAACAAACATGAATGGATTCCTCCCAGAAAAAACTAAAAAAAATTGCATTTGGGGTAAATGTTAAAAAGAATATATGCCATATTGGTAAGGTCAAAAGGAAGATTAATTAAATGCAAAGGAACATTGGATTAGCTTATTTTGGATGAGCTCACAATGGACGAAAGAATTGGCAGTTTAGTAGCATTGGTAGCCCATCGTTCACCTATAGTCTTTCTTGCATGATAGCAGATTGAGCATCAAAATCAAGTAGAGAATTGAGATTAAGATCTGTTCTCAATAGTTTTTTTTTTTTTAAGTTAATTTTAGCTTCTGATTTTTTAAAAATCTATTTTATGATATTCTCAATTGAAAAATCTCTTTTCTAATATTCTTGACTGTTTTTTTACTATATTTTTAAAATTTTTAAATTAAAATCAAGAACAATTAATGTTTAATTTTTTTTAAATTAATTTTTATAAAAATCAAAAACTATTTAAAATAAGCCCTACCAGTAGTCAATATTAAGTTACTTTTAATGAATTTTATGTAACAAGAGAGAGTACCAAGTAATGATTATGAAGCACAAAATCATTGTCAAAGTTGCGGTAAATCAATAACACAACAATGGCATCCAAAATTGTACTATTGATCCATGTCTAGTGCAATTACACGTGTAAAGAACCAACGACAAGGTTCGTACGACAGAATATATGGCATCTGATCAAATAGCTTGATAGTCCCACTTGCATCTTCCAGATCCGGGATCCTATGAGTGAAATTAAGCTTTCCCCCTTTTATCCATTAGCAAGTTTTAGATTGGAAAATGATTATTTTTTGCTGTATTTTTTAAAAAATATTACTATTGTAGCTTTTAAATTTTTTTTTTAATAAATGTGTTTTTAAAATAAAATTTTAATTAAAAACAGTATATGAAACTTTTAAAAAACATATTTTTAAAAACAAAAACAAACAAACGGAGCCGATATTTCCACACCCCTCTTTTCTTCTTATACATTCTTTGTACTACTATTTATTAGTACAAAAACTTTAGCTTATAGAGTATGTCAGATTTTTTTTTTGTTGTTGTGCACGTGTGTGAAGTTAAAAAATGTGTGCGAATTTATATGCTTCTCACAAATAATAGTAACTCGTTTAATTTCTGTTCTTCTGTTCTTGTACGCATTTCCATTTTTTTGGTCATGAGAAGGGGACAAGGCCCCTTAAGTGTGAGAATTTGTGGGGCAGTAACTAGTTAAAGGAATTTCCATGCTTCCAAGCTTAATTACTTTTACAATTTGGTGTCGCAATAGCCTGTGAGTAATTAATTAGCTTCTCAAAAAACTGAGTGAGTGTTTCCCTTTCCCAGCCAAAATTCCCACATCGGTTTGAGTAGTGTGAGTGTTTGGATATTTAAGTTGACAAGGAAACTTTAAAAAGGTCGGATCCCTTTTAAAGTATCCATCAACTTCTATATCCATTTCCTCTTCCCCCTACTGAAAATTTGACAAAAAAAAAAAAAAAGCCTGAATCCTCTGCCATGCCATGTTGGCGTGAGGAGGAATATGGATAATGTGCTGCCCTCAGCCAAAGATTTTCATCGTCGTAATGTCAAGTGCTCTTGGCGTGGCTTTCACTAACTTATTCCTGTACTTTAACCTAACGAATATTGGTACAAAGGTTTAAACCTTCGGCTTGGCCGGCTTGGCCATCACAATATAGCTTTTAAGTCTTTTATGCCCTTACCTTCCATCAATTTGCCACTAATGTATAGCTTCAAATTCATTGAAGTGCATAGTATACCCGTTTTGTTCGATGGTGATTCAGTCCCGTCGATTTCTTATAGATCAGTTGAGCTCCCCTCCCCTAGAGTAGGCTAAAATAGGCATATAAATAGAAGTTGTCGATTTGAAAAAAATAAAATATTGATAAAAAGAAAGAAATTTACACCACGAATCAATTAGTTGATATATCAATTCAATGGTAGATATATGAAACTAAATATACACAATGTGGAGGTATGACTATAACACAAACCGATAAAAAATGTGTAGCTTTTTTTTAATGTCACGCATATTTAAATAAGTGTGTGCGGATTTCAATTATAGATATAGACATGTAAACTCACCTTCAATTATTAGTGTACACATGATAATGCACATTTGTACATGATCACACATATTAGTCTGACCAGAATGTACACACAAACCCATTAGGTAATATATCAATGCTCAAAGTAAAATTACAGCAGAAAGCAAATAAAAGAATGTGTAACTTCCATTTTAAGTCTGCACACGTTTAGATGAATGTGTGCATATTTCAATTACTAATGTACTTACATAGATAAAGACACATCCTTACTAGGGTATGAATGCAAGAGCACCTGCACCTTTCAGTTGTTGGTGGACACATGCTAACACTTATGTGCACACACCCACCATGCGTAATGGGCTTACAAAATGAAAGATGTAACGGGTGTTTGGTTTCGAGGAATTTGGGAGGGAACGAGTGTAAGTAGCATTAATATTTATTGTTAATATTTAAAAAATAATTATTACTATCATTTATTTGGAATAAAAATGATTAACTAAAATTTTAATAATTCTTTTAAAATACTATTTTATTCAATTCCCATTACCTCTTATAAGAAGAAATGAATACTTATTTCATTAATAAATCAAATATGTTGGAGGATCGTCAAAACTCATGCCTCACCCAAGAGGGTTAACTAATCAACTCTTGTAATTTTATATTTTTAGCTTTAGTCCAGCAAGTAAAGCCGAACGGACCTTTTTGAGTATTGAATTCTTGACCGATAAATTAAAAATTTTACCCGGCTGGAGTCAATTCTGTCTGATCCATCCCACGCAAACTTGCAACGAGTTAAAAAATTATTGAAATATTCTGACCCGTTCACTCCAAGGAGTCCTCGAAGCCATTCTTCACCCATCACCGGTACTCACTGAGTTAGGGTTATCCAATAGTTTTCCGATCCAGATCTTTGCTTAAAGGTTGAAATTGACAAATTCTTCTAAACTTATTTCAAGAATTTCGGCCAGTATTTTAATTTGAAAATTAGCATTTTTTTTTTTTTGTTCTCAAAAACCTAAAATTTGCGTTTTTTTTTTTTTTTGTCTTTAATGTCTTATGGTAGCATCTAGAATTATACGGAGGAAGCGAGATGGATCCGAATGCAGTAAAATCCACTCTCTCCAATTTGGCATTTGGAAATGTAATGGCCGCGGCAGCTCGTGATTATCAGAAGGTTTTTAATTTCCTTTGCTATTATTATTTCTTTCTTAAAAATGTTATCTTTCCATGATTATTATTTATGATATCAATTCTTAAGATGTTTTAGAAGTTTATGATATTAAAGATTTTTTGAGATTTTATTAAAATTGCCGCTGAAAATTACTGTTATAGCTGTTTGATTGATAAGTAGCATGAAGTTTGAATTGTCTGACTGATGGGCCTAGTTATGATGAAGGAAATGAAGGCCCAAGAGAAGGCCCATGCATCAGCTGCTGCTAATGAGGAGGTTGATCTAGATGAATTACTGGATGTATGTAGGATAAGCATCTTCGTTTTTCTTTTACTTCACTAGTGTGTTTTTATTAGTTAATGTTTGTTCAACGTTTGCATTTTACTATAATAGGATCCAGAGCTTAGAACGGTTGCATGCAGATAGGATTGCTTCTCTCAAGGTGTGCTATTTGTTTTATCAAATGTATAGTTAGGTTTGGCTTGTGTTGCAGTTTGTTATGGTTGAATTTTACATTTGCTCATTTTGATTCCGGAAGAGAGAAGCTGAGAAACGACAAGAGTTGAAGCGGCAAGGGCATGGAGAGTACAGGGAGATAACTGAAGGGGATTTTCTGGGGGAAGTTACTGGCACTGAAAAAGTTATTTGTCATTTTTACCATAGGGAGTTCTACCGATGCAAGTAAGGATGTTCCAGAGTTATATACTCAGTATATCTATGTTATTAATTGCATTTGAGGAAGAACTTATGGCTTGTTCTTTATTCTTAATTTGCATCAAAATTATAATGAAGAAGATGGATAACTAATGTAGGAACTGATTATTTTGGTTTGCTTGGGCCTTTAGGCCCTCCATCAGGAGATTAAAATCGCAGATTTCATTTTGAGCTTGTGCTCCACATTTTTTTTTGTTTCATGTTGTTTTTACTTTTTCATAAAAGAGTTTCTATCTAGTTGAAGGCCTTTGGACAATACTCTCGTTTTCGATAATGTGAGAATCATGTCATGGGCAGTTCAAAAGCTTCAAATGTTGAGCCTAATGTGGTTTAAGCAGTCACATGCATTTGAATTTTTTTGGATATGTTCTTGGCTTGAGTAATTTCTCCCCTGCGTACACCCTAAACAATAACATAAGGGTTATTGCTCATTTTTTATACTTTTAGGATCATGGATAAGCATCTGAAGTCCCTTGCATCAAAGCATATGGAAACCAAGTTCGTCAAATTGGATGCAGAGGTCAGTTTTATCATCTACTGTTATTTGCTGGTTCCTTTGTTTCGTGGGTGATATGTTGGGACTGACCATGACTGATTATTGCAGAATGCACCTTTCTTCGTTGCTAAATTAGCTATAAAAACTCTGCCTTGTGTAATATTCTTCAGGTTTGTTCCATTTAAGCCTTTATTTACGATTTAGCATATATTGTCTTTCTTCCTTATGTCTAAAAACTTATTCTAAATATCTCTGTCATCCTCTATTTGTTTTCTCGCAAAACAGATTGAACTGTTTGTTTCGATTTTGTGACTGTGATGATCTGTCAAACCTTATACATTTTAGTCCTTGGTAATATATTCAACATGCGCTGTGTTATATGTTACTGGAATCTCTGATATTTGTCTCATAAATGATGCATTGAAGATCAACAAAACAGCTACTTACATATTTGGGACTCAAATAGTGCATTCTATTTTATGGTCATTATTTCTGGCTTACCAACATTTTTTTCTTTGCTGAATCAGGATGTTCTATTTTTGTAGGTTCCCTATTAAGCTTTTGCTTTTGAAAATGTCCTTTAGTACAGCCCCTAGATATGTATTTAATTTTGATTGGTTTCATTGTCTTTATGTGATACCAAGAAATGAAGATAATACGTAATTTTTATTCTAGAATTAAACCTTTTCACTTCTTTCCAGGAATGGAATTGCTACAGATAGGCTGGTTGGATTTCAAGACTTGGGAGGAAAAGATGATTTTGCCACCACGATGCTTGAGGTCCTTCTATTGAGGAAAGGTAATGCTTTTTTCATAATTGGCTGTGCTTTCTAGTTTTTGGCAGTCTCCAAGCCTTTTTTCTGCAGGAATGATCAAGGAGAGCAAAGAAGGATGAAGAAGAGGATGATGATTATCACGAAAATAGACATAGAACAGTGAGATCATCTGTGAATGCTGATTCTGATTCAGACTGAGGGAGAATTAAGATTGCTCGATTATACATGCAATCAGTAATGTAATGCTCAACTTTTTTGACAAATTCTATTTCACAAACCTGTTACGATCTATTTGTTCCGTGATCAATTTGTTCAGCTGATATTAATATCTTGCCTTGTAAAAAATGATGATACTGCCTCTATCAGATTGCTTCTGGCTGAATCAGGAAGGTACCCGAGATTGCTGTAAGTAGTTGAAGTAGTTGACCAGCAGGGGAAGTCATGAGATACGAATCTGAGGCACTTTTTCTTGAGCCATCCAGGGAATTTGTTCTTGATTTGCAGCAGGCTTTTTTATTGGTTGTCCATGTAGTCCCATGGTGTTATGTAATGCTGTAGGAGAAAATGTGTTTTTTCAAATTGGTTAGTTTATCAGCAAACATGCAGACCAAACTGATTTATTCACTCCTAGAAAAACTTATCTGAGGAAGCCTGGAAATCACCATTGCAAATTTGATTTCATGTCAGTATCATATGTATTCACAATTTTAGTTGTACACGAATGCTATTGATATCATACATATGCTGTCGTAGTCTTGCGAGTTTAAAATTTGGCTGGGTCAAATTTCAGTAGAAATTAGCAGCATGTCCGGTTGATTAGCATCGTTGCAGAATAGCAGCAAGGTGCTGCATAAATGCAAGCAGCCAGGTGGGCTAATGATTATTGATCACTGAGGGACGTAATACTATCAGTTTGCCGATGCTTTTTGCCATTTTAAACTTTGAACTGCTTTTCTTTCTTCTTTGGTAGAGTTAACCATTAAAGTGGATGAAATGTCGTTCGATTCTCGCCATACCGAGGGCGAGTACATTTTACTCTTGGATTTTTCATTTTTGTCCGTGATCTGAATTTGCAAGATGGAATAAACTTCCGGTATGTCAGGCTTTCATGCTGTTCCATCCCTAAAAGAAGAGAGAGGTCAAAAATATCCAGGCCTTCGTTTTTCTTTCCTTTAAAAAAAAAAAAAAAAAAATTCTGTTGTATGTCTCGGCTTCAGGAGCTGCTTCTCAGTTTTCCCAAGCTGTAAAAGAAAGAAGGGACAGAAAAACGGCTTGACTGTCTATAACTTGGTCTCACAGAATTCTAGCATAACGGATTTATTTTCACATTTAGTTTTGGAAATAAAAATAATTTAATTTTAAAGGGGTGATAAAAATTGTATAAATGCAAAAGTATACTCTTAATTAAGCAGTTTCAATTAACACAAAGTGTGAAACAAGATACATTTGTGATACAATTGTAATTATTTAAAAAAAAAAAAAAAACAGCATGAATGCTTAATACCAAATTGATTAGTACATCATTGAGAACTAAATCGGGTTCGAGGAAGCTACCCGGTTGACTTACATGACACCTCTGTTCTTTTAAACCGTGTTGATTTTTGGTTACACGTTCCCAACCAAGTCAAGACTAAACTTTCGGTTGCATTTCTTCAAGTCTTCCTTTGCTCGTAAACTCTTATTTTAGTATATTTTTACTGGCAATAATCACGATCGAAGTGATATGCGTTGCAGCTACTCCAGATAAGAGATTTGGAACAAAAAGAAGGCGAAATCTTTCTTGGGATTATAGTTGAAGAAATATCTTTTACACCTTGAAGAGTAAGTGCTTTTGATATACATCATGTTCCAATTTATCTTACGTTTGTCAACTGAAGTTTTGTGTTCTTTGTTTATCTTTTGCTTTCTGTTGGATATTCGAGTATTGTGCCTGGTGTAATCTATTCTAGAATGACCTGCAAGCTTTTTGGCTGCAAAAAAGCAGAATCGTGATTTAATTTGTTTGCCTATCTACCTTACTTGGCTTTGTGATCTTCTTGGTACGGCAATTCTGGAAAGAAATATTTAAAGAGGGATGCCCCAAATGGAAAAACCCTCTTATTCATTGTAGATTAATCCGCTTAAACTCAATAATAACGAGTATAAGCTCAAGAATTTTGTGTTTTGTTGTTCCTGAGGATTGGTAGCTGTACAAATATAAATGTTCTGTACTACTAAGGGGTACCTAATCCACAATTTAGGAGCTATTTTTTTTTTTTCCTTGCTACCTATTCGCCTGAGGAAATTTCTCTCTATTGGAATTTCCAGTGCTTTAGTATCGGTTAAATTGACTTAAGAGAAATATAATTCTTGAAGGCGGCTGGCAGAATATCTCATTTGGCAACAAAGACTTCTCTTAATTTCATTTCTATCTTAGTTTAGGGTCACAAGTTCGGTTTTATTGTATATTCCAGTGGAATTGTTGTAAAACTAATTCTTCCTGTACAGAACAGCAGAACAAGGAGATGGTGGATGCAGTGGTTTCAGTGTTCTTGGAGAAACTTCTTAATGCCCTCCAGGAGGAGAGCCAGTATTTAAGCAAATTCAAAGAGCAATTTGGAAGATTGACGAACGAGCTGCTACTTATGGAAAGTTTCCTAAAAGATGCCGATAGGCTCAAGAGGAAAAACCAGACTCTTGGAAGGATCATGGTCTGTTTGCGAGAGCTGATATATGAAGCTGAAGATATACTGATAGATTGTCAGGCTGTACCAGTTTGTGCAAATGGGGCTTCAAAATTCCCAATTTGTTTCCGTCCCATGAAAGTCCCATTCCGCTACCAAACTGGGAAGCGTCTAAGTGAGATTAATGAGAAAATAAGAGAGATAAAACAAAATATTTCATCCTATCTTGGGGTGCCACTTTTGAGTGAAACCCATAGCATGGAGACTCATAATCGTCTCATGTATAGATGGAGCTCACCGGTATATGATCACACCAAGGTTGTTGGTTTGGAAGATGACACTGAGAAGATAAAAATTTGGGTATCTGGAGCAAGTGATGGCATACTGTCCATTGGAATTGTTGGTATGGGTGGATTGGGAAAGACTACTATTGCTCAAGAAGTTTTCAATGATAGAGAAATAGAGGAGAGGTTTGATAGACGAATCTGGGTATCTGTTTCTCAAACATTCACTGAGGAGCAAATCATGAGAAGCATATTGAGGAGCTTGGGAGATGCATGTGTGGGTGATGATGAAAGTGAATTGTTGACAAAAATAAAGCAGTACCTGTTAGGCAAGAGATATTTGATTGTGTTGGATGATGTCTGGAGTTTAGATAATACTTGGTGGCTTAGAATCTATGGAGGACTGCCTCAAGGAAATGGAAACTGTGTTATGATTACCACAAGAATTGAAAAGGTTGCTAGAAAGATGGGAGTGAGGGAGTCAAGAACTCATTGGCCCAAATTCCTTAGTGAAGACTACAGTTGGTTGCTGTTTCGTAAGATAGCATTTGCCGCAACTGGAGGTGAGTGTGTTCACCCTGAACTAGAGGACGTGGGCAAGGAGATTGTTGAGAAATGTAAAGGTCTTCCATTAGCTATTAAAGCAGTTGGAGGAGTGATGCTTTGTAAACCACCTCGCTACCATGAGTGGAGGCGGATCTCGGACCATTTTCGTGAAGAATTAGCTGAAAATGACAATTCGGTGATGGCATCACTTCAATTGAGCTATGATGAACTACCCCCTTACTTAAAATCATGTTTCCTCTGTTTCTCAATCTTTCCAGAGGATTGTACCATAGATAAGGAGCAACTGGTTCATTGGTGGATTGGAGAGAGTTTTATTCCCGTGAGAAACCATAGGTTATCAACTGAAGTTGGAGAAGACTGTTTCTCAGAATTAACAAATCGCTGTTTGATAGAGGTGGTTGACAAGGGCTTACAATGGAACAATTCAAACTTGCAAAATCCATGACATGGTTCGTGACCTGGTGATAAAAATTGCTGAAGATGACGCATTTTCCATACCAGCTGCTGCTAACTGCCGCCATTTGGGTATTAAGAGTGACATGAGTGTACATCACCTAAAGGCTGATCAAAGCTTGCGAGCTTTGCTTACTACAACCAAGAGTGGTGAGGTAAACAAGATTGGTTCAAATTTGGCAAAGAGTTTCTGCAAATGTCAACATTTGCAGGTACTCGATCTTTCCAAATCAATTTTTGCAGAATCACTTTCAAGTTTGATGGATGAGATTGGATCTCTACAACATTTGACTTGCCTCACCTTAAACAATACTCATCCTTTGATCCAACTGCCACGTTCACTATCAAAGCTCCAAAAACTTCAGATTTTGGATATAAGTTATTGCCAGAATCTGAACATGCTTCCCTCTTGCATGATAGCATTTGAAAAGCTTGTGGTCTTGAATGTCAGCAATTGTGGGTCTCTTGAATACCTACCCAGAGGATTAGGGAGGCTTTCAAACCTTGAAGTATTATTAGGTTTCAAACCAGCTATGTCAATCGAATGTGGAGGTTGCCGGATTGCTGAACTGAAAAGCTTGTCGCGACTCAGAAGACTTGATCTAAGACTCACTCATGGTGATGAGATTGGACACAATGAGGCCGATGCCTTGGTAAATCTCCAAGAACTGCAATTTTTAACACTAAACTGCTTCGATACTCGTAATGATGATCTTGCTTTGAAAATTGACAAACTACTCCCTCCTCGACAACTACATGAGCTGAATTTCAAATTTTTTCCTGGAAAGATAAGTCCCGCATGGTTGAACCCCAAGTCACTGCCTATGTTGAAGTATCTGTCCATTGTTTCTGGAAATCTTGGAAAAATGAGTGACAGCTTTTGGGGCCAGGGAAATAATGTCTGGACGATTGAGGGCTTAAAGTTTGAAGCTTTATCCGACTTGAATGAGGAATGGTCAATGGTGCATCAAGCCATGCCATCCTTGAAAATACTGAATGTCAGCTGGTGTCCTGAACTAGAGTCTTTTCCAGTTGAGGATGCTGGATTCAGAGGCGGTGTTTGGAAGAAGGAAGAGCAAAGGAGCTAGGTAGACTTAAAGATGCAAATCACACACAGCAACAGTTCTTTAATTAGTTCTTGCATTTTATCATTTTTGCTTACGAATAAGCACTTGGATTTCAACATATTGTTTCTAGATAAATTCATAAAACATGCTTCCATTGTTTAAACTCCATGTTTTTTGAAGGTCGTGTTTAAATAGGCCGCAAACTGCGCTTTGGTTGGAAACTAGAAATCTTATTTTTTCTTTTTCCTTTTTTCTTTTTTCCGAATTGGGCTCCTAAAACCGGGCTTCCAAAACTGTGTTAGTTCGCAAAGGCCCTCACCTGAATGTAAGAACCATGGTGTTTAGATACATCTATAAAGTCGAGTTTCATTCTTAATTTTTAACATCTCTGTAAGGGAGTATCTGGAGATTGGGCTGGGCATCTCCTGACATCATTACAGGAGTGAATATTGCGCGCACCACGTGGCATGTTACGTGGTGTATTAGAATTAATCACACATTTTCAAATAATACAATGTATGATCTACCATCGGTACATGATGATAAATTATTGGTTTTAGTACACCACGTGACAATGCACGTGGTGCATTTTATACTTTTCCATTATTACATAACCTTCTTTTATTTTCTTTCTTTCTTTTTTTTGGTTTTTGGCTTAACCATTAATTGTTAAAAAAGGAAGGGAAAAAAAAAAACTCGAAATTAGAAGAACCTATTCCAGAGTCTTAAACAAGATAATTTAAACTTTATCATAAACTTTCAATTATGCTTCCCTAAAAACATTACGAAGAAAAATCTGAATGACAGAAATATAAATTGTTTTAACACCATAGTATAGCAAACATGATATGGCGCTAACATCATTTCTTTTCTAACTAGTCTTCAGATATTTGCTTAAAAAGTTGTCACGAAATAATCCCAAGAATCAACATCGCTATAATGCCCACAAGAGAAAATAGCAAATGAAGCCCCAAAAAAAATGAAAATAGCAATTGAAAAATTAAAGCTGCCAGGATGCTCTCTTCGCATTAAATTAACATGGTTATCCTAATTAACATACCTAAAAGAGAAACATCAATATGTTTCAAGGGACAACATCAATCTATACTGCAGTGATAAGAGTGTTCAGTCCTTCCAACCAAATAATGAGAAACAGATGCAACTGTTCATCAATCCCCTTTGTTGTGAAAAATAGCATGAGTTCCCAAATATTCTTTAAAAATCAATTTTAAAGTCAGATATATATTCTTGATGTCTGTCACTTTAGTAACTAATTTATGAGCATTAATAGTTTTTTTGGGAGGAGTTAACACATGAAAGCAGTTCTCTCGGTCTCATATACTCCCATTGTAAGAACAACATACGTATGAAGTGAGAGCAAGGGGTACAAGACACAGCCCTCTACTTTTCAGATCTTGCATTGCTCGCTGTTCTTGATTCTTGTGTTCTTCCATGACTAAAAAATCCTGTGCTCAGACCGTCAAACAAACATCAAAACAAGATTAATTATACATAATCTCAAATTTTGTTTTAATTACTATTGACTAAGTAGGTTCTTTTCATGATTATAAAGATGATAACTAGGAAAAGCTTTTGCTTAAAACAAATAGGTTGAATTATTGTGTAGATAGACTTTTATCATTTTCATTTATTTTTCCCTTTGAGTGTAGACAACTTGCAGCTAAAGTCAAAATCTTGATGATAATCAATATTAGAAGTAGAAGACCTACTCCACGAGTTGATCGACAGGACTTGCTGCGTGATGATTTCGAACATGACATGCTCAATGTCTGCAAAGAATAAGTAGTAATTTTGTGATGATTCCAACGAGGAAATTATGTGTGCATTACACTTGACAAAACATTTGTAAAACCATCCAATGAACGCAAACTTTTTCTTTTCTTTATTAGGAAATCAAATTTTGTTTCTTTTTTCTTTTATTTTTCCCTCTACGAATTATTAAAAAAATACTGAGAAAACAAAAGTTTAGTGAAGCGTTACCTGGATTTGATCTTGAAGAAATTGAATATATCCAGTGGCTTCTGTTAAAACTGAGGCTGTGTCCGTCTGCATGTTTCCCCATTACCAGAAAGAATTTTATCATGGCATGGACAAACAGTTAAAATAATATGCCATTCTCTTCTCTCTTTCAGTCTTTTTCTATCGATAATCGATTCTGATAAGGATGCGATCAGACCCCATTTTACCTTGCCAAATGGTGAGACCAATCTGTGAAGAGCTGCAATTCTGTCTCCCAATTTTTCCTTTCGAACCTAGGTAATATGAACCACACTTGCATCGTAAAATTCAATGTTCACAAAGTAAAATTTGGTAAACTAGGCTTATTTATTTTTTTTGGCACCTTAAGGGTTGGATTTGAAGAATGTGGTACAAGTCGAGGCTTCTTGGCCACTTCATGGGACGGGGTTGATTTTCGAGTTTTCGTTCTTGACACTTCTTTCCTGAAGGCTGATGTCTTTGAAGCCAAAGTGTAATTATTAAATTTTAGCCTAATACTGCTAAAAATGATCAGAAAACTGTGGAAAGTAATCAAAGAGCGAAAATTAGTAAATGAGAATACTGATGAACATTTGAATCAAGATGACCGTGCTTGGGGAACTAAAACTTTCTTGGAAACGATTGACACGGCATATTTTCATTGATACTTCCTTATTTTTTTTTTTTTTTTGATACTTCCTGAATTCTCTCGTAAAATAATATTACTCAATAATTCTAGAAAAGATATTTAAGCCATTAAACTCACAAGAAGCGTTTAATTTATAACACCTGAATGGTATCATTCTAATAGAGTATTATAAGCACTTAAAATTAAACTCAAATAAACAACAAATACTAAAATAATGAAAATAGAAAATGCACTGCAATGATATTGTAAGAATTAATGCATCTAGAAGAAGCATTTAAATTTAACAAATAACTATCAGTATTTCAACTCTTCCCATTTGCTAACATCATGCTAATAAGCAATGCGTGAACACAAATCATTTTCGAGGCGGTCCAATTTTACTGAATTGCCTATTATAGATTATATAAATATATGAATAGGTTAGCTAGAAAAAATCAGCGTTACTTCCAAAAAAAAAAAAAAAACACTGGATGAACAGAACTAAACAGAAATCATATGCACTGATGAAAGAACAGTCGCTACATGACTAGTTGGCTTCGAAGGATAAGGAGAGAGATTAATCTGAAGGCAACGAAGTTTCCTAAAAGCTATTTAATTTAACGTTTTGACAGAAGAAAAAGGAAAATACCCACTTTGTTGGAGCTGTTTGATGGACTATCACTTGATTTTTGGACTTGACAATAAACTGAAGAAATTCTTTCTTCAAAGGATTCATGCGTACGACCAGCATCATAGTTGCTGCAATCCAGGATCTCCGTGGCTAAAGGCAGACTTGGCAAAGTTGAATCAAAGACAGAAAAATTATTCTGATCTTTGCTTTCTGAAGTACTAGTGAATATATAATTTGGAGGAGATGGGGCTAGACCTGCAAACCTTGCAAAACTTTCCCCATTTGAGTAGGATTCATTAGTTGAAAGCTTCTGGTTAGTATGGCCGTGGGAGAAGGAACCAATCCAAAGATTTTCGTTTAGGTCTATTGATACATCATGTTGCCCATTTTTAATGTAGTTGTTCTTCAATATGCTACCATTCATGTCACTCAATTTGAGGAAACAATCTGAATTATTGCACCCTAAATCACAAGATTTACTGTCTTCGTGATCAGCTTCCAGCAAAATTTTGACAGAAGTGGGTAAATTAATTGTGTGTGGCCAAAAGTACTCCCTCGAGTTTGGAAGGATATCATTCATGCATCTGTTGAAGTCATCTCCGCCCCTATATCATCAAAACCAAAAATATGTACGGATAAACTAAGATGTGATTTTACATCTAGCTAGAATTTGTAAGGTCACATGTCACCTTGCAATCAAATTACAACATAAAGATGAATGTTTTTCCAGTGATTAAACAAAGAAACAAACGTTGTTTTCCCTCACTGCACAATAACAAAGAGATTAACTATTCTCCAAAATCAACACTCGAATCATAACCCTTTTGGAGTTTTCACGAAATCAGTTGGACAACTTGTAAAAAGTTCATTATTTAGTAGTAGGATTATTCTTCTGCTCATCTATGCTGTAAGCAGTGAAGATACAACAAAAAGAAGAACACGAAAAAGGGAAATTCTCCTTTACTACTTACAAGACCATGCTGTGGATCGGCTCATTCGTGGTTGATACTCTAGCTGAAGAAGAGGACGATGATAAAGAAGGATAAACAAGCTGTTCCTCCTGCTGCTGCTGCTGTTGTTCTAGCTGATGATGATGATAAAGATTCGTAGACTCCATGATGATTTTGTTCAATACTGGAGAATCCCTAGAAGAATCTTGATAATTATGATTAAAATGACCAAAGAAATCTTTCACATGAAAAAAGTACACACTCAACAATACAAAACCCTTTTTCTTCTTTGCTTCAGACTTGTTAATCAGTGTTCACTGATGAAAGCAAATAATTTAATTTTTAAGGATTATCTACACACAGACAAACATTCCATTCATATCCTCAAAGTTGAACTTAGCTTGACCTAGAACTGTTATAGTCTTGTCGTTTCCCTGTTGGACTTTTAGTCTTGTTCATGTTCATATAATTGATGAAGCTATGAGAATCATCATTACCAAAAAGCGGCAATTTTTCCGGCCACTTGTCTGAGCTTTTTATCAATGGGCATATTTTCGGTTTACAATTTAACTCTTAGGGAAAATAAGACGAGATGAACCAACAAAAAAAGTAAATAGAACTTGTATAACTATTAGGGCCATGTAATATCATCATGTGTGTGCTATTGTGCTGTTATGGTCTGTGCCATCCGATGTCCCTATCTTGTAATCAGGCCCAAGTACGTTGTATCTCTAAGCAGGAATCAATGATGAATCAAGAAAATAAATGTTACGGACTTTTGTATGGCCGAGATGGGAACCATGGACTGTTATTTACATAATCTTGTGGTTGGGTGATGCAAAAATGATGCCATTTCTTCTGTAGCAAAAAATTCCAAATTCGAGACAGTTTCGAAATTAGTTATTTTGTACATGTTTTCTTTATTCTAGCTCTCAGGAATTTTTGGTACCATTGTATGTGAGAAATCTATACAATCTTTGTGGATTTGTTAAACAAATTTTTTTCCCTTCAAAATGGTTTACTGATATTAGATTAGTCGAAAGGACTGCATCCCTTGTAGTGGAATTAGACCCCTTTTGGATATGTTTCTTAAAAACCAAAAAAGAAAAAAAATCAATTAGATTATTTGGCCAAACTGAAAGCTCAAGGGTTTTGTGGAAAAGGGCAATATACAGTTTGAGGCGATTCCACTTTCCTTGTTTCTATTCTCGAGCAATAACAATAGAGATTGTAACAAATGACAATGATAAATGTATTAAACACAAAGAGATTATAAATAAGTAATAGCATAACTAAGTCATGGATATATGCTAGTGATGAAAGTGTTTACTATTATAGATTCGAACAAAATTTAACAACCCTCACCTCCCAAAGTTAAAATAATTCATCTGTCCAAATTTTTTTCCCAGCCGACCAAAGGCAATGTTATCATCTTCTCTATGACTTTTTCATCGATAGGGGTCCATGATGTAAGAAGAATGAATTTCGAACATATTTTAGTGCACAAAATGGTCACAAGAAAGGAAAACTAAAACACCATTTTAGGCATTCATTAGGCACAAATTCATTAGGCACAAATTATAAAACATCAAAATTGAGGACCAGAATTGGAAAACCATAGTCAAGCAATTCTTAATTATTTTCTTGTACTAAATTTATCAAATCAATATCATTATCATGTTACTTCTACCATATCCATGCACCCTACTTGAACTCAGCTCAATCCTATTTGCATACAGTTATCATCATTCAGTAACAACAGAGATAACCCAGTTATCTTCTACCTCGATGATTTTATTTGGAGAAATAAAACTGCCTGATTGTTTTGCATCAATATTCAATTGCAAAACAAGAGCTTTCTGCTATGATTGTGCAAAACTGATGAAATACCAAAACATTAATTGGATTGTTTACTTCATTCAAGGTTAAGGTATTTAACTATATACTAGGAAAAGTTAGGTATGAGGAGGTTACTAATTAAATGATCAGATAGACGTTCAGATAAAACCAACAATTACAAACAGCCCCCCCCCCCCCCCCCCCCGGGGGCAAAAAAAAAAAAAAAAAATGCCCTAAAATGAAAAAACAAAAACACCAAAAAGCAAAAACGTCAGGTGAAAAAGTGATCAGGGAATATTATGGGGATCCAGGTTATGGGCAAGTTTGTCCTCATCTCTTACCTTGGCTCTACTCATATAGCCTTGCCACCCACCACCAACAGTCTCTCAATCTCCTCCTATTCCTTTTTTCTTTTGTTAATTAACCTTTCTCATAATACTTCCAAATGACTTCAAATATGTATTAGTAGCTCAATCATTTGACACTAGAGCAAGCTAGTTATATTTTGTTACGCGATAGTATAAGCTCAATCATTTTATTACACTATTAATGATGGACGTGCGTGTATGATTTCTTTAACATTTACATTGTTATGAGTTGCAAAAAGAACTAATTTTGTCTCATATTTCGTGTATTAAACTAAAAGCCACCCACCAAGATTCCATATTAAGGGGGGTTCAAAATAAACATTTTTCATTTTAAGGAGTGAAACAGAAAATATAAATCTATTTGAAGGTAAAAAAAAAAAAATCAATAGGAAAAAAATACAAATGTTTCCTGAACATAAGATTTCCCGTTTCCATCTATCAAATTTTTTTGGGCTGTTCTAAGAATCTGATTATTTAATCTCATAGTTTAAAATTCCAAAGTCTTTAAGCAAATCTGTCTGGCTTATGGTCACATAGTTAGAAATGTAAATGTATCACATACTTTTCTCAACTATGAGTTTTGATCGAATTTGATATCACTGCTTTCTATCAATTTGTAACAAATAGTACTACTGTCATTTTGGACAACCCAAAAAAAAGATTGAAGACAAAAATTAAACACAAGGTAGAAGAATTCTTCCAAGTCTTCATGATACAAATATCAACTAATTGGTTTCTCCTTGCGAACCTGTGTGCTCGACGTTGTGATTAAAGACACGCATGAATCACGCAAACTTGAGAAAAGGAAGCTTAACGACAGGTCAAGCATTTTATATCAATGCGTGTATTTGAGTGCCTACAGTACTACACAACTAGGAAAATGATACTTGCACGATGCCAATTGTGTATTCTTTTCGTCAACTTTATATTTTTGCAAATAATCGGTGTTTTACTAGTAAAGATCTTTATGGTACTTCATAATCCACTTGCAGCCAAAGGCACTAGTCATTGGAATCCTAGTTGGATTCATTATGTTCATGTATTTCAACGTTCTTTCCATTCATTCGTATGTGTTTTGCTTGCTAAAAACACATCTATGCTGAATGGAATTGGCATTGCAATCATTGTTTTTGCGAGACTTTTTTATTCTTGAGACCATGAATGATAGTAAGCAAAGCATGTTAGTAAACAATATATGTTGTGTAGACCAAAAATTTGTGTTCATAGGCTAGACCTAATCAGGACTAATCAAAGCCAGAATACTGCTAATATGTAACATTAGTTGTATGTTCTTTCTGTTTTCCTTATTTCATACTGCCAAATTGTTGTTCGATTTCGGTTTAGATTGAGTCGGATGAAATTATAAAACAATTGGCCACGTGCCACGCTGGTGGCTGTAGTTTAGTGGTAAGAATTCCACGTTGTGGCCGTGGAGACCTGGGCTCGAATCCCAGCAGCCACATCTTTGCTCTTTACGGCTTACCTTTTTTGCTCTCTCATTCTTTTGAAATTAATAGGTTTGTTAAAATTTCAAGGTGAAGACTCCAGGTTGTTTTTTGGGGCGTTTTATAAAAAATATTACTTTAATAGTTTTGGATATTTTTTTTAAATATACATGTAAGATAAAAAGTTGATTGAAAAATATGTTTTAAATTTTTAAAAATATGTTTATAAAAATTAGAACCAAACAAACAGAGCCATCACAAACTGGAAAAATAAATAATCACCTTTTATGTCTATGTTTGCTTCAGTGAAAATTGAGAATCTTTGTCTTTCTTCAACACTAAAAGCTTGTTTTTAAATCCCTAATAATACATATTTTATTACCTTTTTTAACTCTCTCATTCTTTTGAAAATGAATAGTTTTGTTGAGAATTTTAAAGTGGAAATTACTCTTCCAATGCACCTGCCACAAACCTAGCAAAGCAAATTTTATTACTACTACTTGCACGGGAAAAAGGATGAAAGCTCAAGAGGGATTTTTTTTTTTTTTTTTTGTTAATAATCAACAGTATATTATCTTACTCCTAACATACACTATAAGAGAGAGACCCTACTGAGCTCTGAGAAAACCAATGGAGACTGAACTACCACTGGACCAAACGGGTGCATTATGTACATATTTGAATTTTTTATAAGAAGCAAAATTTGAACTCCTGACCTCTCATCCTTACTTAGCCTTTAAAGGCTTTGTGGTGGCCAACTCAACCAAGTTGGGTTGGTTGCTCGAGAGGGATTCAATTTTGTAAAACTTCGCATGGTACAAGACGGATAATTTTAAAATTCAAAGTCCTCCTCAGTTCAATGAGCAACAACAAAAACCTAATGGATAAAACCAAATGTCAACGGGCAAAACACCTTTGTGCCTTTCTCATGATCTTTTTGAAAAATGTGGTACTTGCGTGTCAAACAATTAGAGTACAGAATTGAAAGAAAGCAAAATTAGTGCAAAAAAAAAAAGAAAGTATATTTATTTTTAATAATAATAATAATCATCATCAACATCACCATCATCATCATCATCATCATCATCGCGCCCAATGGATAGTTGAAAGAAAGTACATATTCCCTCGTCCCATTTTGATAGGTTTGTTTTCCTTTTTCATCCGTCCCAAATTATAGTCTACTTTTTAATTAAAGAATGTAATTAATTTTTAATTTTTCTAAAATACCCCTATTTAATTTCTTTGTTATAAGTGAGAGGTATATAGTAAACCGTGCATTCACATATCAAATAGAATTAATGTGACTTATGGTGTAATTTTCTATTTGTATTTAATGTAAGTATTTAATGATGAATATAAGGGTATTTTAAGAACATCATAAATTAATTTATTCTTTTAATAAAATTAACTAACTTTTCTTAAATTGTGTGAAAAAATATGTAAGTATATCAAAATGGAACGGAGTTCTCATTAACTATCGCCTTGGGAAATTACCACGAAGTTCCACTTTCTTGTATCAATGTGTTTCTGATTGCCTATCCTTTTACTAGTCAAACAATGAGTGTTACGGGAATTACAAGAAAAAGGGGGATAAGTAATATAGATTTCCAATTATTTATAATATTTGTCGTCTTTTAGTTCAAAACTTCTTAGTCTTATTTTGACATGTATAAAAGTTTGGTGAAATGATAACGAACAAGAAAAATCAATTTCAACAAAAAATTTTTTCTTGTCAAAAATAAAAAAAGGTTTGGTGAAATTGATTTTTCTTGTCCGTTATCATTATTTCTCCTAGTTTCATTTTGTTTTCTAGAAAAGTTTTTGCAGGCAGGCTGATTGCCGATGTCCAATTAGGCCCTTTGATCTTCCGTACCACCTTTAACCACGTGACATCATTTGATTCGTTATAATAAAAGTTTAGATAGTATAGTACAAATAATTAAATATAAAATTATTATGTTTCTCATCTTAAAACAAGAATTTACTTCATAGTTCAATCTTTTCTCACTTCTTCCGTCCATAAAAACAAAAAGAATACAGTGCCTTATACATACGTGATACACATGAAGTAACTTATAGAGGGGAAATACTTAGATACACCCGATTTATAGAATAGTTCCGTGAATTCCTTAGTGTGGAAGCAGTCAACACATACATATGGTGGGTCATGAATGATGTGGTAATTTTTAGACTAAGAAGTCTACGAAACTATTTTGTAAATCGAGTCTATCTAAGCATTTTTCGTTACATAGGCATTCAAGGTACAATTCGTGCCTTATTGAATGTCATTTCTAGGTAACATGTGGCTTGTCATGGTGGTATCTTGAAGGCATTGAAGTTTTTCTACATCATCACAATCCTCTTGTTCAACGATGAAAGTTTTATAATTCCACTCTAAAAATCGAATTCGAATTTCATTAACACTATTCTCTTTCACAATGTAATAATATAAATTTAATCAAAAAATAAAAAGACCTTGATATATAAGTGCCAAGGTCAAGAGGTTCAAACATCGACCTTGGCATTTAGGAAGTCAAGATACATTTAAGAGGGATGAGGAAACAATAAAATAGAGTTAGGATCGAGGCCACACCTCCAGTGGTGTGTTGTAAATAATCTAAAATCTCACCTGATCATCTGTGTGAAACAATATACATTGCAATATAAATTATTGATAATAAAAAAAAAAAAAAGGAAAAACAGTGCTTCTTGACTCTGTATAAGATCTGAATGCCCTACGATACAGCTATGCAATATTACAAGCCGGCCTATTCCGATAGTTTCCACGTGGACAGCCAATCGCCGCATGCTTAAGGAACCGTCAACCAAAAAACTGTCCCCTAAAATAAGAAGAGATTGCAAATTTCAAAAATTCACGTTGTCGACAATTACTTTTAGTTGGTTAAACAAACAAAAACCACACCCACCGTCACTCCTCTCATCAGAATCACATTCCTTAAGAGGCCAAACTCCTTATTAAACATCCAACTCCCCACCTAGCCACAGCTCTCGGCTGGCTCAGCTCCTTGCCTTTGTCAACGGAGAGTTTAGAGTTATGAAAATTGAACCCCCACTATTTCTAAGGTTAAATTGTACTTTACACCCTGAAATTATATCCGGAATTTCACTTTGCGTCTCAAAATTTGAGTTGGGACATATTGCACCACAAACTCTAAAAATCGTATATATTACACCCTATATTTCTAAAAATTATCCCAAGTAGATCCAATCATTGATGGTTTTACAAAATTAATAAAATAATACCAATGAGAGAATCATATTTACTTGTTCCAAGTGTATTAAAATAAATACAAATAAAAACTTTCCATGTGGAAAAAAATATAAAAGGTATATATTATGTAATTTATAAAGTGCATATTGTTTATATAACCTAGTTTTTCCTCCATTCTTTCCCTATATGGATAGGTTTTATCTGATTTTCATTTGATACATTTTGCCACAAGCATGGATGATTCTCATATATACGGTATTTTCTTTAATTTTGTGAAAAACCATTGTCAATTGTATCTAAATGGGGCAGTTTCTAAAATTTAGAGTGCAATGAGTCCAATTTGTAAATTTGAAGGAGCACTGTGTTCTTAACCAAAGTCTTGGAGGTGCAAAGTAAAATTTCTTGATCAAAAGTTTGACATATAAAGTGAGAATCGATATATAATTTTAGAGTGCAAAATAAAATTTATCATAATTGTAATACGAGTAAAAGTTTTTTATTACTAAAAAATATGGAACAAAAAAAAAATAATGAACGACTGCCTTGATTCACACGAATAAATGAATATAATAATGTTGCAACACAGTATCAATTGACTCCATTGAAGAACATAATTGGATACCACAAAGATTAGGTTTTCTAGCACTAATCCCCTTTCTCTGCCATTTTTCCTTTGCATGACTTGAGTTGAGAATTGAGGGCACTCCTTGTAAAAAAAAATAAAAAACAAAAGGTCCTACTTATAATACTTATACTTGAAGCTTATAAGCTTAACTGGCTTCTTGAAGCCGAGACAAAACCATAATTGAGCAGTAACAACTAACAACTAAGAAGCTGTCCCATTTGTTTACTATATTAATTAAATTGATTTTGGATGATTAAGTAAATAAAGTTGAAAAATTCATGCATCCAGACAAGACTGCTTATTCAAGTTGGGATAAGAAGAACTCACGTACCTGTGGGGAAAATCCTCCTACTTTTAACTTTTTCCGCCTAATCTCCCAATCTTGAAAATGCCTATTTTTGTCCCTTTTTCCCTTTATTTATCTATGTCTCTGTGTTTGTATATTTCTCATCAATCTGAAGCTGGTATGTCCCAGATATTTTGCAAGCTGAAATTTACTGTTTTAATCTTTTCATTTGTTTCAGCTTCGGTTCTGAAAAATTATGTTAAAGATCAAAACTTTATCTAACTTTGGCTTTACTTCTTCTCATAAACAGGTGGTTTTTGATGGCCAAAGTTGAAAAAGTTGCAGTGACTTTGTGGAAGATTGAAGGGAAAGAAAAGTGGAAATTCTCATATTAAACTATTCATTTGTTGAAGATTAGCAGTGGTCCCAAGAAGATTGAATCAGCCGAAATGTGAGTATCAATCTTTACATATTCCATCAAAGTTCCAATCTTTGAAGTTCTAGTAATATTTTTAGGTACCCTTTTGAGAAAAGTAATTGATTTGATCAATCTTTATTGCTGATTATTTGCATTCTGGTGAATTTTAACTTTAATGATAATCAGTAGTGCCATATTCTGCAAAGACTGGGTTTTCCTTTGATAGATTGTTCAATTTTGAGTGATTTGATCATTTAATGTGAATTGTTGGATGAAACATAACAGTGAAATGGCAAGTGTAGCGGAGCCGTCGAATGAGATTAGGCCAAGAGGAAAGCATTACTACACAATGGGCCAAACTTTGTTTGAAATCGACACGAAATATGTTCCAGTCAAACCAATAGGAAGAGGGGCTTATGGGGTAGTTTGTTCTTCAATTGATATGGAAACTCATCAGAAAGTGGCAATCAAAAAGATACAAAATGTATTTGGGAATCGTGTTGATGCATTGAGGACTCTTAGGGAGTTGAAGCTTCTGCGGCATGTTAAGCATGAGAATGTGATTGCCTTGAAGGATGTTATGATGCCTATACACAGGAGTAGTTTCAAGGATGTGTATTTGGTGTACGAATTGATGGATACTGATCTTCATAATATTATAAAGTCGTCTCAGCCGTTATCGAATGACCATTGCAAGTTTTTCATTTTCCAGGTACTGATTCGTTTTCATGCTATAATTGTTGCATTATTGCTTCTACATGATATTATGTCTATTTTGTTAGTTCAATAAGTTTATAGATTATGAACGTGTAACCAGGGTGTTAGAATTTGCCAGTATAAGTATAATCAGCTGTTCTTGTCCTAATAGAAGAAGCCTCAATCACAAATTTCTGTTTGTTGAAAGGAGAGAACAACATTAATTGCAGTGGATGGTGATCAGCAGTTTTGATTTGTGGTTGATTTTCTAGAACTTCAATGTACAACTTTTCTAGTTTATTTTTTGTTTACCTCTTGGATGCTTTCGTTCTTTGTTTTTTCCAAATGGGAAATATCTCTGTTCTCAAGCTCCGAATAAATGGAGTCAACTCCACTTTCTCAATAGTACAGTGAGTTTGTTTGATAGCTTTACTGGATGACTGATAGAGTTCTATAGCTTGAAAGCTTTTGATGCTGCTACTAAAAGTTAGAATTTGCATGAAACGGTAATTAATTCATTAAGAATGATTAATCGCTTGATGTTCCCTTAGTGAATTTGTTATTATACAACTGAATCTCAGCCTTTTAATGATAGATGTATCTGTGAAGCTCAAGAAGATGAATTAGAAAATTAATAATTCCGCAATTCTGCTTGACCTAACCTTAAACTTTGATGGAGTTACTTTCCAGTGAAATGATCAAGGCACTATCCAGAGCAACCATTATGCCTGGTGTCCGGTTGTGATACATGAAAGTACATTACTTTTGTGGACAATGATAACAAGTTCAATGCTGATCATTTCAGTCCTTCCGGAGGATCATGAATGTGGGGTTGTTTCTTGATTATGGTCCTTTGATTTTTCTTGAGGTTCGAACAATTAGGTAGATAAGGAAAAAAGAAACAAGTAGGATGCCTGGAGGTTTAGTTGGTACAAACCAAAAAGTATTCTCTTCCGAGTCAGAACAAGTAATTCTGGATTGGTCTATGAGAAGGGTCCAATACTTTGATTTTTTTGGTTTTTGTAGTCATAACTCCACAAAGCGTTTGTATCTATACTTCCATTACCTGTCGATGTCAAGATGCAAGACTTATCTTTCAAAATGGTTTCCTGTCGAGGAAATCTCAAATCTAAGTTGTGCAGCTGGTGCTAAAAATAGCACAACCTGTTGCTTTCTAACATCATATATGTCAGGATGGAATTCAAAATAACACATAAGCCTCTGTATGGTTGAACTGATCCAGAGTCTCATTGAGGTGCTATTGCACTGGATACTGCATTTGACTTTGTAACCTTTCTGATCTTTCAAGTGCATACGTCAAGCCAACAGAGAATTTTTACCTGCAAAAGATTATTTCCGACATTTGACCTTCTTTTCTTTAAATGCTAATGCATGGAGCAAGATTACTGATTATGTTTCTTGATAAATCCCGCTTGTGGTTGTAGCTATGCTCTCACATGATTTCTGGTTTAAGCTGTTAGGTTTAGAAAATGTAATGCTGTAAAATCTCTTGGCTATTTCCTCTCTTAGTTTTTCTCCTCAATTTTTAGGCTGGTCTGATGCTACTCCCTTTGTCGTTTCCCCTATCATTGAATTGCAATGTGCAGCTTCTTTGTGGATTGCAACATCTTCACTCAGCCAATGTTCTTCATCGGGACTTGAAACCTGGGAATCTCCTTGTTAATGCTGATTGTGCACTCAAGATATGTGACTTTGGATTAGCAAGAACCGGTAATGACACTGGACAATTCATGACTGAATATGTAGTCACAAGGTGGTATCGTGCGCCAGAGTTGCTTCTTTGCTGTGACAATTACGGGACCTCCATTGACGTCTGGTCTGTAGGATGCATCTTTGCTGAAATTCTTGGCAGGAAACCAATCTTCCCAGGAACCGAATGCCTCAGTCAGCTTAAACTTATCATTGATGTCCTCGGTAGCCAAACTGAAGCTAATCTTGAATTCATTGATAATTCAAAGGCTAAGAGATTCATAATGTCACTTCCTTATTCCAGGGGAGTTAACTTTGCTTCTCTGTACCCCCATGCTGATCCTTTGGCCATAGATTTGTTACAACGGATGTTAGTTTTTGATCCATCAAAGAGAATCACCGTGACAGAAGCTCTTTATCATCCGTACTTGTCAGGTCTCTATGATCCAAATCGCAACCCTCCTGCTCAGTTTCCCCTTAATCTTGATATTGATGAGAATATGAGCGAAAGAATGATTCGGGAGATGATGTTGAGAGAGATTCTTCTTTACCATCCTCCTGAAGCAACTTGCGCAAATACAATGTCAAATTTCATTTGAGAATCTTTCATTAGGCACTAGCGCCCTGAAAGAGCATAAAAGTTATGGGAAGCAAAACATAATATAGCAGTGCAGTAGTACACAAGTATTGTTTTAGTTTCATACTTGTCTTGTACCAAGCCATGGATATTTCTTTTGTAGTATTTCAGTTTATTATTTGAGCTGAAAAAGGAAAGAGATGCTACAGTAGTATTGTAAAAGTCTGATTGTTGGCATCGTCTGGAGATGATGGCTTAAATCACTTAAATCTGGAGCCACCCTTGCTCCAAGCTACTATCTTTGAACAACATTGGTCAATCCTCAAATTCTTTTTTTGCATCTGTATTCTTTAATTTTGAGATTTCTGCAGAAGGATTGGCCGTTTGGAACTTGTAAATAGTTGTATTCTAATTCTACCTATAATTCTGTTGTAGACCTGGTTCTTGCTTTGGCAGTATGTACGCAGTATAAATTTCATGCTAGGGAAACTGCCATCTCAACTATATGTCTAGTGATAGCCTTAAAATGGTTGCCACCCAAGCCCTACTCTCGGCCCGGCGCCCCCGGAGGGCGTGGTTCTCTCTCGTTGTCCTGGGTTCTCTCTGTAGGGAAATTTGTGAGTTTATTATTGTTTTAGAATGTGGGGATGCACAAGCACAACAGAGTTCTCTGAAAAACAATTAAAGGAAAGTCATTTGTGAAGATTATAAAAATTATGCTAGAGTGTATGGGTGAACTAATTAATCACGATATCATTACTCAATCTTTTTTATGGGCATCAGGCAACGTTAATTAAGTTAATTATATCTGTACAACATGAATGGCCAAGCCAACCATGGAGCACAAAGATGCATCATGCAACATGCCAGTTTATAAAATGGTATTATTAGCTTTGGAAGTTAAAAATATCTAATCAGATGTAAGGTGACATCATGAAAATGGCAAATGATCGATACCTAAAGTTTAACAGAAGTAGTGGGCATCTTTAAGCGAAAGGATTTGTAATTATCTAGTACTACTTGTATCAAGAAAAAAGAAAAGAAAAGAAACTATAATTATCGAAGCATAAAGCACATAGAATGGAGAATATGCCAACAAAACTTGCTGGTGGAGATCCATAATTGGACATATTAATACGTAGAAGACAGAAAACTCAAGAAAATTTGAACCAGCCTGTGGGCAACCCATTACTGAAAGTATATAATAGTTGTATATCTCATTACTCCCTTCCTCTAATGACACTGGAGTTTTGGATTTGACAAAATAAGAGCTGCATCTTTTTGAGGCTGACAGTGATATGACGAATTTTCGGTATAATTTGGAAGGAGGTAATTATGCAAAGCCAGAAATGTCAGCAAGAAAGCTTAATTATGCTATTATTTTCTCTTTCGGTACAAAATGGTCATGGAATTTAAGATTGCATATTTCTCAAAAAGCCAAAAACAAAAGAACACTACGTATATGATCATTCATAAATCCGAATTACAATAATGTAATTACAGTGAATGAGTTAGTATTAGGCAAGTAACACAACTATGGCAATGTAATAACTACTATTATGTATTTATTATTACAGCTAACCGATAATGACGACATTGATACAAATAGATTACAATTTAGCAACATTATAATTCAATTCACAAATGTAGATAAACACAAATATATAATTAGACTAAACTCATGAGACTTGAAATTTATGACATTGGGGTCTTAACCATGAATGTTGTACCATTAGGACATGGTCAGCTGATTGGATTACAGTATCAGAACATAAAGAATGAGTTCTGCGGTAGCCTGAGGAACCACCCATGAAGTTTCCTTAGACTAAGAACAATCTAAGCACAAGAACGGAGAAACTGACCCTGTGGGAAGCTTCCTTTAGTTTTTTTCCACGTTTTCAATTGCTTTTCCCTGAATATGAGCTGCCAAGTCAAGTATCCCAAGATTGAACACGAGATGTTACCCCTAGAATTAATGATAATTATTTGAGTGCAAATTTGACTTTAAAATGTTAAAGTATGTAAAGCTTAGTTTCTTAAACATCACTTTTAATTAGTTAAGTCTTTTCTTACATGTTATATATTGTCTAATGACATGACATTTTCTTTTCTTTTCTTTTTTTGGTTTTTTATTGGGGTGTGGGGCGATGGATGCCAAACGTCATGTATATATATTATGCTTTATATCCCCTTTTAAACACTAAAAAAAGTAATTCAAAGAGTTAATGAGGAAAAAAGTTTGAAACTTTGGAGTTCGTGTGTTGAACTAATAGAGGCCAAGTCAAAGTTCGCATTTCTTTCTTTGATATTCTATATATCATGTTCCAAATTGCTTTAGATAGAATTAGAGCCGCCACCAATCCAACATCCACTGAATTGAAGCTATCAACTAAAACCATCAATCCATCCTCATCCTTTTTTGCTTCAACAACGTGCTAAATAGCTCTGATAAGTGAAGTTATCAGCTGAACCTGTTTTTCTTCAAAGCGATCAGTCTACCTATCATGCTCAAAATGTACTCCTTGTAATTTAACAAAAATGGAAAAATAAAATGGTCAAACTAGCATAATTATATTCAAATTTGTGGTGAACAACATGGTAAAAGAAGTTATCAAGTAAATTTTTGTTCAAAAAAATTGTAAATTTTTATTGAAACTTAATATGTTTCTATAGAAAAATTACGATTTTTGCCTTGAGTTCAGTGATGAATGTTATGCAGCATTATTCCAAATTTGTCCCAAAACTCAGCTTAATTGGTAGGTACTGAGCGCTAATTCGTAAATATAACAGATAAACAAACAAATGGACTAGCTTAAAGTATATGTCTTCAGTAAATTTCTAACACATGAAGATAATTAGTGAAATTTGAAAGACTTGCAGGCACTGCCTAGCTAAACTGTTTTATTTTATCCTTTTTTTTTTTTTTTTTGCGTGCGTGCGTGCGTGTATGTGTGTGTGTTTTTTTGCTTATGATGTTCCATATCAAGTTAAGCATATTTTCGATTAATTCATCTCTTTTTACTAGAATCTACCAAAGAATATGCTTCATGAGAGTAAGATTAGCTGAAAAACTAAAACGTCCTCTCACTTGTGGAATATGCCAATTGAAATCTCAAGCCATAATTGGATTATTTATATTTTGTCTCCCCCACAATATTAACTCAATGTAATAAAAAGCTGATGTAGTGATTTCATTTTTTTTCCTTTCTGCTTACTTTTGCAAGATTTAGAGTTTTCTTTACGAAAAAATATTCCAATTTGCTATCATCTTTACTTTTATGGCAAAAAAATAGTGATTGATTGCTGATTCAATCAGTTGCTTTCATTTATATTAATTTCTTTAATCATAGTGAGGTTGCTAGCTGGCCTCTCGCACTACACTTTATGCCTCTGATGGGCCGCAAATGTCTATAAATTCTACATCCACCATAACCAAAATCCCCTTCCTTCCTACTCCTTTCTTCCTTGCTTAGCTTTGAGGGTCAACCTCTGGATCTGCCTCTTTAGTTCTTCAAGGTTCTGAAACTCTGCTTCCATAAAGCCAGAATAGTATTCTTTCCAACCTTAGCAGTAAGAAACAAAGCAAGAAAACATCAATTATATCGTCTTCTACCCTGCTAAACATTTTCATGCCTCAGCAGGCGTTATTCTTTAACATTTGAGACTCATGTCTCCTGCACTAAGTGAACTCCTCCGGTCCGGTTTCGCCATAACCTCTACCCTCCGCCGTACCCACTTGATGCAATCTTTCTCCGTTGTTTTCCTCTATTGGTTCTACGTTTTCTCATGAACTAATAAATGAACTGCCCATATTTACATTCTTTTCGTTAACCAAAGTTTTATAAGATCATTATTATCATTAGCACCCTTCATTATTTTCTTTGTTGTAAAGCTACATAGTAATATTTTGTACCGGGCGCATATATTTTGTACCATGTCTTCTTCTAGTGGAAATTCATCAGGGGCAGGCCAGGTTCAGAATTCGGGTTCCGATGAAGATCTCCAGCAAATTATGGACCTAAGAAAACGTAAAAGAATGATATCAAACCGCGAATCTGCCAGGCGATCGAGGATGAAGAAACAGAAGCACTTGGGTGATATGATAGCTCAGGCGAATCAACTGAGGAATGTGAATAACCAAATTGTTACCAACCTGAACGTTACAACCCAGCTCTTTATAAATATCGAAGCTGAAAATTCTGTCCTGAGAGCTCAGCTGACTGAGCTGAGCCACAGATTACAATCTTTGAATGATATCATTAACTGCTTGAATGCTACAACAAATCATTCACCAGTTCTTAAAACAGAGGACTCTGCTTTTAATTATGAGATGATGAGTGCTATTGATGGTGGTGATTATGATTTCTTGAACCCCTGGAATTTACTTAATATCAATCAGCCCATCATGGCTTCCCCGGATGTTTTCATGTATTGATTGGTTGATCTTTATGACTTGGTTGGTTTGGTTAGTTTTTGCTAATCAGGGTAGTGGACTTTGCTCTTTAGGGGGCTGAATGAAATTAAACTGGAATTTGGTCCTTGGTCTGTAATTGAAGGTCAAATGTAGTATCAGCATGTATTAATGCGAATGCAAGTTGTTTCTTTAAATTTTAAAATGAAATTGAAAGCCTATTATTGCGTGGATTAGTATTTTGTTTTATTTTATTAGTATACGTATATAATAAGGTTTTCTTTTCTTTTTTTAATTACATTATTCCTTGCGTACATCTTGTAGAATAATGAAACGTTCATATTCATATATGTCTTCTTCAAATATTGTTTAATGAGTGTGGTGTTGTGAATTTACAATTAGTTTCGCAACAAAGACAATTACATATATGTTTAAGGCTTAATTTGTGTGTTGCAAGGACAACAAGGAAAGCGATTTTAATTATGTGATGACGTATGGTTCAAGACAATGTGCTAACACCATAGTTAAGGATTAAGATTAGTGGACAAACTAAAATATTGTATAATTATTGGTCGAATTAGTGGATGGAGTGAAGTATAATTTGTTCTTTTTTGTGGTATATGTATACTAAAAGTACATGAATTATGGTTGGCTATTTAGCTAGGGGTTCATTTGGCTTCAATAGAAAATACTAATACTATAAATGGTGACATCAACTTGTATTATTGGTTATCACATCGGACAATATATGCCATTGACCTAACAAATTGAATTATATATTTAGTGTTCAAAAGAAGACATCTTAATCGCATTATGCATGGAAAAAAAAAATGGCATAATGCTCACGGCGGTGATTTTGCAATTTTTGTTTAACAGTAGTTAGGTGTTTAGGGCAATTATTTTTAATTATTGACGGTGCAAATTAAGCCATGATTTCAAGACTAAAGACAAATTGCATTCTTTTATATACTTGTAATCTACTTAATTGTTGAGCATATATTAATACTGGATTATTGAGTATAACTAAGCAGTAGTTTAGCCTATGGAATTGCTTCTTATATACACACATAATTCTTCAACATGCGTGCACTTTGTAAGTGTTTCAAAATTTTGATTTAAAACTTATTAGGTAGCTAATAATATGGTGATATTGTTTTAATCTTTTCTTTTTTATTACAAAATTTTACTAAGCCAAACTAATTTTTCTGAAATTGAGTAACCAGTTTCAGTTGGTGGGGAAGTTGCAACTTGATTCCTAAGGACTTAAGAGTGCAATAGCTTATATAGGGAAGAAATGAAAGCCTTTTCCAATGCAGTAATATAGGGAAGAAAGTACACGTAGTTAACACTACACGCCAATTAACGGAATTGAGGTGCAAAATGACTAAGTTAAATATACAAATAGCTTAAGAAATTGAAAATGTCACCGAAATAAATATAAAGGGGACATTGATGCATCTCCACTTGATTATTTAAGGTAAATACAAACCGCCTATGTTGGATGATTTTTCATTCTTTAATCCATTCCTAGTTCCACAAAGCTCAATCAATCTAAGATTCCTTGTAAAAATTATTGAGCCCTTTGTCTGATTGAGGTCAGAAGTTTCTTGAATATTAAAGAACGTAAAGTATAATTATTGGTAAAAGACAGACCACATTAAGGTCGCAATCTGACGCCTCTATTTCTTTAGTTTCTAATGAGTTCCATATCATTTTCACCTGTCTTAAAGAACAAATAAATGAAGTGCAAGGTGGAACACTACCTGTGGAATCAGCAAATTACTTTCAAGCATAAAAAGAACCCTTTAGACTTCTTGTTGCATGTCAGATCGAGCATAGCAATCTAGCTATTGGATCGTGGAGTTATTGTGATGTCACATTGTTTATGAAGAAAGGAGAATTTCCACTATTTTAAGAACTTTAATTACGTTAGCATTTTGAGAGGCTTGCAATTTGAAGTCTTTTAACAGACTTAGCAGAAAGAAACATTTCTTTTCTAAAGGACCTTATGGAAAAATCTCCATTTGATTATAGACAAAATTCAGAAGTTCTGAGTTTTCAGAGGTTGAATAATAATGCTTATAATGCATATCTCTTCAGTAGACATATCAACAAATTTTGTTAGAGGTAAATACTTAACAAACCAATTCCATTTCCATTTGATGTCTCAAATAAAACTTATACGCAACATTGAATTGGTTTTGCAATGAATACAACTATTTGAGTTAATTTGGTATCGAATTGAGCAAAATTTACAAGCAGTATTAGCAACTCAGCATTAGTAATTCACTTTTTTTTCTTTTCTTTTGATTAGTGCATCAGCACTAGGACCAGGAGGAAAGTATGTTGGACATGCATGATATATATTTATAACTGCACGTTGGTTTTACTTTTGCGTAGCCGTACGTGCATTAATTTGCAACCTTTATTGAAAAGTTAGATCGACAAGTATTCAAAGTTGAAACAGATCACATTTCCCATTAAAAACAGCATGTGACCAACCCTTTTTGAGAGGACGCCCACATGATTTGATCTGAAAAAAAGTTGGTTTGTCTGTGGTTTTCTTAAGTGGGAAGCTAATGGGTTTCTACTGAGGCAACCGATGCCAACAGATTGAACATGGAGGAAGGAGATATTTGATGATTATGGTGAAAAGGTTTATGGTAAAGTTGGTTTGGAAATAATGCTTAATTTTTTTACTAAGTCGCATGTTTCAAAAGAAAGAAAAGAAGTTAATCATGCTTTGTAGAAAATTTGACGAAGTAAATGCCACCCATGAGGAATGGAATTTCTTTATTTTCTTTCCGCAGCAAAAATTTTCCAAAGCAGGCTTTCCCGCATGTTCAATTCTATCAGTTCATAACAACAAATATATGATATATCTTTCCATTGAATCTAATGAGAAAAAAAAGAAAAACAACTTTTGGTAGCATGAGATGAGACATTTCTTACCAAACTACAAATTAATAGTATTTGCTATTGAGTTCTCCTCAATTGCAATAACTATACTTGTAGTTAACATGAGATGCAACCTTTTTTTATTGAAATGCCCATTTGTGCCCAAGTTGTAGCATGTGACTTGAATCTGTACAGAATTTTTTAACTAATTGTATGTTGATTCAAGATCTTGTATATTTACTCACCTTTTTTCTATGTTTTCAGACTCGGACCGGGTATCGACTCGGCCGAGCTCAGGGGTCAGGGGTCAATGGGTTCGACCGGGGGTCGATTCGGGATCGAACCGGATGACGTCATAAATACGTTATATATATATATTCTCTAATTTTAATTCTTAGTCAAGAGTGAAAAAAATTATTGAGTTCAAAAAAATTATAGCTAACTAAAAATTTTACAAAAAGTGGAGTAGTTTATTCTATTTTTATTGGGTAAAGAAATAAGATGATATATTACATAACTTTTACTACCAAAATGACAAATTTTTTGCAAAATATTAGTCTGAGGATAATTTTTAAACATATATTCGGACCTCTATTTTTGGAAGCTTACAAATTAAAAAGACCATTTTCTTAATATTTGAGGTTTAATTTTTTGTTGTCAATGTATAAAAGTGTTGAATAAAGGAAAAAGAATTGAGAACCACATGAGTCTTTCAATTTTTTAAGTATGGATTGGAACCCACATGAGCTGCCATTTACTTTCTTTTTTATTTCTTTTGACTTTTGTATCCCTCAAATAAATAAAATTTCTAAATTTCACACCACAAAGAACTAAAATTTATTTCTAGAGGTTTTTCAAAAAAAAAAAATTATACCAAAGAAAGAGGGGTAACCGAGTAAACTAGACGGAGCTATTTACTTCCTAATAGAAATGTATGTGTGTGTGCAATTTTAGAAAACAAAAGTGGGCCCAGATTTGGTAACATGCTAAAATACTGCAACAAGAAATGTCGCTTTCAGATTTGGTACTAAAGGCTTGCTGCTTCTTCTTATCAAGACGCGCCCGACGTTCGAGGCTAGATTTGATTGAGGTTGGGAACGTTGGGCGGAACCGGGTTCTAAAAGGACGGGCCAAACCGGCCGGTTTTGACCGGTCAAATCCGGTTTTGACCGGATTTGACCGGTTTTTAAATTTCCGGTTATTTTGACTAACTCGGACCGGATACCTGACCGGTTCCCGGTCAGACCGGTCGGACCGGCCGGTCCGGTCCGAGTTTAAAAACACAGCCTTTTTTAAGACCATTCACGCTTAAACGTCCAATGCAAAAGATCTTAAAAGTACTCAATAAATTATTGATTCTTACTTGATTATTACAATTCTCTTATTTGAATTTCTATCCTCTTGTCAATGGAAAACCCCAAATGTTGAGAATCCATTACACCCTCCCAACCCTTTTTTTTTTTTGGCTTTTGTCCATTGGTTCAGTATATACTCAAACAAATTGGTTTTAATTTTTTGGTTGAAACATTTATTGAAACTTCATATATACTACATTACCTAAGTCAACTTTCGCCATTATTTGAACACATTAAATCCTTGCCAATCACTAATTTCCTACACTAATTGGTTCAATCAATAGTCGTTTCAGCCTCACAATGCCGCCTATAATTTTCAAAAATATTTGACAACAGTACAATTTTTCATTTTTTGTTTCAATATATTGAATTTCATGGGCTCGCTTCTTAACAGGAATGTGCCCATTTTTTTTCTGCCCACTCTAATCCTTTGAAAATGGGCTTCCTCTTGAGAGCAAAAAGCATCCTCAGGTAGTGGGCTAAAATTGATCCACTTCAAATGAGCATATATAACACCAATGGGCCCAATAAGGGCACTTAAACTGCCGCCAAATCCTTGAACGTCTTTTGAAAATCCCCAAAATGTCCTCATCGTCACCATCCCCAGAGCTTCTTCCCCGGCACCCCTCCCAAAACCCTAGCAACTGGCGGTTCACATGGGAGACCCAATCTCAAATTCCAACCGTCCGATTATATCTCTTTAACCCCCACACCAATCCCTCAGCTCAATGCACCGACTTAAAAGTCGACTTAATCCTCGACCAGTCTTCACTCCTAGTCAGCTTCATCGAAGCCGAAGCCGAAGCCGAAGCCGAAGCTGAGACGTCACTTCGGGTCCCACTCCCTAGGGTTTTAATCGACCCGGAATCACCGGTTCATTTCCGAGCTTACGATGATCATATTCTAGTTAAACTCGCTCTGCTTCTTCCGATTGATCATCCTCTCGTTTTGGAATTCGATTCCGCTTCAGATGAGTTCCGGCCACTTTCCGCCGATTCGGGTGAGTTTTTACATCAATGACTTAGATGAAATCTCTTTATTTTTATTTTTATGTTTATGTTTGCGTATGGATTGCAGTTTAGGAGCATTTGTCAATTGATTAGAACTTATGCGTAGTAGTCATAGTCGTAGGTTCTGTATATTCATTTTTTTTTAATTTTCTTGAAATAAATGTGCAAAAGCCGGTATTTTGTTTTTTAGAATCATGAATTATTGGACCTCGAACGCGGTTAAAGCTATGATCTTTATTTTTGAAACAAGTCATTTTGCGATGAATTGCATGAATTAAAAAATTTTACTGGTAGAAATTCAAACTAGAGAATGTTAATTGAGTTGTAATTCTTGTTTAGGATTCGATAGAATTAGGCCGAGGATATTGTGCACGGCAGTGGTGTTAGGGAAGTGGATTTATGTTCTTCGACTTGCAAATTTAGGTGTTTGTTTTCTGTATAACAAGTGCATTTTATTGAATTCAGAGGTTTGTAAGCTTTTCAATATGCTTTCATCTGCTAGGATTGTTGTCTTTAAGTTTGAAGCACCATATCACTTTTTCTTTGTGCATCTCATTTTGGAGATACAAGTTATAATGAGCTCACCTGGTTTAGCTAAGATTGAGTCTACGATTATTTTATATTTTCCTTTCGACATCTAAGGCTATCTTTGGTAGCTCTAATACAGTATCTTGTTATTTAATGATGAATCCTTATATTTTTTTTCTTTAATTTCTTCTTTTTTTTAATTGTTATTATTTACTATCGTGTGATCCAAACGCATTCCCAGTAATTATGGTTGTTCGGTTTAGATCTAAAGAAATTATCTGCTTTGGAGGAAGTATACTTTTACTGCAGAAGTTGCTCAACTAAGTTGACAAGATCTCTCAGGTAGATTCTATTTCGTACCATTTTAGAGGAAATACACGTTTGCTTATGGGTTTCGGATTCCCTCTTCTAGACATGTTGCTTTTTCGTGCTTTTGAGACTTTTAAGGTTTCTAGAACTTGTTTTTGCACTCCTACACTCACTTTGAGTCAAAGGCAACCTTATCTTGCCATTTGATGCTCTACTCTTCCCAATTCCCATGGAAGGGTTAACCTGACCTCCTTCTATGGTTTTGCCTGGTAGACAGTCAGAGTTATCATGGGCTTAGAAAAACTAGTGAATCTTCATCCAGTGTATCTTGCTTTGTTTTTCCTCTTCTTTTCTTACCGAACAAAAATTTGGAACACTACCTTGTTCATTGGAAATTTATGCTACTCTTTCTTCGATTTTATCACATTTCTTTGTGCATAAAATTAAGTCCTATGTTTTGCTGAACTTCCCTAACTATACAGATGTTTCAAGGAAATGCCATCAGTCAATTGGCAAGAAGTGGCTGATAATTGGTTTGGAACTTGTTGTTGCTCCTTTGGAGGTATAAGTGAAAAGCTGGTCAGCCATTATGCAAAGTCCTATTCATGTGCTGCGGGTGTTTGTCTCTTAGATGCAGCATCAGTTATTTTGTGCAAGGACGACCTTGTTGGATTTGAATTTCCTGTTTGCAATAGGAACAAAAGTGATGAGATTAATCTGAAATTGACTAATAACGATTTTTTGGCCCAAGTCTCACTAGATAATGTATGTAAACAAGGTCAAATTGTTTGCTCCAAGGATGATGATTTTTCGAGGCAGGATATTGATGAGAAAGAACAACTTGGTTCGGAGGAAGACAGCCTCAAAGCTAAAGTAAGACCTGAAGATACTGAAATTGCTGGTGATTGTGCTAGCTTGTCTTGCATGTCTTCAAAATTACAAGTTGCACACAACATGGTGACACATCCTGACTTTCATACAGGTGGAACCCATGATATGAGGTACTATGATAGTGGATGTTGCAGTCTTGATCGTATAGAAATTTCTTCCACAGAGAAAAGATCTGGAAGGGATATTGAACTTCTAGCACATCAGAAAGCATTACTTAATGGCTTTCTTTGGAATGGTTTTATGGCAAGATCCTCCAACATTTCGAAAGATGTTCAGTGGGTCGAATTTTTGTGTCCTCAATGTTCCTCCGTACTTGGAGCATACCCATGCTTCAGTGATCATTTTCCATTGGACAGTGGAGTTCGGTTGTTTAAATGCCGCATTGCAACTGATTTGCCTGTTGGTGGCTCAGATGATATATTTAGGTAAAAAACTTTTGTTATTAGCCATTCTTACATGAATTGTTGCAAGTTTTGTGCTTGTTGTAAGTGTGATGATTGATTTGTTGTCAATTATGAACCAAACACGCTTGAGACGCTTATATTATGTATAAGAGTTGCTGGTTAGAATGAGAAAGTCATCTTTTACTTGAAATTTTGTGTGTGTGTGTGTGTGTGTGTGGCTTTCTCAATGAGCTGTCCATCAAATCATTGCAATTTGTGTTCATTGATGGACGTTCTTAGGTGGACCAAGCCCCTGGTCTCATCTGTGGACTTTGTGACCATCCAAGCACCCACATAACATATGTGATGTCTGATGATGTCAAAACATATGTGGTGAGTCTACTTGGATGGCTACAAGATCTACAGCTGGGCCCCTGTACTAGGTTCATCCAAGAATTTTCCCTATTAGTGTTTTTATGCCTTGTGCACTTTCCTGCCATTAATTATTTTGCTTTCAAGCACCAACAGTGTTCTTATATAGCAATGATTTGGCAATTTGAAATGGGTTTTACATTACCAACAGTGTTCTTATATAACAATAATTTGGCAATTTGAAATGGGTTTTACATTTTTTTGTGACCTTTTTGTTCATAATATTTTGGTGTTGAACATCATGGAGGGACGAAAGCATCCAAGTGATGGTAGTTATAACTTATCCACTCTTCTTCAGTATGTTGAAAATTTTGCTATTATATCTTCTTATTTTTTTCTGGAACCTCTCTTGGTTTGAATGTTGAATCATTTACTTGCAAAGTTAATTACTAATGTGCAGATATTATAGCTTGGAGAGGATGTTTGCAATTCAGTTGCTGGAAAGCGCGAAAGATGAATTATCATTTCGTACTGTTGTGAGAGAGATACAAACCAACCATCCTGTGCTCCAAATTGTTTTGTTAAACCCAGATTCTTGGTGCTACAGTGGATGTTGTTTGTACTCCATGGAACCAGCTTTGCAGAGAAGCATGTACCCAACCATCAAGGTGCTATTTTCTGCCTGCAGTAATGATGAGGAAAATGAATCTAGGTCAGTTCTTCAAATGCATTTGATCTATTTTGTGGATATCAAGTCATCATTTGTCCTCTGTTTGACAACTGATGTATGTCCATAGCAAAATTTAGGTAACAGATCTTCTATTGACAATAACTAGTCCCCCTGAATTAATTTTGACACAGTGGAGTGTTTTATTGAACTTGTAATTGTAGTTTTGGATCTTTGAAAGGTAACAGCACCTGATATGATTCTCTAATTGGTTGTAGAAAGATGCCGTCAATGTAATTGCTTGCACAAAGCTTGAGAACAATCTATTTATTTCCTCTTTGACTCTCTTAACAACTTATTTGACCATGGTTGAATCATGTGCAGGAAGCTTGAAGAATGGATTACCAAGAATCAAGCGGATGAAGTCTATATGTTGCCATCTCAAATAAGAGAGTTGATTACCTTTTTGGAGTCAGCTAATAGTACATATCCTCCATCACAAGTGCCCCTGCAGAATCTCTCCCTGTCCTACATGAGGAGATAAAACAGGTACAGGAGTCTCATTCTTTGATTGTGGGAGGCAAGAAGAATGTGTATGGTCGAGATTTTAAGCTCATATTATGGTGGTTATGAGTTAGGAGGATCTGAAATATGAAACACTAATGCAACTTGCGAAATTACAAGATGCTGATCTGGTTGTCACTCTGTTCCATGACCAGAAGGTTAAAAATCTTAGTCCTACTCTTGAGCATCCTGTTCGACTTCATAGCTGAACATGCCTGGATTTTTCCGTTTTACTATGGCTTGTCTTCCCACCCTCTTCTTTTGTTTTTTTTTTTTTTTAAAAAAAAAAAAAAAGCTTCAAATCTTCTATCTTGAAAAGTGCCTTTGTTCCGTCTGACCTACTCTTATATGACTGTCACGTGTATAACAGGGGGACAAACAGGACAAAGGCACTTTAGAGATAGAAGATTCGAAACAAAAAAAAACAAAAAAAACAAAAAGAGAGAGAGAGAGAGAGTGTCGAGTATATTGAAATTGTAGTTAATGGCCCTGTCCAATTAAGAGGATAACATTACAGAAGTGTTAACGTCGGGTAGCAATGGTAAGCGGAGCATGAGACTCTGGGATTTGTAGACCGTCTCCCAATGACAACTTGAAAACAAACAAGTTTTCGGTGAATTGTTTTTCTCTTTGCTTGGAGAATTTCCTGTTAATTGTTTTAGATGTATACTTGGTTATACAAAAGCGCAAAAAAGGTTCATATTTATGTCTCTATTCTAAAAAGAATTAATTTTGGCTGATGATATTTTCCTTGAAAGTTATTTTAATTCAACTATCTGGTTTCCTACTTAGATTGGATATTTTGAATATTAATAATCTCTTTTTTGAGATCTGGAAATGGTTAAATCTTCCAAAAAAAATCCATATAACTGTTTGGAGCCTTTTATACTTGGGTTGGATGTTCTGAATATCAACTAATATTTTGAACATTAACGATCTCTTTTTGAAGATTTAGAAATGCAACATAATCCAAAAATCCATGAAATTTTTGAGAGTGAGTTATTTATCATATTATTATTAAAAGATACTATACAAGGATAGAATGATGCTCAAAAAATGTGAAGGATTCTCAAATGTACAAGTGCAATCCAGCCATTTAACAAACCTACAACACATCATACAAATGTCATCCAAATTTAAGGACATAAAAAAACCAACAATGCAAACATCACAACAATCTTTAAGTTTAAGTACTAAATTAAGCAAACCACCAATACAAAACATTAATAGACCAAAGGCACATAATAAACCGAAGGCACATAATATTACTATCTTTAAGAACTAAACAGTAACCAACAATACAAAACATTACCAGATTTAAGAACTAAATAGAGAAACCAACCAAATATCATCCTCTATCCAAAAATACAAAAAAGTTATCATCTTCAAGAACTAAATAAAAGAAATTAGCAAAATACTACCATATATGAACTAAAACAATAAGAAACCAACCAAATATTACCCCCCACGAACGAGAGGGATGACCCTTCAAAGGTAAGGAGAAAAAATACTGGAATATAACACACTCAAAAAAACCTCCCTTTTCTTGAAAAAGTAACGAGAAGAGAAATACTAAGACACCCCTTATCCCAAAAAAATAATAATGATAAACTAACAAAATATCAGCATCTATCAACTAAGTAGAGCTCACTCCCTTTGTTTTGTAAAGATGATGAGAGGAAGTGTGAAAAAGTAACAAGAAGAGAAATACTAAGACACCCCTTATCCCGAAAAAATAAAAATGATAAACTAACAAAATATTAGCATCTATCAGCTAAGTAGAGCTCACTCCCTTTGTTTTGTAAAGATGATGAGAGGAAGTACTAATGAGAATGACATTTTCGAAAGGTAATGAAAGTAATACTAATGACACTTTCAAAAGGTTATGAGAAAAATACCACTGAGTGATAACACTTTCGAAAGATAATGAGAAAAAAATAAAAAGAAGACACTTTTCTTTTCCCCTTTGCAAAGATAATGAGAATAAATATTGATGAGTAAAACATTCCTGAGCACAAAGGTCCAAGATGACGAGAAGAAATACTAATGAGAATGACACTCCCAAAAGGTAATGAGAAAAATACTAACAACATTTTCGAAAAGTTATGAAAGAAATAATAATGAGTAATAACACTCTCTAAAGGTGACGAGAAAAAATTGGAAAAAAGACACCTCGTAGGTGATGAGAATAAATACTCGTGAGTATATCACTCCCGAGCATAAAGGTGATGAAAAAAATAGTGCTAAGTGTGGCATTTTTTAAGGTAATAAGAAGAAATACTAATAAATAATAATACTTTTTAAGAAATTTGACGCTTGGCATGATCGAGCAGAAATACTCATAAGCGATGAGAAGAAATTCTCACAAGTAGTAACATTTCTCAAAGGCAATGAGAAGAAATATAACAACTTTGACACGGTAATGACAGGATAAATTCCAATGGATCCTCACAAAAACAAAAAAAAAAAAAATTCCAATGGCTAACGACCTGACAAAAGAAAGAGGATAGATAGAAAAGTATAAAATGCATCACGTGTATTATCACGTAGTGTATTAAAATTAATAATTTGTTGTCGTGTGACGATGATGAATCATATATTATATTATTTGACGATATGTGATTGATTCTAATGCACCATATGGTATGTCGCGTGATGCACGTAGTGCACGCAATACTCACTCGAGAATAGATCAATACAAGTGATGGACACATCATAAATCATAAATACAAGTGATGGACACATCATAAATGCTTTTGGTATTTTGAAGTGAAAACACCTTGCAAGAAAAATAATAATGAGTCTTTTTGTCAAAAAATAAATGAGTCTTGTACGAACTTTGACCAACGGTATTGACACCACTAAAATTTTAATTATGTGGTGACTAGAGAGAAACAAAAGAAATTACAATATTAATTCAATTTCTTATAGTATTCGATGAAAAGCAAAATATTAGAATACACCTAAAAGATTGTGTCGAATTAACGGTTAGATACTTGCCAAATCTGTGTCAAGGCTGAAACTTAGTATTCCTCTATAAGTCGGTTATGATCTCTCTAAAAATAAATTATGTGGTGACTGGGAAAGAAACAAAATATATTACAGTACTAATCCAATCTTTCATTATATTCTATTACATTTCTCAACAAATATGTTAAATTGAGGGCCACTTCTTTTCCACCTTAGTATAGAAATAACTAATAATATCTTAAAGATGAATGATAACGATGTAACAACGGAGCATACAAGCAATATAAAAGTGCATGCTTTGGGAACAATTTCTGGTAATGGATTCTTTCGCCAAAGCTCTAGAATTTGCACACCTTTTTATAAGTCAAATATATCAGTCATTGCACTTTGTTCCTTTTTATTAGAGGTCAAAAGCATAAAGCATAAAATGGCAAATATAATTACTGACAGCAAATGGAGTAAAAGCATAAGTCATAGATTCATAGTAGCAGCTGGCAGAATCAAAATCACAAAAATGAAATCATGCACAAAATCCGTTTAGCAATGTTCAATCTCTTAGCTTTTCTATATCTGATTTTCCAAAAATAGCTGTTTAAATGGATTTGTAGCTATTAGTTTGGAGATTTTCCACGGGGATTGAATGGGTTGTGCTTGTAAATATCTTGTGATTAAAATAAAATCACCATTAAATTGAATTAGTTGCATGAGAATCAAATCGAATGTGATATTTAAAATTATTTGGCTTTTAAAGTAGAGTCAATAAATATAGGTTGACAAATCTCCTTTTGTTCGATAACGGGTATACATGACCGATAACGAACATAAAAAACTCCCAAAGGCGTATTTAGTTTTGAATTTGATTGGAGTTGAAAATTATTAAGCTTGAATCACGTTTGAACAGATCAAACAACTAAATAGGTCAACATTGAACAGCTTAAACAGCTAAACAAGTCAATATTGAGATTAACTGAGTTTTATATAGTTTTTATCGTGTTTTATTATTAGTAAGATAACTACTTGTTCAAAAAATATGCTAAATTGAATTCAAACTCGACTTTGGATATTCAAATTGATATATAGTTACTTGTACTTGTGTCAAACTACCAAACATTTTTTTCTAGAAAAAAAGTAAAATTTTAAACTACCAAACATTTTTATCTAGAAAAAAGGTAAATTTTTTGGTTAGACGAGGTATTGAGGACCGAAACTCGAACTTTTAGAAAACTAAACAATTTCTTAACCAACATCTCAATATTGCTTCAACCCTACAGTTAGCTTAACTTCCAATAGTGAAAAAGCTTGACTTCCAATAATGAAAAGCTTAACTTCCAATAGTGAAAAAACATAGACTCAACCTAGGAATCCACATTGCTAATTATTGATTGATTGATTGCTAATTATTGATTGATACCAAACAATAAGGAAAGTACTAATTATTGATTGATACCAAACAATAAGGAAAGTACTATGTTGACCAATATGATTATTCCTGGTTTCTTTTGCTCTTTACTTAGTTAAATTAAACTACATTACTAATTATTGATCGGTACCAAACAATAAGAAATTATTCATTGTTTCTTTGCTCTCTACTTAGTTAAATGTGCCATAGATTGTCCCACATCTTTTTCCAAATGCCCATAAATAGTTAATAGTAACTAAAAATCTTATACCGTTCCATTCCTTGTTATTTGATTGATCAGTTGGATTCTCATTTTCTAGTAGGATGTAATGACACCTTTTTTTGGGGACAAAATTGCACTGTCAACTGCTAGAGATCGTGCATTTTATCATCAGATTAGTGCAAGTGGATTAGCCAACTCCCATTGGTTGCTAAAAATCGTACACTTGATCGGCAGTGCAGTGCAAGTGGATTAGCCAACTCCCATTGGTTGCTAAAAATCGTACACTTGATCGGCAGTGCAGTGCAAGTGGATTAGCCAACTCCCATTGGTCAAGCAATGCTAGTAGTTGAATGATAATGAACCATTCAAAGTTTATCTTCCTCTTTCAGAATACTTCTCCCTTGAGGAAATGTATCGCATTTAGTTGAATGTAGATTCCTTAGAATGCATGGGAACTTATTCCAAATGGACAATGGAAAGAGAGAGGCAAGATTATACTTTATGTTTCAGAGAGCTAGACTGACCAAAGGGTCGTGTGGCAATGGATAGATCAGAATCTTTTCCATCTGCGTTGATCGGCTATAAAATAGAGCTTGGAAATTATCAGTTTTTGCAAGGCATTGACAAGATAAAAAGATAAAGAGGAAGAGAGGCCTTACATGAAGGGAAAGGTCTTATTTGGTAGCCAAGGATGACTTGCCTGCTCCACTTCATGGGGGTTTCTAAGTTCAGCCCTTTGTTATGGTCACCAGGCAGTCTCCTTGGCTAGCCTGAGAGGCTCTTTTCTCTCATGCTTGGCCTTCTCTTCTCCTGTTTACCCATCCACAGAGTCCTCACTTATTATTTTCTTTTATCTTTTGCCGTACGTGAACTTTCTTTGGAAATCCTTCTCGCTCATGGTTTGCATTACAGAAAGAAGTTGCGTGCGCTGTAGTATCAACTGGCTAGTAAACGTAGAAACGTAGTTGTGTTGATTATGAAAATGAAAGCAACTAAATTATCTATTTATGAGTAGATCATGACTCATGAGGGATGAGACAACAAAGAATTGCAGTTTTAGTTTTGATTTCGCATAGGAGACCAATTTTAGTACTCCTTTTCCCGAGGATTTTAGTATTTGCCCCTTTTTTTGGTTAGACGTTTTAATCTTTATCAAGAAATCCCTATTTGCCCCATTTTTATTTTTTTTTTTTTGTAAGACATTATAATCTTTATCAAAGCAAACAATGGTCAAGTTCTTTAAAGTCTTTGGCAGGCAGTTTCGCCCTTAATTTCGACTGCAAAAGCAGAAAAGTAGTAAAGCTACAGCTTAGCTTCTTCGTAATAGAAGGTTCTTATGAAATCAGCAAAATCCAATTAGGGAACGGAACTGTGAGAGGGAAGAGGATAACCACTAACGAGGTGTCTAACTACATTTTTGCAATGAAAAATTTGCCTCATTTATCCATTAATAGCATTAAATCATTACAAGCTTACCTATCTCTATTACCTTTGAAAAATGCAACTTTAGCAAAACACACTTGGATAATTATGGTAGGACAACATATTTCGGCAATCCTACAACGAAACCAACCCCCCCCCCCCCCCAACACACACACAGAGCAACAAAAAAAACCCCAATAAACCTTCTAAAAAAATATATATCATAGAAGCTTGGGTTGGGATGTATGACCCAGAGTCAATCAAACATCCAGATTTATGCCATTCAAGGGCCCGAAAGATTTATGGATATGCATTGTATATTTATGGCTAATTGATTGGAATAATGCTAAAAAAAAAACATTGTCCAATGTGTAGCTGTCAAAAGACGTGTGGTCGAATATATACTCGACGTGTTTCACAAATACGTCGAGATATTTTTTTTTTCCTTAAATTGAAGCCCGACGTGTTGTGAAACACGTCACACGTCGGCTTGCCCGTCCACAAAGTAGGGGCAGCAGAGCATGTGAATTCCGACCACAATATAATAGACCAAAAAAAAAAAAAAAGGAGGGAGAATTGTTGCTCATCCACATAAAATTAGTAATTAAAAGAAAAATCACAATGCTAATAACAGATATCTTGTTTGCAAAGAGACGTCTAAAACTGGTCTAAGGGAACATTAAAACACCAAAAGATATTGATCTCGTCAAGTGGATTTACATTTAATCAAATTTCTAAGTTATCTTTAGCATTAGTTTTCAATTGCTTAGGGGGCGTTTGGTTCAAATTCCTCAATCACTATCACTGTGAGTATCATTAACCCTATTATGAGTATAGGTTTTGATGATTCCCCCTAACATGTTTGGTTTAATAATGGAATGTGTATCATTATAAAAATACTGGTTTGGTTTACTGGAATGACTTTCAAGTAAATTTTAAAAATTTTAAATCTTTATTTATGATATACATATTTTTTAGATTTCTTATTTTGTATCTTTTTAAAGAAAATTGCTAAAAAGATTTCTTCAATTTTAAATATAACCATAATCTAATTTGAGTTTTATGCAAATAATAACCTTAAAAAAATCATTTTTATTGTATTAATAGAGAGTATTATATATCTTTGATTTTCAATTCAATTTTTTATTAAAAAATTTTGAATCTATAAAAATTATTGAAAAGAATTTTTATAAAAATTTTATAAAGTACTAACAAAAAAATTCAAAATCAAAAGACAAAGAGAGAGAGAGAGAGAGAGAGAGAGAGAGAGAGAGAGAGAGAGAGAGAGAGAGAGAGAGTATATTGGGGGGGGGGGAGGTGGGTGTGTAACTTAAAATATATGTATTTTTTTAGTGAGTGTGTTTTTACCTTTAATCATAAGGGATAATGGGTTTGATAGAATAGTATTTTGGGGGAATCATTAACACCTTAATTAATCACTATCATTCCCATTGAATGATAGTGATAGTTGTTTAACAAACATCAACTAATAGGTATCATTACTCATGATACCCATTCCCCTCCTTGATTCCCCTAAACCAAACACACCCTTATAATTAACTAATTTATAGTCGTTCCTGAAGTCGAAATTATTTTTTTGATGTTCTCGTTTATATTCTTTTTTTATAACTTCTTTCAATTTCATTCAGTTAAGAAAAATTGACTTTGAGAAGAAATTAGTTCTTCAAAGTAGCTGTTGGCTTTTCAAATTAACTTTTAAAACAAAAAACACATGTCAGATTGAAGCATGGATTTGATCCAGCTTAAGTTAACAAACAAACGAGGACAAATCAGAGGGGTTTTCCACATTTGACTAAATTATTTAACATAGTTGACACGCAATACAGACCTTGAAGTCATTTCTCCTTTCAATGGAGAAATTAAGAAAAAGAAGTAAGGAAAGCTATATGTGGATGGAATGGAAAAAATGGAACAATACAGCAGGTACAAGAAGTAGGCCGAGCTGGTCAAAAAGCCTGGCGCCCTGGGTAGGCCGACGTGTTTGTGAAACACGTCGGCCCCGACGTGTTTCACAAACACGTCGGGCTTCAATTTAAAAAAAAAAAAATACCTCGACGTGTTTGTAAAACACGTCGAGTATATATTCGACCACATACCTTCTGACAGCTACACATTAGACAATGTTTTTTTTTTTAGCATTATTCCAATCAATTAGCCTATATTTATGACGTGTTTCACAAACACGTCGGGCTTCAATTTAAAAAAACAAAAAATACCTCAACGTGTTTGTAAAACACGTCGAGTATATATTCGATCACATACCTTCTGACAGCTACACATTAGATAATATTTTTTTTTTAGGCATTATTCCAATCAATTAGCCTATATTTATTCATATTGATCCAGGTTATGATACTCCATCCATGCCACGTTTGAGGCATATCTGCACACCCCAGCCCTACTGAATAAAAAAGATCCTGGCGAAGCGGTCGTTACGAAATATTAATACAAAATAGGAACCTTCATCGAGTTGATAATTGTAATAGTTGGCTTGTCTTCAAGTTCTCGTGCGAGGTGAAGTGTCCCCCTTTGCTTGCCACTTACAGTAGCCAAGTATTCAAAAACTTTATCTGACCGACCTTATCTAAAGCCGACAAAATAATACACTTGTCATTGTCATTCATAGCCACGTTGTATGTTGTAAACTAACGCGGTGTCAGTGCATGAATTGACGTTACGCCTAGAAGGCTCTTGCTGGTTCTCTCTTTTGCATGGATGTACTCTTAGAATCCCTATCTTCTCGTCAGTTTTCACATACACACTCTCCTCTCTCTCTATAATTCTTCCCCTTGATCTTTAGTTTGCCTATTTAAGGAGGATTCAACTCTATATTCACATCTATAGCAGGGTATAACTAGAATTTCATTTAGTACTGGGAGTCTTTCATTTCTGAATTTCACTTGGATTAGATTTTCTTCTTTCGCTTGTGTTGAGTTCTCTACTAGTTTCTAGTTAAGTTTGGCAAGATGGCACAATACGGGGATCAATATGGCAACTAAAGGCGGCAATTCGATGAGTACGGTAATCCAGTTCGTCAGATTGATGAGTATGGTAAGCCTATTCACCAGGGGGTACCATGGGTGAATATGGAACAACTGGCCCCACTGGAGAGCAGGGGAAAGAGCACCATGGCCTTGGTGGCATGCTCCATCGCTCTGGTAGCTCCAGCTCTAGCTCAGTATGTCCCAATCTTGCTAGCTTTTTCAACATTATAGTATTCAATATAATTCTTGTTGTTGTGTAATGATTAACGTTTTCAATTTTACTACTTAAGACAAATTATAACTTGGTTGTTTTTATGCAATGCAGTCTGAGGATGATGGGCAAGGTGGGAGGAGGAAGAAAGGGATAAAGGAGAAGGTAAAGGAGAAATTGCCTGGTGATCACAAGGATGATCAACAGGTACAATATTTTACTGCAACTACAACTCCTGGTTATGGCCAGGAAGGAGAGCACCAAGAGAAGAAAGGAATTATGGATGAGATTAAGGAGAAGTTGCTCGGAGGACACCACAACTGAATTTAATCCTCATGTGCGTTGATTTGTCAATCTCGTCCGACTCCTTGTGTTACCTGTGTTTTGAGATTGGGAGCGTGGAAGTCTTAATCAGTCGTCTTTGTATTTGTAATAAAATGATGCCACCCTTCATGGATTCTGTAGTGTGTTCATCTGTGTTCATGGCGTCTGATCACATATGTGCCATGTTTTATGTTAAAATACTACGTGTATGTTCCTCTATACTATGGCCAGTTAAGAAAAGTATCTTTTCCCGAATCTACTCTACAATCCGTATCCGTAATGTGGTGATGCGAGCAGAATAGAACTAGAAGATGACTATAAGGCCAGTGACCCGAATTAGGAGAGAAGAGAGAGATGGTCTTTTGAGAACCTTCAAGTCAGTGAAGAGAAGAGTTGCAGGCACTTTACTTCCATTTAAATACCTTAGATGTTCAACTCAATTTTGTTCTTTCTCCCCCGGCATAATAAAAAGGCAAGATCAAATTGACATTGGCAATGAAATCTTGGGCTGGAGTGCTATTCTTCATTCACTTCAGAGGTTAAATTTAAACGTGAAAAAATATTTAGCGCCGAGTGTCCAGGATGAAGCCATGTACTTGACTTCTTTTTGCTTCTCCTGGCAGGCGGCAATACCACTTCCAAAATACCGTACTTAACTAATGTGTAAAACAAATAATCACCAAGCAAGAGTAAATCATGGAGTAGGCTGAGGCTGTAGGGCATACACGATGCGAAATGTCAATTTTACCACGATATTCCAATGAAGTGAATGTGATGTTTTGCATTGATGAATACTTCAGAAACTCCCAGACATGTTGTCGCTTTATAACTAAGATTGGCTGATAAAGAATTGAGTCTCTGTAAATCTTAAATTGCAGAAGGCAGAAACTGCCATCTAGAAACTATTTACAATTGAGATACATACGTTTAATCTCTCAGCATTAAAATCTGCATGTATGAGATGCCATCTAATAAAAACCCTCTTGATCCGCTATCAAAACGTTATGCAATCCTAGTAAAAATTTTTTAAGCTGGAAGAAGACATATTTTTAGTGTGTGACAAAAATTTGATAATTTCTAAGATGGAAACGAGTTGACTCGGATAATGCAATTTATGCAAGGCTAACCTGTCCCTAGGCCTATACAAGGCCAAAAGCTTCCCCCATTCCACATCTGACCTATTATGGATAACAACTTTCGGCAATATCATAGTAGATAGCAGTATGCAAGAACCTTCAAAAGAGTTTTGACAAGGTAACAAAGGTATAGGACTACCATGCTAAAATGAAAACAGAAAAATGCAACATATGTACCTGGAGTATCTGGGTAATGACGTATTCAGAGCATCAGAAGTTTACCTCCCAGTCTATCCCAAAGACAAATATAATCCAGATCAGATAATCTTGAATTTGGGGGCCTCTCAAGTGCTATTCTCTCAAGTGCTATTCTCCTCAAATTGATGGCCAGGATTGAATGTGAAAAACTGGATGGCTGATAGCTATGTCGTGTTGGCAAATTTTGAGAGGGAAAAAAACACAAAAAATGAGGTAGTTTTGGAGGGAAAAGTGGTTACACTACAATTTTAGACAGTTATACTAAAATGCTAAACAGTGACAAAAAAATACAAAATAATTACACAGCTCCAACATGACACGAAAATAGATGTTACCTAACTTGTGAGGCCCCAGCCCAATACCTTTACAAACCTATCTTAACTAATGAGAACCTCAACCCAATAAACTGTCATCATCGAGGAAATTCATCCTCGAAATTTGAGCTCCTAGGATTTCCACTTCAATAGCCAAAAGTTACCACAAGAGCATATCCCATTACAGAAATGGCAAGTGAAACCTCATTTTTTTATCCTAACAATTATCTCACTGCTATTGAGCTGAGATGCTCAGCTCATTACAGAGTGGCAGTCCTCACATATCCTCAGATTCTTGATTATCCTGATAGTAACTAGCATTTGTAGTTAGCAGTGCATATGTCAAGGCGAGCTCTTCACTAAGAGTAAGAACTATCCGCTGCTTTTTCTTTTTTTCTCGTCACTTCCATCATAAGGTGCGGAACTCAGTCAGAATTGGCTTATAGCCATGAAACTTTATTCCATCAAGAAAATCACGTAATGCCTGCTAAATCTCCATAGACTTGGAGTTGGTCATCATAATAGAATTCGTGAAGTATTCCCTGTTCATCTTCAACCATGCTACAGGCGAAGGAGTTTTAGACACTTTTTGCTCTTATTAACATCCTTACTATTGAAACATCTTCCCACCTTCCTGCTGAAGCATAAATATTGGGAAGCAAGACATCCAATGCCGTTGGGTTCAAGTTCAAACAGTTGGTTAGCACCTATTTTAGCTCTATTGGCGTAATTTGAACGATTTCCAGGGATTCCTCTAACCTTCCAGCTTTGCCAAGGAGATCAATCGTGCAAGTACAGTGCTCTACAGACGGTTTAACACCGCAATATTTCTCCATCATTCCAATAATTTGCCGACCATGTTCTGACAAGCCTGCATGACTAAATGCAGCAAGGACCCCCCAAACAAAAAGTCCTTCCTCAAAAAAATTTATCGCTTCTCTAGCACATTCTGAGCACCGCATACCTAACAATCAATGAAGTGTAAGAGAAACTCATTCCTATACCATATACTCCAGAAAACCTCATATGTGTGCTCCACGCTCCCACACTTTTGAGTGCATATCAATTAATGCCTCAACAAGAACATTATCTGTAGGTCCAAATCCTAGACCCAAATTTGCAGTACTTAGTTCGCATCCAATTGCGTACAAGCTGAAATAACACCGGACAAGGTCACTTCACCATGTTCACCTTGGCATTTTGCATTTTCTCAACGAACTCCCGTGCTTCCTTCGGCTGTGCATTCTCCGCAGAACCCGTCATCCATCGCGGTCCATGCCACCATATCCTTCACAGGAAGCCTATCAAACAACTCACATGCAGCCACCATATCATCACCAGTCTTCGCATGCTCAACAATCAAGGCCGTAAAACAATCGCATCTCTTTGAGGTATTTCATCAAATACCCTCCTTGCACAATCCAAGCACCGACATTTCGCATGCATATCGATCAAAGTATTTCCCATGAACAAATCCTGGATAAACCCACCACACTTCAAGTTTTGCCCATGAAGTTGCCTGCCTAAATCCACATTTAACTCACTAGTACAAGCCCATCAAATTGATATGAGCGTGGAGATACTTGATTTCCTTGATGCTAATGCAGGAATCAAGGGTTGCAGTGAGTTATGCTGGTAGAAGCTTTGCTTCTTGAAGCAGAGAAAAAGGAATGAAAGTTTGAAGGTTCTTACATGACCTAGAAAAAGGAAGAGATTCATATATTGCATATTAATTTGTAGATAGGCATGATATAAATATATTTGAATATAAAAGAGTGATGTAATGGGATTTAAAAGTAAACCGTAAATCGAACTTGTGTATGAATTTTTATTGAATTGGAGAGTTGGGCTGGTGAAATTTGGGGATGAGAAATTGAGAATTATATGTATTGAATATTTGGGTTATTTACCTCAATAATTATATTTAATTAACATGAAAAAGTATTTATGTTTTTAAGAATACATAGGCTTTGTTTGTTTGGTTGTGGTTTTTAGAAATCTATTTTTTAAAAATATCAAATATGTTTTTCAAACAAATTTTTATCACACAAACACATTTATTAAGAAAGAATTTTTAAAATCATTACAGTAATATTTTTTAAAAAAACACCAAAAAAAAATCATCAACAGATCCATAAGCTCTTTTTGTTTGGTTATGTTTTTTAACAACATATTTTTTAAAAATTTTCAAATATATTTTCAATTAACTTTTTATCTCAAAAATACATTTATTAAAAAAAATTTAAAATTATTACAATAATATTTTTTTAAAAAAAACTCCAAAAACAAAAAACCTTCCAAACATAGCCATAGTACACCATTGAAGCTACTTAGTACATTTGCCATTGGATCCACTATTGAAATAGTTATTTTCAAGTCTATCTTTAAGAAATATTTAGAAGAATATTAATTTTTAGTGTAAATTAAAGATGAACTTTTAACTTTCAATTTCACTTATTATGATAGTGATTTTAAAGTCAATTTTCCTTTTTTTTTTTGCATTTTAATGAATAATATAAATATATAATAACCTGAAAAAATTGGCTCTACTAACTGCCAAAACTTTTTTTTTATTTTTATTTTTTGCTGTTATCTTAATTATTTAAATATATTACATATAAAAATTCCTACCATTTGGTTGCAAAGCTTTTTTTTATTATTATTTTAGATGTTTCTGAAAATATAGCATTGAAATGAAATCTGGTCAAACAAAAACATAATAGTTGGGAATCATATAATCATCCTAATTATCAGGAGGCTTTCTGATGCCTCCTTCCTCGTTCTGCTGCTGGAACCCGGACAATCGTCTCTCTCACCTGTCTGAGAAGAAGATCCAACGAAGAAGAAGAAGAAGAGTCAGCCTAAGTTGAGCTGACTAATGACTATGACAAACAACCCATCATCACCTTCTTCTCATCCTTCTAAAACTACCCCTCGTAATTTAATCCCCGTAATCGCAGGTAATCAACTAATAGCACCTCTAATTATCAACATTTTCTGCAAAAAAGGGTTCTTTTAATCTAATAATTACTAATAACATCATTTATTTCTATTTCTTTTAATCTTTCGGCAGTGGTCTTTCTGTTTCATTCGCTGGGAGGTGTTGTTTCAGTGGTTGTCCCACGTACCAATTGCTATGCCCTAGACAATTCCAGTCGCATTTATGATTTTGTATCCTTTTTTTTTTTTAAGGATAAAGTTTCCAACTTTATTGTTTTTTAGCTGTAATTATTTGTTCCCGTTTGCATATAATTACCTTAATTTGTGTGTGATTAGTAGGAGTAATTATGTCGTATTTGAATGTTAAACATTGTGTAGTAGTATTTGTTTTCTCTAAAGGGATGCGTAGAGCAGCTGGATTGGATACCCTTTTGAGTATGATGGGAAGGTAATATAGATGTTCTAAACCTCAGATTCGAGGTTGCAATGCTATACAATGCTTTATAATTTGAAGGGCTCGATGTATGTGCAGGATGCTGACTTGGTCGTAAGATTTTGTAAAGATGTTGAGACTAGATCGCAAGCGGTAATGGTGTACTTCTAATTTTTTCAATTGGGAGCTAAAATATTGGACTGTTTTGTTTTTAAGTGAAGTATACAATTGGAGGATGGTATTTGCTATTCCATTTAGGCTTAGTAGGGTCCGTATCAGAAGTTTTAGAGATAGCAAGAACTGAATTTGCTCCATCTTATTGTGAACTTGCAGGGATACGTGGATTTTGGCAGATTTGATAAATTAAACCTTTTTGTTGCTGGTTCTGGAAATTTTCAATTTGCTCAAGTAAGCTGTGATTGATCACCTAGGTTTAAGATATTTGTGTACTTAAGCTGGAATAGGTGTCTGTTGGTTTGGTTTTTGTTCTGGGAACTCCTATTTAACATTTATGTGGTCTTTAATGTTGTTCATACTTGCATGAGTAAATACAACTACAGCCTGCTGCCTGTATATCTCAGTATCTTTTTTTGTGTTCGGCTTTGTTTTTCAAGGACTAGGGGTAAATATGTATACTATACTTATTTGCATGGTATGTCTGCAATTTATTCATTCCAGTTAACTCGTTTTGCATGATTGGTGAGATAATTATATTATCTTCTCCAAATTGCCTTACTGTTACTGATGACATCTGAGACCTAATTAAGGAAATTCAAAGTTTCTTTTGTCAGCACATAGTTGTTGCACTTACATCTGTATGTGTTATGTGGATTGTGAAATATGTTCTGATGTACTTAATTCTGCTGCACGTCCAGCAATATTACAACGGTGACCTGACAAGTTGTGAGCAAAGTTTTGATAAAATGGGGCGTACAGCACAGGTCAGTGAACTGTTACAATTTTCACTTTATATGCTTTTTTTTTTTTGGTTGAATTCTGGATGGCATTATTTTTTGTTTCAGTTTTTAATACTATAGACCTGCTTTTAATGGGATGATAGTGGCGAAATTTTTTCAAGATCCGTTCTTGTAAATTTTTCAGGTGAGCATCATATGTGGAAATTGTCCAAATGGACAATGCAAAGGTACTGAAATTTTGCTTAATTAAGAAAGTTGGTGCATGCTTGACAAGAGTTGTTGCATTTGGTTGTACTTTGGCATGCAAATAAGCCTCACAAACACTCACTACTTTTGTCAATCCAAAGAGTGTTTTTGCCTTAAACAGCTTTTGTATAAATATATTGAACCCTGCTGCGCTGTTTTAGAAAAGGGTGATACATAATTTTATTAGAATATTATCTTTCTTGACTGCAGCCCTTGAGTTTTATATGAAGAGTTTTCAAAGTTTTTAAATTTTGCAAAACTTATTTCAGGTGGCCTTGGATGCATATGTGATGTGAAATATGAGTCAAATTGCAGGTTTTTTTTATATATATATATATATATATATAGTATTTCATAACTTTTCATTGATATTCCATGAAATGCTTCATACATGGCCATTTCTGGTGGAGCAGAGCTATTGTTGAACTTGCCATTCCATGTGAGAAACCAGGACCACGAGTATTTGAAGGGTTTACAGTTGGTTTTCATCCACGTACATGGGAGATTGTAAGGATTTCATCTTTTTTCTCCTGACAATTGAATATTTTGTCATTTTTTGAGTAATTAATTATGTAGATGGACTTCTCCAGGTGTATAACGGTATGACTCAATTAGGTTTTGAGAAGGCTTACAATGAATTCAGGTTAGATTTTTCTGCTTTGCTGTTTGCTGTCTTCTTCAAGTATGTGCCATCAGAAGTGATTGAAAAGGAAATAAGCTAAGAAAGCTTACAAATATTTACGTAGTCATATGCTGTTTCTAAGCTGGATGACTTTGAGTTTGTCTTGCCATAATGCGCATCCTTTTCTACGGAGCTAGGTATATCAAACATTATCCAGATTGATCTCTTTCCTTAGCAGAATTATACAGTGAAAGAAAGATTGTTGTTTATGGGCCACTATGTATATCTACAAAATGTACTTCCTTGCATTGGTGAACATTTTAAAAACACTAGTTTGCTAGCATATTATACCAAGATGAGGGTTAATTGGGGGTAGAAATAAGTAGAAACACGGAATGAGGTGATGGGTGCAATGTATAGAAGTTGTAAAAATGTTTGAGCAGCAAAATAGTTTTAGTCATATACCAAGATGAGGTTTTATTAGGGTAGAAATGAGCGGAAACACAGAATGAGGTGATTGGTGCAATGTATAGAAGGTGTAGGAATGTTTCAGTAGCAAATAGTTTCAGTCACATGGCTAACTTGGTGCCGCTTTTTGAGTTTTAATCTCATATAGTAGGAAGTAGAATGGACTTTCAATGACTACTATAGCTCAACAAGAAAGAAGCAAAATAACATGTAGGCTATGTATTTATTATGTGTAGACTATCTGGTTAAATAGCATCTTTGCCCACTGTGAAGTGCTCCATTTTACAATTTCTTTTTCATTCTAAGACAGGTTACTAGGTCAGGTGCTTACGTACATTCTAATTCATTGTTTTTCCTGTTGTTTTGTAGCTTCAGTACAGAACAAACTCATGTAGCACTATACATGACTGCAGTTGCTTCACGATCCCATTTAGTGCAAAAACCAACAATAAAGGTAACAAGTTCAGAGTAGTGTATTTTGATGTTTGGAAATTTTGTTTCAACTGAATGGTTTTGAAATTTGTAATCATATTTTATCTTCTAGGTTTTCCCGGAGCATGGTTTGGAAATTAGTCTTTCAGGTTCGGGAACAACTGGTAGTGCACCAACAACATTATCCCCAACCACTTTAACTGTAGATTGGACATGTATGGTGGCTTCTTTTATTGCATGAGTTGAGTAGGGATTTATGCATGGTATCTCCATAATGATTTTAACTCTTCATTCTTCAGGTGTGGAGGCTCGTGATATGCCATATGAAGTTGAAGTCACCATCCCAGTAGAGAATTATGATCCTGTTGAGTTTACCCTAGCAAAAACCTGTGGTATATATTATAGGAACATCTATGTGCATGTTTAATGAATGTAGCTTATTAGAAATACACAGAAACTTGTCCAGATTCATAAATCTCCATTCTTCATGTCTGTGCAGTTAATTTTTGACCAAGTAGGTGTTTACAGGCCCTCTGCTTACTGGTGTATGTTATTGAACTGTTGCAACTACAGTTTAATCCTTTTTCTTGCCCTCTTTGGCTATAAAGTTACAGTTATTATTATTATTATTTTTACTTACAAAGTATTATATACTAGCATTTGAGTGCTAATGTATTGATAATTGGAACCAAAGTGTCATGAATTTCTTCCTTTTCTCTTGCTCAACACAATCCTGTAATCCTTGCTTCACATGCTTCTTTATATTTTGTTAAGTTGAAACCCCATATTATCTGTTTTTATGACTCCTATAACTGTTGATTTGATTTTGCTTTTAAGCTCCTGTTACTGCAAGCATGTCTTCTGTTAGAACATTTTCTCAAGACTTACTTTTGCATATAGGACACTTTTCATATATCTCTATTGAATTTATTTACCTATATAATGATTAACCTTTAACAAACTCACTGTAACATCAAAGCCATAATTATATTGTTGGATTATGTTTTTCTGAGAAGTGATGCTTCCTGTTTAATATCGCAGAATATGGACAAAGTGAAGGTACGGATGCTACCAGAGGATGGGCTATTTTCGGGATATTGTCTTGCATGTATACCTAGCTTTCTTTCAACTTCTTTTTATTTGATTCTAAAATATCTGGTTGAAGCAATTCATGCAGAATTTCATTTTACTTTTTTCCAGTTTGGTGCCTTTTCCTTGGCTGAGCCTGCAGAACTTTTTGTTCTATACTTGAAGTTTATTTCCAAAAGATGCACTAGTTTGTGGTTATTTTTTTGTGGGCAATCTAAGCATAGGAATAGATTTTTTTGGCACACCCCTGCTTTTCCCTTCCTATTGATATTTCAGTATTGGGATGATGCAGATTCATTGTTCTCTCGACAGTATTCTGCGTTGGAGGATTTGTCTATAAGACACGTGTTGAAAATCAGGTATCTTGTTTTGGATTATGCTTATCAGTGGGGTATTAATTTTCTTTGAGATCTGTGTCAATGGATTTGATATATTCTTTACACTTGTTTACTAAACAAGCCTCATGTGCAGCATGGGCTTGACGCATTGCCCGGAATGACAATTTTATCTGCGTGTTTGGAAACCGTAAGTATTGCTTACTCAACATATTTCAGTAACTACTCTTGGATTAGCTGATGTTGGGATGACTAAAGAAACTTTGATTGTTTGGTCCGGCTATCCCAGCAAAATTTCAGAGTCTTCAAACCTTTCTTCCTGAATATTCAAATTTAAAAAGTTAAACTACCTTTGCTCTGATGAACAGTCTTGAATTTCACGTTAAAATCTTAAAAGTTGAAGCTTTAATAACAACAAATAATTTTGTTTCTATGAGAGAGAGGGAGCGAGGGAGAGGGAGAGTGATGAGCACTAGAAGCTAATGGTAGGCAAAAGTTGTAGGCAGTTGTTAAAAGGCTTGGACTCACAAGATATAGGCAGAAAATTTGCAGGAAAATAGCTGAACGAATTTCAGAATAAAATTCAACAAGAGACTGTTGGAAAATTAAGATTGAAAGTAAGAATGAATTAAGAATCCTAGGAATCACTCCTAGGCACCTTTAGGTATTACACCCAAGGCTAGATTGTATCACACAATCCACAAAATAAGCTGACAATAGCTGCTGGAAATTTTATTGACTGAAAACTGATTTCTCTTGTAGGAGAAACACTTATTTATAGACTCCTAAGACAAATCCTATGGTGACAAGGATTCATCTTTTATTCCTTATCGGAATAACCTTCGATTCCTAATTCTATTGGTAATAACAAACTAAAAACTGCTTCCTAATTTAACCAGGACACAAAAACAGAAAATACTCAAACCAGAAAATTCCTGCAAAAATAGCTAAATTACCAAAATACCCTTAACTACTAAAATCTTAAAAAACACCTAAAACACTTAATATAAAATTTCTAACCTATAAAACTAAAATAAAGACACTTAGGTCAATTCCCAAGTCAGCTCCTTGTCTTCCAAAGAATGCCAAATCAAAGCTTGGAAGTTGGAAATACTTTTGCCCCATCTTCTATGAACCTTAGTGTATTGTTGCCACTTGTCTCTATCAGAGAGGTTTTGTTACATTTTTTTGCCTTTCCAGAGCTTCTTTCATTGGGCACAACAACATTGCAATTATACAATTATGCATTTACTGCACCTCTCAAGCCTGTGTGTTTGAAAGCAGAAAAAAGTTGTTCCTTTCCAAGTTAATCTACTGTTGAACTCAAAACTGAGACATAAGTAACGTTTAAAATAAGCGACTTGTTGTGTTAACTATCACTTCCACAGGTTTAATGAAATATAATCTAACTGCTGTAATTCTGTAAATGTACTTTGACATTTAGTATCACAGGAAAGAGGTAGTGAAGGGGAGTTTTGCTGTGGGTTGAGGGAGAGAGGGTGGCCGAAGTGGTCTCTTCATGACTTGGAAAAATGTGATTTTTTATATGAGTTGCTCAGTTTGTCTTTGTTTTACTCATTGAGCAACTGTTATTTAATTGAAAAATTATAGGTGAGCGGAGGGCACACCAACAGACGACCAGAAGATGTCAACGATCCTTTCGTAAATCAGGCTTCTTGGGAAGAGCATCCTGCTCATACTCGAGGAACGACAAGAGCTGGCGAAAGCAGATATGGGGCTATTTAAACTTACTTTTCAGCTTGTTGATTTAAGTAGTCAAATTTTGCGTACACCTTGGAAGTAAAATATTTTCATTTTCAGAGAAATTCATACTGGCGTTTTGGGTCTCCACTTTGCGTATGCTATATAATCCCTTTTTTGCTAGAATCTCCTTGGTACATCATGTAGGGCTTCACTGTACATGCACAGATGCTAGTTTCCACTTGTTTGCCTTGAAATAAAGGTGTGAAAATAGGGAAATGATATTCACACATTCTTTCTAGCTCCTTGCACACCTTTACTATGTATTATGCCTACTATACATGCTTATCATTTGGCCTAAAAAGGGTGTACAAGCTTAAAAGGGTGTTTGCCCTAGAAAAATTATATAACTTTCGAACTTTCTACCATATTGTGATGGTGCTGTAAGTCCAGGATATTAGACTGTAGTTCACAATTCTTACTTGAAATAAAATTTCCATGATGTTTCTACAACAATTTTTTGCGGTGTCAGTGTTTTACTTTGCTTTGTCTGTGGATTTGGCATTGATGGTGCAGTTGAGCAGGATCATTGCACATCTTAAAGTCTTCTAATCTGGCTTACAGGACCGACATTTTCCACTTTCTTTGTGAGGGTGTTGGTACATTGAGACCCGAATTTGGGAATGATAACAGCATGTTATGTCTATGCTATAGTACCTAAATAGGATTAATACCACTCTCTTTTTTGTTTCTTTGCCTTTCTTTTCTGTTGAATTGTAATACATAGTACATTTTCCCCTTTTTATAGTAATAGCCTTTCGGACTATTGATTATGCTTCCCATTTAGGTCAGCTGCCTCTGCTTCGCCATTCTATAAGAACCTAGCAACAAACAAACCTGACCAATTACGTATAATAAAAGAATGGTTAAATATACCAGGTTTGATGTCGTTTATTATGTATTGGATCCAAAATCTTAAACGAATTGATGGATCAAACACACAATCCCAGAAAAAGAAACTTTTGTTATTTTGAGATTACGTTGTAGTGTGGTCAAGATTTATCTCGTGTTAGAGCTTTAATCGAAGTGATCAAAATTATTTATCCCTGAAAGAAGAAGTATCACTGCTGAGACCAATGATGAATATTAACTGGAAGATTAGTGGGCATAAGGACGTAACACTCTGACAGCGAATTGCTTCAATTGCTGTTTGTCTATTTTTTATCATTTGGTGCAAAGTTCGTTCTACCTAGTTTCAGGCTTTGGACCTTTAGACGTAGACTTGTCTATAACGCTAGGAGTTTTCGGCCAATAATTTTGCAATGAGTCACATTTGGTCAACAGAGCAGGTGGTTCTACTCCCACTCCATGAAGCATTCCCACTCCTTTTTCTTAATTCCTGTTTGTCATTTATTCACGGTTATAGCTTCAGACCAAAGCAAAACAATGCGGTTGACCGAATCAACTCTCTTAAATATTTAACTACTCTTGATGGGTATCCTATCATTCGTCTCTCTCTCTCTCTCTCTCTCTCTCTCTCGTCAAGGGGAAAAGTCACTTCATACGCCAACAGTTATTTATAACTATCATTTCACTGTTGTTAATTGCAATTAGAGATCCGTGGTTCTAAGAGTAACATTTTACTCAAGCTGTAAAAATGACGGATTGATTGGACTGCAAAAGCACAAACTATGATTGGACTCTAGTAATTTTTACGTGGTCAAGTAGTTCGCTACAGGGTTGATATCAGCAATCTGTTCCGCTATTCTGCATTAGCTGTGAATCAGAAAATCTGATGCTTTAAAGTATGCCCAAACAAAGGCTACATTGATTCATTTTCATGTGTTAAAAAGCAAATTAATCATTCTAATCCACAAGCTTGCTTCACTAATTCAAGTTCCATCACATGAACAGGTACTGGTACTAACTAAAAATCTACCAACTCCATAATTACGTCTCCAGTTTTTTTCCCCCTCTTTTTCTCTGTTCTTATGAAGTTTGTTCTATAAATAAGCATCATCCATCACAAAACTTTGTCATGAAACAAATCTAATTTCATCAAGTATCCTGTAGAATTCTGTAATAACAAAGTTGCAACAATATGACTCTGTCTACGAGCTTTCTCATTATTGCAACACTACTAGCTTTTGCACCACTTTACTTGTGTAGCAAGACCAATGGAGGTTACCTGTATCCTCAATTCTATGACCGTTCTTGCCCGAAAGCTAAAGAAATTGTGTATTCCATCGTTGCAAAGGCCGTTGCCAAAGAAGCCCGTATGGCTGCTTCATTGGTCAGGCTCCATTTCCATGACTGTTTTGTCAAGGTTTGTTCATGGAAACTCCTTTACATATCTCCAGTAGCAGCGCTACTTTCTGTGTACTCGTTGATTGATACACTTACACCAATTTTTCTCTTCACTTTATCATCAGGGGTGTGATGCATCAATACTTCTCGATAGCAGTAGAAGCATAATTAGCGAGAAGAGGTCGAATCCAAACAGGAATTCAGTACGTGGATTTGAAGTCATTGATGAAATTAAGTCTGCATTGGAGAAGGAATGTCCTCACACTGTTTCTTGTGCTGACATCCTTGCTCTTGCTGCTAAAGATTCTACTGTTTTGGTATGTAGTAGCAAATTCTTCCTTGGTAATGTAGTTGTAATTTGTGGATAACTTTTCACGGAGCTGGTCTTAATTCCATTATGCAGTCTGGTGGACCGAGCTGGGAGGTACCACTGGGAAGGAGAGACTCAAGAGGCGCCAGTCTGAGTGGCTCCAACAACAACATTCCTGCTCCAAACAACACATTTCAGACTATCCTCACTAAATTTAAGCTTCAAGGCCTTAACATTGTTGATCTTGTAGCATTATCTGGTAACATTATTGAAGTATTGTTGATAGACTTCAAATTATACTTGAAAAAAAAAACACAAGTATTGCTGCATAATGTTTCTTCTGGTCAACATTTTCTATTTGGAAATTTAAAAAAGTAGAGTTCTATGAGCTTTCCTGAATGAATTTTGTTGTTAACACAGTGATTGACCTGCAGGAAGCCATACAATCGGGAACGCAAGATGTACCAGCTTCAGGCAAAGGCTTTACAATCAATCAGGAAATGGGCAACCTGACTTCACCTTAGATCAGTCATACGCATACCAATTGCGGACCGGGTGCCCAAGATCTGGTGGTGACCAAAACCTATTTTTCTTGGACTTTGTCACTCCAACGAAATTTGATAACAGCTACTTCAAAGACTTGTTGGCTTCAAGGGGCCTATTAAGTTCTGACCAGGTTCTTGTGACAAAGAGTGCTGTATCACTGGAGATTGGTGAAACAATATGCCCAGAATAACCAGCTCTTCTTTGAGCAATTTGCCAAGTCGATGCTCAAGATGGGGAATATTTCACCTTTGACAGGTTCGAGGGGAGAGGTCCGTAAGAACTGCAGGAAGGTCAGCTCTTACTCTTAACGACACAGTCATAGCTGCAGAAAAAGACTTTGCCCCCGGTATTACTGTCTCTCTACGCCCAACCCATACTTTGCTGACTGCTGACTGGCAGGCAGCACGTGAGCAGGGGATTTTTTATCCTCTCCTCATTTGTCCACTACTTATTAATTTCAGCTTGTATTCATTTTCATGAAACTTTGGCCGAATTTTATTGTTGTCCTCAATGAATTTCCGTTCTTTTTCCTCTTTACAATTTCAAAGTATCATTCCTTCAGGTACTTAAGATTTCCACATAATTAAAGATATTGACATCCCAACTGGAGTATTTTGAACTTCATGGTGACACATAATCAGAATTTGAACCATGGATTCACTTGCTAGTATTTGACTGATTCCTCTAAGGCGTGAGTATGAGCCTCGTGATTAGTTATCTAATTCTTATATGAAGATTCAATGTAAGAGTGAAAAAATAGATTTGCAGCTTTCCAAGCTTTGGACGATAAGAAATTAATTTGAATAACAATGGAACAGTATATAATTTCTAATAAAGATATATGTAATGGTGGAACAGAAAATCGAGGTGTGGGTAGGGAAGAAGAAAGAAAACCAAATCTTGGCGTCTGCTTGTTTCCTTAAGTACATTTATCTCATAAGGCAGAAGGGGATGGTGGTCACCCTCTCCCCCAGCACTAAAAATGGAGAATATTATAAAATGTTTGTATTTTCTCAGCTAAGTTCCATCTCAGAAAACCAATTCACTTTTAACAAAACTACTCCGGTGGCTGGTCATCAGAACTATTTCGACATCCAAGTTGAGGAAATAATAGTTGCAATGTAGCCTACAACAGAGACAATCATTTAGAAATTCTCAACGAACTAGGTACAATTTCTCCATTTTGTCTCGTTAACAACTTTGGTGGTGGCAATTAAGCATCTAATCATGTCATGTCTACACAGACGTGAATTGCCTGTTTATGAATTCCTATGCACAATCACTAGATTGGGAAACTAATTGAACTAGGAAGCAAATATTAAGCACACAAAAAAACCAAAATAATAGAATTTGGTGGATGGTGCCCCTTGCTTCAGATTGCCAGCCAGCTTTCTTTCGGCAGGCACCATATATGCAATGGCCTATAATTCCTACTATTTAAGTATCGGATCTAGCAGCAAGATAAAATGAGAAAGATTTCAGCTTTTCCAACAATATATTGAAGAATTCACCATCAAAAACCAAGGTCAGCAACGTTAACCAGGAATTCTGAATTCAATAATCCCAGAGAAGGATTTAGCAGCAAATTACAATGCATTGATGTCAGTAACTCATTTTTCTGAAAAACAGTTGAGAATATGAGCTAGAGATGTTGTTGAAACTCAATAAGGTAAAACAACAAGTCTATCAAGAGAAAAGGTGCCATTGAACTTCTGTTACCAAGTTAAGCTCAGCACTACTTTAAAGAGGCTAGTAAAGAGGGAAGGTGAACTAAAGCAATCCATACACTAGAGACTTTTGACAGAATCCACTTGCTTTTTCCTTGGTATCCAGAACTTTTTTATCAATCTCCTCGGCCTTGTTCTTCATTGGTGCCAGCTCAGCATTTGATGAAAAGATTTTCTGTTGCAAGACACCTACCTCTTCCTCCTTTCTTGCAATCAACTCAAAGTTTCTAGTCCTTTCTTTCTTCAGGCCAGAAAAGTCCCCAAGCAGACGTTTAACATGAGAAATGTCATCTATCTTCTGATGAAGCCACTTGACATCCAGCTTCATACACTCAACATCATAAATGAGACGAAGCAAGCCATTGAGCTCAAAAGTAGTAATATCAACAACTCTGGATTTTTCAAGCTTCTGGTAGATACCACAGACCATCTCAAGGAAGAGTTCGTGAGTTTTTGAAGACTCCAGAATGGAGTCTTTAGCAATGTCACCATATTTAGCAAAGATGGCTCTAAGAAGGGGAGCGACGTCTTCCTTCACTCTATACTCATTTACCGTCACAAACCAGGATCAGTTATCGACTTGACCTGATCATCATCAAGAAAAGCATCATTGGACAATATGAGTTATCTCAGAAAGGTTAAAACTAGGAGACCTGCTTAACTTGCAAACATTTTGAGTATGACAGTTCGTCGCAGTCTTTTCCACTAATTCATTGTAAACATTTAATGCCACATTGGCTTCTATCACAGGCAAAATTTTCTCCGCTAACTTTTCATGGAACTGAATAAGAGGAACAAGTGGATGGACTTCTTCGGGTCTCTCAGTTTGAGATATGAGATAAGTTCAGTAAACTTTTCCATGTCTAGGCCAGCCTTGCTAATTGGAGCAGACCAATTAAGTGATTCGGTTGAAACAGAATTCCATGTTTTCATGCTTTTATCTATTTTAGCATTTGGACTAGAGTAACTTAAATTGGTAGCTGGAGAAGTTGACACCTCTACATCATAACAAAGTAACAAGTTATAATTACCAAATACTGCTTCCAAATTGTATATGAATGAAATCAATGTCGAAACTATTATCAGGTGATCCTCATCCATAGAAAAAATAAACGAGATCAACATATATTATCCAGCCTTAACAATTTAATGCTGTAGAAGGATAGAAAGAGTTGAAGGCTTGACATAGGATTACCAGATCCTGATGAGGAATTTCTGAAATGCATTTTTCTAAAGCCAGTATCTCTCTACTGGCCAGATGGGGCATATTTTTTGCCCCTAGCAGAATCCTCCGTGCAGTGACATGACATTGTTTGGGAGTTCCGATTTGGTTTTCAAGTGGATATCTGAGGGTAACCATAGAACTAGCACATTGATTAGGGACTGCAATGGAGCTTCTAGTTGGATATCTATGCTTTGCAGGCGAAATTGCTATATCCTGTAAAGACAAATCAACTCCTAAGCTGTCACTCACCTGGCAAGGACAAAGAACTGCACAAGTTTGTCTATAACAATACAAAAACTTAAAATTTATTGAGATACTCAGATTCAAAGCTTAAATTCCTTTTGCAATAGAAAAAGGCTATACTTTTCCGGATATGTACAAGAAGAAACATATGAACAATTTTTAAAAAGTTTATAGTCGAAGTTGTCAAACTCTAATGGAACTATTTTAATCTCAGCATCTTTTTTGTCTCTGTTCATTTGTGTGTTAAAACATTGTATTGAAACATTACTCTTAAACTTAAATGTCAAAGCCTAATATCTCTGGAAAAGAAATGTGACTTAAAGAAACTGGAAAAATCTGCTCAAGCACATAATAAACATGATGACACATGACAAATACTATTTTATCAAGTATGTTGAGAAAATAGTTCCAAGAAAGTTGCCATCTTTAAGAACAGGTACTAACAGGAAACAGAAATTCTTCTTCCAAGAAATTCAAGCCGGAGGGCAACAGAGAGATCAGAGCTAGGCCCTTTTAGAAAAGGAAAATGGGTGACCAAATGGTCTGATTCTCAGTTTCTGACCAACCCAAAGTTCAACAAATGACTATTAAACGGACACTGCAAAACCCTTTATGATCATATAAAACCCCTTCTCCACAAAAAAAAAAAAAAAAATGGCTCAAATACAAAAGCAGAACAACAGCAAAACGTGCTTCTAAAAGCAATACAACCTGAGGCGGAGGTGAAGGTAGAAAGGCGGCATGCTGTTGCAATTGAAGGAGTCCACCATTACTACCATGAAGACTTTCTTGAAGCAGTACTTTTTTTTTGTCTTCCTCTCTTCCCAGGACCAGCCGGTTTCCTTGTCATTGATTTAGGAGGTACAATGCCCAAGAGACCGGTCTACAGTTTGTGGTGTTACAATCATCGTTTTCATCGAGATTTAATCACATTATCCAGCAGAGGCCTTACAGCAGAGGGGCGAACTGGTCTAATCCGATGTTGATCAACCAAATTTTGAATTTAATTGTCTAGATTTTTTTTTGAAAAAAAAATTTATTGGTCAATACTAACGTAACCAAAATAAGAGAGAATTTTTGCAAGACCAAGAGGTTGATAATTGTCCAGACTCTAATCCCATACAATTTTAATAATAAGATATAATGAAATCAATTTTAGACAAAAAATAAATTTTACGAAGTCTAATCCTATGCAATTGGATAATAATATATAATGATATATGTACAATTATGTTATTATTATGTTTGGTGGGCAAATTTGTTAAAATATTGCCCAAAAAAAAGAAAATTCGGCATTTATAAGTGTCAAAAAAATTTTTTTGGCATCTAAAGGCGCCGCGTTTGGGAAACGCGGCGCTGAAATTTTTTTTTCAAATTTGTCATGCGCCACGTTTCCCAAACGCGGCGCATGAACAGTAGTCAAGCACCGCGTTTGTGAAACGCGGCGGTTACTGTTCACGCACTTTTTACTGCTTTTTTTTTTTTTTATTTTACAGAATAGGTAAGTATTTAAGGTTTTTTGTATTATTGTTTAGGTAGATTTATAGGATTTAAGTAAAAGTAATGAAGGTAATTCAATATTTGAATTGAAAAATTTTAGATTTAAAAATAATAAAGCTATAAACACCAAATTTTGATATACCACTAAATTTTTTAATATCTTGTGAGCCATTTTTTATTTTTCAGAATGTGAAATTTGGTTTTTAGAGAAAGTGTGCAAAAGTCTTCCGGAAAATTGTAATTTCAGCACGTAAATATATTTTTTGTCAATTTTTTATTTTTAAATTCATATTTATACTATCATACAAATTTCTAAATTTTGAAATTTTTCCTGATGAATCACTATTTTGTTAGGTATTACGTCAATTCAAGGACAAAATAATCATTTCAATTTTTGAATACCTTTTTTTGGCTATTTGTGAATTCCAAACTCATATTTCATACTTTTACGTATATTCTAAATTTGTGATAATTTTTCGGGTTCAAAAACTATTTTTTCTATAATGCATACATATCTGAGGCAAAATCGTTTTTTTTTTTTGTACCTGAAAAATTATCACAAATATAAAATGTGCTTAAAATTATGAAATATGAATTTAAGATTCTAAAAAAAATTAAAAATAACTATTTTGCCCTTGAATTGACGTGGTACACAAAAAAATAGTAGTTCATTTAAAAAAATTACAAAATTTAGAAATTTGTACAAGGGTATAAAATATGAATTTAAAAGTAAAAAATTGACCAAAAAGGTATTTACGTGCTAAAATTATAATTTTACCAGAAGATTTTTACACACTTTCTCTAAAAACTAGATTTCGCATTCGAAAAATAAAAAATGACCTACAAGATATTAAAAAATTTAGTGGTATATCAAAATTTGGTATTTGTAACTTTATTATTTTTAAATCTAAAATTTTTCAATTCAAATATTGAATTACCTTCATTACTTTTACTTAAATCCTATAAATATACCTAAACAATAATACAAAAAACCTTAAATATTTATCTATTCTGTAAAAAAAAAAAAAAAAAAAAAAAAAAAGAACAGTAAAAAAGTGCATGAACAGTAACCGTCGCGTTTCCCAAACGCGGCGCTTGACTACTGTTCATGAGCCGCGTTTGGGAAACGCGGCGCATGACAATTTTGAAAAAAAAATTTCAGCGCCGCGTTTCCCAAACGCGGCGCCTTTAGATGCCAAAAAAATTTTTCTGACACCTATAAATGCTGATTTTTTTTTTTTGGGCAATATTTTAACAAATTTGCCTGTTTGGTAATGAGGTTGAATTTTAGTGAAATAGTATATAGACTGCCTGTGATATTTGCTTTTTTTTTTTTAATTTTGCAAAAGTACATTTTTAGGCTCTGTTTGATTAATGCTTTTTTTCAACATTATTTTTCAGACACGTCCTATAATTTTCTTTTTATCTCGCAATTATATTTATCTAAAAACACTACAGTAATATTTATTTTAAAAAATCTTCAAAAATTTTCATCCAGACATACTCTTAATTTTTAATAAGCAGACGCTTGAGTCTAATTGAGTGATAGAAAGTCCATTCATGCGCAAGTGAAATCAACTTCACCCTTTTTTATTGATCTTCGAGACTCTAGAAGACTATACGTAAAAATATGTTGATGTCCTTACAAGTCAACGTAGTTCAATCAGATTATTTGTGAAATAATTTGTAATAAGCATATACATACTAGTTAACAAAGCCACCATTTTAGTGGTAGTGATGGTGGTGGTTAGTTTTTTCTTTTTTTTTTTTTGTTAATAATAAACAGTATACTATTCTACTTCTAACCTACACCTATAGAGAATAGACATCAAATTTTGACACACCCGTTTATAAAAGGATATATTTTACTTCATTTGGGATACTTTTTATTTTTTCGGAGAGTTAATTGCAACTTTTGTGTAAATTATATCTAATTAGTTGTATTAGGAATAAAATGGTAATTTCACCACATAAATATTATTTTATTTTATTTCCTAAATACATAATTTTACTATTTTTATCATTATTTATAATTTTAATGATTTTTCAGAGTCATTTAGTATTTATTTAAAATTTTAATATTTTTAACTTAATGACACATTTCCCAATTCATTTTCTTTTAATGAGAATTTTCAAGCAAAACTTTTTATATGCACATTTTATATATTTATAAATTTTCTGTATAAATTTAATGATTTTAGAAATCGTTTGATATTTATTTCAATATTTTACCTTTTTTTCATTAATAGCATATTTTTTTATTTTATAATTTTGAAACTTTACGGTGATTTTTATTTATTCATTCCTATAACTTTAAATTTTACTATTTTTCTTATTGATTTTAGGGGGTCCAAATATCTTTTATTTTATTTTATTTCATTTGTTTTCTTGCTTTATTTTCCTTACAAATTTCTTCCTTAAAAAAAAAAAAAGAATGGGGAACTGAACAGCAAGCAGCGTTGGATTTCTGCTATGGCTGCTTGCAGTCATACTTCAGCTCAAACACCATCATTTTTTAACATCCTAACCCACCAACTCTACCCTCTAATCCCATCAATCATCCCTCATCTTGCTACCAGATTTTTAGGGATTTTACTCAATTTTGCTTTCACCATTTTCACACTCAATTCAACTACAATTTCTCTCCACTCTCTCTCGGCTCCCTGAAAAAAAAATCAGACACTTCTGCACACTCACAACTCCATCATCTTCATTTACACACCTACAGACACAACTCTCCTCCTCATTTCCCCTACACACAAACACCATATGACATTCCCTCAACTCTCTCTACCGTCCCTCCACACCCAGCTTCATTCACTCCACTAGCATGCACTTCGCTCTTCTCTCTCAACTACCTCATTGCACACAATCATCACTCACCATCACTCTCAATCTGAGCCCACAATTCACACACAAACACACCTGCACATTCACTGCAAACAAAAGCCACACATGGCATACACACACACACACACACATTGCAACATTCAAACATACACAAGCAGCCACACACAATCCACCAAAATCAGCCCCAAATCACTAGGAAAACAGCTCCATTCATCACAGACAACACACACCTACATTTCTAACTCTTGGCACTCCTACTTCACTTGCACACACCTGCACAAAACAACCCATAAGTTCATCCAAATCACCGAAAAATAGCCACAAACCACCTACAATATTAACCCAAAATCTGTACACAACTCTCGCCTTTCTCTCTTTGCCTTCCTTCACAGAGCACACACATTCATTTTTACTTACACAAACACACCTGCACATACATTCTCGGCCAAGCACACATACAGCACACGCACATACACACACCAACTTCAAGCACACACGCATCACACGCATATCACACATCAGTTTCATACAAAAATTCACAGCACACAGGCACACATATTTCACCTGCAAACACACATGCACACACATTTCATCAGCTAGCTACACAAACACACACCTACAAAACAAACACAATACACATTCAATTCACACGCACAATCAGTTCCAGCACACATACATGCCCAAATTGCAACCATAACCGCCACCCAAACCAACCCACAACCTCTATCACCGTCACACAGTCCCTCCATCTAGCCTGCCACTGGAAGTCAGGCAGCGCTGCCCGCCATCTGTTCGACGGTCTCCACAACCATCACCCTTACCTTTTCTGTTCAAGCCCAAGTAATATTCATGGTTCCCGTTTCAATTTCTTGTGCATAGATGATATTGACGTGTGATTTTTACTGATTTTGGGTGAAGAAAATGATTTATGGAAGGGAAAATTGATTCGAGTATGAAGAAAGAGAGGGAATCGAGAGAGAAACTAGAGCACGGGAATAAAGAGAGGTGAAAGAGAGATTGAGAAGTGAGAGAGTGAAGAACCGAGAGAGAGAATCGGGGGGAGAAGAAGAATGAAGAAAAGAGAGAAAGAAAAATGAAATCTGGAGAAGCAGGAAGAAAGAAAGAAGAAGAAAGAAGAGGAAAAGAAAGAAAAGAGAGAAATAGAAAAAAAGAAAAAAAAATGAAAATCGGTTAAAAAAAGTGTTAAGCAAAACTACGTCGTTTTGATATAAAACGACATAGTTTTGATTAGTTTCTTTTACTTATTTATTATTTATTATTTTAGTAGATTAAGTATTTACGTTTTGTCCCATTAGGGTCTTGATTGTTTGATTATGTCTTTTAATACTTTTAGTTTACTTCATTTAAGTCCTTATTTATTTAAGTTGACCCTTAAAATTTGTATTTCCTTTCAATTATGTCCAAAATAATTGCAATTTAGTTTTAAACTTGCTGAAAATTATATTTTGCCCCTTTAGCTTGCTAGAAATTGTAGTTTTGTCCATTAAGTCTTGCTGAAATTACATTTTTATCCCCCAGGTTTGCTCTAGTTTTCATTTTATTCCCCAAGTTTGCTGGAATTGAATTTTAGCCTTTGAATGTTGCGGAAAATTACATTTTTACTCTTAAATGTTGCTGGAATTGCATTTTCACTCACCAAGTTTGCTGAAATTACATTTTTGGCCTTAAGTATTGCTGAAAATTTTATTTTTTTGGCATTATGCTTGTTGAAAATTATATTTTAGCCTTTTAAATTCGTTGCAAATTATATTATTATCTTAACTATGGTTTGAAATTGTAATTTACTCTTTAGTTTGTTATAAATTACATTTTTTACTCTAAAATATTGCCTAAATTTTCATTTTTAATCCAAAACCTTAGAACATTTTATTTTTGCCAAAAAAAAGATTTAATAAAGTTCCTCAAAACTTTTAATTATTTCTTTTCACATTTTATTTTTATTTTATTAAATTTATAATTAATGTTCCAAAATTTGGTCTTCTTAGTCTAATTAATGCTTAAATTAGTTTCTTTATTTCTCTTTTAGTTATTTTGGTGATTCTTAGTTGGGTGCTAAAAGCTTAAGTATGTATTATTGTATTTTATTTTTTATTATTTTTTATTTTCTTATTTTATTTATTTATTTATTTCTTTTTTTTTTTACTTAAATAATTTTCATTTTTTTCCTAAATATTTAATTATTGTTTTCTTTAATTTTTATTTATTATTGCTATAATTTTTTTGAACTATTGTGGCATGTTTATAGTGATTAATATGAAATTATTTAATTAATGATTTATTTATTTAAATAATGGTACCTTGACAAGTTTGTTCTTGTTGTTAGAATCTATACCGAGTTTTCAAATGGGAGGTACTCTTATTATCCTTCCAATGTTTCTTTATGTGCTCCTATGTGTTTTTCTATATTTTTTTTATGCAGCTCTTTGTGTTTATTATTTTTATTCATGTGTGAGTATTTATTTATTTATTTATTTATGTCATGTTATTTATTGAAATTTAATTTTTGATTATTCAAAAAAATGTAATAGATAGGTAATATTCTATTTAGCAAAATTTCTGTATTTAGATAGTTAATGTAATAGATAGTTTATATTTTTATCTAATTAACAAAAGCTTATGTATTTTAGATAGAAAATGTAATATATAGGTTAGATAGGTTATCTTTTATTTTTTCTATTTTTAGATTGTAATTAGATTTCCCAAGTATAATAGTTAGGGCTTTTGTGTGCTATATGCTTATGTGTTTTATTCGTTTTCCCCTAGGACTTTACATCTAGAATATTATGCTTATGTGCTATGTGCCTCCTATGTGCTATTATTTGCTTTTATGTGATTATTGCTTTAATCTATGTTTTATTTATTTACTTGTTTATTATGATATATGTATATCGTCGCCACACTAATCCAACGCTAGTTGTTGATTAATTTCGGTTTCTTCTCTAGTCCAATACTAGTAGAGAATTTTTAGAAAATGAGCTAGTTCAATACTAAACCCTTAGGTCATTTTAGTATTAAAATCACTTCTCGTATACATTTCATCTTATTTCACACACTGTTTCTTTATTTTTAGGATGTTTCTTATTTTTTGCATAATTTTTATATACATTCTCCCTATTATCTATTTTAAACACATGTTCAGTACATAACATTTAGACTCCACTTACACATAGAATTTTTAGTCATTTTGTGTGTGATTCGACTAGAAATAGTCATCTACTCACATGGGAAGCGGTGGCGTACATGTCAGTTCCCCCCTCCGTGAGTAGGAGTAGCTAGTCACGAGATGTTAATCCCCCATACCCGTTATGTTGCATCTCCTACTTTCTTTGTTCACTTATTATATATATTACTATTTTCATTTTTCTTTTTGCATTCCATTTTGCATTTACACTCGTGACTCTATCGAGGTCTAGACTCGGGTTTCGCAATTAATGCGATAATCCCGAACCAAATCTCAACGAACATTTTGTCCCTTAACAATATCTATTTTCTTTAAAGTCTATATTGCATTCATATAGTTGCATCTAAATGTGATAAAACCTTAGGGTTATATTAAGAAATTTAGACTAAATTTCGCAACTAGTTATGGTTAAATTGAAAGGGTGCTTAGGCGCGAGTTTTTACCTTCCCTTTTTTCAATTGTGACTCTCTAATCTTTTTTCTTTTGTTTTCAAATACCTGAAGTTGTCTTAAAAAGGGTTTTCTTGTTTTTCTTATATTTTCTCAAAAATAATTTTCTAAATAAATCATTCCCTGATTTTTTTTACCTTTTATAAAATATTTTCTGATGATTTGGTACACCAAAACTCAATACCAAGTAGTGACCCCCTTTTTCACTAAAAACCCTTTTTTAGACTCTATTTTCGAGCTAAAAAATAATCACATTTTCAAAGTCTCATTTTAGGCCATTTTCTTTTTGTTTTTAAAATAAAGCGTTTTTTAAAATCATATATTTTGTCAAAATATCTTTTATAAAGTATCTTCTAAAAAAATCATTTTACAAAACCTACACTCTTTTTCCACACCAATAAACATAACATAATTTCTTTTTCCGTCTTTCGAAAAATGGGGCGCAACATAGGGGAGGAGTTCAACTGAACCTCAAAAGAATCGATGGGAACTGAATCACCATCAAACCAAACAGGTGCATTATGCACCCATTTAGATTTGGAACCGATGGAGACTGAGAATTAAATAGGTGCATTATGCATCCATTTGGATTTTTGATGGGAGGCTAAAGTTTGAACTCTTGACCTCCCATCCCACGTAGCCTTTAAAGGCTTTGTGGTAGTCACTCCAAGGTTGGTTTGGTGGTGGTTAGTTACTGACTATTTTCTTACACTTCTAGCCGTGTCCTACGACAGAAAGAATGGTGGTTTACTGTTTGACCCAATTAAACCAATGAAGGGAGTGTCACTATAAAATGCGATTTTTTTTGGGTCAAGTTCCAACTGGTAAAGCCAATTCCCTTTTATCTGCCCCGCCTATGGTCAGAATTTTAGCACTATCCCACTTGAGAAAAATAATTGTTGTAATGTAGACAAGCGCTGAGAAACCCTCAAGGCAAATGGCACCATTTCAACATTTTGCCACAATAATTTTGCCCTGTAAATGAAACACTAGATCATATTTCCACCTGTGCATATGCCAGTGTTTTTTGATCTCTTGCACAATGCACAAATGACCCGAATGGGTTGAGAATCAGAAAAATATGTCATGCTTGTCTTTCCTATAAAAAGAAAATCAACCAGGAAAGATGTCAATCTGCCAGATGGTAAAGTAGGATCAGCGAGGGCATTAGGATGAAACAGTAGGCACAAACCCAAGAAAAAATAAAAATAAAAATTGAGAGGACCGTTAAATTTGGTGGACAGTGCTCGAATGGGAGACTGCCAACCGTTACTTCCTGTGGTCTGGCAGCTTTGTTTTAGCAGCAATTTGACATAGATGTCTTCTTTCCCCATAACACCATAGTGAAGAATTCCATCAAAAATCAAGATCAGAAATTTTACCAGTAAAATGGATTAACTTATACTAGAAAAGGATTTAGCAGCAAGTTACATATACCACAGAAGAATTTAGCAGCAAATTACATCTCATTCTCAGTGGTACACATTTCGTTTCTCAGGAATGTTTGAGACTGGGGTGTGACATTACATGCAACTCAAAAAAGATAAAACTAATAGCCTTTGTTACCAAATCAAGTTCAGTAATAACTTTTTGTTACCAAATCAAGTTCAGCAATAACTCAAAAGGCTAGCAGACAAGGAATAATTACTAAAGCAGTCCTTGCGCCAGCGACTTTTCAGTTTTCAATTGACTTACTTTCTCTTTTGTGTCCAGAATTTTTTCATCAATCTCCTTAACCATTGCCTTTGTTGCTTCCAGGTTATCTTTTGCTTTCTCTAATTCTTTCTCCTGTATCTCAATCAACTCTAAATTTCTAGTCTTTTCTTCTTTCAGGCGACAATAGTCCCTAAGTTGACATTTTGCTTGAGAAACTGCAAGCAGCTTCTGATGGAGCCACCCGACATTCAGCTTATTCCGCTCCAGATCAACAATAAGATCAAGCATTTCTTTGAGCTCAACAGTTGTAATTTCGCCAAATGTTGTCTTGTCTAACTTTTGGTATATACCACAGATGATCTCCAGGAAGGGTGCACGAGCCTTGGGATTTTCAAAAGTGCATTCTCCAGCAATGTCACCATGTTTTGCAAAGATGGCTCTGAGGTTTGATGCCACTTCTTCCTTCACTCTATACCCATTTACCGTCACCAAAGCAGGATCAATTGCCGACTGAACCTCCTCCTCATCATCAATATCATTGCACATGCGTGCCATCTCAGTAAGGTTAAGACTTGCACATCTGCTTAACCGGCTTTTTGGTTCAGTATGACCTGTTACAATTCTCTGTGGTATGTCCCTGATAACATTGAATCCCACATTGGACAAATTTTTCTCAGTTAAGTTCTCACGGAGCTGAGTGGTCGGTGGTGCAACAACTGGATGGAAATCTTCAGGTCTCTCGATTTGAAAAAGAAGTTTTGAAGTAAGGTTTTCCATGTCTAGCCTGTCTTTGCTAATTGGAGCAGACCAATCTTGTGATTCGATTGAAACAGAATTCCCTGCACTCTTCACACTTTTATCTATATTAGCACGTGGACTGGAGTAACTTGAGGACGTAGCTGGAGATGCTGAGACCTGTATAGCACAATGATAAGGTCTGGGTACCAAACACTTCCAAATCTAAATTTGGAAAAACTAACAAGGAAGCTATTATCAGGTGATCCTCAGCAATTTAACAAACCAAACGAGACCAACAAACGTGTATTGTCAACTCTCAACAATACGGCTGTACATATTGAAGGCTTGTTTATTAACAAGGTGCAAAGGTTAAAATTAAATTCGCAATACCTGATTTTTATGAGGGAATTTTGAAGTGCATTTCTCTAAAGCTGGTATGTCATTGCCTTCTGGACACAGCTTACCATTTGCCTCTAGCAGAACCCTCCTTGCTTTAATATAAGAATGTTTGCAAGATCCCATTTGTTTCTGAAGTGAATATTTGATGGGAGTCGTTGAGCTAGCACATTGATTAGTAACTGCTTTTGAATGTCGAGTTGGATACCTATGATTTGCAGGCAGAGTTGCAATATCCTGTATAGACATATCAATGCTAAAGCTCTTACACACAGCATAGAAAATGAACGTCACGCACTTCTTGCAACAACACTAAAACTTCACATATATAGAGATATTCACATTCAGTGACCAAACCAAAAAGAGGGGGAATAGCATCTATATGCCTGATAATAAATCATCCAATCTTTCGAATGTAACATAGCCAAACTCCAATAGAGGCAAAGCACAATGCTTTTTTTTTTTTTAAGTTTGAAAATTACATCAGAAAACATGTATTGATGACAACACCAAAAACCAATACCAAAGCATGTGATCAGTATAAAATAACTGTGTTTTAAAGAAACCCGAAGATCCATTTAAACATAGCTTCAGTTAATCAAAGGGTTCCCCTACCCCCTGTCAAGATAACATCCACATTTTGGAGCATGATAAGATAAAAACCTTTGACATCCTCAAAACTGAAGAAAAAAGCAACAAACTTGTGCAATAGATAACCAACATAGCGGTGTCATGTCATATTGCAACCATCTGGATTATGGCTCTTAAAAAACCATCAGAGTTACTATTTTACAGAACAGGGAGACAAAGCACAGAAATTATTCTTTCAAGAAACTCAATGTGAAGGCCAATGGAGGTAACCCCATAGAAAAAGGACACATCAGGTCCCCACCTTCCCCCCCCCCCCCCCCCCCCCCCCCAAAAAAAAAAAAAAAGTCGTTGCCTTTTTGGGGTTTGAAGCCCCACAGACACAGGCAGGCTTCAATGGTTAAAGGGTCAGCCCAAATCCCCTCAATCAAAGCGATCACTTCTTCATCATAAAATGATAAACCCCAAAAACCCTTTTCCAGAGAAAACCACCCAAGATTTAAACTCCTTATATTCCAAATTTCCATTTGTACCAGGAGGGAGAAAAAAAAAAAACAAAAGCCTTGTATCACTCATAATAAATTAACTTTCAACGAACCAGTCATGACACGCCAGGTCTCATTGCCAAAATGATAGATGTAAAAACACAATACCTGAGGCTGAGGAGGAGATGAAGGTAGAATGTTAGAAAGCAGTTCAATGGCATCAGTCTCTCCAACAACTTCTTTTCTCTTTTTTCCTCGTCCACCTCTCTGCAAACTCTTACCCATTTTTGGTTACACCTCCAGCGGCCCTTTGCTTCTCTTTCTCTTCAGTCTTCTGGATTTTGAGAACAAATCAATAGCAAGGCATTGAAACAATCACAAGCATTAAAAGGAAAGCAAACGGACTTTGTTGATTTTCGCTCAGTGCCACATGTTACTTTTCCTTTCGTAACGATCATGCATCTTTTTGTTCGTCATTATTATTATTATTTGTAATTTCTGCCTGAAGATAATTACTTACAATACCAAAGAAGACATAAGTACTCCTATTAAGCTTGAAATTGTCCATTTTAGCATCCTTATCCTTTAAAAGATTTCTCTTTTTTTTTTTTGGCTTAAATTAAGTACTAACAATTAAATTGTCCAAAATATATAGAATCTCATAAACTCTTGTTTGTGCACATCTTGGACTCATATATACAAAAGAACTTGTGACGTATTTTCGAAACTAAAGAAATTAATTTATAAAAATGACAAAGAACTACAACTTATGAATAACTAATATTTAAAATTAATTCATTTAAATTTAGTACTGTAAAATGCGACTTAAGAGCTTAAGATTTCTTAGAAGTTAATTTATGAAGAATACTTTTTGCTTTTCCCTAGAAAAATCTATAGATGTAATTACTCCTTATATGGAAAGTCTTATTGATACTTTTCTTTAAAAAAAAAAAAAAGGAATGAGTTATATTTTTTATTAACTATCTATTATTTGTACACATTTCTATAATAAAAGTTTTGTGACTTTGAATTGTACATCACTAAGAATGTATTACGGTACAAAAGTTAACTGATGCGACAAAACGATAGTAAACTTTTTTAAAAACAAATAGCAACATTTACTCGATAATATTGCAAAACAATAATACATGATATTATGAACAAATATTACAATTTTCTTGAGAAAACTATAATAGGTGATACTTTGGTCGAACATTACAACTTTTTGACGAAAGCTTACCTTAGTTGCCCAAATAAAAACTTAAAAAAAGGCATTTTCTCAATGTAAACCCTCCAGACCAAGAAAGAAAGGCCCAAATTTCCCAAACTACCAAACCTTAAACCCACCAAAATTTTTCTCAGAGGGTTTAGCCCTCCAACATTTCCTCCTCACCGGTACAGAGCAGAGACTACTAGTACTAGATCCCCAAATTTCAAGCTGCTGCTGGCCACTTCTACCATTTCCGATCGATTTCAGAACCATGCTTCTATAATTACTTCACTCCAAACATCTCTCTAACCATGAGACATATTTGTTTCCGATTCATTTCTCTGACACTCCGTTGCCCACAACTCAATCACACAAAAGCCCGCATCCCGGAACCCACATTTTTTGGCCACAGATTCTCAGACTTCACGACCTCAGCTGAGGAATCAAGACCGCCGCCTCCGCCATCGGCTAATGTGTCAGCAATTGTTGATGAACTTTCGGGGCTGACGTTGCTTGAGGTTTCGGACTTGACGGAGGTGCTGAGGAAGAAATTGGGCATTGAGGAGATGCCGGTGATGGCGGTGATGATGCCCGGAATGGGGTTTAGTGGTGCCGGAGTTGGAGGAATGAAGGGGAAGGGTGGTGGGCCGGCGGCCGCTGCCGAGGAGAAGAAGGAAAAGACGGCGTTTGATTTGAAACTGGAGGGCGGGTTCGATGCGGCGGCGAAGATTAAGATTATTAAGGAAGTGAGGGCGTGCACGGATTTGGGATTGAAGGAAGCTAAGGATTTGGTGGAGAAGGCTCCCACGTTGTTGAAGAAGGGAGTAACAAAGGAAGAAGCTGAGAAAATTGTTGAGAAGCTGAAGGGGGTTGGGGCTAAAGTAACCATGGAGTGAGGTAGATTTTGATTCTCTTTTTCCTCTGGGATTAATTCGAGTTTATTGGAATAAAGTTATATACATAGAGTTTCAGCTGCAGCATTGGAAATTTAAGTGCTTCTATATGATTATGATGAATTTAGCTGTCTTGATAACAAAATTTAGTGGTAAAGCTGGCTGCTTTTATAGTTCTGAATCTTACTTGAAGTAGAATCAGAGCATTGGCTGAATGTTGTGATCTGAGTTTATGTTTTGCCAATGTATTTGCTTGTCATTGCTGGTTTTCATATGGTTTTGTTCAGCTTTTAGATGGATATATAGTTATCAACTTATCACCCTTTTTGATAGATTGGAATTTGGACATCGTTGCAGTTACGCGGGTGCTACCTGATCTGACAACTCCAACGAGTATTAGTTAATTAGGCTTGATAAAGTTTTCGCCTTGTCAATTGGGGTGGGAAAGAAATCTGAATTTCCTTGAGTACCTTTCTTTCGGACTTTCTGATGGCTTAATACGAAAATAAATTGATAGTGGTAATGGTATTGCCTTTCACTTCGTTCAGTGCAGATTTTCCCTGGCTATCCTAGGAATACAAGTAATTACGGTTTAGGTTACTTTTATTTGGTATCATCTTTTAAATGAAATTTCAGGGGGCGTAATGCTCATAAATGGTAGTGTAAATGGCGTCTCAGGAAAGGGTTGGAAAATATTCTTTTTGCTGCATGGAATGATAATGGTAAAGATAGCAGCTGCCTATGTGCCTTTTTTTTTTCGGAGAATTTCAATTATGTGGAATATAAGCATGCTGTGGGACATCAAGGAGTTGAGGCTGTCATTTGTATCTAGTGACTGATGGTCCTTTATCTCTTTTTCTGTTTTCTGTCTGTCTCTCCTCCTGGTGTTGCTTCAAGAATCATGAAACTGCTCATGAGTGTAGCAATGTTCAAAGATTTCATGGCGCTTACTAAACTCATTACGAATATTATACTGCATTTCTTACTTTCTGAATAAGACATTTTGAATTTTTATTACATGTTGAGAAGTGTTTATGATGTTTATAACTGTTTTCCAAGTATTGATTCCTCAAAGTATGTTTTTGTTCAGAATCTTCCTTGTACTGATGCCAGCAGCATTACAAGTTTTGGGGTTTACTGCTTTGGAAACAGATTCAGCCGCAGGTGGTTTATCAATAGAAGTCATTGAGATAGGCAACAGATATTAGTATGGCATTTGATCACCGAGAATAGTATTTTTGTAACCACTTTCTGTTACCTGTAACTTTGAAGTGTAGTTCAAGCTTTAATTACCCTTGTTACAGCTCTTTCGCGGTTGACGCGAAGTTATCCACAAATTCAGATTTGTTTTTCAGTCTTGAAGATAACCCAGTGAGTTCTTGTTTAGGCTAGTTATACTGAAATGTTGAGTGGGTTAAAGAAGTTTCTTTCAGTGCCGGATTAAATGGAGTCAAATTTGTTTGTTAAATTTGAAGCAGCTTTTATGAACTTACCATCTTCAATATTAGTCAAAGTGGGGTTATACTTATATTCCTCAGTTGGTTTTGAGTTTTTTGTCTTTCTCCTGGAACGCCGTCAAATCAATATTCACATATTTCTTGTGTGGTTGTATCCTCCCAAGTGGTGTAGATACTGGGCAATGTGGCTTTCAGCCTGATTCTGCTTCATTGATCGGACACTCTCATGTAATAGAGACTCGAATGAAAGCCACTTCAGCAGGTTCCCGTCCTCAATCTGATTAAGCAAGTTATAGAGATTGTTCACGACGGAGGTCATATCCGTTTGCTTAATCAGCTTTCAACTTGCAAAACTAATGCAAATAAAAAAGAAACAAAAATGTTGCCATGGAAATTCGAAGATGTAAATTAGTAAAAGAAAAAGGATAAAATTTTAAAGAACTATTTTCTTGCGGAATTTGAGGATTTGTCTGGTTTACCTACGTATTTGGCCGTCCTCTCCTTTTAGTTTGATGTTGAAAAAATAAATTACATGCGAAATGCTGTGCCTTGCCTTTTTCTTGTTGGTCTCTCTCTCTCTCTCACACACACACAGACGCACACTCATTGGCAGCTTTGGTTGGTCATTGAATTTATTGGTTTGAGTGGCATCTTTTTCCTTGTATATTCATGCAATCAACTGACTGCTTCTGGTATTGCTTCAGCAGGCTGCACTATGGTAGCTATTCAGTTCACTGCATATGAGGAACTTAGTAAAACTTTTATTCAACTCAAGGCTGCAAGAAATGAGGGCTCCACTGATGAGTTATGGGTGAGTTATAGGGGAAATTATTAGGCCCGTCTTCTTTGGCTTAAAATAGGCTGATCAAAGCTAAAAGTTGTTTCGAGGCATTCTTGTTTGTTTTTTTACGAGTGCTTTTAGCTTTTTTAAGCTTCGGACACCTGATTATGAGAAGTAGCCTTTGAGATGCTTATGAAAACCATCTCTAGCTCTTCAAAGCAGTCAAAGCAAAAACATGTTTTTTAGTGTTTCAAAGAGCCTTTCGGAGTAGCTTTTCCATCATCTAAAGTTGCAGCTGATGAGAAGGGGCCCTAATACAGATTTTTGTTTTTCAGATTACCTTGCAGACTTCACATGATAAGTTTTGTAATTCTGTTTAATAAACTAAATTCTCTGCTGCTTGTGTTTATTCTAGAAGTTTGACTTCTGCCAAAAATGTGACATTACGTTCGTCTTTAATATATGTTTTCTGCCCCCTAGTTATAAAGATCCAAAAAGTGTCAGCATTGAGGATTTAGAGATGTAAAGTTACCAGGGTAAAACATGCAACTGGGGTTTTCCATTGTATTCACTTCCGCCCAACTGGGCCCTGAGCAGTTGCAGCAATGTCTTGTTCACTGTTCTGTAGATTGTAATTCATTGAAAATGCACATCTAATTTGTGGAATTGTCCAATTTCTGATTACTATTGACTACCAGAAAAGTAGCCATGCATTCTGTCCTCAATAAACATTTCACATAAAACTTCAAAGTTCACAAAAACTTCGGATAACTTCTCCAGAAGAGCCTTGTATCATTTCAGGTACTGTGTTCGAGTAAGATTTAATAGCTATCTGACAAGGCAATTAATTTTTGTACGATCTATGTTCCGAACTTTGAAAATCCAGATAAAATTTCTAAGCATATAGTATTTTGCTAATGATGATTCTTGGAATCATATAAATAGAATCCTTAGCAGTTGCTAAGTTTTCAACAAATCGTTGTCTTCTCGCTTGAACAAGTAAAATTTCAGCCACCATTATGGTTTTCTGCACAGTCTCGATTGATCATGTGCAAAGTCCAATTACTTGACAGGGAATTTCCGAAGGAAGGACAGAATTTCTTCAGAAACCTCTTGTGCTTTCTCTTGTTGGATGAAGTGATGGCCGTCTAAGATCACAACTTCATGGTTAGGGACTAGGCTCTTGAATACATTTCCCTCTATGTATTCCCTTGTACCACCAGAATCAAATCCTATATCTTTGTTGCCCAAAATTAGCTTTGCTGGAACAGTTATTTTCGACCCTTGCCATGGTGCAAGAAGTTCCCAGTTCCTGGCATCTCATTGGATATAAACAATAGGTTCAAGACCCATAACTGGACCTCTAGTATTCCATACCACAATTTACAGTCTAAGAATATTGAGGTGAGTTTCATATTGGCCAGATTGTCAAAAAGGTTCATATTAATCAGAAGTTCAGGTAAAATTTTTATCTTGTTTATCAAGTGGTAAAATAGTGGTTAGACTTACAGGTCGATAGCTCGGAAGTAGTTGAAAGCTCCAGTAAAACCAGACTCTAGGAACTTGTCAGCAATGACCTGAAGTTCGTCTTCTGTAATCCATCGGGGTAAGTATGAAGGGGTTTCTAGATAATCAATAATCTCCATCCCAGGAGGAGCTATTAGCTGATCGGTCTTGCTAATGAGATAGAATTTCTTCATGACCGTAAGATAATCATATCTGGCAAATGATCTTTCTGCTCTTCCTGGTTCCTACAATTTATATTGACATTAGTTCTATAAAATATGGATTTTATTACGGTCAAAAAGACATCAGGAGTACCTGGAACTGGCAAACGTAGAAATTATCTCCAAACATTTGCTTGAACGAGTCAAGAGTTTTGATGTTTGAAAATCTGGGTGTGAATGGAATAGAGAGAGCAACTATCCCTCTAACTCTATCTGGCCTAAACAGGCTCAGGTGCCAGGCAGCCGCAGCTCCCCAGTCTATTCCCACCACAAAGGCCTTCCCAATGGTAAATAACCATGTCTTAGTATTACATAGCTACAGCATATGAAGTAAAGCCCAAAATGAATCAAGAAGTAATACATAAGAACTCACCTGCTCTTCGCCAAAATGATCAAGAAGGCCGATGAGATCGCCAACCATGTGGAGAGCAGTGTAAGAAGAGGGGTTGAGAGGGGAGTCAGTGTCTCCATAGCCTCTCAAGTCAGGTGCAACCACATGGTAACCATGTTTCGCCAAGAAGTTGATTTGATGGCGCCAGGAATACCATATCTCAGGGAAGCCATGGAGGAGTAAAACAAGTGGCCCTGTTCCTTTTTCAGCTATGTGCATCCATATGCCGTTTGTCTTGATTCTCTGGTGATTGACGTCCATGATGCTCATCATTTTCACCTTCCAAAACTTCAACAAACACCTGCTGCTGCTAGTGATGATTGCTTTGTTTGGTAAATTTTTGTTATTATTATTTTTTTTTGAGTTACTTGGGATTGATTGTCATCAGTTGACCATGGAGAGAGACGTAGGCGAACAGACTTGGTAGGTGAGGGGAAGAATATGTTGCAGCTAGACTTTTGATGTCAAAAACCGTTTGATTGCTTGTCTCAAGTGGGGGCATTGAGGGAGTTCCAGTCAATTCTGTGTGCATAAAGCAAATGGATGGACTCATAAACAAATAATAATTATGGATGAAGAATGAAGCCGTCTCATGTTCAAGCTGAAAGAGACGAACAAATTATAAAGTACAAATGATTTTGAGTTTAATGACCGTCTGAAAGGCATACCCCAGCAAACAAAATTTACATTCTCACTCCGGATATAGTCATTGACAATTTAAATCTATAATTGGATACATATGTTAACTTCAAGTAATCCTAACTAAGCCCTTTATATATGGTATTTCTTTTGGATTCGATCTATGGTTGAACTGTGATCATGCAACTAATTTTTACTTGCACCTCTTTCAGTACTGTTGTAGAATTTGTAAACCGAAAACGCGCACAAAAGTGCTACCTATGTGTTAGAAGGAGTGAGACATCTATTGAACACAGGCATCAAAGAAATAAAAATTGGAGAGGCTGCAATCACAATATAAAAACCAAAAAAAAGAAAAAAAAAAGCACACATAGAAGCTTAAGACATTCCACGTGGTATTCCTTACAGGGAGCATAAAAATGAATCCGCTCTTCATTTACAAAACCAGGAATATAGTCAATTCACACAACAAATTGTTCTTTGGCATTATTCCTGGTTAGCAATATTTTTCTTTTCATTTTTTTTTTAAGGCTGAATTCATTAACAATGGAATTGCAGCTAATTTGCCTCCAAGAACAGCTCATGATGGGGAAGAAACTATTGTTAGTTACACTTTGTCATCATGAAACCACCATCTAGTTTCCTTTGGAGATCTGCCATTTTTACAGTTCCTTACATAACGATCATTATCTTCTGGTGGTTGCTGCACAAAAATGTAAAGAAAGTCGGATCAATTTGCATCACATATTGCAGGCGATTAAAGAACACCTACCCTAGAAGCCCTCGAGGACTAATAAAGGCATACCTTTACGGTTGAGCTTGATAGCATTGACAGAATGCTGATACAGACAGAACTAACAGTCATGGCAGGCGACCATGAATCATACAGAATATCTGCATAACACAAGAAGAGATATAATGAAATATATTACTCAGTTTCTAATATTCATCGTCACATTGATAAGTATCTAACTGCCGAGAAAGAATTATAGGCAAAGCCACTCAAGATAATTCCGCATTGGATATTTATTGCTTAAATTAAGATTAATGTCATAACTTTGGGACCAGCTGTGGAGCCAATATTTGCAACTTGGGGGAGGAAAATGCAACAAGATACCATTGGCAACTTAATGAATATCATATACTAAACTATCCTAACAATCTACTTGAAAATCTACAATTTTTAATGAGATATAGTGTTTCATTATCCTAGTGGGGAGGTGTACGGTTCTCCGACCTCCCATCTTAATCTGAGAGTGCCATGCAATGGAGGCTCTCGAGCCAGCAACAAAACCAGGTCATAAATTTAAAATTTTCTTGCCCTTTGAAGCTTCTTGTTGTTCACCTTGAATACCCCAGCGAAATAGTCACAGGAGATGCTTTGATCTTCTCTTAATTCACAAGAAAAGATCTTAGTTTTCATGGGAACAAAATTGCCAAATCTTATGAACTAATATGATCCAAGTTCAATCATATTCTTCCATCCCTATTAGCAGAGTACAATATCCTATGCTAATGCCAAAATACCTTCTCCGTCATTGCTAAGGGAGGGGAAAAAAGGAAGCAAACATGCAATTCCCACTGTTTTGGATACTAATGCCGTCTCACACTTTGAATACCCCTCCTGAGAAAGCAATGTCTATGACATCCAGTGTCAACAACTTTTCTCACATTTGTAAACTGAAAATCCCAATGAAAACTTCATTTCTCAAATCTTGTAGATGATTGACCAAAACTCTTCATTAATTAATAAGCTATTAACCTTCAATACGTGACCATCCTTGTAGTGTACTGTTTGTTGGCACAAGTAGAAAAGTAGTACAACTCCAAGAGACTTTGGAAAAAAGGATCAAGGGTGTCAGCAAAATGGAGGAATTTTCCATCTCCTTAGATTGAAAACATAAGATGGTGAAAATGGTACATAGAATATTGGAAAGAAACAGCAATCTCCCAGAGTAATTAGCATCTGGTTGATTCAGGTGGTGATTTTTTGCACAAATTTAACTACTGCTGACGTTGCATGATGGTTACAGGAAAATTTACCATAAAGGCTCTCTTTTGACAGAAAAAGCAAATATTTGTCTAGCCACACAGCAAATCACATTGGTAGCAGAATAACATAACTTCTCATCTAAAAATGCTTAAGGTGATGCTTCTTTACCAGAGGAATTGAACAACTGAAGGAACAATATCACAGTCCATGGACAAGATGATTAGGTGAATCTCGTGAAAAAAGTTTATAGAAGCTCATTGATTTTTATCCTCTTTTTCTTTTTTTTTTTTTTAAAGAATTAATCTCCAAAACAATCTATATCACTTCTGCTCCGTAGCACAAATTCCCTTTTCCTTGAAGAGGATATAATAAGTGATATCCTTTTTCTTGATAATTCCCCTATTCCCTACTATCCAGTCCATTCACAACAAAAAATTACCTTTCTGAGTTGGTTTAAAAGAAATGCTTTTTTGGGAAGAGACAGTGACACACTATTTCACCATTTGAGTTAAAGGTATCCAACATATCTATGTCTAGATATTCCACAGCGTGGTGGTGAAACATATAACTTAGTACAAATCTTTCCATTTTATCAGAACAAAGACATTTTTGATAGCAGATGCCCAAGATTAGATTCCCGGTACTGGCCATCACAGAAGAAGGCAAAGAAAGGACAACGAACAACAACAAAGTCGAAAAAAAATTGAAACAGCAAAGAAATCTCCGCAGATAAACTGCATTTGGCAAACCTAAGAGGCAAACTTTCTTCATACTACTAGATGTTTGGAATACAGTGAGTTTTGAACAAGAAATGTAATGAATTAAGCTTACCTAAACAAATATGGCCATTGCTATAGATATGAGGGTGCAATGGAGCCGGATTCAAAAATATCACCTGCGTCAATCCCAAATTACAAAACCAAATAACAATGACCTTCAAAGAAATTTTCGAACTTTGAAAATTTAACCAAAAAAAAAAAAAAAAAGGAAACAATGTGAAAAAAGATCCAACCTGGGGAGCTTCCATAGGATAATGTTCAGGAAAATCCACTTGAAGCTGAAATGTTTCATTAGCATATAAAGTTCCAGGAGCTCCATGCACTTCAATTATCCACCTTTTTCCATCAAATTAACTCACTAAATCAATTACTAATCACAATTATAAACCACTAGAATGTACCGAAAAGCACTAATTCAATCTCTAAAATTTGTTTAAGCAACACTAATTTCCCCACACAAAAATGAACAAATCTCCAACAAGAAACAAATATCAGGGCTAAAAACGCGAACTAAAAATATAAAAAAAAAAAAAAAAACCTTTGTAGATTATCTGTGGGCTTGTGCTTGAAACCAGCAGGGGGATTGACCTGCCACTCCACCAGCTCCTTCTGCAGACGATTGCTCGCTATTTTGCTTAACGCCTAATTAATCAATTTCCACTATTGTTAATAAAAACATATAATCTTTAAATTAAATCCTAACAACAACAAAAAAAAAATGGACATCCAAAGAAAAATGCAATCTTGTAAATATAATCAACAATAAAGTCAAGAGAAAGAGAGAGCGGGGGAGAGCTGAGGACCTTGCGAGAGGCGGCGGAGGAGGCGGTCATGGGGTCGTAAGATCAGTGAAGAGAGGAGTGTTGAAGACGAGAAGGAGGAGGAGGAGGAGGAGAAGAACGATGAAAAATAATTCGCTATAAGAAATATGGGGGCAGCGGCTTCTGCTGCTAATAATAATAATAATGCGTCGTGTCCCCTTATATTTTATTACTGCTACTTCTCGAAGTAATTTTTCCTCTTATTTATATGGTATAGGATCGTTGTGAATTTTTTTTTTTTTTTTTTAAACCTTGAAAATATTTTTAATAAAATGTATTTGACCCCCTGTTATTAGACACTTGAACTTTAGTATTAGTAGCGAGATTTTTTTTTCCCAATAATAATATAGTGTTACGAGATAAGAATTTTTTATAAGGTATTTTTATTAGGATTAAATAGACTGTAAAATGTATTGAATTGAATCGAGTTTTAAAGTTGTTTTGCTCTATTCAAAATTTTTTATTTGAGCTCGCAATTGAGCTCATTGTGTGTTTAATTGAGCTCAAGTTCGATTTAAAAATTCCATTTCATTCTTAAATTTTTATTGTTATGATATGTATTTCATATGAATTATTAGTATTTAGTAAATAAAAAATTTAAAAGTTTATTCAAGTCTTATCAACTTGAATATTTATGAGTCCGAGCTTGATTAGATAATTCAATCGAATTTTAATTATTTTTTTAACCCTTTTTGAACTGAATAGAATTTGAACATATCGAATTCTTAGAACTCAATTTGAACGAATCGAGTATGAATGATTTGTTAAAAATTCGATTTATTTACCACCCTAAAGACTGTATCTTGTCAGCAAGTGGTATATTTTTTATATTCCATATTATAACATCTCATTTTTTTGGTAAATAACCAACTAATTAATGGAATACTTCCTACTTAAATTAATGTTGTCAATGGGAGCTTTTGAAGTGGACGAGATTATATCACCCCAACAAGATCTCCTTTTTGATTGTTTATAATTTACCAAACGTATGAAAAGAACAAGAATTGGTCCACTCCGGTTGTGAAATGGTGATCCGGCTGGGATGTCGTTAAAAAGGAAAATAATTCATATGAGAAAGTGGGCTATGGTCATAGTTTCACAATCGAAATTTATTCTATTCTGTAAAAATAAGCATAAAACCGTCCTTCGAAACAAATAAATGGGTATTTATTAATCGTACAGAAAATATTATCTTTTTTCAAAGAAAGTTGACTGTAGACAATAGACATTTTAGATATCATCCCTCCAATCCAATCCAAGATGGCTGGCCGAAAGGACAACTCATTGTCATTTTGCTTTCAATAATTGGTTTCTAAATCAACACAACAGCTCATGCACGGCGTATCACAACAAAAAGGGAGAGAAAAATTATAAAAGAGCTCTTTTTTTTTTTTTTTTTCCCTATCTTCGTTCTTTTCAAACTCAGACCATTGATCATTAGATTTCTGATTCGCCAAAATAATATTCTTTTTTTTTTAATTTTTTGGTTAGACTTTTCTTGTCACACTGCCTCAATGGTCTTCGTTTCTGTTCGATCAAGTCTATTTGCATGCAATAAAAAATGTTTTTCCTTAATAATCCAAAGTTAACTGGGTGTTTCCTTAGGAGACAGGGACTGTCAATTATAGCTGGGGGCCTATTAAGCACGACTACTTTTCTTCTGTCAGTTTCTGTGCGCAAGTGGAGTGGAGGGCTGGAGGAAGGGAAAAATTCAACCCTTCGTAGGCCTTTCCATCTATTCTTTTGTCAACCACCGTCGGCAAAAGAAAAAGACTCTCTGTCTTAAAAAGAAATTTGTCAGGCAAATAAGGCAAATATGCAAAGCGAGAATTATGTTTGTTGGATGTTTAAGAATGTACAGAAGGTCAAAATGTTTTTCACGTTTGGACACTTGCATTGACCCCCTAAAAGATCAAATCATATCTGCTAATGTTTTTCCTCTTTGGACACTTTCATTTAGATTTGGGAAGGAATCAGATTACCCCACCAACGTATCATCAAAGTTTTGTTATCTTAAACGCAGGAATCAGGATCTCAGTTTTAAGAAGGGAGGATTAGCATATTCTTTCCATCATTTCAACTTTATGACCGCCCCACCAAGAAATATACAGGCCCTACAATCAAAGATTATGCCTATTCCAAATTTGACCCGTCCTAATTCAGTAAAATCAATAAAATGATAGGTTACTTGCACAAGAAATTGGCCAAACCAACAAGTGCAAACTATCCTACTGTCGTTCATTTTTTGGATAGCATTTAGGGACTTGATCATGGTTAAATCGTGTGAAAATCACAGTACACAAACTGCTAAAAAAAGTGGCATTATTACTAAGACTAGAAGATAAATGCAAAAAAACCAAAACCATTAAGATCATCGCAAGCTTTAAGACTGGCTTAAATTACTGATTAACAATTCTGCAAAAACTACACCAGAAAATTTTCCTCAAATTATTAGAAGAAGATGGTACACAAGGCAATATATACTTTGAAGGTACCATGCCACTGAAGTATCGGTTTTTCACCCTGCAATAAAACGTCAACAATATGTACTAGAATTTTTCTCCTCATTTTGCTAAACGAGATGTTTATTCAATCTGTAAGGAACCATCGTGTTTGGAAGCCATAATAAGACTGTTACAAGGGTATCAATAAATGTGCATATAAAAGAGTTGAGATCCTGTCTCAAGAGAACAGTTCAACGACTACTTTTACAACCACTATGCTTGGGCAGCAGCAAGAGGAATTTACAACTCATCTCTCTTTAAAGAAGTTTTTAAAAGCTGAGCAGAGTACCTGAGAAGCAATGATGGAATACCAAAGAAGAAAGGCTTATTATTTCTCAAGTTGGCGTCTCAAATTAAAATCAAACTCTGAGCTAAAAATGGGACTATTACCGTCATCAGTTTATTGCCTCAATGTTGAGGAAAGATTCTCGATGGAAGAACTTTGTAAGGGTTGAGTATACCATTGGGATCCAGCAGGTTCTTGATGGAAACCATTAGTTGCACCTGTCCACAGAATTAATTTGTTTCAGATGCTTGCATAGATAAAAAATAAAATAAAAATATAAAAAAATCAATTAAAGAATGGAGTGTCAAAAGGAAGGAGAAAAGGTTCTGAACCCATAAATCACACGCAAAAAGAAAGGAACAAGTAGGATCAAGCAGAAAAATGGAGGTAACAAAGAAAAAACACAATAATTAAAGTCATAATCACCAGCCTTACAGTTTCAGGTGACTTGCTGTAGTAGATTTTGCTAGCTTTCATCAATCCAAGGCCATGCTCAGCACTAATACTCCCACGGTTCTTTGATGTCCATTCATAGACAAAGGGTTCAATTTTTGCTAAAATCTGAAATATGTGCGATCATCTTAAGGTAACAACAACTCAGAATCAAGGGAACCTCACACAGAACGCAGGAGCAAACACATTACGTTATCATCGTATGCTGGAGCTGAGATATTAAGATGTAAGTTTCCATCCCCAAGGTGACCATATGCTACTACTTTGGCTGCAGAATCTAGAGATGAACATGCAAGTATGAAAATTGTCAGAAACATTCAATACTTTTACTGACAGTCAAGACCAAATGTAACTTTATACCTTAATGTCAGAACTCAAGAAATTAAAGTCAATTGGACCAAGTAAAGTGGGAATGAGACCAAGTAAAGTTGGAATTTCAAGTGGGAATGAAGCTTGACTTTCATGATAAGTTATGATAGATGATTAGTGCAACTATATTTCCATTCGGTGAACCCCATCCAGAAGATTGTTCCCCATAACTATTGCTGTACAAAAGAACAGTGTTCTTACAGTTCATTAACGCAATGAAAAACTAATGAATATCATAATTACCAAGTTGTGCTCGCATTTCCTCAACAATTTCATACATCTTTTCAAGAGGCAGTGACAAATCATATTTGTATGCAGCTCCTGCTTTCATGAGAGCTTCAGGTAAACCCTGTCACCAAGAAGTTGCACATCAGCAAGTCTAATATTTAAACAAAACTCCACATGTATTTAAAAATAATCATTCAATGACACAAATCACTTAAAAATTCAATGTTTTAGTTAACAGTTAAATTCTTTTTTAATTAGTATAAAATTAAAAATGTATGAGGTTTAATAATTATATACTCCCAATGCAAAATGTTCCGATCACTTTAGCATTTAGTCACTCCATTTTATTTAATTCTTCAACTGTATTCCTAATCCAACAAAATATGTTCAAGATGCAGAAAGAAGACATTCGAATTTATTAAAAGGAAAAAAAAAAAAAAACAGAATAAGTCATTCTCAAATTTCTTTTGGGCTTTCAGAGAAAGATCCTGAAACATCAAGCAACCAGAGCAGATTAAGCATCACCATCAGGCCTGAGCTGTATGTGCAAATAAAATACAATGGAATACCACCAGATTAACTTCTCAATTCAGAAGAATTACTAAGTTAATATTAGCAACCTCACGGATATGCCAAAATGAGGATGCTTGATTGATATCTTGAGCAATAACTCCATTGGTTACCAAACCACTTTCCATTGAACGAAGAAGGAAGGCCTCAAGGTTCTCCCTAAAGATGCCAAGATAGAACATTAGAATGCAAAGAAGGAACAAAATATCATCCAAAGCATAGTTACTTGATTATGCCATTAGTATTGTAATATATAACATTGGAGACTTGCTCAAACAAAAAGCACCATTCATCACCAACAAAAGAAGAAAGAAGAAAGGGACTAATTAGTGACTTCAAAGCCGGCTCTCATCATGGAGAATTAACTCCTTGCAAACTACAAGCAAAAAGCAACTATTAAACACCATGACAAATAGCAGGCCAAGCTGGTTTTACCATGCATATGGTTGTGCAAACAAATTCGAACAATAATAGCTTATATAAAAGTAGTAACCTTCTTCCATCTAGGAGATTCTTGGTTGAGTTTTGATGTTCAAACTGAATACAATGAGCTATCTTTCTAGGTTGGCTCCATGACTGTTACTAAATTATCCCAAAAAATAGAAAAATTTCCTAAGTAGCTCCTTGATGGAAACTAAAATACCCCAAATGGCAGAAGAGACAGCTTTTGTTTATCACATCCATGTTATACCACGGAAAGAAAGTGTGCTCATAGATTAAGAAGCATTCTGCAAATGTTTTGTCTTCAGTATCATATTTCATTAATGCATCTATTTCTTTTGCTTCATAATCTCAAGATTGACGGAAGTGCACAAGAAACTGCTCCCAGAACTATAACACAGAGAGGCTCTCAGCTGCAACAAGAACTTTCAACTATTCTGTCCCCTTTCTATCCAGTTAATTGCTTTACCTCCAATTTAGACACCAACCAAAATTTGAGTATGATATGTGGCGAATGTTTTACTTGTCCAAAGATTCGTTGCTCCCAGTTGTCTCAATCAGAATATAGAAGTTGTGGATTGAGGGAGGTAAAGGATTGCGAACACCATCCAAATGTTTCAGAACCTGTCGCATGTAACATGATAAGCATGGAAATGGAATTTAACAGAATATTAGTCAAAAAAAAAAAAGTGCAAGACACTACAAATACTGCAATACATGAAGATCAAGTATCAAGGACTTGTCTCCACCAAGCTTTGCACAACTGACTTTGTGAAGTTGAGTATAAATATAACCATGATAATTCTCCACACATTTCCTAAATACAGAAATTAAGGCCAAATGTAAGTCAATTCATTGCAAAATTAAGAGACCAGAAGGAAAGCTTACCAAACCCATTGCATCAGAGTCGAGAAACTCAAATGCAGAAAGAATTTCTCCAAGCTTCTTTTTTGCTTCCAACAAAAGTTTCTGGAGCCAAGAGGAGAATATATAAATAATAAATCAAGATTTACGTTCCTACTTTATATCACTTTCCACAATTAACATAAAATGGAATGAAAGTTAATGGTCATGGTAACTTCACCACTAAATATATCTGGGAATTTTACTCAAAATTTCCAGTGTTGATACTAGTTTTCAAATGTGAATGCAGCAAAAGATGATTTTTTTTCTGGAGAAAAATAGATATCATAGAGAAAAGGAGTCTCTCAGTTTCTAATGATTCATATTACCTGGCAGCTGGCATAATCGTCACAAGCAAGAAAAGCTATATTGACGGATGACAACTTTGGAGGCGTAAGAATTGAAACCTTTGTAACGATGCCCAAAGATCCTTCACTTCCTAAAGCACATACACAGGATGTTGAAGAAGGTAAGCATAAAATTTCATTGAAAAAGAGACAAACCATTAAAAAAAAATATTGACAACATTATTTCTCTTCACCTATAAATAGATGCTTAAGGTCATATCCAGTATTGTCTTTTCGCAAAGTCCCGAGCATGTCAAGCACAGTACCATTTGCCAAAACTGCTTCAAGACCTGAAAGAATTGTTGAAATCAGTATTTAAGACTAACATCTTTCACAGAAAGGAAACAAGTTCTTCATGATCTTTGATAAAGAAATGTTATTCACCCTTATATAGCTTAGAAAAGGAAGTCCTAAACAATAGTACAGTACCCTGGATTTCAAAGAATAGAAGCATTAATCATCCAAGCAACAGTGGTCGCTGTGCAACCTGAACAACTACGTACTTATGATTATCAACTCTACAAGCCCACATATTAAATGTAATTCATGTGTAATATACAACCAGCAGGAAGGATATTCAGTTCAAATTTAGAATTGTACATACCGCATTGATAATCTACATTAGTCAACTTAGAAAAAACAGGGACCATCTTAATCCATATTTGACTTCTAATGTGGCTAAGATAACAGCATTATACATCAACAGTAATTCTAGATGCCCAAGCAAATTCTGTATGTAAGTGTAGTATCAATATTAAAGTGGAAGCCAGGAAAAGCATTCCAAAATTCAGTAGATAACAAACAAGGGTTAAGTATATGAGAAGAATAAACAACGCTCACCGAGTACATTGCCATGAAGTGAACCATACCGCAAAAGCCGTAGCCCACCAGCATTAGTTGATACATTTCCTCCAATTTGGCAGCTTCCTTTAGCACCTAAATCTAGTGGCATAATAAATCTGAAAAGAACCAAAACTTCACTCCTATAGCTAGATGGGCAAAGAATGACTTAAATCACATATTCCAAGGCATGATCGTGAGGACCATCACCAAAAATTTGGAACAAAAACAAAATTAGATGTCTATTTCTTAAATGAGACAATATGAGAAATGAACTTCAATAAATGTCTTCTGCATTCTTAGGGAGACACAATCTTGATTAGGCAAAAATGAATAGAATAAATGATCTCATATGTTCAATTTTCAAAGAGGAAAACCACTAACTGAATAGAGGGTGAGCTGGTGAATATACCAGAAACCCTAAGGAAAGCACAATCCTATAGCAGGATTGTTTGACACTCAGTAATACGACATACACATTTTCTAACAGAATTATCACATGTACTTGAGACTAAAAGTGGAAACGGCATAACAGGGCATTATACTCATTACCAAATAGCCACCTGTTATATCAAGTAATCTACGTTTTTGCAGCCACAGAGAAGAAACAGGACAAAGCAATGAAATATTACCCTTCATTATCTAGGAAAGAACTCAGATTTTCCAATATGCATCCCGCTTCACAAACCAGGACACCACTGACCTGGAAAAGATGACAAAAGGGCAAAAGGATGGAAGTCATCTCAGCAACTAAGTCGACAACCGACATGATAATGAGTTTCTAATCCATGTCTGAAGTGCATGAATTTGAAAATTATCAAAGCCAAAATAACAAACAAAGCACAAAAACCCCGTTAACTAAAAGACAACTTAAACCATTACTATAACATTCTTTCAAAATGCAATTCGTAACATAGCCTACACATACTAATAATAAAAGCCTGGCAGAAAAATGCTTTGGTTATATATCTTCCATGAAGGAAAAGGATGAAATATCAAACTAGTGAAATTACTGTTACCTTGTCAAATGAAAGGATCTTGTTCATTGAACCAACATTGATAATCACCTGCCAGTTTCAGCACAAGAAAAGTGAGCTAAAATATTATGATGCCTGAGAATCAAAGGTTTAGGATGTCCAATATGTGGTAGCCACTAGAGTTTCTAATACCAGTAAATTGAAGTTCTTAACGCTCTCTATCTCTGGCCACTGGCTTCAAGTTGGATTAACCATAAATCAATCCTTTTTAGGACTCAAAACTTGTAAACACAGAATTATGATTAAATTGATGGTGTCGGTCTCTTGTGAATCAAATTAATAGCATGGCACTAATTTCATTAATCTGCTATAACTTATAAACTGAATGACTCGAAAAGTAAACACATTAACAACCTTAACCCTCAACCATCTCTGACTGTTTAGATATAATTTTTAACTATCAACAAATTTGTAACTTAGTTTACCATGCTTGAAGTACCATAGATGTTGCACAATGTCCACAGAAATAGACGTGTCACCACAAAATCAATGCTTAGATCCCATGCCATGTATTCCAAACTAAGTTTCCCCTCTCGAAGCAAGAAAATAATGCAACGGTAAATGGAGTCACAATATACACTATTCTCCAAGCTAAACAAGAATTATGTACCAATTGTTTATTTACCGCAGAATTCAACCTAAAAGCTTAATTCACTATAAAAGAAAAAGGAATGCGACATAATACCTCATCGAAAACCGGTACACTCCCACCCACAAGACCTGTATTTCCACCTTGAGGAACAACAGCCAGGCATCTAGAATTACAGTACTTAAGAATCTGAGAGACCTGCATACAGCAAGTCAATGACAGCTCTGAAAAAAAATATATAATAATGGCGAAAAGAAAGAAACAAGAAAAGGAAAAAATTATCAACCTCCTCAGTGGTCTTGGGCTGCAGCAGCAGCTTGCTTGAGCCTTTGTACTTGTGCATCCAATCAGTATTGGCAGAATCGAGTGCCAACTCATCCTGAACAACACCTCGATCCCCTAAAATGGTCTTGAAATAACTGATATCATCGGGGTTGATGATAGAAAACGAGGGATTCCTCTGCACTGTTGCAGCCACTGAAGAAAAACATCTGCCCTGTTTGATTCTGGTTTCACAGTAGCTGTTCGAATTAGCCCCTGAAGAACCCCTGTTAGAAAATTTGAGTATCCGGCGAGCAGTAGCTCTCCACTTCTCCATCATTTTCTCTCTCTTTTTTTGGGTACCAAAACTTCCGCTGATTACGTACGTACGTACGATGATATTGAGGTACGGAAAATTCTTAATAAATTAGCATAATCGTTACTATACTCCCGTCCGTGACTCAACCACACAGGTGGGCTGCTGCCTGCCGTTTGATCGTGTTATTTTTAGAGACGGGCTTTGTCCCCGCTTTAGCCTTGTTTGTTTGGGAGTAGAGAATTCTTTGGATTGTTCATTATTTGGAAAAGCTTTTGAAAATGTTGGTTTCTTTTAATTTGATATATATTACATTATAAAATTTGTTGTAATCCCAAAAATACGATATCCAAACTAACTAATGAGAGTGAATAAATAAAGAGATGAGAAATTTTGATAGGTTTCTCTCTCTAGTTATTTTGTTTGACTGCATAAGAAAGCTATTGATTTGTTTAGGAAAGAAATCAATTTCATTAGATATACTTATTATGATGAGGTTGACATTTCCAAATTTTACCAAAAATGTATTCTAATGTCAGTATATTTTCTTTCCCTTCTTATCACCTTTGAAGATAGGAAAGAAATCGATTTCATTAGATATACTTATTGTGATGAGGTTGATATTTCCAAATTTTACTAAAAAAGTATTCTAATGTCAGTATATTTTCTTTCCCTTCTTATCACCTTTGAAGACAAATTGTACACAACTCGAATTATTCATGCATTTTCTTGCTTTTACTTTCTGGTTGAAACTCAACAAGGCTGAGAAAAAGAATAATAATTCTTTGTTTTCTTTGATGGTTGTTTCGTATTCAACTCACCCCATATAGAGCATTGTTTTTTGGTAAGAGAAAGGAAAAGAATTTACTGGTAAAATGTAAATTTTCACATAACATCCAGCATAAATATCATATTCTTTTTGACTTTGTGACAAACAACTTAAAAAATCTTGATGTTTTCTATATTTGATAAGTTTAACAATTCAACAACTTATCAAAAATAGTTGTCAAATATAATTCGCATTCAAACAAAGTGTCAATGGAAATGAATAGTGAGTCGAACAGTTAGACCTTTATGGCTCCACCTCATAGCTCGGGAATTTGAATTCCATCAACATTCATCCCTATTCTCATTGTAATATTGTAGGATTTATATATATATATATATATATATATATATATATATATATATAAAGGATTGAGTTCATATACCTCCCCTAAGATTTGTCATAATTACACTTATCTCCTCTCAAGTTTTGAAAATTACACTTACACCCCTCTATTTATATTTTTCATAACCAAACAAATCTGTCTTGATAATATCACCCAAAAACACAAACGAAATACTTTAAAATATGCTTTTATTACTTTAAAAAAAGATAAATAAATATTAATAATTAATTAATTAATTAGTCATAAAAATGTCAAAAGTATTTATATCTTACTTCAAATTTTCAATCTTCACCAAATATCACTTATTCAAAATTCAGCTATCTAACTAATCTAAATAACATTTACTTTATCTATTAAAATTTTAAAAACAAATATATTAATAAAAAAGAGATGACCAATTTAAAAGCAATTCACGATATTTTAAGGTATTTAGGGGGTATTTGGTTTAAGGGAATCAAGGAGGGGAATGGGTATTACAAGTAATGATACCTATTGTTGATGTTTGTTAAACAACTATCACCGTCATTCAATGGGAATGATAGTGATTAATTGGGGCGTTAATGATTCCCCCCAAAATACTAGTCTATCAAACCCATTAACCCTTATTCTTAAGGGCAAAAATACACCCATTAAAAAATATATATCTTTTGAATTACCCACTCTCAATACTCTCTCTCTCTCTCTCTCTCTCTCTCTCTCTCTCTCTCTCTCTCTCTCTCTCTCTCTCTCGTCTTTTGATTTTGAATATTTTTTATTAGTATTTTATAAATCTTTTTACAAAAATTCTTTTTAATAATTTTTTATAAAAATTCTTTTGAATAAATTTTTTTACATTCAATAATTTTATAAAAAATTGTATTGAAAATCAAAGATATATAATACTCTCTATTAATATAATAAAAATGACTTTTTTTTTAAGATTATCATTTCTATAAAACTCAAATTAGAGCATGACTATATTTAAAATTGAAGAAATCTTTTTAAATTTTTTTCAAATATACAAAATAAGAAATCTAAAAAATATGTATATCATAAATTAAAATTTTAAAATTTTAAAATTTACTTGAAAGTCATTTCAGTATACCAAACAAATATTCTTATAATAATCCCCTTCAATATACCAAACAAATATTCTTATAATGATAACCATTCCATTATTAAACCAAACATGTTGGGGGTAATCATCAAAACCCATACTCATAGTAGGGTTAATGATACCCACAGTGATAGTGATTGAGGAATTTGAACCAAACGCCTCCTTAGTTAGTATTTTTGGGTTATATTATCAAAATAGATTTATTTTGTTATGAAAAATATAAATATAAGGGCATAAGTATAATTTTTAAAACTTGAGGGAGGTGATTGAAATTATGGTAAACCTCAAGGAAGGTATGTGAAATTTTCCAAAAAAAAAAAAGTGTCAATGAATACATTGCGGGTCGGATCAATATAAATTCAGGAATAAAGCTTCGGGTTATACAGCCCGTTTCTAATTCGGATTCTTTCATTTGCCCAGCCCTATCCAACTCTTCCCAGTAACAGCTCCCCCCCGCCCACTCACTCCGACCGCCAATGGCGACTGCTCTCACTTCTTCACTCTCGTCCGTCTTAAACCAACCCCACCACCACCCTTCTTTACTAATCCATCTTCCCCGTCATTGCTCCGCCGCCTTCTCCCGCCGGCTTCTCTTCCGGAACTGCCTGAAAATCTCATCAGCGTTGCCACCATCCCGTTACCACCATGTCCTAACTCCCCGGCCGTTTGGGTCACGGCGAAGGTTTGGATTTCGTTTAGGATTCGTTCGCAACTCATCATCTCATATCCCTCTTTCCCAAAAGCAAGAAATCCCGAGTCTCCACCATTTCCTGCCTAAAGCTGCTCCGACTTCCACTGCTTCCGAACCCCAAACTGAGTAAGTTTCGGATGATGCATCAGAATTTTTTTTTTCATAAATTTGGGTTTTATGTTTGTATTTAAATCCGGGTTCTGTTTTTTTGGAAGGAATTGTTCTGAAAATTTTGAGAAAGATGGAATCTTGAATTGCCATTGTAGTTATTGAATTCATTAGAGTTTGCATTTAAGTAATTAGCTCAATAGTTAGTTGCTGCTATAAAAGTACGTAAGACTTGTTAGTTTATGTGGCTGATAATCGAGCTAAGAGAGAAATTACCCCATGCAAAGTTTAATTTTCTAATGGATACTTGAGATAACTAAGGAGAAAGATTCTGATGTTGCAAATTTTGATTTTTCTAATTGAGATTTAAAATAATTAAGGAAAAAGATTCTGATGTTGGAATAAAATTCATTGGCATTGAGATCATCTAGTGTCTCCTTTAGCAACTCTTGTGTGCTTAACATTGAGATTATATAGCCTTTGCCTTATTGATGCTTTCCGGTTTTGATGTCGTGATAGCAGTAGTTGCATATCTTAGTGCTGCATGTTGATTTTTTTTTTTTTGTTTTGTTTGGGGGGGGGGGGGGGGGGCTACAGATGGGTAGCTTCTGAAATTAGTGCAGTTGGATGATTGTGCATAATAAAAGAATTCCTTAAAGAAACATGATTGAAGGTGTTGTCTTGTTGATAGTGCAGTTTCTAAGAGGGAGCAGTCACAAGTTTATGTTATCTTAATCCAACATGTAGAGATGGCTTTTCCATGGGTTTAAGCTTTCCTTTTGTTTGACAAGGATTGAGTTTAAGTTTAGTCTTATATTCTTTAATTTGTTAATTTGAAACGTATTGAAACTTTGTGTACCTTTTACAGATGACTTCTCTGACTCCAAGTAAATGGATATCATTGTTATTCCTTTTGTTGTTTTTTTGTTTTCCCCTAGCTCAATAGCGTCTTCCGAAGTTCTTCCGAGAGGTCGCATTTATCAAGAAACGTATGGATGTCAGATGAATGTCAATGATATGGAGATTGTCTTGTCTATCATGAAGAAAGCTGGCTACAGTGAAGTGGTGGAAGTTCCTGAGAGTGCAGAGATAATATTTGTCAATACTTGTGCAATTAGGGAAAATGCAGAACATAAGGTGTGGCAGAGGCTCAATTATTTTTGGTTTCTCAAGAGGCATTGGAAGAGCAATGTTGCCATTGGACGGTCACAATCCTTGCATCCTCCGAAAGTAGTTGTGCTGGGGTGTATGGCTGAGAGGTTGAAGGAGAAGATATTAGATGCAGATAAGATGGTTGATGTCGTTTGTGGACCTGATGCTTATAGAGACCTGCCACGCCTATTGGAAGAGGTAGACTCTGGTCAAAAAGGGATCAACACTCTACTCTCACTAGAAGAAACTTATGCTGATATTAATCCTGTTCGTATCTCTAAAAATTCAATCAGTGCTTTTGTCTCAATTATGAGAGGTTGCAATAATATGTGCTCCTTTTGCATTGTTCCTTTCACCAGAGGCAGAGAGAGATCTCGGCCAGTGGATTCCATTGTCAGAGAGGTGGGAGAGCTTTGGAAAGAAGGTGTTAAAGAGGTGACACTTCTTGGTCAAAATGTTAACAGTTATAATGATACATCGGGGCTTGAAAAAGAAGTTGAACCAGGAGTAAACTGGAAACATAGTGAAGGTTTTTCCAGCATGTGCAAGGTTAAAAAGATGGGTTTACGTTTTGCAGATCTCTTGGATAGACTTGCTATGGAATATCCAGAGATGCGGTTTAGATTCACTTCCCCACACCCTAAAGATTTCCCAGACGAGTTGTTATATGTAATGCGAGATAGATACAATATCTGCAAAAGCATCCATTTGCCTGCACAATCAGGGAATAGTAATGTACTGGAAAGGATGCGACGGGGCTATACGCGAGAAGCATATTTAGAACTTGTGAATAAGATACGGAGCATAATTCCTGATATGGGGATAAGCAGTGATTTCATTTGTGGTGAGAGTTTATTCACATTGATTTTACTTATCTCTGGAATTATGCTTATTAGTTTTTGTTAACTGTTTTGCCTCATCTCTTCTTTGATTAACTTTCATCATAATTGCTGTTTTTGTTTCTTTTACATCTCATTCCTTGTCATTAAGTTCCTTGACTGCATCCCTAATTATCCAGTGGGATCAGTGTCAATCTTGAATCACCGGGGTTTAGTTTCATAGGTGCCATGTAATTGCCAAGCTGGCCCATGCTTTGCGGGTTGTCATTGGGCTATTAATTGTAATTGGTTATACTATTTTAGATTTTTGTTGCTTACCGAATTGTCCCCATGTAACTCTTCATGACTGTTCATTTCACGTCTGAATAATATGCTTCCTTTATGCAGGTTTTTGTGGCGAAACAGAGGAGGAGCATGAAGACACACTTAGCTTGATGAAGGCTGTCAGCTATGATATGGCATACATGTTTGCATACAGTATGAGAGAGAAAACCCATGCCCACAGGAATTATGTTGATGATGTTCCTGAAGATGTAAAGCAGAGACGGCTAACAGAGCTTATTGAAGCTTTCCGAGAGAGTACAGGTCAGTGCTTTGACTCCCAACTTGGCAGTGTCCAACTTGTGCTAGTTGAAGGGCCAAATAAGAGAGCTTCCGACACACAGCTTATTGGCAAGAGTGATAGAGGCCACAGGGTATCTTTCAGAAACTTGCCTGTCCCTGATAGGGTTGAGAATGATGGTAAACGAAATCCAAGAGTTGGTGATTTTGTGGAAGTTCGTATTTCAAAATCCTCAAGAGCATCCCTCTTTGGAGAAGCACTTGCTATTACTAAACTGAGCTCGTTTTATGACACTTTACATGAAAATGCTGTTGCCTGTGCTATTAGAAATTGATCTATTTTTTTAAGATGCATCTGGTACAAATTTTTCGTCCCTCAATTAATCTACTACAAGGTAGTTTTGCTGTAATTATGGGTTTTAGTTTGATTTAGCCCTTTGAATTACTGCTGGGCCTCAGATTTAATAGATTTAATTGCTTCTTCAGCAGACGTATGGAATTTCACGACTTATATTTCCGGGGGAAATTCAATACCAAGCAATAGTTCGGGGGGCTGAAGGAAGTAAAAGAAATTTAACCTTGATTAGTTCCAGGAAGCATTGTCGTGACTTCATTGGTCTGGTTCTGCAGGACGAGTGTTTCCTGCCTTAAAATGGGAGAGTATTTCTTATGATTTTCATGTGTTCTTTGGAGTGAAAGCTGAGCTTTCTTGTGCTTCCTTCCTCCCTATCCCCACCCGATGACAGCAATGGCCAAATGCCAAGTTTATAGAATCAGAAAACGCAGGACAGCAATTCCTGGTACAACATTTTCTCATGGTCATGGGAGAGATCATCCAAGACGGTCAACAGTGACAGTAAAATGGAGCTCCTCAGAGGCAGGTAGTTATGAAAAGAGTCAAATTAGAAGATGGAATTGGGCCTTCTTTTGGTCCAGCAGTCTGCTGGGATAAATCATTCTCCAGTTCAAGTGGAGCATTGTCCGCAAGAAAATGGGCCGGTTACACCAGGTTCATATTTTCACATGTCGTGCAGTTTGAAATTAATGGTAACGCGCAGAGTCCATTGGCATTGTAATTTCTTGGTGGACTAGAGTAGGAAAAAAAAACAGACAGAGTTGGCATGGTAAGCCTCAAATACGGGGATTCTGATGCAAGTGAAAACTCTTTAGGACATTGAAATGCACGAAAATCTTTAGCGAAAACTCTGACACGTTCATCTGCTTTGCTAGAGGCCTCTCTTGTTTCCCTCGTGTAAATGCCTTGCGGAAAAATTACCTTTGTGGAGCAGCGGAGATATTTACATCCTTTAATTCCATACAACGTACTTTGTTTGACATCCTCTGTATATCTTATGTGTTGTTTCTTTACTTCCTTACTTGCCTATTTCAATGTGCTTAATATTCTGGTAAAAAAATAAGTTAACATAAAAAGCCAATACTACTATAATTTTAATTTATGTGGAAGAAACTGATTTTAAGGTGTAAATACATGCATGCAAGAGCCTTTATTTCTTATGCTAGGTACAGGAGCCTTGCTTAAAGGAAGGAACTACACCAGTGATGTTGAGTGTGACTCTGAGTTTGTGGGGTTTTATGCAGAATGAGAAGAGACTGAGGGAGCAGTGAAGAATAGATTGAAGATTGACAAGGACAGGTCAAGCAGACGAGACTTTTGAACAAGCATGTTCTCGAAAACGAAGAGCGCAGAAATTAAAGAATCCATCAAAATCCCATATTCACATCTAGTAGAAGCTTCAGTCGCCTGAGTCAGAGTCAGTAAGATTGTGTTGGTACTGTGTGTAGGAAGCACCCAATCAATATTCATACAATACATAGCCACCGAGCCAAAGGATCGGTGGTGAGGGAGCATTTCTAAAGCTCTCCCATGCTGCAGAACTTCATGCTGCAGGTTGGGAGTTTTAGTTTTACTCACAGTAGTTAGATGGTTTAAAAATTTAAAGAAGTACTTTTCTGGTACAATGGTAATTTAGTTTCTATTGGTTTCTGGTGATTCAATTGGATCATCTTCAAAAAAGTAGGTTAAGAGTACACTAAAATATTGAACGCTTAACAAAAAAAAAAAAAAATTCATACAATACATGCATGGTAGTACACAATACATCCCGGCCCGTGGGTAGTCATTAATTGTGCACCATTCTCTGATGCTCCTACCCAGGGAGGGGAGAGAGATTGAGCACTTGGATAACTATACCTTAAAGTTATTTCAGCCCATTTCTCCGCGAAGGAGAAGGTATGCCACTGTAATATCAGTCACATTGCACCACATATAATTATGATGAGTTTTTCTTATTTAATAGTCAGTGAACAAAGAGAACTCATTATATTTATGTGCTGAGATGTAATGGTTGCTTGATTAATCGATATTTCACTAGTCATATTTTACCACACATAATTATGATATCTCTTATGTGATTCGTATTGACCAACCAATATTTTTTTTTTCTGGCAAAGGCCACTAGAAACCAGAAATGGTGGAATCGGGTGCTAAGTCTGGATGTGCACATTTTATTATCTTCAGAAGAACAAAATAATTGCATATTTTTGTTAACCTTCCAACTTCTAATTTCTCCAAGGTCAAAAGGAGAAAGATAAAAGACATAAATCTAGAATATATTCGTTAGCTTTCCGTCTTTTTGGGCTCTCAATTGAAGTTCCCTTCCCCTATTCTTGAAAAGGACAATAATACCTTAGTAAAAGCTAAAAATTTGTAGTTCGTTTTACTCTTGGACCTGTTTTAATAAACTAATTCAATAATTGAATCAAAACAGAGAAAGTTTTACACGTCATATGTGTGGTTGCTATTGTATTTGCCAAATGCTTTTGACTATAAAATCTCACAATTTCTACCAAAAAGATGAGTTACGTACACCTTAATTAGGGAGGCAAATGTATTTTCTTTGAGAAGCAAGTGTTTCAATTTCTATAAGAAATTTTGTATGAGTTCTCATTACTACCAACCTTTAATTAACATTAATGTGTAAACTATAGTGGCATAGTTTGTTCACATTGAAACTATGGGCCATCACATATAAAATTAAATTTAACTTTATGCTTATTCATTATATATTGGCACTTTGGCATATATTTAGAAACGTGAATGTTGGCATCATAAATTCAAAAAAAAAAAATGTTGGCATCATTAGTGGACCTGTATATCAATTGAGTCGTGGTATAAAGATTTAACTATATGTTTTTTTTTAAAATAAGTTTTAAACATTTGGTATAAATTTAGAAATGAATTGATAAATGATTGGCATCATAATTTGGATTGATATATAATTTCTTTTTCCCCTTGAAGTGATAGAGTATCATGATTAAGCAAATTGCCCAATAAAACATACTCCTCCTAATGTCTATTGTGAGAAGCGTGGTGCTATACAAAGCCACAAGAATTCTTGAGTTTCCTTTGGATTTTGCAACTGATATTCCTGAATGAAATAGTTCCGGTTTGCAAAAGAAAGTTTCTCACGAAGGGATGGAGACGAAATAAATGAGGGATATTTTGCCAATTACTCAACCAAAATGGCCTTCTTCATTTATGGAAAAAGCAAAGCCCATAAGATCTTTCCCCATAAAACTACAGATTCACTATTTACTCCTGTCATCCAATTTTCTGAACGAGACAAATTGAACACCATACACACACACACACTCTCAACTCACGCACCAATACACCCTTTCTCTCTCTTTCTCTCTTCCCCACACCACTCGCTCTCTCTCTCTCTCTCTAGTTACGCAACGCAATTCATTCATTTCATAGCCACCAGCTAGTATAAATACAGCTGCTGCATGTGTACTCTGATACCTCTGTGGAAAAGCCAGTCTTGGAGTTCTGATTCTTTAAAGAAGTTATTTTAACTCAGAAAAAGAAGTGGAACTTGTGTACCAAAGCCTCACAAAAAACACAGACAAGTTCTTTTCTTTCTACTATATATTTTTTTTCTTTTCAGTAGCAAAAGAACTTTATATCAATAAGCATATATTTTGGTGAAAATGACATGGGTTTTGATTGCTATAGTTGTGTCAGTTGTTTGTTTGTACAAGATGATGAGAAAAAATAAGGAAGAGAGAGAAAGGAAAAATGGGATTCCTAGAGGAAGTTCAGGCTGGCCTCTTCTTGGTGAAACTCTCGACTTCATAGCTTGTGGTTACTCTTCTCGACCTGTCAGCTTCATGGAGAAACGGGCGGCCATGTAAGCCTTGTTCTTTCCTTCTTTTTAGTCTTACCATAATTTTCTGTTTTCTCTCTTTTTTTTTGTTTCCTGATTCATATGATTTACCATGGCCTTCTTTTCTTGTACCTTTATTTCCATTTTCTTCTAGAGTAAGCTATTCTTTTTGCTTTGCTGCAAATGGTAAGATTGCGGGTTCATTTTTTGGGGCACATGCAGTATGGTTTTAAGTGTTAAAAATTCGTTTTGAAGAGGATTCTTTGCAATCTCCGATGATTTGCTGGAAAGGGCAACAGCCCCGAGGTTTAATAAATGAAATTGTATGCTACAAGTTTCATACTAATATTTTATTTAGATCAACACCGTGTGAGAAAATCTTTACGTCAAAACCAGATATTTAATAAGAATCAACATGGTTTAGCTGTAAAGATTTCAATCTTTACCATAACCAAAATTTCTGATTCCCAAAAAAGAATCATAAGACAAAACTTAATTCTGATGCTTTTCGTTTTGACAATTAACAAAATTGAATGTAATGAAAAAGATTTTCAGTTACTCCAGAACTAAAATGCAGAACTTAAGATATTGTTGTAATCTAAAAGTTTCTTTAAAATTTTTTAAATGATATAGTGGCTAATAGGAAAGTTGAATAATGTAGTATTGGCTTGGCTTCCGATAGCCCTTCAATTCTAGAAAGGGAAAAGGGAACGAAATAAGACAATCACCAGACTTGTTTGGTACCTAATGTTAGAGGAGAAGTCTTCTTTTGTTACTTCCACAAACTGCTACTTTGCACAACCATTTAAAGCAACATACTTTTTTATTGTTGGATTAGATTTGGCACTTGTTTTAAATGTTGTTGTCTCCTGAATCTTCACTGTAATGCAGTGGATATTCCACAAAACCCACACTTCACAAAAGAAAGTGAACAAACATTTTTCGTGTAACCAAATTATTTGAGGCGGCTATCATTATCAATTTATCAGTGCTTTCCTTTCACGATACAAGAAATCCCACTCCTCCACTCTTCATTGATATTGTTTTTAATTAGCTTTCTTTTTTATCATGGGGAATTTTTCAAAATAGAGTAGTTTCCTTTGATATTCATCCTTTTGGGTGCCATTCTGGATTAGGACCATGTCAATTAATGCAATATTATTATCCAAGTAGCAAGTAGCAACCACCGAAGAATATCAAATAAGGTACTAATATATATTTTGCTTTTCTCTTATGCCTCAAATAATTCATTAGCTAGATGACAAAAGCAACGGTAAAACGACAAACATAAGGAAAGTCAAGAACTTGAAAATGTCAAAACAGTCCAATTTTCTTGTACCCCATTGACCTTTATGCAAAGTGTATATGGTAATTTTCTTGATATATTGGCTTTATCCTTGGTATTTGGCATTTTAAATACTCTGAAATTTTCTCTGGCTTTATTTTGCCGACAGATGATTTTCAAGAGAATTGAGATTTCAATATTCGACAAATGGTGCTTTTTTATAATTTTTATATGGAAGTGACTATACAGTTCATATTGATGGATGATCGATCATATGCTTTGATATGCATAGGTTCCACACAGCCCATGTTCACGTGTGTCTTCATTGTCATACATTGTAGTATTACCATCTATCACTCATTGCCTGTTCTATAATTGATACAGCTGCTAAAACATTAACATACATACCCTCTCTCCCACAAGACATAAATTGACCAGCTCACTTATAGGTCATCCAATCAAAGACATAGTCCAATCTTGATGTTGTCCAATTTTGAGCCCTTTGTTTAGGGATCAATTCTTATCTTAAGAAATTTTGTTAGGATTCTTGTAAAAATTAATCCAGGTTTTCTTATTCAATCCCACTATGCAAACAAAAGACTAGAAGTTTTAGTTCATATAAATAGATTGCTCTTAATAGGGGTCCATGATATTTGTTATGAAAGTTACCTGCATATGGATTTAAATAACCCCCGTTCACCGTTTTCCTTAGCTTATCAGCGTTGCATCGCTATCGGACTGCATGACCTTCTACAATTTTGAGGAAATTGTTGGACATAGACAGCTGCCTATTGATTAAGGAATTTTATGTAGTCACGCAACCATGACAAGAGATTTTTGGCTTTATTTGATGATGAAGTGCAAAATGAGAGATTTTTTGGATTTCGTATGAGTGGTGAAAATGGATGTAAAATTGTACATGTACCGTGTGGTAAATTTTTTTGTTTCTGAAAATACTACTCCTTGATGTGTATGTGATCAGGTATGGGAAGGTGTTCAGGACACATATCCTAGGCAAAGCCATAATTGTGTCAACTGACCCCAACGTGAACAAGATTGTTCTGCAGAATCATGGGAACGCTTTCATTCCTCATTATCCAAAATCCATCTCGGAATTGCTGGGCAAGTATTCAATACTACACATAAATGGACCTCTGCAGAAGAGGTTGCATGCACTCGTTGGAGGTTTCCTTAGGTCACCACAGTTCAAGGCTCAGATCACTAGAGACATAGAGAAATCCGTTAAACACGTATTCTCATCCTGGATGGAACAAGAAGATCGAAGAATTTACCTCCAAGAAGAAAGCAGAAAGGTATCTTTGCCACTTTATTCACTCAATACCACACACACATGCAAAAGCTGTTATGTGTGATTTGTGTGCGTGAACTGTACGTAGAATATATAGTGGTTGTTCTTGAATATGACTGAAGTTAAAGATTACTTCAATTAATTGCATCTTTTCTATAGGAATTAATGTATGCTTCGTTGTTTCAGATTGCATTTGAAGTCATGGTAAGAACTTTGATGAGCGTTGGCCCGGGTGAAGATTTGAACTTCTTGAGAAGAGAATTTGAAGAATATACCAAAGGCTTGATTTCTTTACCCATTAAACTTCCAGGAACGAGGTTGTATAAATCTTTGAAGGTACAAACATTCTATGCATGCATATATTATTGGATGCCCTTATCAATATATGATTAATAAAGTATTGTAGTGACAAGTCGTCTAACACTTTAAATTTAACTTAGTAATGTTGCATCATTACAACATTGTCACGTTCTTAGTACTTTAGTTACATCCATGATTATCATTATTATTCATCATACTCATAGAATTCTCAAGAAAATGTTACTCCGAATGTGATAGTTTTCACAATACTTTTTTTTTTTTTTGACACTTTTCACAATACTTTTTGATGGGTTGTATGTTTTTTGACCTTAGTCATTGGTAGGTTATGAACATAGATATTATTGTTTGGTAACGTGCTTAGGGTCCATGGCATGCAGGCAAAAGGAAGGATGTTAAAGGTGGTTAGAAGCATTCTAGAGCAAAGAAAAATGGCTGTTTTGGAGGAAAAAGAAGGAAAAGCATTGATGAATGACGTAATTGATGTATTATTGCGGGATACGTTTGAATCCGATGAGACGCAGCCACGGCTACCGTTGGATTCCATAAGTGAGAACATCGTAGAGATGATGATCCCTGGGGAAGAGAGTGTCCCGACGGCTTTGACGCTAGCAGTCAAGTTTTTAAGTGACAGCCCCGTCGTGTTAGCCCGATTGGTGGTATGTACTTTCATTGTACTGCTTAGTCTCCTTTATAATGTTGTCCAATCGACGGACAGGATTAGATATTGGATAATCCTACGGCTGGGATCATTTAAATCCACGTGCCTGCTGTGGGCCATTAAAGGTCAATCTCCACTTTAAGATTGTAGTACTGGATTGACTTTTCAAAGTCATTTTCAATCAGACACACGAGTGCCCACACGTGGGGGAATGCTCGTCGACCCCACCGTGGTCCGATGGACGTATTGTAGCCGTACGATTTTGATTGAACGGCTGTCAGCCGGTGGACCATCTTGCCATTTAAGTTTCTGGAGCTGCTCGACTGTTAGGAGTCAGCACGTAGCACTCAGCTCTGTTTCTTTTTCATTGTTTTTTTTCCTGTCAAGTTTACAACGGCCCGCCCCGGGGAAGTGGCCGCGGGTTTTTTTTTTTTTAAGTTGGAAATAGAGGTTAACCTTAAGGTACACCAAAAATTTTCCCAAGATTTCCAGCCCTCACCCCACCCTCTCCCCCACACACACATTAGTTTTTTTTTTTTCTTTTTTTAGGGATGTAAGAATGTGACGTATGAGTGCTTATGTAATTTTTTAAATTATAAAATCTATAAGTAGACTGTAGACAGGATTCATTTAAGAATTTTCAAATGGGACGAGGGTTCTTCCTAACAAAAATAATAAGAAATTGAATCTAAAATTTACCAAAACAGTCTAATCTGGAAATTTTTTTTAGGCCTTGTAATGGTAAGTGATATTCTTAGTATTGTAATTTTGAAGACTTAAAATAAATTATGTACCTAATTAGTTTAACCTTTTATCATTTGGCAGGAGGAGAACATGGAACTGATGAAGCAAAAGGCCGAGTCTGGTGATGAATATAATTGGACCGATTATGTTTCACTCTCGTTTACCCAGAATGTAAGTTGCTGAGTTGATGTATCACGGGAATGGTAGAAATCCCCCCAAACCAACACCCTTCTCCCTCGTCCCCCAACCCCCCACCACAGCAACAAAAAAAAAAAGGCGAAAAAGAAAAAACCCCCCCAACAGAACAAAAAAGAAAAAAAAAAAGGGGCCTCTTTTGACTAGCTGGAGTTTAATGCAGAGCAGTAAATTTGTCTGCTTTTCTTCTTTTGCTTACTTCAGGTGATAAGTGAAACTCTGCGAATGGCGAATATAGTGAATGCTGTTTGGAGGGAAGCTGTAAAAGATGTAAAAATTAAAGGTAAATCTTTACTTTGATGAATATGTCATTTCCCACAGGTAAGGTAGCAGGTTTTTTCGTGACAAATTCAATTAGGAAAATGCTATTCTAGGTTGGCTCAATGGGTTCTTTCACAGGTAACTTGATACCAAAAGGATGGTGTGTCTTGACATCCTTCAGTTCACTTCACATGGACGAAGCAAACTATGAAAACCCCTATGAATTTAATCCCTGCAGATGGGAGGTATGTCTTGTCCGATTATCTATCTTACCAGTTCAATACCGTCCTATTTACAACTTTCAATTATCAGAGCATAATTTCAATGTCAGCTCGTGCAAAATATCCTCATGTCAGCATGGAAACGAAACAAAAAGATTCTTTTGGTCTGGGTACTATTCTAACCAACATTATCACTATTTTGTTTGCATTGGTAGAAAACAGGAGCTTCGATTAACAGCAACACATTTACACCATTTGGCGGTGGCCAGAGGCTGTGTCCTGGTCTAGAACTGTCAAGGCTCGAAATTGCCATTTTCCTTCATCATCTTGTCACAACATACAGGTTAAATTTGATGCCCAATAAAATGTTGTTTCTTCTGTTATATTTCATCTTAAGGTGCATTTTGGCATTTCTTTGTGAAGGAAGAATGAAAAGTAACTGAAATGGAAAGTTATATGTGACGCATAAATTGACGTGGTGCTGCAGTTGCACGAAAGCATCAGTCTTGCAGTTGAGACTTGGAGAGTCACATGCGGATGCTGCTAAACTTTTAATTGTAGCACCGTGTTTCCTATTGCATTAGGTGTCTATGGTGGTGACGGGTGAACACTGAAAGTAACGGTGGCTAACATGATCTTTCATTTTCTCCTTTGCAGATGGGTGGCTGAAGATGATAACATTACCTATTTTCCATTTGTCAGAATGAAACGGAAGCTGCCGATCACCATCTCAAGGATAATGAAAGAGAGATCAAACAAAAAGGTTAGATAAGCCATAACCTAAAGCAGGGGTCGTCCCTCACAACCACAGGTCGAACCATATGACGACTATCAACTATTTCTGCCCGTAGCATATCTCCCTAAGATTAAGACCTTTAATCAAAACTGAATTTGTACTACAATTTTATAGGGTTCTTATCTTGAGTAATGACATTTATCTTTTGTTACTTGTTGGGCAAATGCCATATGGGTGCTTCATCATTGAGTTGGTTCCAGTGTCACTGTCTTTCTTTTGTTTTAAGGAGGGTTTTCTTCTCTCTGGGCCCTGATACGAAATTGAATAGTTAAGCATGCAAGTGGAGTGGGGTTATGATTTCTGACCTTACTATCGAAGCCATCATACAACGAAAATTCTTTCATTTCTGTGATAAGAATGGATGAAGGCGTATGGTGGTCCTCTACCTCGTCGAACATGTGCTCTGCTAGTACATTTGAAAATGTTTGGTAAAGAAGAACGACGCAGAGTTTCTTCTTCTCCAAACATATATTTAGTGACTGTAGATTTAACCATCATTCCTGTCTACCAATAAACCATACGTACTAGGACATTGGCATGTTTTAACCCGTGATTTAGTGTTCAGTATTGCCTGAATTGCTGGAAACTTCCGAGCGGTACATGTACAACTGAAACAGGTCGATGTTAGCAGCAAATACAAGAATAATTGTAGCTTATTTCGACCCAGTTGACTTTTTGACAAAAAAAAAAAAAAAAAAGGAAGCTTATTTCAGCACAATCATCAACATGTAATACAAGAATAATCATCAACATGTAATACAAGAATAATTGTAGCTTATTTCAGCTCAATCATCAGCATGTCTATCTCGTATCCTGCTCCTTTTGGATCTTAAGTCTAAGATTCCATTGAACTGCAGGATGGGCAAAATCACCCGCGACTGCAAAAAGGGATGATTACCTAATTACAATGCAGAACATCTAACAGTCTTTCAAGAAACGACAGACACCGCATAAAGCTCACTGGTCTCAGCACAAACGTTTGAAGACGCAATATTAATTGAGTTTTTTGTCGTTTTTCTTCTTGCAAGTAATTAGTAACAGGTAGTTAAATGAAGCATCACCAGAAGCTGTGAAGTTCATTAGCCAACTGAGGTTAAAATGAAAATCCCCAAGCTATCCTAAAACTATAGGATCTTAATAAATTATACCACTCGTAACAATATATTGAAACATCTAATAAATTCCCTTCAGCTCAGAATAACTTGTATATAAGAGTATATAAGAGTTGATGGAGCAAGCCTGAAGGAATGCTTCAAGTTTTAATAAGCCATACTAATGGTGTATATCAAGAGTTTCAATATGAAGTTTTCTGATTCCTCTGAAACAGAAGCTAATAATATGAATAGTATATCATTCACATTTTTTGGGAGTAAGAAATTTGACATGGAGACTACATATTCCAGCACCTTTCAGGGAATAAAAAACTTCCATGCAACATGGGGACAACAGATTTTTACTGCATTTTCTGAATACATTTGCAACAGGTCAGACTAGAGATGCCAAAAGCTATGCTATTCAACCTTTGAACGTTGAAGAAAGTGTGCACTGTCTGTTGAAAATCCAAAATAAAGGTAAAAAAGACTGAAAAGGAAATACAACTGTTAAGATGAAGGGTTGGTGAACTGCAACTGCAGTTGGTAAAAGACAAAGCTTACACTGAACAAGTAAAAAGCAAGGTTCAACTTCAAACTTCTTTCCGGCTAAAAAATTACCATATTGTAGAGTTTAAAAGAAACTTTGTCAAGCCATTGCTGCTGCCTTCTTCTTCTCTTCCTCAATCTGCTGAAGCTCTACCAACCTTTGTGCCCATGCCCTTTCCCTTGCAACTGCAGCCATCTTCCGCTCCACCCTCTTTATGACCTTCTTTCTTTTAGCCTCTTGTAACTGAGCTCTACGCTTCTTCTTTTCCGCCTATACATGGATCAGAACATCAGAACAGAGCAAAGCAAATGACAATTTGTAGCATGCCGAGGCCAGTATATTAAGTTATTTCTGCAAAGAAAGGAGTTGAAAATTTGGTAAAGCATAATTCTGGCAGAATTTCAAAACAGCCAAACCCAATTAGAAAAGAGTGAGAACCATTTCAGTGATAAGATACATTAGACAAGTAATCTGATTAAAAAGCTTCGGTAGTGGCACATTTTCCCGAAGATACTTAGTAGTCATTAACAAAAAATCCAGCTTCAGTCACCATATGTATAACCCATGGTTCCTTCATCCATTATTTATGACCCATAATATCTTGTTCAAATTACATTTCCATTAAAACACAAAAATGAAGCTGCTTGCCACAACAAGTGGAAATGAGAAATGCTTCTTTTACACGCTTATTCTAGAAAAACAGTTCGACTAGGCAGTATAGTATTATAATTATCAAAAGGCACTTCTCATAAATCAGTCCTATTCCTATCTGTTTCCCCAATCCACTAAATAATTCAATCATTTACCTTCATGTACTTCCCAATCAAATATTCATTTGCATTTTCAGCTATACCCCTACCACAAACAATTTTCTTTTTAAGTGCTGCCTCATTCCAAGAAATAGGATTATACCAGTTTAATCTCAGAGTTCTTCTGAACTCCTAATTCCAGAGGCTTCCCAAAAATATTAAGAAAGCAGCCCACAAAAAAAAATCAGAACTTATGATATAACTCCGAGAAACATATCCCAAGCAAATGAATAAAATCAATTCAGCTCAGATCAATCAAGTCTAAGGAACAATACAGAAAAAAATGATATTCTCGAAAAATATCAAGAAAATAAAGCTTTAAACATTACCAGTATAAACGCACGGTGCTGTTTAATCCGCTTTTTCTCCTTTCTCCTCTTCACACTTCCTTCATTGGGTTGATTCGGAAGAATTGGCTCCCCAGGCACACATTTCACCCAAGCATATGGTCCTAATTTCCACAAAATTAAACCAAAAAACACAAATTTTTAATATTCTATTTATTCTCCAATATAAAGCAATTATAATAAAGATTTCTAAAATTTGAAACTGATGGAAATATAAAACTAAATCTTCTTAAACCCTAAACCCTAGAATGAGAGAAGGGTGAAATGGAAGTGGGACAGACCTGGGGGTTTTAACTGGGCTCTTTTAAGACGAGGCTTGTCGCTGGGGCGTCGTTTGGGGTATCGGGTGTCCGTTAAGCTGTGGAAGGCGGAAGATGGCGGAGGAATGAAGGGAAGGTTCCTGTGGAAGGAACCGAAATGGTGGCGGAGATGGAGCTCTGATGCCGGGGAGGGAGAAGTGGTGGCCGGGAATCTGAAGGGAGCAAAGGCGGAGGTTGAGCGGGTTGAGAATAGAGTTCGGGAGACGGGTCGGATAATGGATCGTAGGGCTCCGAAACCCATGGTTTTACACCTGAGCTGAGGCGATGTGTGGCACGAGGTTCCTGGACTGTGGGTGTTGTATTTGATTGTCACAGCACAAGACAAAACGGTGTCGTTAAGGCGCTCTTCCCCCTCCAGTTAGAAGTACACAGCTTAAAAATAAATAAATAAAGAAGTTACAAAAAATGCAAAAATAACAGATAGAAAATTCTCAAAAAAAAAAAAAAAAGACGAAATTTCTTGCCGTTTGTGAGCTAGCAAATTAATATTACAATTTTAGATCTATCTAAGGGCTCGAGGTTTTGAATGTTAAGAATTATTTTAAGGTTTTGACTTGAGCTAACAATAGAGACGCAAAGGAAGCGATTTCATAACGTTGCCATTTTATTTTATTCTCACTGTATCTTGTTTTGAAATCTTGTTTTGAAATGATGACCCAAAGAAGTGTGTAGTTGAGTCGGGTAATACGTAAACCAGTTTTAGTGAAGGACTTTTAAAGCTTTCCCGTGGCTCTTACAGAGACGACGCCAAATACTTTTCGTGCACATAATTAGTTAAATTCCAAAGCTAGGTTGATCTCAGACCTCCAATTTGAGAACTTTCACATATTCTTTCACGGTTTCAATATAATGGAGGAAGATGCAATGTTATTTATGTTATCCTCTCGGCACTTGCATATGGTGGCAAATCCTCCAAACCAGTGTACTGAATGACATCTATAACTCAAGTATCAACGCACATTACAGGTACTGGGGATAAAAGGAGTAAAGATCCATCACTAGCACTTAAAACAATACTCCAAATGATCTAACCAAAAATAAGGAGGAGCAGGAAAAAGAAAAAAGAAGTCAGCAGTAAGCATTACAGCCTCAGCTCCAAACTTAGTTTGGATTCAGCTCGTATTTATTAAAAGTCGCTAACAATTTATCGTAGTATCTTGCACTGCTTATATCTTTGACCTCTGCTTGATCACGAAAATATACACCAGATTGATTAAACAAAGACAACAAATGGAGCAATTCCTCATTTGACAGCTTTGAAGGCCTTTTGCTCTCAACCCCTCCAGATCTTAAGACATGTACAACTTTGTCCTTAAACAAGCTTATCCTTTTCTTTGAGCCCAGTGGCAAATTAGTCTCCGTCTCGGTTTCATTTTCGTCATCTTCATCGTCATCCTCAATATTCAGCCCAATTTCCTCTCCAACATCACGGCACTCATAATCGTGGGAATTCACATCATTCTCTGACAACTTCATCAGCTCCATCAACTTCTTCTTCTTCTTAAATATCGCGCCCAGTGTCTTATTCTTCTTGCTAAAGCACATCCTTGTAAACGCCCACCACTCAATCAAATCAACGCTTGGAACATCCTCTTTGGGCCAGATCTTGATCACGGAAGAATCAATCTTGGGAACAGGGAAAAAATCCCTCTTGCTGACGTCCATAACAAACTCCACGTCCGCCATCAGCTTCACATTCGCTGCTAATCGGTTATACTCAGGTTCGCCAGGATCAGCTAACAACCTCCTGGCAAACTCTTTCTGAAGCAAAAGTGTTGCACTCCTAAACTTACTCCCTCCAAACACGAACTTGGCTACCAACCGCGACGATATCCCATAAGGAATATTAGCCACGACAAGATCAAACGGCGGAAAATCAACCTTGAGCGCATCATCGCGTATAACCTGAAAAGGCCACAAAAAGAAATGAACCAATCAGCTAAACTCTTCTCCAAAGAAGCATTATGTCAAACAGTTGATGATCATTATAACCCACAGTTAATCGCCCTTCAAACCCTCGCTCAGCGGCTTTCTTGTGAAGAATTTCCACCATACGCTTATCTATTTCAACCGCATTAACCTTCCCAGCCACTTCAAGGAGCTTAAAAGTAAGATTTCCGGTGCCGGGTCCGATTTCTAAGACGGTGTCATCGGGTTTAATATTGGATTTTCTAACAATAGTATCGAGGACTCGCGGATTAGTGAGGAGATGTTGGCCCCGGCTTTTGAATAGTTGCAAGTGTTTCTCTAAATCTTTAGCTTCGTCTTCGACTCCGGGATTGCTATCATCGAAGTAGTCACCGTCATCTTCTTTATCAGAGTCTCTAATTTTGAAACCACGGCATGATTTTGATTTCGCGCGAATTTGTTGAATAAGAAAACTTTGCCTGATATTATCTGTATTAAATTTGCTGCCAAACGACTTGTAACGATGAAGCATTTCAGGGAAAAAATTTTTTTTTTTCCCCAGTTATTCAATGAGTACTGTTTTTCAGGGAAATTAGACCGTTGGGTACTGAATGAAACTTCGAAAGCTTTCGACTTATATGTTTCCTTCGTAAGATGGGCTTAAATACACTGATGAAGCACAGTCCGTGTGGACGGATTTTTATGGACTATATTCACTACTAATTAGTGGGCTTGAAAGCCTTGGACAGATGAATGGGCTGTGAGTCCCGAGACTCTTAGATAACTGTGACATTCTTCATTCGACGCTCAACACCTCTTATTTCTTATTTTCCTTGTACATTAGATTTTTTTGTGTTTTTTTTTTTTTTTGTGTGTGTGTGCTGGGGGTAGGGTTGGGAATTACAGTATTACCTTGTGTCACGCATAATCCAACAGCAAAAATAAAAGCAATTCCAATTCCAATTCCAAGATTTACACCTATCTAATGTAGTAAGCAAACAAAGAAATATAGTTAGTACTTGATATCCAAATCTTGATTATCAAAGTAAATTCATGGAGTTCAAATTGACACATTAGGCACATTGTAATAGTATGACACTATGAACACTTTTTGAGCACAAACATTTTTATTTGATTGCTCTAACGAATAGACAGGCTGAGCTTTAAAAAAATGACAAGAATATATGAGTTGAGTTTGAAACTAGATTTGCTGGCATTCCTGAATGTGATAAACGTTAACTTGGTTTGGAAAAGACTTCTCTGAAAATAAAAGAAATGATCTTGTTATGCATTTTTATTTTTGTCAAGCATTCAACATTCTAACTTACTCCTAACTTATTTGAAGGGATGATCCAACTGGACCTGAGGGAGCCAATGCGGACTAAACTACTATTAGACCAGAGAAACACTATGATGCTGTCTCTGAATTTTTTTAACAAGAAATGATCCTGTTATGCATTATAGTACTAGTAGACATTAGCAAATCACCAAAAAAAAAAAAAAACAAAATGGAGAAAGCCTTGGATTCAGAAGGATACCAAATGTGCTCATGAGCTTGGATTCCTGCTGTCGGTGGAGGAATCAGGTAGGGATCTCCATCACCACTGATTATCCTGTTAGAGTCATGGTGGCCCAACTTTTTCTTGACTTATGGTCTCATGAGGAGGCCGTTACATCGTGGAAGCATTCAATCGTGTCATAATATAGGTCCTAAAAATTGGCCCTGTGAAAATTCAAAAAAAAAAAAAAAAAAAATTGGCTCTGTGATATTACTGGAAGTTACAAAATTCTCTCTTTTGGAGCAAACTGGAAACTGGCACTTAGCGTACGGAAATTTTTACATATATCTAGTTTACAATCTCACTTGTGAATCTAATAGTTTAAAAGAGTGTCACATAAGTATAATGATGTATGTTGAGGTAAGAAAGTGATGTAAAAATATCTATATGATTATATTATAAACTATAAGCTTCACAGATGAAGTTGTGAATCGGATTTGTATAAGAATTTTTTTGTCATTTTGGTACATTTTACACTAAACAACTTGAATGGGTGCAATAATGTAACCATTGACCATTAATTAACCATTTCTTTAGGTTTAGGCTTGGGTCACATTCTATGAGGAATATGATGGATTGAGATTGTCTATAATGTTCTTATTTCTTCACGTTCATTGCTGGGCTTTTCATTAACATGGGATATTATTAAGCTGGAACCTAAATTAACGGTTGTTCAGCTGTCCTAAGAGAAGTGGGGCACATAAACTCACCTCAATTTTGTTTAGAATCACAATCATGAATTGTATTTGGTCCAAGATTTGATTTTTCACACGGTAATTAAGCAATCCGATTGAAAAAGAACTCAGGAATATTGGTGCTTCACCAAAGACTTTGCATTTGTTTTTTTTTTTTTCTGCTTGAAAAATGATTGACTAGGAAGATTGATTAAAATAATGAAGACGAAGGGCTTTGAGAATGGCTACGAGAGTAGTTCAGATTCTCTGTCTAATTTTTTATAATGTATAATTGTGTTTAATACAAATCTACGTCATATTAATGTAAAACTATATGAAACTATTTTGTATGATTTAGTAATACGATGTAATTTTATATTATATATAATGAAATACCAAAAAAAAAAAAAAAAGACGGAAGATTTGAACAGCTACGAGTCATGAAGTCAATCACTTGGCAAAGAAACATAAGTCTAAAACAGGAATGTGAGGTAATGAATGAGCCTTGAGGATGAAGGCAAGGCAAAATTAAATTGGGGCGTGCAAGCAAATTGATATTCCTTTGCAATCGATTGTCTTTTTTTTTTCGGTTTGTTTATTTACTGTGCTTAACAACCGACTTTTATATTTATCTGTACCATCTGCCCAAGAAAAGCAAGTACAGAGAACATCATCGATGTTGTTTTTAAGCAGGCACAAGTGAACAAAACCACCCTATGCTTATAGAGTTCTTGTATTATTTGACTATTCATTCATCTTAGAATCTTAGTTATGTTCTTCGAAGCTCATCCTCTCCCAAAATTATTAAGAAAAATGAGCATAGAAATCATGTAAAGTCAAAGAAAAAGTAAAAAGAAGAGAAAAAGCAGGACCTAGATATATAGTGAAACTCAGACTGGGGTGTCTATAGATCTTTACACCTCGGAAGGAATATTACCTCTGTAAAAAAAGAGAGAATTGCTGCGGTAACTGTAACACAAATTAACGACTTTGTCCACTTCAAGCACCACCGACGGATAAACGGAATCGGTATCTCGAGGGAGAAAAAGCCCAAAAGCGTAATAACGGTTAGAAACGGCACAAAACGTTGACGACAAGTTGTTGAATTCTTGGCGGCAATTATGTATGGCCCCACCGCCTTTTGTTTTAAGTGGTCCTCCCTACATGACCACCACGCCTTTCTACTACCCTGCCACCCACATCTAGCCATTTCATTTTCGTCCTTCAAACAATTAAAAAAAAAAAAAAAGTAATGGTGTTTGAGGATCATGGCTAAATGCATTCGCTCATTCGAAACTCAAGGTGAATATTACTGCAAAAAGAACATGAATTTTTACGACTTAGCCTTGTTCTCAATAAACTTTTTTTATATAATTCTAGTTTATGATTTTTGAAAAATTTATTTTGTGATATTCTTAATTATTTTTATTATATTTTTTTATTTTTTAAGCTAAAATTAAGAATAACTGATTTTTAATTTTTTTAAAATTAATTTTTATAAAAATTAAAAATTTTTAAGAACAAGCTCTTAGTTTACTTTTCTAACAAGTAACTCATAGTTCATATACAACTCAGAGCACATGCTAGGGACAGGAATTGAGTCATTTGTTACGTTTTGTATGTTACGCTATTTAAGAGAGTGACACGTAACATATAATTGGTGAAAATCACTTTTTAGTTAGTGTAACATGAATATAATATCAAAAAAGTATAACAAAATATCCAAAACCTTACATGCTCTCTCAACCAAATGACGTGTCTAGGTATTGACACATTATGCTCCATGTTTCTTGAAAGCAAGATTCGGGAATCAAACCTAAACTTTGGCCAGATCTACTTGAGAGCTCAGGACACGGAACAATTTGATTTGTTAATGCCCACTCCATTTGACTGCCAAGTGTTAACTCAAACTTTGACTATTCTAGAGCAAGCCAATAAGGAACTTCTACCGTACGACCACTTTACAGTTACACTTTCAAGCAATAATTTGTTTGGTTTCTTGACTCAATAACCAAAATTAAAAAAAAAATTATAATAGTAATAACAAAGTGCCAAACAAATAACAACAATCTTAGAGAGAGAGAGAGAGAGAGAGAGAAAAAAAAAAAGAAGAGGGATTCATCAGTACTCTACGGTAATGAAATTTTGATTCGGAGACCAGCAAGCAACCATTGTTGTATTCCCTGGCCCATGTTGCATTTGTTTTCTTCATCTTTATTTTATTTTATCTTTTATTTTGTTTTTTTTTTTTATAAAGTCGGACAATGGGATTGCGTTGTTTAGGCAGGAGTTGAGTAAGGAACGCATTAGCTCCTCCTGTTACTTTATAAGTATACATATGCAATCATGCAAATGAAGCTTGTCTCTTGTGCATGCAAAAACATTATCTTTAAGGAAACCAGAAAAAAGGTTATCTAGAATGGGCAAAGATAAGATTGGGGGAACCAATCTGCTCAAAAGAGTTAAAGTTGCTCGATCAGCTATTATATTGCGACTTCTTAAGACACATAATGAACATTAAGAATGAGTATAGATTATGTATGTTATATACTGATTTTTTTTTTTTTTTGAGAAAACGATTAATTTAAATTTGTGCAAGATTGCCACTCTACAATAGGATTGATGGCAGAAAGAAATTCTTAAATTCAAATAAAACCATATCGTGTACATGATTTGATTGAAATTTGTAATTTTTCCTTTTGAGAAATGCGATCAAAGTTTTCACTATCAACCATTTCAACTATGATACAAACAATGGAACAATTGCTTTGGCCTTTGATCCCAAACTAATACCTTGCGAGAGGAAAAGCGGAAAGCCGAGAGGAGGAAGAGAGACAGATAGAAGAAGAGGGGGGCGGGGGGGGGGGGGGGGGGGTAAAGTTGTTTAACTGTTTATATACGGTAGGGCCTCTCCTGTATCTCAATAGACATAACAAGTGGGCAAAACATGGGTTCATAATGTCATTTTAACATAACTTTTACTTTGAACCTTTAGTTTCTTCCTGCGGGTAAAGTAGTTAGTTATATAGTACACTTTCAGTTAATTAGACAGGATGATGGAGACACTTGATTCTACCATTGCAGGCAGGCAGGTCACTGTTGTACTGCACACACTAGAACATTGCTATGATTTCGAAGCCAAGCCTCAATTACATTGATGATCATTATCTTAATTTTATCCTGTCCGCATATTTATAGAGAAACATACTATAATGCCTGTTTCCAGTAGTAGTAATTAATTAGTGTCGCCTAATATTATACAGGTTCACCTGAATTAAAGTCAAAACTGGCCGGAAAATGCCGGGTGCTGATTCTGCATAAAATTAACGGAAAATTTCGTAAATAAATAAAAAAGGATAAGCTTCGTTACAAAGCAATAGTTTTTGCCAGAAAATAGTAAGGAATTACAGTAATGTATCATCACCATAGCATCGCCTCATCACTACTATAATCTCCAGTAACAAATCTCAAAACACTAATGTATATCTACCACTCTTGCTTAAGGAAAAAAGAAAAAATGTTAGTGGTGACTCTGGTTATTGAGATTTACCCGATCTCATAGTTAGCTTGGGTTGTACAATGGTCAAAAGATCATCACCGAGTGGCTGTTTTGAAGTGATTGTCGTGACAAATTCCTTCTGACACAAAACTATAATTAACACTGCCGAGTTATGTTACCTATTCTAACAACCTACTGGACTTGTCATGCAATGCTTTTTTCTCCCCTCACTAGTGTAAATAACCCTTATTTTGAAAAATTTTAAGTGGACCGAATTTACGAATGGGGCGTAAATCCCTTGATTTAGAATTCTTTACATTAATAATGAAGTGACCACTAATGAGTCATAAAATAGATCTTGCGTGGGCTCTGCATGAACCATAGCTGATGTAAAACATTTTGGATCAAGAAATCCACGGTTCTACCCGTAGGTCTGATCCATCTAAAAAAATTTTCCTTATTCCTCTTTTACCAGGTATGTTAGCTATTACTCATTTTTACCTTCATAATCTCATCGAGCTTTTTACCTGAACTCCTCACTGATTTAAGCATCAAAGACATACTCACGTGTTTCTGACCTCCTTCTGTGTTGCCGATGACTCCGTTTGATCTAGGGGCTCGTCATTGCAAATTTGTTCATTTTTTATCAGATCAGTTACAATATAATTTTTCTTTAAAAAAAAAAGAAACTTAAAGAGTTACCTAACTCAAGTTACTACAACCCATTATCAGAAAAAGTACTGTAAATTACGAGTGCAATTATACCCGAAATTTGTGTTTGTAGTGGCCAACATGTAGAAGTAACTACTAACTAGTGAGTTGGTGGATTGGTGGAGTAGCAGATGCAGCAAGTCACGGAGTGGGACAATGAAACCACAATCTTAGGGTTCCCATTTCCCTTTTCCCCTCCCGCTCTCGACCCATTTTGGGCCACAACCTTCCGTCCTTCGCGCCGTTGAAAGCTTAGAAAAGCGTAAGAACCAAATGAGTAACAAAAAGAAGGAACCTAACTTAACATAAAGAACTGCACTAACAGGTGACATCGGCCATCCCAGGCTTTAAATTAATGTTCCTATTGGCTGTTTGTCAGAAATTAGATCGCATTATTGTTAAAGAAATAGCGATAGAGGACGATGGTCCCTGCACATTCCTAATGTTCTTTTGACCGTGGACTCCTTTCAACTAATTAAATAGATGAACAATATTATACAAATTCTTGAAAATAATAAGCTAATCTGTCTCCGTTTTGCTGGATATTCGAAACAACTGTAAGTAAATAAATGATCGTACCATTTTTTATTTGTTCTTTTCTTACAGTTTAACTTTTGTTAGCAAATTTTGTGAGTTATACTACTATACTTCTTCGACTTGCATAAATACTAAAAGGCAAAGGAAGGTAACTCAATTATACATTGTCATTGAAACTTAGACCTCGAACCAATTTACTTCCTACATTCGGAAGGCTTGCCTCAATTAGATCTGAGACTGAGAAAAGTTGTCACACGTATATCTTTATTTGATTCACCAAAAATGGTTAATTTGTGGACAATGAGGCACCAAAAAGGGGTTCAAGAAAATATATGGAGGCATAGAAATGGCCTGTCCCTTGATCACAATAGCACACCAGCTAAACAGGGACGAGATTCGACAGTGTTTCTGTCTGACAGGCAACAGCATGTGCGATGTACAAAGTGGTCAACGGGAGATATAAAACGTTTTGTAAATCATCACAAATTACTTATAAAAACGTTATAACATAGTTGTATAAAGTAGGTACGAGTCAATATATGCAAGTAAAACCAATTGTATAATCTCGGACAAAATGGCCTCTCCAATCTCTCCACCATGGCCGCGAATGAACGTTAGCAGTAATTATTGTTAGCCGATAGCAGTAATAGTAGTTGGGAAGGCTGGAGTTGTTATGAAGCATCCATGGGCAAAGACACACTAGAAAGAAAGAAAGAAAGAAAGAAAGAAGAGCGTGAAAGGGGTGAATATGATTGAGAGGCAACATCACATGGAAACGGAAGTTTAGGCCCCACACCAAAAGCACTTCCATTAATCCCAACTGCGACTGCTCTTCCATTCCGGACAAAACCGTCCAATGTCAGCATACGAGGCTTCACCATCCTCCATTTCATCTTCTTACTATTGTTTTAGAGTTTAGCAAAAGATTAAACATTAATTATGTCAAACGTCGCTTTTGTTAATCATGCAGTTTCTCTATGTGTCGGTGAGGGCTTACTGCTTAGTGCTTCAAGCAAGTTTTCCGTTGCCCAACTGTGATTTTAGAAAAAGAGTGCAAGATTAACGTTTAGGTGTAACACTTTATTGTCATGCCATGTGTCATTATTAAATGGTAAAAATGTTGTGATGACACGTATAAATATAACAACGGGGTTGTTTATGTCAGTTTTTGATCTACCACCAAATATTTTATCATTCAATCTGTATACACATTTAGACTTTGTTAAAATCGAAAAGTTGTAACTAAAATTGCTTTGATGCTTAGTTTAATTGAGTTTGTGTATTGCCAATTATAATAACTACGAATTGATCAGCAAATGTCTAAATGGATGTGATCTTAATCCATTTATGTTTAATTTCAGGTATTGTTTTCCTTTTAATTTGACCAAGTATAATAGGAGTGTATTTATTTGGTAAAATTTCATAAAACAAATGAAGCAGTGATTCTCAACTGCATCTGGAGTGTTGACAGCTAAGAAATTGAAATGTACATTGATTGGTAGATTTGCTTACTCAAACATGCCAGTAGACTAGTACTATTTGATCATGTATTATGATCTATACTAACTAACATTACACAAAGTTATCCTTCAAAAAAAGAAACAAGAATAAGCTCACGTTGCTGCATAGATTATCCTAGTTACAATGACCAACCCTAGAAGCCTGGAATCTTGATTAACGCGAAAACATATTTTTAATCAACCCTCATTTGCTTAGAAACAGTGCAAAAGCTTCTTAGATTTCCTCATTACCAATATTTAAATACTTATGTCCTGTCCATTTTTCTGTTTGTCACTCTCCTTTTTCACCTTTTCATTCATCCTTTTTATTTTTTCTTTGTTACTGTTAGTAAATGTTGACCTCATACTCGCGCAATGATGACTCTCTTGACAACTGTAAAATTACAGCTGTTAAACAGAACATCTATATATATATATATATATATTCACATGAGACATCTTTCTTGTAAATTGCTGATTTTAGTCTGGAAGTTCAGTGTTGACAGTGGTGTTGTCCATACTAGAAAAAATGGATACTTTAGCTGCTTACACTTTTTCTCACTAAGACCAACGCCACCTTGACCACACACTATCCCTCTCTGAACTTCCTGGCTTTGGAATTCCCAATTCTTTTGTTGTACTTTCAAATTCCCCTCCACCAAGAAAAATATATGCACTGATTTAAGCACAGAACCCAAGTGAAAGATAGGATTTTGGAGGTTCAATCATGGAGACTAACAAAATTCCCAAGTGGGTTTTGGTGCTTTGCATGGTGTTGTTTCTGGGTGCTGAGTTAGTCCAGTGTAGTGTGAGTTATGATAGGAAGGCAATTGTCATTAATGGGCAAAGAAGAATACTCATTTCTGGTTCTATACATTATCCCAGAAGCACTCCTGAGGTACTCAAATTTTGTAGTATAGTTTTTATGTTTCTTGAATTTTCTTGGTGAAATGATTCTGAGTTTTTGTAGTGTAATGTGTGTAGATGTGGGAGGATCTGATAAACAAGGCTAAAGATGGAGGCTTGGACGTAATTGAAACTTATGTGTTTTGGAATGTTCACGAGCCTTCCCCTGGCAATGTAGGCTGTTTTTTCAGTCTATAGTTATTATTTTTTTGAGTTTTGCTGTATTTTACTCTATATATTGCCCAAAGAGTAATTTTTCTGAAAAGTAAAATCATATTTCGTGTATGATTTCCAGTATAACTTTGAAGGTAGATATGATTTGGTGAGGTTCATAAAGACCATCCAGAGAGCAGGGCTCTATGCTCATATTCGCATTGGCCCTTATGTTTGTGCAGAATGGAATTTCGGGTACCCACTTTTTATTTCTTGAATTATATGCATACGCACACTAGAAGCCAGAGAATTTTTGGTATCTGAGAGGCCTTTACTCTTTTACTCTGACTATCTTTATTCTATTTTGTGCAGAGGATTTCCAGTTTGGTTGAAGTATGTTCCAGGCATTAGCTTCAGAACAGATAACGAGCCTTTCAAGGTCTAGCTCAATGAAGTTTCTTTTCTCTTTTCCCAGCTTTGCCCAATTTTTACATGTTCTATGTAGCAGTTGTGGTCTAAAGTCACATCTGTAAATAATAGAATCACTGATTACCACCCTACTTGTGTTGCTGGTAAACACAAAATTATGTAGTAATTCTGGTAATGAAATATCATTTTGCTGTTTTTCCTGTAAACTTAATTAAGTCAACGATTTTGGCAGATGCATATGCAGCGGTTTACTGAGAAAATTGTCGGCCTGATGAAGAGTGAAAACCTGTTCGAGACCCAGGGTGGCCCTATTATTCTCTCCCAGGTATCCTCATTATGTCTTCAGCATTTCACTTCTTTTTCTTTTTTGGGTTCTAAATCTATAATTGAAGGCAATTGGTGGTGATTGCTTACCAGGTCTGACTTTTGTGTTTCTGGTATATCGTATATTTCTAACAATCCGGCAATGCTGATCGGGTTTTAGTAATTTTAGCGAATTTTTGTTTTTGCAGATTGAGAACGAGTATGGTCCCCAAGTTAAAGTACTTGGTGCTCCTGCTCATCAGTATGTGAGTTGGGCTGCAAATATGGCAGTAGGAACGAATACAGGGGTCCCCTGGGTCATGTGCAAGGAAGAAGATGCTCCAGACCCAGTGGTAAGTTATTATGCTCTTTAGCCAATTATATTTACCAGCATTTCTAGCATTAAAGCTCGCTTTTCTTTTTTCCCATGAATTTCATGACACTTGATAAGGAACTCAAGCATTTCAATTTTAATAGAGTCAGATAATAAAATTTTCTGGTACAACTGGTCATATGTTAAGTCACATACCATGCAGAAGTTAAAATAACTGACTTTGTTACTGGCATATCTGTGGTTGGAATTTGAAACTTGGATGAAAATGTATATTTTTGCTGAAGCCTTTTGCTATTACGGTCAGCTTGAAAAACTTAAATTATTCCCCTCCATGCTGACAGATAAACACATGCAATGGATTCTATTGTGATTCTTTCACTCCCAACAAACCATACAAACCAACAATTTGGACTGAGGCTTGGAGCGGGTGGTATGTAATATCATTTTCATCTGATTCCAGTGAATTTAAATTTGCCCCATTTTGACTCGCCGTTTAAATGATATACAAGGTTTACAGAGTTTGGTGGACCAATTCACCAGAGGCCTGTCCAAGATTTGGCATTTGCGGTAGCTCGGTTCATACAGAAGGGTGGATCTTTTCTCAACTATTACATGGTTGGTCATGCTAGTAAATCATCAGAGGCTATGAGAAGCTTTCCTTTGTTATGTCTCTTAGGGTATAACATCTAAATTTTTAATATTAAATTCTTTTCTGTCAATAACAGTACCATGGAGGTACTAATTTTGGACGGTCTGCTGGTGGCCCCTTCATCACAACTAGCTATGACTACGATGCTCCACTTGATGAATATGGTGAGCATGAGAAGTATTGACCTCTCTTTTCTTGCTACTGATGCTGTATTTTTGCTAGTCCTAAGCATCACGAAAGTCAACTTCACAGTGTCAGTATTATTAATGTTATTGGTGTTAAGGGTGCTCCATTTGATGTGCATACTGACTGTTTCTTCGCTTCTTAAAGATCTTTAGTATGTTTCTCAGAATAACACTATTTACCAGAAAATAGTTACTGTTGATTTAAGAGTACGTTTTCCAGAAAATGTTGATGTGGATGACATGGAACTATAGTAGTAGCAGCCAGTAGACAAATAGGTGACTTGACTGCAGAGCCATAGGCGTATGAAAATATTATGCGTGTTCACAATACATAGTAACCAAAATGTTTGAAAACTGCACTTCAGCTGAATCCTTGGTTTTGCAACTTGATAGGGTTGATCAGGCAACCCAAATATGGTCATCTGAAAGAGCTTCATAGGGCTATTAAGCTATCAGAACGAGCTTTAGTTTCGGCAGATCCTACTGTTACCTCTTTAGGAAACCTTCAACAGGTATTTTACCTCTGCTCCTCTACCCTTGACTCCTTCACTTCAGGCAGTTCTGAATTTTGGAATTATTTACCAAACATTTGTTGTTTCCAGGCTCATATATTCTCTTCAGAAGCAGGAGATTGCGCAGCGTTTCTGGCAAACTACGACACAAATTCTGCGGCAAGAGTGATGTTCAATAACATGCATTACACTTTGCTGCCTTGGTCCATCAGTATCCTCCCCGATTGCAGAAATGTTGTTTTCAATACGGCCAAAGTATGTATAACTGAAAAACTTCAATCTTGTATCATATGCTCCAAATAAGACTATTTATCTTAGATCATGCAAAAGTTTGGGTTCTTATATTCTCCTCACCTTGTTGCCTTTGTGGAGATAGTACCTCATTTCTGCATCTCTATCACAGGTTGGAGTGCAAACATCCCAGATGGAAATGCAACCGAGTAATAGTGAAATGTTCTCATGGGAAACATTTAATGAGGATTTGACTTCTTTGGATGACAGCTCAACATTTACAGCTCCTGGACTTTTGGAGCAAATAAATGTTACTAGAGACACTACTGATTATCTTTGGTACATTACCAGGTGAGTTAATCCTTAACACCTTAACTATCTGTACATGCATTCCCGAAATCAGTGATATGGTCATCTAACTTCCGTGTCACATATTTATCCAATATATTTTTTTTGCTTGTCCCACTTTAAACTGCTTCTTGACAAATAATTTCTGTGGGTACGCAATTTTTCGCGTCTGTTTGACTTTTATGGTCCTCTTCCTATATTACCCTACATAAATTATCATGTAGGCTGAAGGGTAAAAACAATATTAGCCGGTGAATGTTTGCAGTAGTTAAGCTAGCTGTGTCCAAAACCTATTAGTTTAATGTCCTTGGTCAACTTCGTTAATTATTTATTTTACAAAATTGCTTTACCTGTGAGTTGTCTCTCCAGGCATCAAGATTCTGTTCTGTAACCACGACTATATTCCTATCTTTTCTGTAGTGTTGATATTGGTTCATCTGAATCCTTCCTGCGTGGTGGAGAGCTCCCAAGCCTCATTGTGGAGTCAACAGGTCATGCACTGCATGTCTTCATCAATGGGCAACTTTCAGGTACATGGTAACGGTCAATTCATTTCAAGAATGGGCTGATAATAAGTGATTCCCTGCATTGTGACTGGCTATGATTGCTGGCTTATGTTATACAGGTTCTGCTTATGGAACTAGGCAGAATAGGAGATTTATGTTTAAAGAAAAAGTCAATCTTCATGCCGGAACAAATAGAATTGCACTGCTCAGTGTGGCTGTAGGACTGCCAGTAAGTTATTTTCCCTCACCTTTACCATTTTAGTTGCTTGGATTTCATTGTGTCTAATAGCCCAGGAAGCAAATCATATGCATTCCCTTACAGCTTAAGTGACAGTTTCTCAAGGTAAATGGTGCTTAATCAGCCATTTAATTTAAGCTGTAAATTTCCTGCCCTTGTCTCTTGTCCCCAATGCTGAAGGCGGTTAATTAAGGCTGAATTAGTGATGGACTAAGAATCTGATAAAAGGATGAGGAAGGATCATTCAGTTTTAACTTGATAAATTCTGGAATGGAATCAAAAGCTTGAGGGTTTGCCTTCTAAAGTTGCATTCTGCATAGACCTGGAGAACTTGCTACAAATTATCTGCATAGAAGTTCACAACCAAAAGTTAATGTGGTGAAGTGAGTTTTCATCAATTTGAAGAATTTTACTGCCTATGTCTTGGCTTCTATTTTCCATGGCTTAAGTCAACCAAATTGCTTTTAATATATATGTGAATCCTTGCATCAAATTAACACAAACGGTACAATATACCTTTCAAATCAAATCTGCTGATTCTCAGACACGCATGGGTGATGATGTTTTATTTGATCAATTAAATTCATCTAGTAGCTTCAACTAAAAGGGCACACCTAAGGTAATGTGCACTTGGCATTTCTAATAATCAACTGCTAAAACATTGCTTGTTCTTGTGTCACTTAGTGCAACCAGTAAGTGGACAATTAGAGCAATGTGATTGGATTGAATGTATAAAGCTACTGACCTCCTCAAGGGAACTCATTTTAATTGTTTAATATAAGAGCACAGGAAAAAGACTGAATATGTCCCTGCATTGTGGCCTACAATTGACAAAAAATGATTCAGACTTGCTTTCAGTAAGATCATGATATCTTCTCTCAATTGCAGTGTCTCTTTGTTTTGTAGAATGTTGGAGGACACTTTGAGACATGGAACACTGGGGTACTAGGTCCTGTGGCGTTGCATGGTCTTGACCAGGGAAAATGGGACTTGTCTTGGACGAAATGGACCTATCAGGTTCAATATCTCACGTCTCTGCTTCTGCTTCTGCTTCTTAACAGTTCTTTTTAGTTGAGGAAACTTCATCTCATGGATTTGTCCTCAACAGGTGGGGCTTAAGGGAGAAGCTATGAATCTTGTTTCTCCAACTGGTATTTCCTCTGTAGAATGGATGCAAGGTTCATTGATTGCTCAAAAGCAGCAACCATTAACTTGGCATAAGGTAAATTTAGTGCTTGTTTACACAACAAATTTAAGCATCTGTGCAAACAGAACATATACAGAACTAAATTATCTTTTGCAATATCACAGGCTTATTTTAACGCACCTGATGGAGATGAACCGTTGGCTCTGGACATGAGCAGTATGGGCAAAGGCCAAGTGTGGATTAATGGCCAGAGTCTAGGAAGATACTGGACTGCATATGCCGCTGGTAATTGTAATGAATGCAGTTATGCTGGCACTTTCCGTCCTCCAAAGTGCCAGCTCGGCTGTGGTCAACCAACTCAGCGATGGTAAACCTCCACTGTCACCTGCAAGAAAAATGTCATTTAAAATTATGCAGATATGGTTTACTAAAAATGAAAAATTTCCAGTGCTTCCTTATTAACCACTGGAGCTTCGTTCCAGGTACCATGTGCCTAGGTCTTGGCTGAAACCGACGCAGAATCTTGTGGTGCTTTTTGAAGAACTTGGAGGAGATCCGACAAGAATTTCTCTTGTGAAGCGGTCCGTGAGCTCTGTTTGCGCAGATGTAACAGAATATCACCCTACCATTAAAAATTGGCATATTGAAAGCTATGGAAGATCAGAAGAATTTCACAAACCCAAAGTTCACCTACGCTGTGCGCCTGGCCAATCTATTTCCTCAATCAAGTTTGCAAGCTTTGGAACTCCTATGGGAACTTGTGGGAGCTTCCAGCAGGGAACATGCCATGCTCCTACATCATATACCACACTAGAGAAGGTATTTAAAATATCTTTTATTATTTTAGCTACACAAACAAATAATCTAAGATTGATTTGAAGCCTCTTATTTCTCGCTGGATATATGCAGAAGTGCGTAGGGCGACAAAGATGCTCTGTTGCCATTTCAAATAGTAACTTTGGACAGGATCCATGCCCCAAGGTGTTGAAGCGGTTGTCAGTAGAAGCAGTTTGTTCTCCTATGGATTCTACAGTCACTCGACACAATTAATCAGGCTCATAGCCAAAAAAGGAGCAAATATGCACCTATAACTTTACCTGCATGCTACAAAAAGTGAGAAAATAGAATAGTAGTTGTAATTCACAGTTAGTTGATAGTTAATTGATGTATTTTCGTCATTAAGGATGAGATTTCCCCCGCATTTATTGTGAAAAATTAGGTAGTAAGCAATTCTAGGTAAGCAAGCTGATAGTCTCCTGAAGCTCTGAAGTGAGAGTCTCGCAGGGGTTTCAGCCCTGATCGCTTTCCTCTTTTAGCTGGAAGGGAATCAGGTAGCTGCTTGTTACATTTGTCGTGTTGTTTCGTTTGTTCGTGACACTGGGGAATGTTTTAACCCCAACTCGTAGGTTCATGTTAGGAATGGATCCTGGTATGGCCTTTTCTGTTCTTTCTGGTTGTTCCTCTGTGCAGTTCTTCAAGACTACTGGATATCAGTATTGTGTTTTTACAATCTCAGATTTTATAATGAGCCTCTCATATCTGATCAGTCCAATTTTTTCATGGCATATTGGGCACAACCAACCAATGTTCTCATGGCATATGTGCACAACAAACCACGGAACTTTGCTAACATCTAAAGAAACCTAATTCTAGCATATTAGGCAAAATAAGCTTCAACAGCTTGTTTATAATATATAGACTCGCCAAACATAAACCCCAGTATATGACATAAACCAAAGCATAATTTTTGAAGTCACGGTGACATATAGCTAGCATGTATAAGGCTAATTGCCTCTTTACGATAAGGAACAACACATTAGGCAATTACACTAGCAGTATCCATGTGCTTAGCAATAGTCTGCTGCAGCTCCTCTTTGTTTGCTCCAACAACCTTGTCCACAATTTTCCCTTCCTTGAGGAACATGAAAGTTGGCATTGCCTCCACTGCCCAGTCTTGAGCAACAGACTGCAACAAGAAAGTACATGATCGATAATACTTAATGTCTTGTGGGAAATAGAAGTCCCCTTAATTCAGGTTCGCAAGAGACTATAGTACTATAAAATACAACAGTTGTACATTGTGTAAAAAGAAGGTTCAAAACATCCAGGTAAGATGTGTTTCTTGTACCTGTAATTCATCCACATCCACCTTTATAAAGGTGACAGTGGGCAGTTTCTTTGCCAATTCTGCCAAGAATGGAGCAATGATGCGACAAGGTCCACACCATGAAGCAGTAAAATCAACAACTATCTGCACATTTCAGAGTAATCAGTATACATACCAAGAAAACACAATTGCAGGATTAAATCAAAATTCTCTAATATTGCCGATTAGCATTTGCAAAAAAGATGGCTATAATTATGTGTATTGCCTCTTAGGCAGGAGAATGCAGTATATCCTATTACACAAAGTACAATGTTATTTTGATTCTTAAATGAAAGTTATGCATATACTCAGCAAATTATTTTAGAGGTAGAAGACAAATGGACTCTGGTTGGTTACCCTTAAAACATCTATTTACTCAACTCAAAGAAACAACAAATTGCACAATAAATCTTCCTCTGAATAACAAAATTTAGCCAAACTCATGGGTAATATCCATTACAATTACAAACTTAAAAGGTCTTATCTCCTACAACTCCAGCCAATTATTTTTTTTTTAAAAACAAAAAAGGAATTGGTATAACTAATGAAATTCATCATATTGTACCTTCTTAACCTGCAGGAAATATAGCAAATCTACATAATATACATAGCCAAATGACAGCATAACAAGACCATTTATCGACTAAAACAATTAATAAATATCCAAAATTACCCGAAGCAAAAGATTTCAATAACATAAAGAATTATGCTAGTAATTGAGACAAGAAAAGAAAAACCTGATCAAAACCGAAAATTCAAGTGTAAAACATAATTGAGTCAAATAAAAGTATACAACCATGCATAAAAAATCTGATCAACTCTTCAAATGGGATCCGTAATTCTCACCAAAATAAAACAATAAAGAAAACACAGAACAACAATCACGAACAAATACGCAACAATAAATAATCCAAATCACGCCTTATAAAATCGTGTAATTATTTCTAACCCAAAGAAAAAAGGATAAAGAAAAAAAGATACCAGCTTTTTGGAGTCGTTTCCCTTCTCGAGCTGCTCCGTCCAGGCATCAACAGTGTGGCAGCTAATCACTTGTCCTTCTTCAGCCATCTTTTTTTTCTGCAAGTTCTCTCTCTCTCTCTCTCTGATGTTGTTTTTTCTGTTTTTCTGGAAAAACCAGTCTCTCTCTCCTCTTTATCTTTCTTTTATGCTTATCAAACAAGAAACGTTACGCAATTAACTAGGGAGAGAAGGGTAGGAGAAGCGGCTGAGATTATGGACTAATTACCAGTTTGCCATTGAGTTAAGGATATTGCCAAAAGATTTTGATTTCGGAGATCCCTATGCGGCGCCAGCTGCGCGTAAGAGGAAAGAAATATACGACGAGGAGATCCTCATGGTTTCCCTTCTATTTCCTAATCATCCAGAGCGTCCAATTATACGGTTGTTGATCCAACGGTTACCGGCAGATTTTACTTTTTGTAATTAGCGAAAACATAATTAAATAAATTTGATCCACCGAGCTAAAGATATAATCAATAATGTTGGTTGATTTTTCTCAAAATGAAGTGTTTTTCTTAACTTAATATTGAGCAAATTTCGGTTCTCTTATATTGCGGATGACATAATAAATGTTCTTAAATGCTAAGTATCATTTTAAGTGTTTTTTTTTTTATTTTTAAGATCAGTATTATTTTAACTGTCAGTACAATGTTTTTTTTTTTTTATGTAAGTGCGAAGCGAACCAATGTTTGATTTATAATACTGTAACAAGCTTTTTGTGCATTGTTATTGTTATTGGTTTCTAACTAAGAACAAGAGATCCTTTCAAACTTTGGTAAAGATGCTCTGTCATCCATCGAGCTCAAGACAAGAAGCTAAAATAAGAAGAAAAAGAAGAAAAAAGAGATGCTTCAAGGCTGTCCAACTACCTTTTGGTTTTCATATTTCGTCCAGGTCTTCTTCCTTTTTTTTTTTTGAAATGCAAATAAACATAAGCATTAATATGAGAAAAGGTTACACAAACGTTAGAGATTTGGCAAGCTCGTGAGCTAGCTTAATCTCTGAGCGTTTAACTTTTACAATAAAACAAGAAGAAAAATACATTATCAAACTACTGATATCAAAATATATGGTATGCAGAATATATGGAATGTTGTCTATGCTACGAAGGCCCTGAATAAGTTGTAGACAATCGGTTTTCAAAATAAGATTTTGAAAACCTTTAGAGATTGCCAATGAAACCGCATGTAGACAAGCAACTGACTCACAGTGAAGAGCTGATGAGAATTCCGTGTTGATTGCCAATTCAAGAAGATTTAGCCTTTGATAGTTTTGACACACAATGCCTATAGCAGATTGGCCTGTGTGAGCATTATATGACCCATAAAAAAGGATTGTAATGCGAGCTGGATTTCGTAGCTGTGGAGTATGGTCCCAAGCTTGCAGGATGAGATTATAATTGTTGACGTAAACATTTTTATGTAAATCCGGTGATGATAACGAATTCGGGAGAGTGATATGTTCATCGGAGAGAATGATCTCAGCATAGGTCCTTTGAGCATGTTGAATAACTTCTATTGGTACAAAAACCTCATTGTTCCAAATGAAGCTATTCCTGGCTTTCCATATACTCCATAAGATGGAAAATAACTGTATAGATAGATTTATGTCTTTCACACGTTGAAACCATTTTGTGACCCAATCATACATTGATTCTTTCTCTCCGGAATCGAAATCAAGACCCAGAGATGAGATCCTCCAGGTGAGTTTAGATAGGGGACATTCAAAAAAGAGGTGTTCGACTGATTCTTCATGGTCGCCACATCTTAGACAAATGGGTTGGGAGATGATTCCCCTTCTGAATAATGCTTGCATATTAGGACAGGCATTCTGCAAGAGTCTCCAAACAAAGAACTGATATTTTGAGGGGATTTTTAAAGACCATAATGATTTGAAAATGGGGATGTTATCCCCTTGCGAGGGCTTACTGCTTGATGGACTTCGCTGCATATGTAAATTAGTCGCTAAGTAATAAGCAGATTTCACAGAGTAGCAACCATTCTTTTCAAGGCTCCATACTTGTTTGTCTGCTTGCGGGGTGATCGGGATATGCATGGATGATATAGCTTTTACAATATCTGGTGGGAATAGAACTGACAAAAGTAGAGCTCGCCAATGTTTCCTTTCGTCATACAAATCTTTGACTTTGAGAGCCAAACCTACGTGGATATTATGTCGTAGAGGGTTTGGTTTGTTTGGAATCCAGTCCTCGGATATATGAATATTATCTCCATTTCCAAGCCTCCACTTCAACCCATGTTTCAAAAGATCTCGTCCCCAGAGTATACTTCTCCAACCCCAAGTAGCTGAGCTAATGGGCTTAACCTTCATAAAAGATTGTTTAGAGCAGTATTTTTGTAGGAACAATCTGCTAATGAGAGATTCTTTGTCAGAAAAAATTTTCCATGCTATTTTTCCTAAGAAGGCCTGATTTAAGGCAACTATGGATCGAAGACCCAAACCCCCCAAGAATTTCGATCGACAAACCAAGTTTCAGGATTTCCAGTGAATTCCTCCACTCTCCTGATCACCCTTCCAGATGAAATGAGATATTTTCTGATCTATATGTTTGGAGATGGAAATCGGTAGTTTGAAGACTCCTAGTGTGTACTGAGATATCATCGATAGTGCATGCTTGGCTAGGATTACTTTACCTATTACAGAGAGGTGAGAGAGTTTGTACCGTGAGATTTTCTGTATGATCTTGTTTCTAATATGACTGAAGATAGAAGCTTTTGATTGAGTAAAGTCAAGATTCAAGCCCAAATAAGTGCCAATATGATGATGGATAGGAATTCCCAGAATAGAAGAAATTTCTAAAGAAGTCATGGACGCGGTATTAGGACTGAATACCATGAGGGATTTGGTGTAATTGATTTGCTGCCCTGACAATGTGGAGTAGGAATGGAGTACCTGCGATAGCTTTTGGGCCGCCTCATTCTTAACTTCCATGAATAGCAAGCAGTCATCAGCAAACATTAAGTGCGAGACTGCCAATCCATTCCTTGATAAGGATATCCCTTTACAAAGCTTCATTTGATCAAGTCCGGTCAAAACAGACGAAAGTACTTGCTAGCAAATAATAAAGGGATATGGAGACAATGGGCAGCCCTAACGTAGACCACGTCTGATGTTGAAGGACTGTGTATTATGGCCATTAATTGAAATAGCAATTGAAGCAGATGAAACACAATTCCTTATTATCAAAACCCATTTCTCAGAGAAGTCCATCTTCCTCAGGACATGAAATAGAAAATCCCAGGAAACCCGATCAAAAGCTTTACTCATATCGAGTTTAATAGCTGTTAAAGATTTGTTTCCCTTCTTACGTCGGCGTATGAGTTCCAAAAACTCATTTGCAATGAGAATATTGTCAGATATAGATCTATTCGAAATAAAAGCATTCTGATTTGTAGATATCAAGTGAGGGACTACATTCTTTAAACGATTTGCCACCGCCTTACTGATGATTTTATAAATGACATTGCAAAGACTTATAGGTCTAAAGTGAGAGAGTTTGGATGGATGCTGTACTTTGGGGATCAAAATGACTCTGGTGGAGTTGAGTTCGTGCATCGGCAAATTGTTGTTAAGATAATCCAGAGATATCTTAACTATTGACTCTCCTACAATGTCCCAGTAATGCTGGTAAAAACCTGCAGGAAAACCATCCGAACTTGGGGACTTCCACTTATCCATCATAAAGAGAGCGGTCTGGACCTCTGATGCTCTAAAGGGAAGGTCTAATTCTTCTTCCTGATTCTTAGACAACTTACTGTGCAGGTGAACCAAAAAAGCTTCACATTCATCAAAATCTTGATGTGTGGGTAAAGAAATGTTTGTTACCTGATACAAGTCTTGAAAGAACTCAGTAGCATAATTCAGCATCTCCTCTTGATCCTGTATCCAGTGACCACCATCCTCAGTTTGTAGTTGTGTAATGAAATTTGATGCCTGTTTCTTAGAGGCCCAGGTGTGAAAAAACTTAGTGTTCTTATCCCCGTTCTTTAACCATGATATTTTGGATCGTTGTTTCCAATAATCATCTTTACACTTAAGTAAATAGTCCAAGTGATGTCTTAAAGATCTGTCTTTCCTTGCATTTGAAAGCATACGGGAGGATTGCTGAAGTCTTTGCAGCTGTTGGCAGGTTTGTTGAATTCGAGATTCGAGATTGCCATAAGATTGTTGGCTCCAATTGCACAGGTGAAGATGTAAACAATGCAGTGTTTGATTAAAATTGGAAAAGGTAGTCTGGGCAGAATGTGTTGTATCTTTCCAAACTCTGGATACGATTTGTTTGCAAGCCATATCACGAGCCCAGAATGATTCGAACCTGTGAAGACGTCTGCTAGGGCAGAAAGCAAAATGAGTATCAACTAGCATAGGTCCATGATCCGATCTCATGATCGGTAAATTTCGAAGTTTTGCTTTGGGAAAATTATGAAGCCATAATTGGTTGGCAAAAGCTCTGTCCAACCGTTCGTACACTGTCTGAATTCATGCGATTGTTTGTCCACGTGAACCAGCTACCCAATTGGGGCAACTCATGTAAACCGAGGTCGTAGATGAAAATTTTCAAGTCTGTGGAACCCATGTAAGATTGATTTTTAAAGGAGCATTTGTCGTGGTGATTTAACACCTGATTAAAATCTCCCGCTATTAAGGCAGGGACTGGGTAGTCCGGGAAATGAAATGCAATTGAGTTCCATATGGGACGACGCAATTTTAACACAGGATGCCCATACAACAAAAAAAGATACCACATTATATTATATTCTTCCTTAACCTACAGACAAAAGTAATGCTGGGATTGCACCAAAACAGATATTGACAAACTACTGGACCAAGCCACACATAAGCCACCTGATTTACCTACAGGCGGTACGAGTTCCCAGCACTCATAGCACGATGATTTCAGCCATTTCTCCATGCATCTACTGGACTGTTTGGTTTCCATGAGAAACAGCACATCTGGCTTGTAAGTTTGGGTCAGGATACGAAGTTGTTGAATTGTGAGAGGGTGACCCATCCCCCTACAATTCCAACATAAAAGTCTCATGGCTGCGGAGGAGGTTGTTGAGGAACAACCTCCTGAAATCCATTTGATGTAACACAGAGAGTAACAACTTCTGCAAAACGAGTGGCTAGAAAGGATGCCTCCATGATTCGATGATGATGATCTGCGTTTTCTATCTGCAGGGTTAGACGAGCTTCTTGGCCTTGTTGAAAAGTAGAAGTGTTTTGAGCGTGATATAGCTTCCTCTTCTGAAAACTCATGACTTCAATTTGTTTAATGATTTTCCTTTTGTGCGCTTTGGGTATCCGCGGATTTAGTAAGCCTGTGGAAGATCCCCCCAACGAACTGCACGACGGTTTACAATGGAATGCAATTCATCCTGCTTCCAGCTAGAGAGGTTGAGATCAGCATCGTCATCAGATGAAGAACTTTCTGAAGCAGAGTAAGATGTGCCTGGTGAGTGCATGTGTGAACTTGCAGATGCTCTAGATGATCTCTGAAAACTTTTAATAGCATATCTTACCTTGTTGGGCTGACAATAACAACTTCATTTGTATTTTTTAAAGGAAACATTATTAGACGTTGTAAGCGTATCAATTGATTGCTACACTTGCCATCTATGTGTGACACATTAATTGGTTTATTTAAATTAAGGGTCATTGCATTTTGAGGAATACTTTTCAATTAACGTCAGCTGGTTGCCAACTTAAATCACATTAGTTGACAAAAAGATTTCATCTATGAAAATGGTAAAACATGACGAGAAGTGAGCAAAATTCAATTTAAAAGCTAGTTTAAAGCTACCTTTATAATTATAAGAGAAAAAGAAAGTTGCGTACATAATTCCAAATCGAACTCGAAGTTTTCCAAAAAGACTCCCTCATAGAAAACAATAACGCAGTAAATCTGATGGAGGCACACACCCCCGCTCCAGGAGGGGGGTTTGTAAATTTCCTTTCGCCATCTTGTGTACAAGCACAGAGATAAATATATGACCAAAATCTCACTACAGGTTGCTCTCTAAAGAATCATAGCATGTAATCATAGTCTCGGCAAACAATATACCATGTATAACCGCTGACCAAAAACTCTTCAAACTGCAAGAAAGAAGAATGCTGGAGAGCAAATTGCACTATGCTTTTATCTGCAGAACTTTGAGAAAAATGAATACATAGTAATCTAAATAGAAGCAATATCCACTTTTTCTTCATTTTGTCCAGTGTGTTTCCCTTTCAGGAACATCTAATCTAGAAAGCTGCAGTGAATGGAACACCTCAAAACAGATACCAATTGACTTTGGCTCAGTGAGTTCATAAAGAATGGCAAGAAATGTTCAAAAATTAGCAAACCTGGACGGTCTGGAAAACGTCAAGGTTCAGGTAGAAAGACAAAATTCCAAAATGTTACACAGCAAACAAGCTCCTTATCCCAAGATTTCATTATCACCAAAATCTGTACACCAAACTAAAGAAAAAAGAAGAATTACGCCTTCTAAGATCAGAAGCCACCAGTGTCTTTTGTTGAGTGGGAAAGAACAAAACGGCAACACTTCTAATCTGGTAAAAGCTGACTTGAGAAAGAAAAACACCCCATTAAGTGAGGAGACAAGAAAGTATTCCCCCCTTACAAGGCTTAGACAATTCGGACATGACAGGGTTAAAAATGCATTTCTCAAAAGCGGTATTGCAACAAAATTAATCTTTCTTAAAAAATAAAGAGTAAAAGACTTTGCGAAACAATGTCCAAATATCTGTTCCAACTTGCACTGTTTCTATTCCTACTTGTACAGGTGATGCGCACAACAGCACCAGGTGTAAATCCAATCCATAATACCAACACTACCTTGCTTAAGGAGAACTCAATGAGGAAGTGTTATTAACTTGCTCAGATTCTTGCAATTTAACTACGGTGTCAAGCAGGTGTGCAAATACTGAAACAATTATCCTCAGTCTACACAAAGACACGTGCTAAGAAGATAATCGTCCCTTATGTTAACCAAAAATTTCACCAACAAGACACGTGTTAAGAAGATAATCATCCTCTATGTTAGCCAAAAAATTCACTAACATCATATTGGTATCTTACATTTGTTAAAAGAAAATTCTTGCCGGAGGGAAAATCTAATAGCAGGAATACAAAGATTTTTACAAAGGATACAATCAAATAAAAAGGAAACTACAAGTAAATTAACTTCTTGAAGCAATAAGTACCAACAACGAACCAACCTATGAGAAGAAAAATGAAGACTGCCAAACAAGTGATGAAAGTTGTTCCTCCAAAGATAATTCCTAGACCAAAAACTACGAGAAATGGTAGATAGGATTTCACAATGGATGATTTACTCACCCATTTTCCATTTAAGAAAATAAAAATAGCCAGGTTTACCACATTCCATCCACCAGCCCGAAACTTCAGTCTGTTTAAACAATTGGCTACAAATGAGTGGCAATTGCAAGTCAAAAGGTTGTAAGATTGGTGCTGAAATTCTTGTGTGCTCTTATGCAAGATTTCATCCCATGTCAGCACACCTCTTCCAGGCTCATCATGTTCATATCCATCTTCGTTCCCATATGCATCAGAATACTGGACATAACCGCACTGACAATTATGATTAAGTACAAAACAAAGTTACAAGACGTTCAAAAGCAACTAGCAACTAGCTATACAGAAAGCTCATGCAATCGCATTGCTGAATCACTAATATAGAAGCTGCAGTAAGAAATCAAATACTGCAGATAGAGTTACAGAGCTTAGAGCCCTGTAAATCTCATTCTCGTCGAAGGTGTAACAGACAGTTATGAAGAGCTCCCTCAGTAGATGTGCCAGAAGCTGTTCCCACCATTTAGTCAGAGACAAAAAATATGCAGAACACCATTTGTTGCAAGTAATATTTCTCAGTTCCAAAACTAATACTGTAAGCGTACCTGTTCTTTGCCTATCTGGAAATAGCATGTGGGTGCCCCAAATGCAAAATTGTCCACACAAACATAATTGGGCCCTGCAAAGTCCAAGATAACTCCATCTTCTCTACAAATCCCTAGGTGGCCTATGAAAGGAATAAACCACGATAAGACAGGAAGGGGTGTCCACACTATGCAGCATGGAAATCTAGCTCTTTTTGGATCAACTTCCATGCTTTCAGATGCATTTTCTTCAATTGTCAGTGTGTGATGAGGTTGTGAATTTGGTTCCATTACCAAAGCTGCAAAACGTTAGACTGCAAGAAATGAAAAAATGCTCCCAAAATTTTGAGTTAATCAAATTATTGAATTGTCATGTATAAAACCATTTTCACATCAATTAATAAATTTGCAAGTTTCCTAGCAAAACCCCGCCAAAAAAAAAAATTTGCATGTTCAACAGCCATATGCATCTTACGTGCAACTGCAGGCAGTAATAACTCCATAACCTAGTGGTTACAAGGCAGCAGCTGTACATTGTTTATTGGGTATGTATTAAGCATATTTCAAAATAGTTAGAGGCATTGCATATAATTTTATTTAACAAAACCAAATTCTATGATAGCCTAGAGAACGATAATCAACTGATGACTCTTAAAGTACCAACATGATTTGGTTCAAAAAAAAAAAATAGTACCAACATGATACCATCAATTTTATGTAATGCTCACGTCAATTTCATTATTTTCGTCTAAAACTAAGTAAAACAGACTAAATATTTCAATCTCACTACATTAGTATTACAACTAAAGCAAATGGCAGCTCAACTTATAAACTTGTCTAATGTTACTCACAGCCCCATTTTAGTTACATCATATTCCTTCTTTTCCATAAGCTTCATGTCCAAATCATTTTTTTTTCTTTTTAAAAGAATCAGAATAAGAGAATAAAATAAAACGGCCTCATATATTTACAGAACCCAGAACTCAGAAACCAATACAAAACATGGTCATTTAGATTCTATACTAGGCTGCCAAAACTGCAAAATTTTGCCAAAAAACTCAATAACCAATCCAAGAAATGGTCATTTAGATCCTATACTAGGCTGCTAAAACTGCAAATTTAGTCAAATCTCAAACTAACACCCCGTTCAGCATCTGTCTTTAATAAAGCTAGCATCTTTAGCTATGGGAAGAAGAAAAAATATCAAGGAAATGCACCTAAAAATTCATTAGTTTAATACCCATTGGGATGATCAAAAAACAAAAAACTGTTAATTAGCATAGGCAAACAATTATATCGGTGAAATACGAACCCTGATAGTTACTTATCGATTTTCAAATCGATCCCAGTTTCTTCTGGCGGCAGCCAAAATTAATTAAAGAAAACATAAACAAAAATACCGAAAACGGCGTAGGGACAGTTACCTGTGGCTAGTTAATGATGAAGAGCGGTCGTCAAAGTTGCTTGAGCCCGTGGATAGGGGGGTGGGGTGGTGGTGGTAGATCCAGACTCTCAGATAAGTCTGCGGAAATTTCCTTTCATCCGAGTAAATCGCGGTTTACACCTGCTGGTGTCTAGCTTGACGGTTAAGCTCTGTACTTCACACATTCGGCTACCAAATCAATCGTCTGACGATTGAGTGAGTATTGCGTGCACCACGCGCGCCACGTGGCGCGCCACGTGGTGCACTAGAACCAATCACACATTGCCAAATAATACGAGGTATGGCCCACTATTGCCACATGGCGATAAATTATTGGTTCTAGTACACCACGTGGCAATGCACGTGGTGTATTGTATACTTTTCCCCGACGATTGGTTGATTAGAATTTTGCTTTATTCAAGAAATGGTTTTCATATTTTGTACTTTATTTATTTATTTTCGGTGCCTCACATTCAAAATAATTCATTTTAGTGTCCGTGGAAATTCAAAACACACATAGCATTTTACTACGAGATTGGCTTTAAAATTCTTGGAGCCAAGCTCTCAAGAAAGAATTTTATTGATGTGTCCACTAGTCAATTTTGAGTAGTTCAATTTATTTATATTAATTTTGTTTATTAGGTTGAATTCTGACTAAATATAAAGGATTAATAAATATAAACAACTCAATTTTACTACAAGCATAATGTATTTTGATATGACTTGTACATTTATATGAATTTTGCATTTGTTCATGAATTGATTAAGACGATGGCATGACTTTTGATATTGTGACGGAAAAATTGGCCAAAATATGATACGTGCACTAAATTCTCAACATTAATTATCACAATGCATTAGTTTACGTGTTAGAGAATGAAAAAGGAAAATTCTCAAACAAGAACTCATTATCCAACCTTCTCATTAATAAAATCAACTAAGCAATAGGAGGTATCGGAAAATCCTAGGGTCTCTTCAATTGTTTAAAAAAAAAAAAAGATTTGAGGAGAAAAGAAAGGAAAAGAAAAGGTTTATTATTGGGGAGTTGGGGAGAAAAGAAAAGAAAATGAGTTGGGAAGAAATGATTTGTTTGGGAGTTAGAAAGAAGAAAAGAAAAGAAAAGAAATGGGAGGAAGACTCCTCTTATTTTTTCTTTAAAAACTTTCTGTCCAAACTTAAGCAGAAAGCAAAGGAAAGGAAACGAGAGAGAAGATCCTTCCCCTTCTATTATTTTATTTTCATTCCTCTTTTGTCCTTTCTTTTCGTTTCTATTATAAACCCCAAACAAAGCGAAGTTTGCTCAAGCATTTCCTTAAAAAAAAAAAAAAAAAGTCTGCTCAAGCTTGAATAAAAATATTATTTTTAAAATTTTAAATCCAATTTTGGACAAGTGGACATGTGAATCTGACATAAAATATTTTCAAATATTTAGAACAAGCTCCGGCTAAATCTAAATTAAAAACACAACCGAGCAATTCATTACCCGGATACAGAAACCCGTGTCCGTGACCAAGCGTTACGGGTCCCAGGACCCAAACCCCTTTCTTCTAGCTGCTTCTCTCTACTCTCTAGAAGCTGAAGACGACATCAGACTTGGACAGGCTTTTCGAGCTCTGCATTTAATAATTCTTAGTTTTTTTCTGACAAAATTAAATTAAGACAAAAATGAGGAAGCGCGATTTAGCCATTCTTATGCTCTCCGCTTTCGCTATTTTCTTTTCTCTTCAGGTACTCTTTTTTTTTTTTTTTTTTTAAATTAGTTGCGAATTATGAGTTCTAATATTACTCCTCTGATAAACCTCAGAAACCCTAAATTACCAAATTCAATTCAATTTATTGAAATTCGATGAGAGCTGATAGATTTTCATCATCTGTGTTGATTTTGGTACTTTCTTGATGACAGCACGAAGGTGATTTTTCGTTCAAAGAGGCGTGGTTTCATATCTCCGATGAATACCCGATCAAATACGAGGCGGAGCGTCTTCCGCCGCCGATTGTGGCTGATCTCAACGGCGATGGCAAAAAAGAAGTCCTTGTCGCCACTCATGATGCCAAAATTCAGGTGACGGTTTTTTTTTGTTTTAGCTTTCTTTTGTCCTTTTATATATATATATATATATATATATATATATATGTTCTGAATGTTTGAGTAGTTAGGGATCAAATTCGAAACAAAATTTGAGGCTTTTTGAGGAGAGTGCTTGTTAAGGTTGTTTTTACCCCTCTTGCAGTGGCATTTTATTAGAATCGAATCTAAGATTGAGTGACAATATAATGTAAAATGACCTCCTAGTACCGTGGTTGACAAACTCTGGAATTAGGGCATGTAGTGGTTGTGAACTCTGATGCTTGTCCATGAAGTAGAAGCCTTCTTCTTAGTTGTTGAATTTGATTGCATTTTTTCCCCCGTACTCCACCGAAAATGACATTAGTTGAGAAGGAAAAAAAAAAAAGGCTTTGCCCCGATTCACTCTGGCTGGTTCATATGGTTGGTTTGTGAAAGTATCAAATGCATACACCAAATGGTTTTCGTTAACTTTTTTTTTTTTCTTTTTTTTTTTGTCCCAACAGACTTTGATTCCTCAACAACAAATATTGCTTTGTAAAGTTGGTGATAGTTCACATTCCATGATTGTCAACTTTTTAGTCTTTACTTCACTATTAACTGACTTATCCTTTGCATTTGGCCTGTTAATTTTAATAATAGTGCCAATGTTACTTCTGTTTAAGGTTTTAATAATAAAATATATCTGTTTATATTGTAGGTTTTGGAACCTCATACTAGGCGAGTGGATGAAGGATTCAGGGAAGCGCGTGTCCTGGTGGAGGTGTCCCTCTTGCCTGACAAAATTCGTATTGCATCTGGTAGACGTGCTGTGGCAATGGCCACTGGTGTCATAGATCGGAATTACAATCTCAAAGAGCCTCGAAAACAAGTTCTTGTGGTTGTTACATCAGGTTGGTCTGTCATGTGTTTTGATCACAACCTCAACAAGCTATGGGATGTGAACTTGCAGGTAGGCAAAAACCATATTAGTTTTGCCATGTGCTTTTACCTGTAATTTCAAAAGTTCAATACGATGATTGTGTTTCTGCTGGTGACTTTTGGTCTATGTTATTTTTTGTACATATATAGGAGGACTTTCCGCATAATGCTCATCATAGAGAGATAGCTATCTCTATAAGCAACTATACTGTAAAACATGGAGATTCAGGCTTGGTAATCATCGGTGGGAGACTGGAAATGCAGCCTCACGTATGTGATTTATATATCTTGAGTTTTCCTTTGTTGTGCATTATGTTTATTTGACTCAGAGGCCAATACCATGTTTTGGGAATAAAATTGTTACATATTTTGCAGCTGTGCTTGATACAACTTTCAAATTTAAACAAGTCATAAGAAATTATAGGGCATTATTTTTGTCTATTGCAGTTGCATATGGATCCTTTTGAGGAAATTGAATTGGCAGAGAAAAATGCAGAGCAGCATAGAAGAAGTGCTAGTGAGCAGGAGGTAAGGATGGATGTTCTTGATGTTGGATCTCTTTTATTTTATTTTATTTTTATTGCCATTTTCAATGATTAAATTTCAGTGCTAGATGATGTTGAGGTTTAAAGTGATCCTAGTTTGATAATTCATTTTCTGATTTTTTTCCTTGCATTGTGTTATTTTATCCTCTAAAGCATGTTCTGCTATTTGTCTCCGCAATTTGATTTATAAGATATGGTGCTTTATCTGTTCTATGAACATTTTGAATGGTAACAAATTCCTCGAATTCTTCAGACTTCATTCTGTTTTTTGTTCACATTTGCTATGTTTTGAATGAGCTTATGACCATTATTTGATGCTAAGTGCTTATTTTTATTCAGGATATTGTAATTTTCCTCATAGCTTCTGCTGCTTGTATTGTAATTGGCTTGAAATTAGAACCTATCATATTTTAGTTTGTTTCCTTGATTACTTTGTTTTCATCTTCTAATGCTTTAATTGATTTCTTGACTAGTATGTAGTTTTGTAGGCCTTGCCTGGATGGTTATAAAGCCTTTAACCCTTTTAAGAGATTATTTTTTTTTTTTGGGTTAAATCAGAAATCTCTATTGGTGTTTGAGAGTAAGTTATGTTTTAAATGGGGCGAATAATATGTCAGGCACCATATCGCATTCTTTCAACATATACTCATGTCTGTTATGTTTTCCATATCTAGACTTTGGAGAATACTGGGATGGTGGATTTACGACATTTTGCATTTTATGCGTTTGCTGGTCGATCTGGTCAACTTCGTTGGAGCAGAAAGAAAGAGGTTTGTCCTTTTTGAACTTAAAGTAGTCTCATAATTATTGCATCTTTTGCCATCATATTTTGGGGGAGATTTTTTGTATTATTTTGATAGAGGACGAAGAAAACTCAATTTTGGTGGGTTTATCCTTCCACAACTACCTAAATATGATAGAAAGTGCCTACTTATTTCTAAATTTATTTTGGAAAACAATCTTATATGCAAGATTTTTATTTATTTATTTTTTGATGAGAAGTTTTTGAGGTGTCAAATTGTTGGTGATACTTCTGTTACTTTTGGGAGCTTCTTACTTGGGAAGAACTTGTTTGTTGTAGTATGTATATTTTTGTTTTGCCTTAATGGACTGATGGTCCTTGTGCTTGTATTCCATATGGAATGAAAATTCCACCATGAATTTATTGTTTCTTTTTAACAGCTTTTGTACAAGTAACACATATGGTGGACTTATTTCTCTGCTGATTTTCGTATTTGAAATGTAGGATACTGAGAGTCATTCTTCAGATGCATCACAGTTAATTCCACAGCACAATTATAAGCTCGACGCTCATGCTTTAAACAGCCGTCATCCAGGAGAGGTATGCAGAAGAAGGATCAACCTCAATTTGTCAATTCAACATGCAGTGGTCAACTTTTTGAATTTGAAGTAGTGGAACTTTAAGTCTTGGTAAATGAACTTTGATAGCTGAAAATAACAACAAAGTAAATGTAATCTAAGTTTTGGGTATAAAAATCTTTATAGATAAATGAAGAAGATATGTGGTTAGGATGTCAACAGTTGTAAAAAAAAACCCAGATGTAGGATCCCTCAAGTTGGGATGAAGTATGGATTTCTTTTTTCTGGCTTCCTGGTACTTTTGATCTCTGAGGTTTTTGGTCACTAGTTTTAACCGTTTGCACTTAAGATTAAGTGTGTTAGATGTCTAGGTGTGAGAATAACACGGAAACTTATCAGAGGGATAGAAGTAAATTTTGTTGAAGAACAGATTACCTGCACAGTTGTCGAAGAAAATATCTAAAAAATAATTTTCTCATGCTTAAAATATGAGGTTATTATGCCATTTGAAAGCTGTTATTTTAACCAGGTTATTCTTTCTATCAGAAAAGGTAAATATTTTGATGTATATTCATCCCATTTTTTTCCTTACCACTTGTTTATTTCTGCATTGCCATCCAGTATAGTGCTGAGGTATTAGTTTCCTGTTTTTTGTCTGTTGTCCTATTGTGCATTTTTATATTGTTTCACACGTTTTTTATTTCATGAGTCAGAGACAATAGTTTTTTATCCTTGATACAAGTGTGTTGATGTCAAGAGTCTCTTTTATTAAGTGAGCTTACTCAAATGCGTTGAACCAAAGTTTGAATGCAGGGAATTCAGAGAATCTGTCCTTGGTGTTATGCCACATCATTGGGTAAGTTTTGCGTGTGTTTTCTTTATCTTCTTCCTGCCTTGTTGTGGTTGTAATATTACTTAATGTGAATTTATTTCCTGATCAGGATCGACGGGAGGACACTTTATTAGAGCTTGCACATTTTAAGCGTCACAAGAGGAAAACTGTGAAGAAAACACCTGGAAAGACTATAAATTATCCTTTCCACAAACCAGATGAAAATCATCCTCCAGGAAAGGACACAGCAAAAAAAATTTCAAATGCAATTGGAAAGGCAGTGAATTATGCTAAATCTGCAAAATCCAAGAAGGTTAATTTCATTTCTCTGTGCAGCTATTCCCTCCATTACAGGAGGGTGTGAAAATAAGCATAAGATACCTGGTGTCGTCTTTTAGTACTTGATGTAAGATGTACCCCTAAAAGAGTTTTTGATACAGCTTTAGATTTTCAAGTGGCAATATTCTTCTGCAACTGTCAATTCGCTTTAGTTCTGGATTTAGGATCCACCAATCCTGTTGAATTGGTTTCTCAATTTGAAGCTCTAATATATGTTGCAAATTTGGACCTATAATCTATTTAGCTCAGAGGAGAAAAGGAAATGGTCTCAAACTCTCAAACTTGGCACCTTAAGTGTGCTTGTATCACTGTTTCAAAGGCATGATTGTCATAGTGTCATCTTGCACTGTGCTTATTTGTTATGGCTAATTATAGCATGATTGTCATAGTGTCATCTTGAACTGTGCTTATTGTTATGGTTAATTATCTCTTGAAATGTAAACCATCATAATATTCCTTAAATATTTCCTTTCATATTCTGGGGTACATTTGTCTAAAAGCCTCCTTGACTTTGGTCCTGCAGCCTATGCATTATATACCAACCATAACAAATTACACTCAACTTTGGTGGGTTCCTAACGTTGTTGTTGCGCATCAAAAGGAAGGGATTGAAGCTGTTCATTTGGCATCAGGGCGAACCGTATGCAAGGTAAACAGATGTAACAACTTGCATATAGATGTACTCCTCCTTCCTTGAATTCAAGGTGGTCTTATAGAGTCTTCACATACTTATTTTTTACGATATCTTGAAAGACATTTGCATAAAATGCTTGGCAAATTTACTTTTCATGAGAACTATTAAGTTTCCTAAAGCTGTTTTTCTAATTGAAAAATCAAGTAAAGGCAACTATGGATGGTAAACGAAAACGAAAGAATACAAGAAACGAAAATGGACTATCAGAAAAATTGTGCCTTCCAAATAGCTTTCCCAGAATGAATGAATTCACAGATAAGCATCTTAAAATAATAAGAATTACCATCTAGGCATTGTATCTTCAATATGGTGGATGACTGGATTCGTGTTAGGGACTCTTTTTCTTGCTTCAGTTGGGGATTTGACATCTGATCCTTCCCATTACACGCCCACACGCATGCTAAGATATTGAAAGGTGAAACCTCACATATACATAAATTAGACTGGTTAAAAAGGTGTTGACTTTGAATTCTACAAATTCATATTACAGCGCAGAGTTGTACCTCTGTGTGGTTGCCCATGAGTGTCAGATTCAATATATGGTTAATGATCTTCTTGATGGTTAGAAAATCTTCATCTTAATCTACTCAAATTTTTATAGTTGACATGCAGTTGCACTTTGCATATCGTTATTTACTGATCTTTTTTGATCCTGCAGTATATCTTTGGATTGGACTAACAAAACTAATCTGTGATATGAATGTTGGTTTCCTCAGCTTCATCTGCAAGAAGGTGGCCTCCATGCTGATATTAATGGTGACGGAGTTCTAGATCATGTGCAGGTGAAATTTTTTTATTTTATCTGGTTTAGAAATTTCCTCAGCAAGCAACATGAGTTGCAAAATTTTGCCAGTTTTCCTTTGGGAACTCTTTAGATATGGTAATTGATGATTTCCTGTTCCAGGATTGTTCTTAAATAAGTTGTTTAGTGGGGTTGGTTACACTTCAAGATGGAATTTTACTAATGGGGCTAGAAATGCCTAATTATACATCTAACCCGCTGCTCTTATTTTTTATACCCTTTAAATTTCTTGAAGATGGACTATTTTTAGTTTCTCAGATCTCCATTTCTGGCTGTAGTTGATTTGAATGATATGTGTAGATTTATCAATGGATTATGCTTCAGATTGGTTTAAGTGTACTTGCAGCCCCTTGCTGCATTAGTATGCAATGCAACTTCATGTACTTTTCAGAAGGAAAGATTAAGAGAAATAGAAAAAGAGAAAGAGCTTGAATAAGAATAGAGCAACATTTGAGCTCAGATGTGTTCTCGCTCTAATATCACATTAAGAGCATCCAACAAAAGCACCGGTAGCAAAGCAAGACTTTTTAGCTTACTAAGTATTTTGGGTGGGTGGGTGTTGATGAAAAATGAGCTCAGATGCCTGTTTTCTCATCAGATATTAATGCAGTTTCTTCCTTTTTGTTCTTCGTAGTAAAATAGTGGGTTTCATTTTGAGGACTGCATGTATTTTTCATGATGCTACACAAGAATGGGGTCGGTTAAAATCTTCACATTCTGTCAAGAATTGGAAGGCGTTTGAGAAATTACTTGTGATTGGGATAGTAAAATAGATATCTTACTTCCAGGTTGTGGGTGCAAATGGCGCTGAACAGACTGTGGTTAGTGGATCTATGGAAGTGCTGCGACCCTGCTGGGCTGTTGCAACATCAGGTGTTCCAGTGCGGGAACAACTATTTAATGCTTCTATATGTCATCATTCTCCCCTCAACCTTTTCCAACATGGGGAATTTTCTAGAGCCTTTGGGCGGATGCATGACGTAAGTTCATTAGAGGTGGCAACACCTATTCTCATTCCAACAAATGATGGTCATCGGCATCGTAAGGGGAGCCATGGTGATGTTGTTTTCTTAACAAATAGAGGAGAGGTATGTGTTAACATAAAATTTTGCAACTTGTCGAGCAATCTTTAGCTTTAGCCCCGAATATGTCCTTAAAATTCAGGCTTAACCCATGGAGATCTTGCTTCTTTTGGTACAACCATTATGCTACTGAAATAGCCTCTGTTTACAAAATATTTCAGTTCTAGTTCCTTGCAAACCAAAGTATCTGCGAATCAACAATTATGTGATCACTATTTCAGCCTTTCCTACTTGAACTTCGGCAGTTTCTTTTGTTTACCATTTTTGCTTGGAAATTGGAAAAGGTGAATTATTGACCACTTAAGGAATTATGTGCATTTGTTTTTAGGTGACATCATATTCTCCTGGCTTGCTTGGCCATGATGCTTCCTGGAATTGGCAGATCCTGACAGGTGCCACATGGTCCAATCTTCCTTCTCCATCAGGGTTGACGGAAGCTGGCCTGGTGGTCCCTACCTTGAAAGCATTTCGCTTGCGCGCACATGATAGCAGAGATTTAATCCTTGCTGCCGGAGATCAAGAAGCTGTAGTGTTGTCCCCTGGAGGAAGTACATTAACAGCAGTAGAGCTTCCTGCACCTCCAACGCATGCCTTGGTGACTGAGGACTTTTCAAACGATGGACTGACCGATCTTATTCTTGTGACTTCCAGTGGGGTGTACGGCTTCGTTCAGACTAGGCAACCAGGTGCCCTCTTCTTTAGCACACTGGTAGGGTGCCTTATAATTGTCATGGGAGTCCTTTTTGTCTCCCAACACCTAAATTCCATGAAAGGGAAACCTCGAGCCTCGTCAGGTCACCTATGAACACAGTCAATTTTGTGGTGTCTGAGAAACGCAGTGCAGATTGACTTATTTTAATTGGGACCACTATATATGTTTTCCGGGATCAACTACTTGTCTACCTGTAAAACAGCCAAATGCAGTCAGCTTTTGGGATACCTGTGCATATCCTTGAGAATCCTGGTGAGTTCTTAATTTGTTTTCTTAGCTTTTGCTTTGGCATTGTTCTCCTGAAATGGATCTGAGCAGATACTAATCATTAGCTCTTTTACATGTAACCTTTTAACAGATTTCGGAATTAGCTTATAGAATTGTTTTTTTGTTGATCTTCTCTCTTTGTGCTCCGATCCTTGGTTCAAGGATGGCTTCTTGCGAGCACTAGTTTATGCTGCATTTACATTAATGGGCCATCAAATACTGAAGAAGTATTATGGTCACGACCATGAATTACAACGGCTTTATAATTCCTACGGGAATGTAGTAGTGATTTGCCATCTTAGGTAATTTAATATACGAAAGACGAACAGGAGAATTGTCACTACTGAAACACATAAGCATTTAATAACAGTGTGCTTGAAGTTGAAGCCGCAAAAAAGCATCCCAGTTTTGCTTAAAATCAATGCGTGTATACTGGTTACAGCCCCAAAGTTAATTACCACCAATGAAAGCGTTAATTACTACCAATGAAAGCTCAAGAAGCAGGTGCAAATCCTCGTGAAGTTTCTGCCAAGTGATCCCCTACAGGTTCAGAAGAATGGTACACTTCTCCTTGTGAGATTGAAGTGGGGGCCGATCGTGACTTATGATAGTGAGTAATTGAGAATTACAACTCGAGCTTGGCAGGACAAAGTACTGGCATTGTAATTAAGCCTGCCTGAGTGTTGCTTCCAGAAACAGAGACCAGAAAAGAAATGATCCTACCAGATTTGCTTATAAACTAGGTCATTTGTAGCTGCTTGGACGCGTGATTTGCATGCCTATTGCCCATCAACTGTTCACCGACTTCTGCAAAAGGGACACTGAACATTCTGACTTATTATCCCCTCTCCTCCCCTCTCTTCCCTCTTTCAGAAACCGCAGAATTTAGAATGAACTAGATGCTCAATAGCATTAATTTCCCCTCATTTCATATTCCACACGGTCGTTGTTCGTCTGAAATCTCGTTCTTATATGGAGTCAAGGAAGTTTCTTCCAAAAGAAAATCATACCAGCAAGAAGGAAACCAATTATTTCAACAACTAACTTCAACGTGCATTCGATAAAGTTCCGTAAGGATAATAGCTCAGTGGCTGCATTTTTGCTTGTGTGCTTGAGACAAGCTTCACAAGCCAACTAGATAAATTAGTTCAAAGTGCATGCGAACTAGCATGAATGTCAGCTAACTTTTAAATCGTTAAAAATAAAAAAAAAAAAACTGCAATTAGTACAGCGTGGTAGCTTGGTTTTTCTGCTCTTTCTTTTTTTCTTTTTCTTTTTTTTTTCCCTAGATTACGTTGTGGGTTGTGAAGCAAAAGTTATAGTTAAATGTTAATCCATCTTAGAATGAATCTGATCCATAAGATAAATTGGTAAAGCAGTGTTGCACTTAAAAGAGTCAAGTTGCCATCGAGGGAAGAAATTGGTTTTTGGTTAACTGTTATAGGAAATTTGTCGTAATTCAGATAATAATATAACGATTAAATTAGTGATGTCTTTATCAAGCCTTAAACTTGTATGACCGAAATCACTTTTCATAAACAAGAAGCTACAATTTTTGTGAAATCTACAACCTCTATAGAAATCAAGATTGTCAAAGCAATGTGTTTGCTTTTATTCTATGCTTCTCCCTTTTAATACAATGGCAATCATTCTGATAGTGAAGGTCTTGGAAGCAAGATGTTTAGGTGACAAAAACCCAAAATTAATTGTTTTCTTATCTATCTTCTTTTTGCCGAAAAATTTTTATGGATTAAGCTTTGGAGTACTATTATTTGTATACGAATCTCATACTGCTCTAAATGCAATGTCGAAATTGCTGTAAATATAGTTAAATTTTCCTACAATCATAGGATAAACTGTTAGAAATAACTTTTTTTATTCAAATTTACAGAAGAATCTATGTTTTGGTGTAGAATATTCTAAGTCCAATGAAACAAAGACTCAAGGACACAAATCCTCGTAGAACCTATTGAGATCATGTTACTGATACCGTTTGCATTCTAAACACAAAAGACAACGTAACTTGACATCTTCAAAATGGAAAAGGGAGGGGGTAAAAGAAAAAAAAAAAAAAAAAAAACTCCACAATGTTCTTAGCTTAGATTCACCCCAAATCAGCACTCAGCAACTCATTTGTTTCCTGTCTTTCCCACTGTTTAAAGATTCCAATGACAAGAAGTCAGAAGCGTCGCATATTTCTGTCATATCCTTCTTGTAGCTGCACGTTGATATCCCCTATTTGTATTGACAAAAAAAGCAATTTCATGTTGAAATAGTATAACACAACAAAAATCACATGGTCATGATTCTTGAGGGGCAAATAATGCAGATTGTGTCCTCTCTAACGCCGCGAGTTCACGCAGCATTATCATCACTACCACATTTGCGCATGTCAAAAGGGGTAAGAAAGCATACTAGCTGAACATGGTACAAAATATGGTACTGAAAATTTCAAATGGTGTAAAGGGAAAAAAACAGGAAGAAAAAGATTAGTTTTCCAAATCCATAATTGAATTTTAAGAAATTAAACCAATTTTAGTGACTCATACATCAACGTGTTTGTATACTATGTAAGATTTATTTACGTATCTAGTATTGGACTTCTTCATTTGCGGTTATAAGCCGCATATATTTGCATCTGCATTTATAGAATTTTTAAATGACCATTTTAAGAATTGATATATGACAAATATACATATGAACTTATGGGATATGTACAACGTTTCTTATTTGAATCTAAGCTATATATTTGGTGTAAAATAACTTATTTGAAGTAATTGTACTTGCGCTCTTCAAGAAAATCAAATTGTTGCCATAATTCGAGTTGAATTATTATTGCACATTCACAATATCACCGCATAATAAAGTAAATTATCTTAACGAAAACATTATATACGTGTGTCAATCCTACTTGAACTTCTTTTATTGTTCAAAAGTTTGTAAATATCAACCTTGACAATTGAAAATATTTTCTCTTCAATATTAGACGTGATCAAAAGGTGATGTTCTTAAAAGCCATGAATTACAAAAATAAATAATTAACTACATAGAGTTTTTGAAGAATCTTGGATTTTTTAGTTTGACCAAAGTTCCAACAGCAGACTTAAATATTATCCAATTTTTTTTGTAAAAGTATTATCCATTTTAGGTGCAGGTTATATGGACAAAAATATGCTTAAAAGCTTGAAGGGACAGGAAAAAAAATTTTTAACCTAACCTACAAAATTTGTTCTTAATGTACGTAGAGGGTCATGTGACTGACTGTGAGTCTGTGACTCCCTCAGACGAGTCCCCCACTCTTTCGCCGTACGGTTGCTCGACTCAAATACTACTAGACAACGTCTGCAACTTCTGCAATTGGTGATCCACAAGTTTTCAATAGATCCCACTTGTATTTTTCTATAGTACTATACTATTTGCTCGATTAAAGATACATAAATTCATACTTTCTTGAAATGGATGTTGCGTCCATAAACCTACGACCAGCCTGAAGTTTTCTGACCATGTTTCATTAACGGCAAATCCCAGAATAAGACACAATTATTATGTGGATAACCCTCTTTCCCTTATAGTTTTAAGTATACTATCCTGGCAGATTAAACAAATTATTGCTTTAAAATGATCACGTGAAGCAACCATATTTTTTCCCTAGGTATCCAATAAAATGGGCCTTAAATATTTATTTATTTATTTTTTTTGATAAAGGCCTTAAATATTTATTGATGTCAGTAATCAGATCTTTCTTTTTTCCTTTAATGTATATGCGCCCTAGACCTAGTTTTGTAGTAACATATATTAAATTTAGGAAAGCTGTCCATATGAATCTTTTTCCCTTTCCTTTAGGCCTTTGTTGTCCCCCACTCTGAAGCTTCTAAACTTGTTCATGAGATATATACCATGTCTACCAACCTAGGAGGCCACAACCTACGACCTATGCACGTATGACCTCACAAAAATTTATCAAAGATTCAGAGAAGAAAGACGATCTCATGATCATGGGATTATATATATATCATACATCTGTACCGCTAGTATTAGCCTGCATGTTGGCCATCTTCTTCACGAGAATCCTGCTAAATTTTTTATTTTGTTTCTCTTGGTTTTGAAAAGTCTTCTTGAGCAAATCAAGCAACCTAGCTCAGCTACAGCTGCTGCAGGTCTTGTAGTTAAAACTTTGGAGGCACCACCTCGCTGCTTGAATCTGAATGACCTCCAAAAACCAGATAAGGCCCTGATAGGGGACCACGTCTCAGGCTTCCTTTCATCTCTGAATCATCTCAATGCATGCCCATAATAACAAACCCTAAAGTTTTTCGATTGCTATAGGAGTAGTACTTGCTTTATCTTGTCCTTATATACAAGTTATAATCATGTTAGTTTTCTTGTCCTGAAATAACAATTACTTTTATCATCTAGTTAAGACTATTAACAAATACTAGTTGCAGTTTCCACCCAATCTTAAAAAGGAAAATCAATAATTCATCATTAAGGGCTGACAATTTGACAGAAGTTTAGAGAAGGATTGATAAAATAAATAAAAAGAACACCACAAATCTTTGACAAGATGGAATAATAAAAAATTTGAGCATGAAAACGATATTTTAGGGAGTGACGCACTAAGCATCCTACTTTTTCAATCAAGTAAAACACAAACAAAAGAATATCATCCCAAAAGAACATTTTCAAGGCGAGATTGGAGATCTGATGAAGACCATAATGATTTTGGAATGAAGTTCAAAGAATTTGGAAAAAGTGGACTTTATGTTTCGAAGTGAGAGAGCTTGTTGAATTTGAAAGGGCACTGTTAAGAAGGCAGGCTTGGGGAAATCGAAAGGCTAAGTGCTCGAGTTCCTGCGTCAAATACAGCCTTAATATATCCACTATTTCTTTTATATTTTTTTTGGGTACAATTTTCCCTATACCAAAACCATTTCACTAATTTCTTTGCGTTTGTTTTTTATGAAATTAAAGAGCAAATGAGCAAAAAAAAAAAATATTAGTTAAAAAGCTAAAATGGAAAAGCAGCCCAAGTCAAATCATCAAAAATAAATAATTCTGTAACGTCCTATTTTTTGAGTAAGGTTCTTATTTAAGGTTGCAAAATAAATTTTAAAACAAGTTTATATATGAATACAGAAATACTCGAGATTTCCAAGGGGTAACATGGGGGTGCTCTATGATTATTATCTCCAAATTGATACTGAAACCCTATTCATTAGCGTCAATACATCACCTTCGAATTCATACTAAAAGTCTAAAACCCTAACAGAATCAATGAACTAAAGGCTGCTTGCTGGCTGGCAGGCCAGGCTTCAATTCAATTATGAATAACAGTTATAATAATAGCAGAGGACGGGATGGTTAAATAATGAATTCTTTGTACACTCTATTAGCTTTCATTCCAGCGATAAAGGCTTCAATCCCACTGTGGCTGACGCAAAGAATATAGTCTTTGAGGTGACCACATCTATAATTAACCTCCTGTCTGTCCAGCCACACACACTGTTATTCACTCAATTATGCCTTCTTCCTTCAAATTTACTCGATGAATATATTCTTCTTCAGCTACAATAATTTTTGAATTTCTTGCATCAAACGGTAGGATTATGTGTGTATCCACATATACACACACATGATCCTAGCGTCCCAGTGTGTGTATATGCATGCGCATGTCTCCATACTGGTGAGACCAGATCAGTTAATTCTTGAAATTGAGCGAATCTATTATGGAAAACACAGCTATAGAGGTAGATTTAGCAAAATTTGAAAGTTGAAATATCGACAAAAAAAAAAAAAAAAAGCAGCAATAAACACGTTGAAAGAAAATTTCACTCCATTGATGGATGATGCATAATTTCTCGAGAAAATTATTGATTATGGGACAGATCTATTTCGTAACTTTCACTTGTAATGGTACGGACGCTTTATTTTTTTTTTTGTTGCTCGAGGAGGAAATCTTGAATTCGAGAAAAGTGGTGGACAATTTTTTGGGCATGAAAATTTGCGACCCTCTCTTGCATCATTAATTTTTGGTAAAGTAAGTTGGACAGTGTCAGCATTGGGAAAGGGTAAAAATTGGTAGGATGATTAATCTTCTTTCGGCTACATGTTCCATTAAAGTGAATGCTGACAATAAATGGCTATTAGGATCCTTTACGTTTTGTTCAACCAGCAAGCAACCACACCTTTGCCCATACCTTTGTATAGTACTGCTACATGATAGTTTTTCACTCTAGGCCGAATGCATAAAACAATTTGCAAATTGTCGCCATACTGGTCGTAATTGTCTTCAGTAAGATCAGGCCTTCTTCAAGGAAAGAAGGAGAAATTACCGTTTCGTTTGGATGGTTATTTTTAGATAATTATTTTAATATATAAATATAATTTAAGATAAAAATATAATTAAATAACGTTAATGCCATGCCGCCGGAACAATTAACCTTTAATTTTTACAATAGGGGCAACAAGGGATTGTTTGGAAATCAAGAGGAACCAATACATGTTGATGATGATTTGGAAAGCCAACAGTAAGAAGGAAACTCTAATCAAATTATTTCATGGAATGACCCCTGTGCAATTCAAAATCACTGCTTAAATAATTGTGTTTGGGTGATTAACCTAGTACCAGTTAGTAATTAGGTAAGGCAACAGTGAATGTTCACCAATTGGAAAATATGAAAGAGTGTCTAACAATTTGCACCTAATCACGTGGATTTTCGGAAAGGTCAGAAGAAACAAGAAACTAGGAAAAAAAAACACACACACACACACACACACACACAGAAAACCGGGGGGAAAAGCACTTGAAGCAGAAATGGACTCTCTCGGGTGGATAACCAAAATTAGATCATTTCGCCATGAAATTTACATTCGCATGTAACGAAACCATCAACCAGTCCCAAATACCTGTGGCAAATTAAATCCTCTTTCTTTCAAGCATGCAAATCTTGGAAAAAAAGGGCAATAGATCTTCTGTTATATTTTTTATGATACATTATATATTACAACTGTTGATGAAGTGACACATATCCAATCAGATTCTAATTTTTTTGTAACTTCCCATCACAGAAGACATATTAACGGGTGTAACATGAAGTGTAACAGGCACAATATAACAGAGTACCTGGAGTCGAAAAAAGAGTACCTGGATTCGAAAAAAGGGGGCAAACTAAAATTGTGAAAAAATTCTTTTACCTTTTAATCTATTAGCCAGCTTGAATTTTTTTGGAAAAGTTGGACATCATATGTATCTTCAATTTCTCAAAAGGGGCAAGAAGGGGGAGAGAGAGAGAGAGAATACTGCATTCATCACAACAATAAAGCCTCCATCTTTTTCTTATCAACAAAATGTATTTGCATGGACATGTATTATTCAAAACATGCATGTAGAACATAACTAAACTGGCTACATTTTGTGTACAAATTTGTCATCATTACATGACACAATTTGTGCTAGTTAGTAGTTACAATAACACCAGTCACTGAAGCAAGCAAGAATCAGAATATCACCAACAATGAAAGAAAATTCTACGTCCCTCTACTTAAGTTAGCCACAGCATGTAATTTACAAAAAACTTTTCATACAGCAGGAAAGAAAGATAAATTTTGATTCATCTAAATATGAATTTCTTGAAACCTTCGTCACTAGGAGAATAATGTTCATTTCCATCTGAACGACTGATGTCAATTACAAGAATTCCAAGGAAAATATGTAATAGGAAGAGAAAAAGACACTATCTCTATAAATTGACTGTAAATGTATCTTGCAAAGAGCAGGAAAACAAAACCAAAAAAAAAAACAAGAAAAAAAAAAGAAGAAGAGGAAAACTAGAGACATAAGCCAGGGGCCACAGGTTAATTGATGTGCTGTGGAAGTGGATTCATTCATTGACTATTCACAGCAGTGCTTTGACCAGAGAATACCATGTCCCAGTGAGTCAATGTCTGCACTGGTATTTCAAAGAATGATAGTTTTAACCATAAACATTGTCGTACATATAGAGCTCGCTAGGTAATCAAAAGTGAGACTGAATGAAATGAAATCAAAGCATTCAAATTTGTGGCTCCTTAAATGTTCTTCACTTTGCAAAATATTTAAAACTATGGTAATAATTATCTCAATTTTAGAAGGCAATCACTAGTCAATTTTTGGTCCATGACCAAGTTTTTCCTTTTTTACCATTTTTACAAATTTTTCTTCTTTTCTGGTCACTTGTTATCAAAGTTTTGAAAACCAAACCAGTTGTTATCAGTGTGATTGTAATAACATTTACCTGTACTAAAGTCATGATGATAATTCTCCCATTGATGAAGTACCCAGTATTTGTCACCTTCAAAATCGATAAATAGTTTGTTTCTAAGGTTATGTTTACAGCTTGCACTGTGTATGGCATGTCTGATCTGAAAATAACTTTATCTCATGCATGTCCATACCTAAGACGCGGAAGTGTTCAATTTCTTTACTGAAACTGTTATATAGGACCAGTACTAGGGAACTATTCAGCTTTTGCTAAATTATTATGCATCTAGACCAGTAAAATCGTCCTACTATTAACTCAAAGTTGGTAGATTTTTGTGCACTACTAGTCCTCCTGTCACATGATATAATTTTATGTACTAACTTGGACTTGCTTCCATTTAACTCGAGAGGAGGGAGGAAAAAAATTATTTGGTCACATATTTTCCTTCACGAGTCATAAATTTTAATCACCACAAGCTACTTAAAGTTTTCACTAATCCAACAATTTTCTTAGAGATCATACCATTTATCTAAAAGCTCAATTCCAATTTGTTAAATAATACATTAGATAAGGTATAGCATGGTCACGATCTCTACATACAAATTGTGGAAAAGGGAAAGTTGTTGCTACAAGGATAAGACATCCTCAACATGGGAATAAATCAAGAAGAGGATATCATTGTTCACAGTGTGAAACGTGAGACTAACATCTCGAGTGAGTAACAACAAAGATCCAAGTAATCTCTACCTGTAAATAGGATTACCCACAAGTTCACAATGTAAGGTTCATAAACAGCATTATCTTTGCCAAGGTCTAGTATGAAACAATAGTTCCCCAACCAAAATTATATCCTTTCCTTTTCCTGAAGATTTTGAATCAAATCCCAGTGTAGAAAGGGACACAGGAGGAAGAAACACGAGGAAGCAAACAAAAGTATCATCATTTCTCCTACGCAAAATTGAGGTGTACAACAAGCTTACCTTATCCTACATTGATAAGATATATGGAATTGCTACAAACATCAGAGTTATTTAACTCATGTTCTGAATCCATAATCAATTCAAAGAAGGCAGCACCACCATTAGTAGATCCTTTTTTCTCATCTACATATGACTGTTAAGTCAGATGACTGCTTTAAATAATTCTTCATGCCATTTCATTCAAACAGGTACAATAACTAAAATTTTCTATGTCTAAGCTTGTCATGGTCTGAAGGCCACAACTGTTCTTGTCAATGACAGCTTTTCCTACTTCCCAAAACAGTTCCATCCCAAAACAGTTCTAATTGGTCTTAACGTTTTGAGACTCTTCAGCGCTACTAAGAGGTTTGGAGTTCAGTCATATTACCACAGTTTGGGCTTGTGACATACTGTGTCTCCCAAAAAAAAAAAAAAGATCTCAGTCACTGGGTGGACTGACGGCAGAGCAAGATTTCTTAACGAGAGGGGTTGGTTTACCAATTTAAGTGCCCCATAATTAACCCCAAAAGAAGGAAAAATTTCTAGTTATCAGCTGCCAGTCATTTAGTTTACAGTGTTTATCTGATTAGCTACAGCCCTATCTTTTCTATCTATAGACAGCAGGAATCAAACTCCATAAAATTTCTCTCTTCAATTGCACTGTACTTCAGAAGTCAAAAAATTTTCCCTTAAATAATCCCATTTTTAAGTTTCAGAAACTATATTCTTTTAACAGTGCAATTCAAAGTGCTAATATCTTGCAAAGGAATGCAGGCTATCAAAACCAAAGGAAATGTATGATATTTTTCCTTATCATTAAATGTTTAATAATGTTATTGAATCACTACATGACAAAAGAAATTTTAATCAACCAAGAACACGGAACAAAAAATCAAAAATCAAAGTAACAGCTTTCATGTCAATGAACAAGCTACAGTTAGTATTAGTAGGGTAGTAGTCATGTATGCATCCCATATATCATAAAGTAACATGCATTTGGTCACAGTTAAGTTGCCAAGAGAGAGAAACTTCCTAATCTTACTATTTCCATTAACAGACGTATACCAAAAATGCATGCGCCAATAACACCTAGATTTATCATTTAAGCAAACATAAATGGAGTTTTGAACATTAATTTTATTTGTGCATCTGCAGGTGCATTAAAAGGTTAACAGATGGAAAGCAGCAATTCCTCTTCCTTTCATGCAAGTCACATCCTTGTGTTCAGATTTAGCAAAATTATCTCTGGAGATAGGACATAAAATAGCAAAAGAACAAAAACCAATTTGTACCCGAAAAGAGAGAGAAGAAAAGAGAATGGATGCACCTTTGAAAACATGAATATTCCTGCATGGCTGGACTCCCACATTGAAAAAGAAGAAAAGATGTTTCTAATGCAGGTTGTTCCAATCCAGGAAGCAAGCAAGCCGTTTTAAGTCAACAAAATTCAAAGCAAAGAAAGAAACTTACGCGTAAACACAGAAAAAAAGCAAGTTAGAAGTACAAAACAGACCCAAAATAATAAGAAATTTAACAAACAAAAAACCAGAAAAAGAATTGCCATAAAGACAAGCATCATGCTAGAAACAAGCAGCAGCCCATGATCATAATGTAAGGAAAACCAACTTTGTTATATATATATATATATATATTTCAAAGAGAACCATCAGAACGATCCCCCAATTTTGCATCGAAATTTGAACAAAGAGAAAAAACAAAAACAACAAAAGCCCTCATTTCCTCCTATTTGTCGATCCCCCTCCTATTTTTCTTTAAGTAATTAGTAGTTTCAATAAGCGCGATGCTTGTCAAATGTTCTACTACAAACTGTAAAAATATCATACTACCACCATACCACCGCAATGTAGTAGTACACAAAGTCAAGAAGGTTGAGATTAGAGAGAAAAGGGAGATAATATGTGTTGAAATTTGCCGTTGGTAATTTCACCTCAGGACCTTGGGGGTGGGAAGAATTGCGTACCAGCCATGAATGTATTCAGTGGAGCTGGATATACAGACGGGTCAAGAAACGGTGAACCCGCCGCAGCCGCTCCACCACTGACAGCGGTCGTCGTAGCGGCGGAAGTACCAGTAATTAGATTAAGCTGTTGTACTCCCGTAGTGCTACCGCTTCCGCCACCAGATGAACTCTCAGTAGCCATGTACTGACTCTCGAGGCCTTGATCGTATAAAATTCCCTTGAAAACATGTCCTCCAATGTTCACAGCCGTCTGATAAGCATACTGATCCTCATTTTCATCTATGGAGCTCACTCGTACGCACCGAAAAACAGCCGATGTGTTAACTTCTGCCGGAAAATGTCCCACTTCTAACCCTAAACGTACACATGAAACACACAAACAAACAACTGTCGTGATTTTATAGTACTAGTAATTCACTTGTATATTATTACATAAAATCCAAGCGCTAAGGAAGTAAATGTTTTTGCTTAGATTTTGATGAGGGAGAACATAAAAACTAACGTGTGCAAGAGGGAGGGACACATCCTTCCTTCACAGTAATCAACAAACAAACAAGATGAAAGAGGAAAAAAATAAAAGGAGAAGAGATAGGTAGAGAGAGAAGAAATAGAGAGTTTTCTTAGTCAATCTTTTGTCAGAGAGACCAAGAAACAGTAGTAGTTTTTTGGCAAGGAGAAAGGAAAAAAGAAAAGCTGATGGGTTTTACTTTGAAGAGATGGAAGAGTAGTATGTGGAGAGAAGTCGACTTCATCACACGCAATCGTTATGGGTTTTTTATTTTTACCTTCCTTTTTTATGTAACTCACAACCAGAGGAACAAACAAGACATCCAAGGAACAAATTTTGCAAATGAATAATCTTTAGCCACATGAGACTTCGTATTGTCTAAATTTATAAGAGGTTGGACTTGGAAGTGACAAATTTTACCTGAAGTGTTTGAGGGTAAACGACTACAGACAAGAGAAGAAGAAGCTGGATTCTCTCTCTGCCTTTTGGAATTCTCTCCTCTATTATGACTATGAAGCTGCAGTTGTTGTTGCTGCTGGTTTTGCTGTTGTTGTTGTTGAGTTTGTTCTTGTTGTTGCTGTTGTTGCAGCTGCAAAGAAGCTAGTTGTTGTTGCCTCTCTCTTCTTTTGGCAGCTGGAACCCAAGTGCTTTTAACATGGGTTGGGCACTGATACCCGCGGCTCTTGCAACAAGTCCTACATCTCATGTGAGCACAATCTTTCTTAGCTTGGTTTCCACAATCTTGACAGCTAATTCCCCCACCACTACTTCTCATCATTACAAACGCCGATCTCGAAGGCTCATCCGAGGACGAGATGTTTAGGCCGCCGCGGTAGCTACTGCTCTGGCCAATGTCTAATCCTTCCCCAGCTGATGAATAAAATTCTTGTAGCGACGGATTGTGGTGGCGGTGGAAATTATGGTGGTGGTGGTGATGATGATGATGTTCAGGTTGATTTTGGTGGTATTGGTGTTGTGGTTGCGGCTGCCATATCTCGAAGCCCTTGTAATGAATGTCTTCATTTCTGTACAAGAACCAATTCTCCGGGTTGATTTCAGTTGGTTGTTGGTTTTGGTTATTGTTATGGCTGCTGCTTTCTTGGTTGCTACTGGTTCCTCCTCTACTACTACCACCACCTCCTAGGGAAAAGAAGCCAGCCATTTTTCCACCTTAAATCCTCTCGCAGACCTCAATTGTGGCTGACAATCCATAGCAGAAAGCCTATACTGCCGTGATTAATGACCCAAGAATGATATGGGTACGCCTCAAATTTTCCTATTTTGTTTTTTTTATGTCAGAGAATGAATTTGGACTTTCTGAAATGAATGCTTTATAACAAGTGTTGTTGCTAGAGTCCCAACTCCTCCTCCGTCCAACAAAAACAAAATATCACAATAGAAAACCCCAAACCAAACCAGAAAACCAAAAAATAGTAGTAGTAGTAGAACGTTAATTGATCGAGCTGTGAAAGAAAAGGTAAGGTTCGGTCGGAAGGAAGGAAGGAAATTTATTGGGAGGTTATTTGCAGCTGCTTTTCAATTTTCTTGGACAGGCAAAATAAAAGAAGACTTTTGGTAAGAGATATGAATCAATCCATCGAGCCTCCTTCCTTCAATTCTGTGGCTGCGTAGTGAGAGTGAGAGAGGGAGCATTAAAAGCCATAGAATTACAGCTCTGCCACGCCGTCATCCCACCCAAAAAGCAACTACTAATGATACTACTATTCTCTCTCTCTCTCTCTTCTTTCTCCTCTGTCACTGTGCTGCTGCAGCTGCTCTCTGCAACTCCTACCAATTCAAGACTTACCCACGGACTCTTGTTACTTCCCTTCTTTTGTTACTTCTCTTTCTTACTATCTCTGATGATGATGATGATGGGGCTTTTTTCTTTTTTGGGTTTTTGAGTTTTTGCTAAATAATACTGCTATTACTCAGTCTCACTCACTCAGTACTAGCTGCTACTGAAGAACTTTTTAGCCTTTTATACAACCAAGCTAAGTAAAAAATCACCATTTTTTGTGCTCTCTCTCTATCTCTTTATTGTCTCTGTGGGTTGGGTTGACGGGTATTTACCAAAAATATTTATATAGATTCGATTTATTAATAAAATTTGTAAATTTTGTGATTCAAAATTACTCATATTAATTATGAGGTTAGCCGTTGTGGCTCAAATCATAATTGATGTAGATGATTTTATATCACAAAATTCACGAATTTACCTGCGTATCGGATCCATGTAAATATTTTTCGGTTGGGTTGCTTAGCTAGCTGCTGCTACTAATCCGTTTCTCTTTCCCCCTCTTTGCATATCATCATCACGATGGAAAAGATGAATGGTGATAAATGATTTATTGAGAATCCTATGGTGAGTATTGTGCCACGTGTCAGAAACCAGCTTTTGCCCCCCTCGTGCTCTGTACCGTAAAACACGCTACTTTATGTCTCTATCCTTTTTTTAATTTGTCAATTGTTTATAGACGTTTACTTGCTCACTAGCATGCAATTATCCTTACCCGCCAATCTAAAGAAGAATTCTATCAAACCCCCCCCCCCCCCCCCCCCCCCCCCAACACAAAAAAACACCACAGAAAAAAAAAATTTGAAATGTGCTTGGTACACGATTCCATATGTAAATATTGTGGTTTAAAAAAAATACATATAAATATTCATATAACATTTTATTATATTAACATACATCTCTTCTTTATTTATGTGGCTCTCTTTTAAATTACAAGATTCACAATAATAGGTGATACGGTGAATCTAGTCTATAAATAACTTCCCTCCCCCCTTGGTTTTTTTTTTTTTTTTATCAGCTTACTAATAAGATATTGTGCTACTAATACTTTTAGCAATTTGATTTGGTTTTTAAGATTCAATTCTTAAGTTTTTAAGTATGAGAATTTCTAGGATTAGCTTTTGTACTTATTTTGCAGGACAATAAAGTATCACAATTTAACTAGTTTGGAGCTTGAATAGAATAATTTTCAAATAAATTTAAGTGTGACTTTTCTTTGTTGAATTTTGATTGAATTTGAAATAAAATTGATCTAACCAATCTTATATCCATCAATTTAGTCATAAAAGCAAACTTATAAGATTCAAGTTAAAAGTTTAAAACACGAGCCGGCGAGTGACATGCATACTTGGCACTTTGTTCAGTTACTTTTTCAAGAGAACTATGTTGTGCTCGAGCTTTCACTTCATGCGACATCATCTATCATTAGAAAAATAGAAATCTCCTAGACAGATTTCTTTTTTACTGTATTTGTTTGGACTTCTTTTTTTTTTTTTCAAAAATGTGTTTTTTAAAAATTTAAAATATATTTTTCAATCACCTTTTAATCACATATAAATATTTATCAAAAAGAATCTTTAAGCTAACTACATTAATGCTTTTAAAAGAATAATGATCTAAGCAAAGCATAGTTTCCAATAATCACATCGAGTCTTTACTATTTGCAATGTATACGTAACGAGGGTCCTTACTGCACACAAGAATGTAATAAGAATTATGAAGAAATTTTACCTTACAATTAATTAAGCATTTTACATTACAATAAGTTAAAGGACCACCTAGTGTAGAAATTTGTGTTCTTCTTTATATTAGACCTCAAAACCAACAAATTTTGTAGGCATTCGAGTTGTTTCCCTTTTTGAGGCAAGTGAGTTTACAGCTTTCTTAGCTATTAAAGGATATACATACTCTTTCTCAGCTTCCAAAATATGAATGATCCCTCTTTCATCTAGAAAATTATTTTCTTCCAAAAACAAAATTATATATGTTGCTACTTTTTTATAAAAAAAAATAAAAATAAAAATTGTTGTGAAGAAAAGTTGGTGGTTAAATCACTTTCAAATGTTTCATAATTAGGGGTTCATCAGTGATTCTGAGGGGACCATTTTCTTGTTGCATGAAAGGAGGGCATCTATCTTGAGATTAATTGAACTTTGGCTTTGAGAGAAAGTAGAGAAAATGGTTACGGTCATTGACTATCACAGTGAAGGGTATTTATGTCTTTTCGTGGATTCTCTATCATCAGAATTATTCCAAGGGTTATTAATAAGAATACGGACCCCGCCGGCCTGGATCCCGGCGAATGCGACCTATAAATAGGGATCGTCGTCGTTACTCGTCCGTACAATTTTTCGTGGCCCCACTTTTTTGTCCTTATATTTAATTTGATTTACTAATTGTATGAAATTGTTTTAAGCAATTTTCAATGGCCACTTGTACCATTAGACGAGTGAGAATCCCCTGGAATTGCACTGGCACAAACTGTTTACTTAACAAAAATTGTTTGCTAATTTACAAGAATTTTATTTTGCATGTAATGCTTGGCTAAACATGCTATTATTTTGCATGCATAACTAAAGATTCTTAAACTTTGGGCACTTATTGTAACAATAATTGACTCTGGATTTTATATTTATATGATAGAATCCTCTGAAAAGCTTTATGTTTTGCTTATTTTAGACTAGCAAGAAATTGTCTCTCGAAACAAAGGTTGGCAAAAATAACCGAAAAATTAAAAAATTACACAAATTGGTCCATTTCGAGTCAAAAAATGAAGGAAACTCAACTGAATTTTAAAAGCGGTTAAGTTAACTGAACCTCATTTATAACATAGTTCTTGTTTCAGGTATCAATTTTTAAAAACCGCAGTTAACGAAACTGATCAACATATATGTCTTAGACGTTAATATTTGTGAATAATATCGAGGAATTGAGGAATATTACGTCACTTTTTTTAAGTCAAAGATAATTCAAAATTTTAAATATCATATTTATTTATTTTTTATTTTATGATTTGTATATTATCCTTTTGTTTTTATGGCTTAATTATCATATGTTTTCTTGATACTAAATTAGTGCCATATAACTTAAATGTGGAATATGGAAGATAACACAAGTATTTTTCTTACTTGTATTATGAAAAACTTTGATTTATAAATATTTTACTTTTAAAAATAGTAGATGTAAGAGTTTTAATTGTAATTTTATTGCTTTTTGTGCAAATTAATTGAAATTGTATAAGTAGTTCTTTTTTTTTTCAATTTGAACAAGCATTTATGTTGTAATATTTCTTAGTTTGCCAAATTAACTTAATACTATATGGTGTCCGGTTACAAGTAATACTCGGCCCTCTTTAATCGAGTAACTGACAAATTGATTAACTAGCTAATGAGGGTCAGATCTGATTAGCAAATTAGGTGAATCTGTGCAAGCGATTTTGGTTAAGACATTGAATGTTTCAATCCATGCCCATCCTTATCTCGAAACTCTATCTAAATATACATTTTTGTTTTACAACGCCAATAGAACCAAGATATCGAAAGTCCTTTAAAAAAATCGCAAACAATTACTTTCTTTTTTTCCTCAAAATAAATAGAAATGAAAATAAATCGCTTTATTAAAAACAGCTTTATAAAAGTTAAAGCAAATGAAAATATACCCTAGAGCCAAAGCAAGTTTGCTGTTGTAGAAATATAGCATTGAGTAACTTACAAAATAGAATTTTTAATGTAAAATGCTCACTTGGGTTTGGTCTCCCAGATAAGATATCGTGAATGAACTTATAACTAAAGTAAGGAATTAATGGAAACCATATAATTTTTTATTGAAGAAATCATATACCTTTTCCTTTTCCTTATTTCCTTTGGAAAGGAGGCATGATTCAACTTAGCCTAAATCTAAATCTAATGTAAAGCCGATGTATGTGTTCTTTAGAAACTTTTGGGGTCATTTGTCCTCATACGGGGTAGGATAAAGGAGGGGTTGAATTGAAACCCATGCTTTGCTGTAATTTGATCCCCAGCCTAAGCATCATTAGGCATATAGGTACACGTACAGTTAATAATTCCTAATTATATCATAAATACCTCCAATAATGTCAAAGCATAAGCATGGAATTTGGCACCTTTTGGTTTAGAAAGTTAATGACTTAATGGAAAACCTCCACCAATTAATTTATTTCACCTAATTACTTGAATAATGGATGTGTGGAGTGTCGGTTTACAGGTAGCAATCAAGAGTGCGTTTTGGCTAGGTTGATTAAATGGTTTAGTCTTTGACAAATATGAATAATCCTATTCACTGACAATCTGTAAGATTTTTTTGAAAAATATTATCGTGACAGTTTTAAAGTAAATATGTATGCGAGATAAAAATAAGCTGAGAACATCTTTAAGTTTTTGTGAAAATATATTTTTGAAAAACAGCTTGACAAAATTATGAATATTTGTGTTCACACGAAGACCCAGTGTTACGATTTTAGGTAAACAACATAAACTTCGAGAGCTAAATTGCTAATTAATCACCGTCTCTGATAGTAGTTGCTCTAAACCACCTCATATATTCAGAAATTTGCCCATGCTTAATCTTTTGTTTGTCTGAGACCAATAAAACTTTACATCCGGCTGTGGCCAAAAAATAAATAAATAAATAAATATTGCTGAACTTATTAATATGAACTTGTCAGTGTGATTAATAAGTTATTAAACTGCATATTAGTGATACGTGAATATCATAAGGAATTAAGGAATAGGGTCCTCTAATCCCCATGCTATTCGTAACATTTTCTGTAATATTAAGTGCTGAACTTCTTCAGCTTTGCAACGTGCAAATATGCAATGCTGAATCTAATGCTTGTCATCCCCTTGCGATGGGAAAACATTACGAATCTGAATTATTTTTTACCCACAAAATTGGACTTAAGGAGCCATTTTGCATTACAATCAAATCAGTTGTGTGCAGCTTTGACCCCAGTATTTACTGATAAAACCCACATGATTAGTCTTGATAATTCTGGTAGTCTATCAAGAATTGCATGTTTCGGATGCTAGCCCGTGGAAAATTTCCAATGACCATAAAATAGTCCTTACGTCCTCTGCAGAATGATATATTACGATCGAGGGGAGCTTCAATCAGCACTGAATTGTTCAGTTATAAGCTCTAGTTCAGTTAAGAGACGAAGTTGGGAGCCAACCAGACCTTTTGCTTCCCGTCACCATCATGCCACTTCACGACCACCATGTTCTGAAGAATGCTGATCCAAGAGAACTCCTATGTACATAGCTAGACGGCCTGGCTGGTCAATTTATCTGTCCAAATCTAATTTTGACAATGTCCTTTTCCCCTTCGTATATGTATTCTTGCCTAAAGCCTAAACCACTATGTTTTGACTAGGATTTTGGAGATCTTGAATAGCATCATGGAGTTTGAATGCGACCTTCTAAGGCTTTTCTGATTTTTTGTCTCCTTTTGAACTATCAATGTTGTATATTACTTGATTCCTAGAACCCGAACCTATCTCCTATGGTGCATTTTGCCTTGAATATGAACTAGATACGAAAAAGCCTGAAATAAAAATTTGAGGGACCACCCTAACACCAAGAGTCTTTCTTCTACCCAAAAGAAAATAGTGTAAACAGTTACTTGACCAAATACAACCGATCACTATTGCTTTGGACTTTATTGGCTGATTATTGTAATCAAGTGGAAATTTTTTTTTTGGAGATTAATGTATTTAATTTACATCTCCTGATGCATACAGAAAGTTAAATCTATATGTCTATATATCGAAAATGTGTCTTAGGCTACAAATAAAGATAATCATAACTTTCTATATAACGAATTATTGCCACAATTGTGTCTAGCTTAACTCCTAAAGATGTCAATTATGCTTTTGGAAATTAGTGTGAGGGATTAGAGTCTTAGTTTGCTTCCAGTTCTTCATTTTCTAAGCAACGACTAAAAGCCTATCTCAGGATTTGGAGATACTCTATATAGTGTTGATTTCGTTTTAGTCTAATAGTTTTTTTTTTTTTTATGACACATCTTTTTCCTCGATCAAACACAATGACGATTATAATTTATATCGATTATAATTTATATAGCCTACCTAAATAGTGGGATAAAAGTTTAGATGTTGTTGTTGGCAATACATTTTTTTAATAATGATGTATACAGGATTATCAGTTTTGCAGCATTTAAGAGGCATTTAGGTCATTTTAAACAGTAATACTATATTGTTTTGTTAATCCATGCTAATAAAACCCAATAAAAACAGAAAAAAGGTCCAAAATTTCAGATAATATGCCCTTTTGACAAATTAAAAAAAAAAAAATCAGCAGCAAGTCCAAAATGCACCAGCGACTAGTGTAACGCATTTTTCTTCGCCGTAAATTGACGGGAGAGAGGTTCTGTGAAATAAACTACTCGTGGTACTAAAACTTCAATTTTACTACTAAGATAAAAATCTTCGCTTAATTTATAAGTTAATTAAAAGTAATATTGATAAGATGCTCTGTCAATTTTTTAAGCTTCTACTCGACTGATTTTTGTTTCAAAAAAAATAAATAAAATACTCGACTGATTTGCGGCGGCCCTAGACCACCTACCTCTGACTCGGAGGGGCCAACAATGAAGATGCCATGTACAAACCAGTAGCCAATTTTGTGCAAATTTTCTCTCGTGACACACTTCGTTAATAGTACTAGTTTTTTTTTTAATTAAATTTATACTACTACAATAGAAAAAAAAAAATAGTATTGATGGGATTCGAACCCTAACTTATAAAGTGAAGTTGTAAAATTATAGTCGTTCAACTCTCTATTCGTCTCAGTATCAGTACTTAAAGGACAGTATTTTCTTAAGTATTTTTCTATATCTTGCTCTCTATTTTATTTTGACTTTCTTTTGGTTTGCACATGTTGACCATTTTTTTGTGACGAAGTTTTTTGCAACATAATATTAAAATCTAATAGAAACTATTAAATTAAAAAAAGCGGGGATAATCAATAAAGGAATTTTTTCTTTTTTTTTTAATTTTCGTTTTTGAGGTTGGTTTTTTTTATTTTTTTTCATATTTCAGTTATTTTTTAGCCTTGGGAAGAAGCACAAATGGTTTTCCTACTACAGGTGTATATTCATTGAATTTGAGTCTTAGGGCAATTCGTGAACCGGCAGAACGTATCTGTATAGAAGCAAAATACAATGAATTCGTACAATCTAAAAGTAGAATGTGACTGAATTATGTCAAGGTTCACAAGTTATAAGTCAATATCTTCTTTCTGTACTATGAATTTACGAAAGTCTATTACCAGCATGCAAAAGTTCTAAGTTATAACAATTACTGTGGATTGTGGATGGCTTGGACAAGTTTTAAATTCTACATCTACATATTGGTTTTCCTTTTTATGAAAAAAAAAATTTTGTCGTCAAATCCAAGCTTAATAATCATCTTCTCACAACCATACACAACAATTAAATGAACTAGTGATTATGGCACCCCTGTGCGCCTTTAATAAAAATTATAAATATAGATTTAATTAGATAACGTAACATAATGACATATATTTTTTTTAATAAATTTATGTGTTTCTTATTGAACAAAATTTGTTGGTATTGATTTTTTGTGAAAAACTTGCTGATAGTTATCTGAAGGGGAGAACTACTGGGCTAATGGGTACTCGAAGATAGAATTGTTACGTTACCATATGACTTCGAAGTCCATTTTAGAAGAATCAAAACAAGTGACAATAATAACTTTGCTACGATTAGTACTACCCTACCAATTGCTAGCTAAAAAATTTCTAACATATCCCAGGAACCATTCAACAGGAAGGTTAATGGCTAGTTTGAGAATTGAAGATAGAAAAAAAAAAAGGGAAAAGATAAGTTAGAAAAAAAGATAAAGGAAAGGAAATTAAATGATACAAGTTTCTTTTTAAATTGTTTGGGAGTTTAACAAATAAAAAAAAAGTTATTGAATAATAAAATTTTTTGTATCACATCTTTAAGGACAATATTGTCATATTAAAAAATTTACTCAAGTTTTCTTCACTTTCCTTCCCTTTCCTTTCCGGCCAATTTTTTGAAGGGAAAATTTTTGAAGAATTTACTTAAGTATCTTTCCTTCTTATTCTTTCCTTTTCTTTCTCACTTTAATTTTCAAATAAAGGAAAATTATTTCGTTCCTCTAAATCTTTTCTTTTATTTTCCTTTTCCTCCTCCCAAACTAGTCATACGGCTAAGAGACCAATTTCAATTTATTTTGGGTATAAAAGACAAGGATCAAAGAGGTACAATGCATGGCCAATTGTCCACTGCGAATAGGAACGAGTGCCCGACGGATGAAAAAAAATAAAAAAATGATGCAAGTAGAGGAGTAATGTAGGAGATCTCAAATCATTCCCACAACTGCATTATTGGATTTGGAATTTTTGGATAAAAAGTAAATAAAATGTTGGAGTGATGTTTGTTGGTTTATTTGGTGCGAGTCCCAAAAATTTGCGTACAAAGACGTTTGTTCGTTCCTTCCTTCCTTGGCTCAGATTTGTCGTGTGTCATTTGTCATTTCTCTCGAGCCCTGTGTTTCTTTCCGGGTTGACTTATTACCATCTTTCTTTCCTTCCCTTCCCTTCCCCCCTTGTAATTAGGGCTGTCAACGGTCCAGGTCTAGACTCGGACCCGACTCGGACCCGTTGATTTTTTTCGGGTCCGGGTAAGAATAAAATTTCGTTTACCCGGACCCGGACTCGGACCCGTTTTTTCTTAATAAAAAACGGGTCGAATTCGGAATGTCATGTTCCGATCCGGACCCGACCCGAACCCGTATATATATATAATAATTATAAATTATATATACGTATTTTAAATTTTTAATACATAATATTCAATAAATAATAATTATAATATACATACATACGTATTTTACAATTCTAATACTCAATACTTAATAAATAATAATTATAAAATATATAAAAATATTTTATATTTTCAAAACTCGGACCCGGACCCGAATGGACCCGGACCCGAACGAACCCGGATCCGGGAAACCAAATGCAAGACCCGTCGGGTCCCGGGTCCGGGTCCGGAACCTCAACACAAAAACGGGTCCGGGTCCGGAACATTCAATTCCGGCCCGGACCCGGCCCGTTGACACCCCTACTTGTAATCAACGTTGTACCACTACTACTACGTATTTCGTATTTTACTATGCATATATTTCCTTTTTACAAAAATCATTCGTCAGACACGTTGTTTAATTACTCTTTTTATCTCATAAATTTACTCAGTCAAAGTAATATTTTTCTTCAATTTTTGCGGTTTATAAATCCTACTGGTCTAAATAAATGCCCTTTGCTTTTTTTTTATTTTAAATTTTCTCTTGGGGGTCATCACAATGTACATATTCTCCTATTTAGTTCAAGTACAAGTTTTTTCTTTTTTTAATTTTTGGGATCTAATGTCATTTCAGAATATAATTAAATTAGGAACGAAAAGTGAGTTGAGTAGTTAAAGCTATGTGACTCCACCTAGTAGTCAAGAATCTGGTTCCTATCACTATCAAGTTTGCAAATATTATCACATCTTGACAGAATAGGAACGGTAGGAAGCCCACTAGTTCAGTTACTCCCTTTCCCTAGATCCCTCCTTATAATAAAATATGAATATAATTTCAAAAAGAATATAATTAAGTCACATGATATAAGGTTAATTTATATAAATTCCAGAAGAACCATATCGATAACAGTGTTCCATTCTTTGGAGATTGTTACCGACACTTCTCTTCATGTTCTTTTTGTTCTGAAAAAAATAAAAGTAATCGTGATAATTTTGGAGTGTAATCAAATTAACTTTATCCCCTTTCTCTTCAGATTTCCAAGGGACGTACTTTAATAATGATTCTCGACAATATTTTGTAGAAGAATTTCCTAAGCTTCTTGCTAATCCCCACTCTAAGGATCTAACCCTTTAATGCATCCCAGCTTTAGAACTCAATTTTCTTACCAGTACCCTATGCTATCCAAGAAAAAGTGAACTTGGATTGACGTGGACCTGGAATTTGAGCCAGTTTACATATTGTCAAATGGCTTCAGGACAAACCCCATAAAAATTAAGGGCACTCTACAGTGATTGTCTTGGCGTTGCGTAAGATGATCGATTGCTCATTTTGACCATTTAAATGCTAAAATTCGTCCTGTAAAATGATATCATGGTGTGTCATCACCTTCTTTGATCTATATACCGTATGATATGCTGCTAAATCATCTTGATCAAGAACATAATGTTGGTAAAGTGGCATCTATGTTGCTTTTTGTTGCGGGCGATTTCGGCAACCTTATGTACAACCGAACTAATTAGCTAAACTTGTTGGCCGAGGCAAACTGTTTGGATCGTGCATAAGGTTGCTCAACTTGTGTGAATGACAGAATTGAAGTAGTCCAATAATGCGACTCGTATTCATTGTTTCACTTTATTTCAAGTTGCTTATGGGATAAGGCCCAATTCCAAAGTCCAATAATCGTGTAACTCTCAAGTTATAAATACTCATCATTGGGTCTCATACTCTTGACACTGCCGACTTACCTCAACTAGACTTTTCAGATTAGGGCCTGAGCTCTCAGTCCTTCTCTCTCCTTCCACCAGTATAAATATCATTTTTTGGGTCTTATAAATCCAATCTCACAGGTAAGCTGTCAAAACTAACTGAGCTCTTCTTCATTACTTATTTATTTTATAAATACCTTACTGACTTTAGCATCATAGGTACATCAGGGGAGAAGCCCTACCTTGACTTCATTTTCTCGTGTATGTGTGCAGATGATCTCGGCCAATAAATTCAGTCAACTAGTTCGGTCGTACATAAGGTGGCCGAAATCGCCTACAGCACTTATCTTTAATGGTAGGAGTGGCATATAATACATGCTACCGTGGATACTCTCCTTTTTTTTTTCCTCTCTTTTTTTTTTATTTTGTTCCTCGGAGAATACGTCTTCATAATTTTCAGTATTGTTTAAAAAAAATTTGCTTGGTGAATTTATAAGTAAAGAGTTTAAGGTGCAAATGTTGCTTGAGCTAAATATAACTTAGTAAAAATTTGAAGATCCAGTCTGTTTAACAGGTCAAGACGTTCCTAGTGTGTTTGAGTTGTGTGGGATTAGCCAAAGATCAATGTTTTAGAGTTTGAGACAATAAAAAGTCAAAAATGTCATTATAACTCGGCCCACAAAACCCAATTCCTAGTGTGTTTGAGTTTGTGATGGGATTAGTCATGTTTTCGCTGTTACTTCTTCTAACATGGTCCCCAGGCAGTAAGAGTAAGCAATATTTTTGATCCAGCATGTTTGCAAATATGTGAAGTATACAATCAAACAGATTTCAGATGCACAAGTCCTTCATTTGTTTATATTTTAGGAAAAATATTTACCCGATATGCTTCAGTAGTAATCATTTTTAAATCTTCTTCCTTTTCCTTTTTTTTTTTTTTTGGTTTTTAGGAAGGGGGGTTGGGGGAATGCTGTTGTAGTAATTCTTATTCGTGATCAGACTTTCATTAATAATTAATTTTTTATTTCAAACAACTTTTCTACAAGTCTACAGTCTTCTTATTGCAGGACTACATAAAATTACAAGAATTTGGGGCCAACTATGAAGAGAAATGATAAGATCATTAGCTGAGGGCAAAATGGGGGAACTGACAAACAGTGAATTTAGAAGAATTTCCCAACTGTACAAAATTAGCATAGTAACGAGGATAATGCAATCATCACTATTCCCGAAGATAGAAAATCCAGAAATGAAAGAGAAATCCACAGCCACCATATGAATAATTCATTAACACAAAGTTTCTCGTACAATCCGATCGACCTAGGGTTGGCACGGGTCGGGTACCGACCCTAAGAGGAAATGGCTAACCCAACCCTAACATATCGAGTCAGCAATTTTTTGACCATAAATCGACTCTAATATTCATGGGTACCCAAAAATAGGGTTGGGTCACAGGATACCCGACCCACTCCTAATATTTTTTTGTTTTACTAAAATTTGTAATGGCTACTTGGCTAGACTAGAGCATAAAATCATACATCAAGGTCCAATACTTTCCAAAATTCTTCTCACTTCTCTAATTCTCCAAAAAATCATAAATATTCAGTAATTAATTCATGTTACTAATTGAAATGACTTACTCTATGGTATTAATTCATTTCGATTTTGATGATTAACAAACAATGTCAATGTATAATAATATTCTATCAAGGTGTATTTATAGTAAAATTAGTTAGAAATAAAAAATAAGTGAAAATAGAATGTAAAAAATTGAAGCGGACGTCGAGTTAGTCATCCACATGCTCTCTGGACTATAGTGGACAACAGTTAATGAAGCGGACGTCCGAATCGTGACCGTGCCTTTAGTCATCCACATGCTCTCTGGACTATAGCAGACGACAGTTAACGAAGCGGACATCCGGATTGTGACTGTACATATATCCGAACGTCCTCTATTAATTAGGTTGACAATAGAAATATAGAATAGGTAATAGTTTTAACTTTTATTAAAATTATCACAAGGCCCTTATATATATTTTTATATTTACAAAATTACCTCTTGGGTCGGGTACCTGCGAGTTTTAATATTTCTGACCTATATCCTAACCCGAAAATTTCGGGTACTTGACCCTAAGCTGACCTGATGAGTGAAAGAATTTCGAATACCCTATTTTTAGGGTCGGTTTGGATCGGTTCGGTCAGATCATCGGGTTTTTTGGCCCACTCCTAGATCGACCTATATTTAATTGATAGATTATATGGTCTAGAAAAAGAAAAAACTTGGTCAATCAGAAAACAACAAAAACATATTAAATAAGAGAATTGTATGGTGCACGAATCAATTTGCAATTTGTATGTATCTAAGATCACATCAGAAGAACAAATGCATTAGCAATTAGATGGTCTAATATATTGACCTAAAGAATAACATTGTCATATTAGTCTGCACAATTTACACTACGACTATCCAATCCTGATAATACTTCATGTTTAACTGTTGTATTATGTGATATCCAACATCAGTAAACCCCAAATTTTGCTGTCTAAATGGGGGACAAAATGCAGTTTTACCATAAAAACATTCAAAAAGAAAAAGGAGAGCAAGAGGTACCTTGACGTGATTAGACAAAAATACAAGAGTCTGAAGTTAATTACCATCCAAATTTCATGAGATTGCTGCTGGTGAAAGTGATGCACCGCCCAAAATTGTACTGCGTTTGCCCCCCATCAAACTTTACTACACGAGCTCTTTCTTTTCTTTTTTTTCACTGATTATTTTACTGGTAATCATTTGTAAACAGCACCTATTTGTCCATCTTTTTCTTCTGGGCGGTGCTGCATATATACTTAACAACTCAACACTTGTCAATTTGTGGAGCCACTAACGCATTACTCAAAATATTCCATTACTATTCTCTCAACTAAATATTGACCCACCCCTCTAAATTCTTTGTTTTTTTAATGTGTTTTTAATTAGGAAAGTATAACATAGAAAAAGCACAAGAAAAACCCAAATTTTATTTTCCTTTTTATTGAAGTTTTGGAGGCTGAATGTTAACGGATATGAAAATTTTGGCACCATTGCATGCATCTACCTCCATTTTAGTCTCTAAAATTACCTTGGCCTCCTCTATTGACTTTTTAGATTTTTTAGTTTTTTTACTATTTTAATCTATATATCTTCATATCTAATTTTTAGAGTAATTATTTTACCCTATCTTTCTTCATGTCTATGTGCTAATGAGGATTGTTTTGAATTCCACAAACATCACTCAGAATATTTTTTATTATCTATTCTCGTTACAATGCAATTTGTCTCACTTTTGTGCCGAGGCGTGATTCTTATACTTGTAATCTTAAAGTCTGATGCGATTGGTATTACTGATTGCATCTACCAACCGAACATGAAACGTCAGTGGTCACATTCCACGTATATCATGATCATAGAAATTGCAAAATTAAGGTACGATCCACATGAATATCATGCTCAACACTGCAAATCCATTGCAATTCGTTAAAAATTTGGTTCTCATTGGGACCCTTTGAGCAGTGTTGTCACCTGAAGTTTGTGCTAAGAACTTGTGGATGGATACATATTACCAACCCCATGTATGCTTCCTCCTTTCTTGAGATCTAAGACTGCCCAAACATTAATCAAATCATGTAGTTTTAACCTGTTAATAAATTAAGGTTCCTACCCAAGAAATGATTAAATCAGGAAAGAATGAAGAAAAAGGAAAGAATTCCAGTCCATTTTCAATTTTTCTCTTCTTTATATAATTAACTTCATCTAAAGTCTGGTTTGATTTTGATTGCAAAAGATATGGATCCGACAGGTTCCCATTTATATGGCTTTTAGTGATAGTGATTTTCTTCTTTTCTCTTCTTTTCTTTCTTTCTTCCTTTTCTTTTTTTTTTACCCCCTTGCTGAAAATGCTTCACTAGAGTTTGCGTGAGCTGAGTATATACCACGAGCATTGTAGAAATCTGAAGGGAATTGTACAAATATTAAGCAACAGTTAGAGCTTTGGTTTGTCACTTTCACCTAGTGCGCCCTTAGTTGGAACCATTGATCTATAAGAAAGAGGCATAATGAATTACTATAGATAGTGCGACCTTAGTAATGAACATTAAAAACATCCTAATTAATGTCCCAATAATATTGATTTGGGAAAGTAAGTAATACACCAAGTAAAAAATGGACCAATAACTTTTGAACATAAATCATGGTCCAAACTGTTTAAACTCAATTAGTAACAACCTTTAACTCAGTACTTTATTCATTTTCGCTCACCAATGTAGAACAAAAAATCACATTCACCCTCTGTTAAGCTTTTACGTCCTTGCAAAACCTAATTCAAATTCTGCACCACGTTGCATAATCATAGTCAAATATCACTGTGCTAGTCTTACCTGAATAGAAATAAGACCACAGGATATCACTCTGACACTGACACATAGTTTCATTCTTATAGATATGGGCCTCAAATAACAGTAGGAATATAAAAGCCAATTGGATTATCAAACCCCTTGTGGTAGGAGCCCATAAGAGAAGCCTTCAACACTTCTTTGGGATTGGAACCTGTGGAATCCGTCGTCCGTAACCCGTGACCAAAAAGCCTTTGATCCATACGTGCCTTCTCTTTTTCTTATCGCCATCAGTATTTTTTGGACTATTGATTAAAAGCACTTACCATAATATCTCAGTATTGACATGTAAACCCAATAACAGCAAAGACCATTTCTTAGCAACCGCTGATGGGGATACTAGTTTTGTCATACTGAAATTCTTGATTTGACTCTCTAAGACTCCCTTCCCTTTTATTAAAGGTTTAGAATCTCCCTTAAATCTAAATAACCTGAAAAGTTTCTTGAGATAATTTTAATGTTTAGGGAGCTTTATCTTTTTATATTTCGTACTTGCAGAACAAGCAACTCTGTTACTGAAACTCTGAAAAATCTTAAAAACCAGTTTTATTAAATCATTTATCACTTCACAAGATAAGTGTATTTATCCAAAAAATAAGATAATCAATTTGTTTGTGGAAGCAAACAAATTGATAATTAATTGTTCATGAATAACAAAATTCTCAAGCAAGCACCAAAGAAATTTCAACTCACCGACAACGCTTCTAAGTTCTTACCTTTATCTTAAGTTTTGAGGATCGATTGTATATTATCTATGTGTAAATAGTTTAGCGATTCATATATAATTGTGCATGTGCACCGTCACGTTGACACAATCACTGTCTTATTTAGTGAAGTGTAATCATATATTGAACATATATATTGTTCACATATTCATATGGTAATTTTTTAAACCCCCCCCAGGGAGCCCCCCCCAAAACAAAACAAAAAAGGGTAATTTTTGAAATAAGCATATAGAAGGTTTCTTGAGAGGAACTCTTTCTTTAAAAAGAATAAGAAATAAGAAAATTAATAGGATTATTAAATACTGTCGGAATGCAAGTGTGGCAATAAAGATTCAGTCAAATAAGAAAATTAATAGGATTATTAAATACTGTCGGAATGCAGGTGTGGCAATAAAGATTCAGTCAAATAAGATACTAAAAAAAAAAAAGGTTGCTAAATATATAGAAAAAAAAAAAAACAAGTTTGCTAAATATATAGATTGATCAATGTGCTTCTTTTTAGACATTTTGTCGTGTAATTTACCTATGAAAAATCCTAAGGTCCTTACATTGTGGTACCTTGTATAGGGTTAAATATATTTGATCGAATAACCCCGATTTAGATAAATTGAGCCTTATTAATGAATACTTTCTTAACCCTTCACGGTACGACTGTAGGATTATTTTAGTCTAATCTAATGAGAAAGAAACAGGTTTCTAACAAATTCCTTCTCCTACTCCTATGGATCTTTGATAAGTTCCAACACCCTCTCGGGTTCTTCGGCCATGCCTCTTCCTCCACAAATCCAACAGACACCTCTATTTGCATACTACAATCATCTCTAAACTATTCTCTCTCTCTCTCTCTCTCTCTCTCTCTCTCAGTGTAGCAGGGCATAGCCACCATGGCCATAGGGAAAGCGCGCAGCAACAAGAGATCATCTAGCAGTTCTCCCTCATCTACTTTGACAACCATAATCTTTGTGACGTTGTGTATATTCGGAGTATGGCTGCTAGCCCCCAGCACGGTTTTTCCACGTTCAATTACTAGAACTTCCACTACAACTTCCTCTCAATCATCCTCAATTTCTGACTCCCACGAGAGTCATCCCGCAAAACCTATCGCCAAGAAAAGCCAGCCCATTTTTAAAGACAGCCAGGGGGACCTTCCAGAAGATGCTATTAAACCTGATCATGAAATAATCCGTGATGATCAAAAAGAGGAATCATCAGAGCTTCCGAATGAAAGTTTGACAGGGAAGGAAAGTGAAGCAGAAAGTGACAATGTCAGTAACCAAGATTCTGAACCAGAAATAAATGGTGGATCAGAAAGCAACGGTGACAACAACAATGACAATGAAGCGACAGGAGATAGTGGTGGTGGAGGTGGTAATGAGGAGGTGGATCAGAAAGATTCTGATGTTGAAGGGAATCCACAAGAATTGCACGGCATGGAATCTGTGGAAGAGCTTGAAAAGCAGAAGAAACTAGAAACTCAAAACTCTGAGGAAAGTTCTATTACTCAAAACCAAGAAGCTGAGAAAACAAGGGAAGACCAAACAAAGGCATCAGCTAATAAGGATTTTGAAGGCAAGGAAAACCAGCATACCGCAGATGATAAAAAAATCGAAAACCACGATAGTTCAGAGAACAAAGAGCATGAGATATCAGATGCAGATCAACAAAAGCGGTTAGAACAGCATCAACAGCAGGAAGATGATCAAATCCAACATGGAAAATCTCAAAGGACTGAAGGAACAACAAGTATTAGCAATCAAGATGTTCAATCAACTGTGGGGGGCTCAACAGATCCTGAAAATCATGAAAGCCAGCACAATATTCTCCACAATAAGAATGCCACAGAGAGCATCTCAACTGAAGAAGCAGATAAAAAAGAGAAACCATCGAAGTGGGACACCAGTGATTCATTTCCAAGTGGAGATAGCTCAGAGATACCCAAGGAGTCGAGAGAATCAAAGAAGTCCTGGTCAACTCAAGCTGATGAATCCGAGAACCAGAAAGAGAGACGAAAAGTTGGAACAGATGATCAAGATGGAAGTAGTATTAACGGATATAAGTGGCAACTATGTAACGTTACAGCTGGTCCAGACTACATACCATGCCTGGATAATGAGGAAGCAATAGCAAAGTTACAGAGCAGGAGGCACTATGAGCACCGTGAAAGGCATTGTCCCAAGGAGGCCCCTACTTGCCTTGTTCCACTTCCTAAAGGATACAAAAGACCAATAGAATGGCCTCAGAGCAGAGATAAGGTAGAATCACATACAAAATACTTACAGTGCCTTATGGCAATGTGCATTAACTAATGCTTTTCTATTTGAACAATCAGATATGGTATTACAATGTACCTCATACAAAGTTGGCAGACGTCAAGGGGCATCAAAACTGGGTGAAGGTTACCGGAGAATTCCTTACTTTCCCTGGAGGCGGGACTCAGTTCATTCATGGAGCAATGCATTACATTGATTTCCTAGAAGAGGTAAGTTTATGCACTGCTAGCATATATTTGACAAAACCATACAACAGTTTCAACTTGATATATGCAAGAAATATATAGTATATTTTCTACAATCAACAGCAATTCCGAGTTAAAATACTGACCTCATAATGCCAATTAGGTTTCATATGGCCTTATACTCAGCGCACTAGATGAAATGATGATTTGGTACAACTCCACCTCCCTCTCTCCCCCACCTCCTCCTTTTTACCACAACTGGTGCACTAAAATGAAAAATGAAAATGCAAATATAATTAGCAACACACAGAGATGCCATGGCTTTTCCTTGCTGTCATGAAAGGGTGATATATTTTATCTTGAACACGTGTGTCTCTGTATACCCTCACATACATACACACACAGAGACTCGAATTTTTATCAGCTTTGAAGACAGCCATTCAATTGCTTCTTGTGATTTTTCAATCATATCGGGCTGTAGGCAGTTCCAGATATAGCATGGGGTAAGCACAGTCGAGTACTATTGGATGTTGGCTGTGGTGTTGCTAGTTTCGGAGGTTACCTCTTCGAAAAAGATGTTCTTGCAATGTCCTTTGCACCTAAAGATGAGCATGAGGCTCAGGTTCAGTTTGCTCTTGAAAGAGGAATACCTGCAATATCTGCAGTGATGGGTACTCAAAGACTACCATTTCCGAGCAGAGTCTTTGATGTTGTGCACTGTGCGCGCTGCAGAGTCCCATGGCATGCAGATGGTTTTCCCCATATATCCCTGACATTTGTTTTTATTTTAATTTGAACCCAGACTATACCAATATTGGTTTTAACATAGCTTATTACTGCTGACTTAGAAAATTAAATTTCTAATGAAGGTGGTGCTCTTCTTCTGGAATTGAATCGAGTCCTCAGACCAGGAGGTTACTTTGTTTGGTCAGCTACTCCAGTTTATCAAACGCTAGAAGAGGATGTTAAGATATGGAAAGGTATGATCCTGATTAATGCTGCTCTTGCTTCCATCTAACTGGCTGATTATCTAATCTAGTGGATTTTTCCTTCCAGAAATGTCGAATCTTACAGTCTCCATGTGTTGGGAGCTTGTCACAATCAAGAAGGATAAAATAAATTCCATAGGTGCTGCAGTCTATCATAAACCAGACTCAAATGAATGCTATCATAAAAGGAAGCACAACAATCCTCCAATGTGCAAAAGTGATGATGATCCTGATGCAGCCTGGTAACAGAAACTGAACTCTAGGTTCTTGTCTAAACTATTAAGAATAAAACAAAAATCCAGTTGTCCTTCCATATACAAATTTTTGTGCATTGAAGTCATCCTTAGTTGTTTTGTGAAGTAAACAACAATTAAATCCTGCCTAAACCAAATTTATTTTGTGAACGGTATATTCCAGATAAGCAAGAATAGTTTGGAATTCTAGATGCCATAATGACTGTAAAATCCTAGAAGGATAAGAATTCAACTGGTCTTCTGTTTTCTCAAAATATGTCAACTTTTATATGTAAGGGCAAAATCTTCATAAAAAGAGACACTAACCCCACGGCAATTATAAAATCAAGTAAGTAATCATGAGTGGAATCACAATCTTACCCTAGTGACCTCGTTGATCAACTTGCAGCCTACTACTAAAATGAGGTACATTTTGTGGCAGCAATTAAATAACATATTCATAACCTCCATCCTATTTTCAGGTACATACCTTTGCAAGCATGCATGCACAAAGTTCCTGCAGAAGGCAATGAAAGAGGTTCAGATTGGCCAGAGGAGTGGCCTCGTCGACTTCAGACACCTCCATACTGGTTGAACAGATCTCAGATGGGAATTTATGGGAAACCAGCTCCAGAGGACTTCACAGCAGATCATGAACACTGGAAACAGGTTGTGAGCAAGTCATATCTTAGTGGATTGGGCATCAGCTGGTCAGACGTGAGAAATATCATGGACATGAGAGCAGTATATGGGGGGTATTTACAATTTCTATAATTTAGCATTGATACCAACGGGTGCCTTGTATATAAAAATAAATAAAAGATGATGCTTTGCAGGTTTGCTGCAGCACTGAAGGACCTAAAAGTGTGGGTGTTGAATGTGGTTAACATAGATTCTCCAGATACACTACCCATTATCTATGAACGAGGTCTCTTTGGCATATATCACGACTGGTGTGAATCCTTCAGCACATATCCAAGGACATATGACCTTTTACATGCTGATCATCTTTTCTCAAGACTTAAAAAGAGGTAAAACAGGTTTGAATACTGTCTCACCTCGTAACCAAGGTCTAGTGATTTATCCCCTCAACTTTCACAGGTGCAAACTCATTCCGGTGATAGCAGAGGTTGACAGAATAGTTCGGCCAGGAGGTAAATTGATTATGCGGGATGACTCCAGCACAATTGGGGAAGTTGAGAATTTGTTAAAGTCTCTACATTGGGAAGTCCACCTGACTTTCTCTAAGAACCAAGAAGGTATACTTAGTGCCCAGAAATCCGAATGGCGGCCAGACTCATATGTAGCTTCATCATGATCTGCAGAAGACAGCTCAAGTTTCTAATTGCAGAGCTCCTGAGGACCAGCAGCAGAGGTCCTCAAGAGTTTAGTTTTGTAGCCTCATTTCTTTTTTATTACATATCCACGGAAATTAAAGAAAGAAAAAAGAATGCTATATGGCAATCTGACAATTAAGCAAAGCAGACAAGATTCATCAAAATTAGCTAAAAACTAGAAATGATCTCATTAGTTGGATCTAAACCTAATTCTGCATTGCGGCCAAGAGACAGTTTCTTTGCTTAATGGAGCCATATGAGACTAGCATTACTGATCATTCAACAAATTTGATTGCTCTGCTTGTTGTCTACATGTCCATATTTTTCATGGTGAGTTGAAGAACTCCTGGGATGTTACACAGTAACTTATTAATTAGTCCCAAAACTATATGAAGCTCCAACCACAGTTACCAATGGACTCAAAAAACAAATGCCTCCTGCACACACATGACGCACACATGGAAAGTAAGCACATAGAAAACCGATATTGAAGAAGAAACAGGCCAAGGTCAAAAAAAGATGAGAAATTGCCTCTAAGAGCACCCATTCACAAAATAAAAGTTTATGCAAGCAATATGTGCTTATAAAGCAAATCTTTTATCAATAAAATTGACAATTCCAATGTTTCATAAGAAGCTTCAATTCCCATGAGAGAATCTGATTAACAGAACATCAACCTAAACACTAATCATAAAGCAGCGAAAATCAGTAGACCTAAAGCATTTCCATTTTGATCTAAACACCCAAAATCACCTCAAAGCTCTAACTTCTGATGTCGATCCTTACAATTTACCTCGATTCTCCATTTTCCAGTTCTTTTGTCAACCTTTGCTGAGAAGATTTTGCAGTTGACCATTTTCAACAGCAACTTGGAGATCTAAATTAAAAGTGAGTAAGCTTGGGGAATAGTACTGGTACACTAATCAGGAGATATAATAAAATAAAAAGTGCTAACCATCACAACCACCAACATGCTTTCCATTAACAAATACTTGAGGGACTGTACGGCGGCCCACCAGATCTAGAAGGACATTTTGAATTTGATATCCATCATCTAAAAAGTGTTCATGATAATGAAACCATTATAAACCTCTAGTTTTCAAAAAAATTCACTTTGAAACTAAATAATACAGCTCATACAAGAGTTCCCTATCTACCAAGTATGTATACCTCGAAGATCAAGCTCCACCACATAAGGCTTCTCATGGAGCTCACTGAATATACGCTTGGCTCGTAAGGAATATCTAGAATGAGACATAAAACGCGTATGTCAACCATAGGATGAGCAGAAGAGGGACAAGTTCGACTCAAATGAGCTACTCAATGCTAGAGGTAAGAAATGTATAATACAGCTTTCATATATTGGGGTATTGTTTAAGATGTTATCCAAATAGCAACTTAAAAAGAAGAATATGAGAACAATGGTAGAGAATAGGTTCAAAACAACATACATCAGCATTCACTTTGGTATGTTATGACACAATGCATATGCAACTGAAATAGCTCTTCTGTAACCTCTTGAGCAGCCATAACTTACTCAACTAAATTAAAGTAATAAGATGGGGAAAAATGATAACCAGGAGTAAATAACTAGTTATTTGCCCCACCTAGCCATTGGTATAGATTGAGAATGAAATTCCTTTTTTATTGCAGCAAGGCTAAGATTTACCCAATGTGTTTTTTTTTTTTTTGGGTTTTTTTGTTGGTTTTGGGGGGGGGAGGGGGGGGGGGGTTTAGCATCTGGAAATGAGGGTTGGCACCAAACTGCATTGGAGCATATTCGCTTGTTCAATTGGTACCAAACCATGAATGAAAAATCAATTCCCCTTTTTTCAGCTTTTTTCTCAGTATGTATTTTTCTTTTTCTCATCCCCTTCTTCATTTTAATTCTTCACTGTGCAGCTGGGACCACTGCAGCATTGTGATACTGCTGCTGGCAGCCTGTCCACCAGCACTCCACCAGAGGGCTCCAAACTGCAGAAAATGGCTCAACTATCACCTCCATTCCATTTGCCACCAAAATCCGAAATTTTTGTGCCCAAACATCTTATCTTAGCTCAACCTCAACCAACACTTCGGTCAACCACAAAATCACCCAAAAAATTATCCCATTAACTGTTCCAAATCAAGATCAAGCCACAAATAAGTCAGTTCACAAGAAAAACAAAAATAACACCCTATCCAAGCTTTGTCGGCCTCATGCCACCCCTTTGACATAGTAGTTATTTTTTCTTAATGCTCTCAAACCTTAAAGTCTAACACCAACCCACTGCAGCCACTACCAAGCGCCACCATTCTTTTCAACCATAAAAACAGCAATATCGACCCACAACACCCACATATCTCTCCTTGCTAGAGATATATAATCGTACTACTTTCGAATAAGCCTAATTGCTAGCACGCAAGCTATTGAAGCATTGCCAATGGAAAAATTCCCATTTTTTTTTCTCTGTTTTCCCCAAAGGCCAAAACTCTAGAACATTAGCTTTTATCTTTGTTTCATAACAAAATGGGAAAATGGGATTAAAACCCACAACAAGATCAACCTAAGGAATCCTCGCACGCTCAGTTTTTATCATATCAGAAGTTTAACTAACCCCCCCCCCCCCCCTCCCTTTCTTTTCTGCTGAAAAAAAAAAAGACAACTTTGAACTGAACCAATTTTTAAGTAAAACCATTAACAAGAAATGATAAATTACCCAGTTCGCAGATTTTCAAAAAAAGGAAGGAAAAAAAGCTTACGGGCAATAGGATTTGGAGAAAATAGTGATTTTGTTGGAGTAGATGGCGTTTTGAACGAAGGCTGACGGAGAATTTGAAGCCTGGCCCTTTTCCGGTATCGTGATTAAGGTGACCGATAACAATCCGATTGTTGTCACCGTTAGAAAGTGACGACGAATATTTGAGGTTGTCGTCCACATCGCCGGCGGCGTTATCATTTTTGTCATTGGTGCGGAGATAAATTAAATTACGATCAGGTGACCAAACGTTTTAATGTCTAAAACTCTTTTTCTGACAATTAAATTCTTGACCAAAACGACACCGTTGAATAAGTCAGTGGGCCTTTTGGACTATATTTCTTTTGGGATTTAAAATTCAGAACCGTGATTCCTTTTTCTTGGTTCAGAAACAATAATGGATTTGTTTGTTTGTTACTAATTTTTAGAAATATATTTTTTAGAAATTTTATACACATTTTTTAATCACTTTTTTATTAAGCAAATATATTTTTTAAGAAAAATTTTTAAAACAACTACAGTAATATTTTATAAAAAACATTCATCTAAACGCAGCCAATAATTTCCTAATATATTTGAATTGTATTTTTTTTCCTATGTAAGTGTATAGAACACACAATAATTTACTTTGATTGTCATGTGATAAAGGTAGGCAATTGTGTGGAAAATTCTTATATGGAACCAAGTTTTATTTGTAAATCTCGTGATTTAAAATAAAATTATATCAATATTTTTATATCAATATGTATCATTATATCACGACATACATTTTTAAACCACGAATCCATAAGTGAAAACTGTGAACTCGATCCATGCAAGAATTTTCATGATTGTATAATGTTTTTAGTTAGCAACTTTTGTCTTAGAAACACTTCCCACTTAATACGCTTTTCCCTCATCCCAAATTTGATGTAAAAATTTGAGGCTCAAATGTTTTTTTATGCCTGTCCTCAGTTGGTTTTTGTTCTTCTCCAGTTCTTGAAACTTGTAAGCTAGTGAGAAAAAATACTTATGATGTTTCAAGTACCATCATATCTTTATATATTTCAATAAAATGTGTTTTCCAATTGATGTAGATTGCTAATTAGTAAAATTCCAAAAGTAGCATTCACTATTTTCAAGATGGATTGAGAAATGGAAAAAGATTTTTTAATATTAGTCATTTCTATAGCATATTATGAGAAAAAAAACAAATCACAAAATTGGCAAACATATTCTTGTCCAAAATTGGATTTTTATTGTTACAAATTTGATGGTACAATAAATACTAATTCATAAAGAATTATAGACCAGAGGCAGAATACAATGATAAAGGCTAAATTAACAGCAAATTTGCTCGAAAATTCCTCACCAATCAGGGGATCAAAAGAAGAAAAAAGCAAGTTCAATAATTTGACATTAGCTTTGTTTGGAAGCCCCAGAAGCATAGGAGGAATCGGGACTAGCCGTCTTGTAAAGCTTGTTGTAGGCCTCGAGCTCTTCGTAATAGACGTCCCACACGCACCTAACACATCCGCTCCCACAACAATCATCCGGCAACGGCTTCTCCGGCGGCGGAGGAATATATTTCGGTGTTGACTTTTCTAATTTCTTCTCTTCTTCTTCTTCTTCATTTTTATCGTTCAAAATCTTCGAATTACCATTAGCCGATTGAGAATTGTCAGCCATGGTGTCCTTGAGGAGGGCAGAATTGTTATTATTATGATTATTAATGCTAATATTGAGGGCACAAAATAATTTTGGTTGACTAAATCTAAATCTAAATCTAAATCTCAATGGGTTGCTTTTTAGGGTCTGATATTTCATGGGTTGTTGTTGCAGCAGAACATTTTGGTGTGGCAGTTGAAGATAGCAGCAGGTACGATGATTGTTGAGGCTTGGAGGTTATGTACGAGAACGAGGAGGATAGGAGGAGACGAACGGATTGATGATGAAGGGTGGAGCTGCAGGACCGTTCCCATAGGCTTAAATGGTCCATTCACAAATAGTAGATTTTTCCTTTATTTATGTTCGTTTTTTCTTACGGAACCCGGGAGCGGAATCTTCTTTAATTGCATTTGCTTGGGCTGTATGCTGACCCAACAAAGGTGCTTCGTCTTATGAATTTGTTGAGTTTGGGCCACCCCAAAAGGCACCCAACAAATAAATAGTAGTAGACTTTTATGCTCTCCTTTTTCTATCTTTCCACTTTTAATTTAAAGCTTATCTTATATTTAAAAATGACTTTTTTTTTTTTTTTACTTCAAATAAAAAAAAAAAGACTGTTTTAAATGCCTATTATATCTAAAACTGACCGTGTTTATTGAAAGGTAAAACTAGACCAACCTCTCTGAAGTGTTCATAGTACATCAATTATTCTGAAATTTTTTTACTCTAAGTAAACATCCAACAGGAAGGGGCATAAGATGCTACAATGACATTGCCATTGACAGTATGAAAATCGAACCAAACATGAGAAGTGCGGTTACTTATTTCTTCTTCCCTTTCAAGTGCTAAAACATTTATTTCATATGCCATCCTGAATGCAGTATTCCTGTCTAAACAGAAATTTGCATTTAAAACATTTTTGGGATGGAAGACGAAGACAAAAGTTTTCCTTTAACATGGAAAGAAGATTACAATCCAGAAAAGAACAAACATTCCAAGGTATTGACAGCGGAAGTCTGCAGTAGGAGTATTAAACAGGGAATATGTTTGTTTCTATCACAAACTTTTCATCGTATTGAACCCGTAGCATGGCGTATATGGGCAAAGAATTAGCAGCAATTGATTATATCTTTCGTTTTGCTTTAAGTACTATTTTTATCGGTTTTCAGCAGAGGATTGGTCTTCTCTTTTAATTTGATCGCATAAACCCGAATATCCTTCTCAATCCCGATAACAGTAGCAACAACCCCACGTAATCGAAGTTGTAAGCCAATTTGATGAAATCCAGCTTATAATCATTCCATGGAGGATATCTTGGCTCCAACTCAAAGTAAAAGCTCCTATGCAGAACTGCTTTTTCATGGCTGAATGTATCAAAAGAATACTTCCCATGATACCTTCCGAAACCACTCTGACCAACACCTCCAAATGGTAATACATCACACAGGAACTGCGATTTTCAACAACATCATAAGATGGACGCATGTTTTCGAATGAACTAGGGCTGAGAACTACAATTCTACAAGGAAGTTTGGAAACATGTACCTGGATCATTGTGTCGTTGAAGGTTATGCTTCCAGATGATGTTTCCGATATTAGTTTTTCTTTGAATCTTTTATTCTTTGTGAAAGCATAAATGGCAAGAGGTTTTGGTCTCGTGTTTATAAACTCAATGCTTTCCTCAATTTTGTTCAACTGTAACAAGAGAGCAAGGAAATTGATTTCCAAATCATTCTTGAGACAAGCAAATTAGTTGAGAATAACCATTTTTCCTCTTACTGTGATGATAGGTAACAGAGGGACCGAAAATTTCTTCAGTCATAATATCAGAATCAAGAGGAGGATCCAACAAGATAGTGGGTTCAATCATCCTGTGCCAGTTTATTACAAAATTAAGGCAATAAATAGTATGCATCCACCAACATTAGGTTGCAGATGATCAACAGATTGATAGGTAACTTACAAATTTTGTTCATCCCATGAACCACCATAAACAATGGTTGCCGCGACTTTGGGGTCCTCAAGAAGATTGCGTACTCTGTCAAAGTGGTGCTTGTTAACAATCCTACAAAGGTTCTTCAAGTTTTCCACAGTTTCACCATAAAAAGTTTGGATGCACTTCTTCAACAACTCAACCTGAAAAATCAAAACAAGAAATCTTGGTAAATAAACATCTGCAAACCGGTAGATCTGAAGGGAACATGAGATTAACTCGAAAGGAGGACGTCAGCATTACCAGAATTGAGGCAAATTTTTGTTCAACAAGAACATAATCAATTCCTATGCATGCTTGTCCACTGCACGGTCCCCACTTGGCACCAGCTATTCTCTTGCTGGCCACCTGGAAGCCACAAATCCAAGAAAATAAAACAAGATTTCCAGACATTTCCATCTTCTGTATATTTCTGGGTTGCTGAGTAATGAATGCCAATGCGTATGAGAGGCCAGTGGGAGTGATATTGAAAGAAAAAACTGTTTTCTGCAGTGCTCATTTAAGCTAGGGAATTTGCTTAAAAGTCTAAAGTTAAAAAAATGAATCTATAAACGAACATTCTGCTAGAGTAATTTTAACTATTACAGAAAAGGAACCTCAAAATCCGAAATTGGGAGAGAGTCTAGGACAGTTGGACATTTTCCTCCCAGCTCCAGCGTTACTGGTGTTAAGTGCTTTGCAGCTGCGGCCATGATTATGCGTCCTACTCGTGAACTCCCTGAAAATGTATAATCAAACAGAAAATGATATGATTTGGTTCATCATGCCTATAATATTCTCATGGTAGAAAAGACAATATAGTTATACAGTTCTAATGGTGAGGTATCCCTCGTATCAAGAACAAGAATATCATACATTCCACAGAGAAAGGGATCAAAAGAGAAGCACATCTAAATAATACTTACCAGTAAAGAATATCTTATCCCACTTCTGCTGCAGTAGTTGTTCAGCTGCATGTGTTCCACCTTCAATGATTTTTATTGCTCCCGGGTCCAAGTAATGAGGGATCGTATTAGCAAGAAAAGAAGAACATGCAGGTGCTAGCTCTGAGGGTTTCAAGACCACTGTGTTTCCAGCTGATATTGCTCCAATCACAGGGTCCAAAGACAGTGCTGCACAAAGAGATAAGTTGGCCTAAAAGACATGTATCAACAATTTGAGATGCTTCAAAAAGACATTGTTGCTGTAGTTCACCACAAACCGTTACACTAATCCCAGGAGTTCAAATGGGGAGAGGAGATCAACATTGCTGTAGGTGCTTGCATTCAGATACTATATAGCAAGTTCCTAATTCATTGAAGAACCATGAAAATCAAGAAATCACAGGATTACATCAACATGCAACTGAACTTACAGATAGGGAAATTCCAGGAAGAAAAAATCAATACTAGGCCAAGTGGCTCTGGTAACACTTCTGCTTGAGATGGGAATACGAGCAATGGTAGTGGGCCCTGTTTAAACACAGTTAGTTAGTAGCTGCAAAAGACCTAGACGAACAGTCTAGGTCCACCGGTTTTACCTGATCACAGAGTTCAAACATTAATTAAATGGTCACTTAAATTTAACAGCCAAGAACATTTGAAGTCTGGTAGAGTGATTATTCTAGAAATCATGCTTGCCTATGCTCTTAAAACAACTTTTTTTCCAAAATTAAATATTAACCATACTTCCAACAAGCACTTATACAGCAAAGTTCTCAACTAAGTTCAAATCCAATCTACATCTATCTAAGATTAAACTCATTTGCATACTTGAATCTTGTCCAAATTGGCAGTTAAAATAACAGAAGTTACACTGTAACATGCCAATGTAATTGTGAAGTTGATGGGGAGCAATTCAGATTCCAGAAAGAAAAAGCAAGAGCAAGGAACAATCTCATTTCATCCAGTTCAACTACTAAATTTGATCTCAATAGCCCTCTACTTCTGAATCTTGAATCCATATTAGTTAATTTTACTTTAGTTGTAAAAATATACATTGAATAACATTACGTCTAAGCGGCTAGATTGGTGAACACTGACTACATACCTTCTTGGGGGCCATCCATTTCTCAACACAGCCCAAAGAATAATTGACTGATTTCTTCACAACACCAATCTGCAACAACAAAAAACAGCCTCACATCATGAATTGAAATGCAGAACCATCGATTCCTTTAATAAACAGTAATAATAACTCTGAAAATTAACTTCAGCTTGTCCCCCGTGCTTCGTTAAAACTATGCACCCCATCCCAACATTAATTATTCACTGGCCCTATCTAAACTGGCTCTTGGCAGAAAGAATGACAGGCTGACCATGATTAACAGGGAAAAAAAAAATCAACCACTACTACTTCGGACGCCTGCTATAAGAACCTTAAAAAAGAAAAAACCTCTTACTTCATCGCGGTAAGATTCAACAGGATGCTTGCCCAGATCTTGTTGAAGTGCATCAAAGATCTTATCTTCATTCTCATTAACGAGTTTGAGAATAGCTCTGAGTTGGGCCTTTCTCCATTCAACCCCTCTGGTCTTTCGACTCCTGAAAGTTTGTCTCAACTCTGCCAAGTTTTGGGTCAGTCCGGGCAATTCCTCCATAGTTATGATAACGAGTACGACTACGACTTCTTCACCTCTATGACAACAGTACTTATCAAATTACCAATCCATAATATGATTCCATATCCATTATCTCTCCCTACCAATTCTGATTAGTACTCAGTTTACTACTATATCTTCTGATTTTAAAGGCGTATCGAATCCATCAACACTTTTTGATCGCTTATTTGGTAGATTTGTGCTTAATCAGCAGCACAGTAAATGAGGGTCACCAACGAGGCTAGTATACTAAGCAAGAAACGGGACAAAACGTAAGTAGACTTGTGCTTCACGTTCCACAATCAGTTTCGAACAGCTAAGATTAAGACAAGTCACGTCGCCAGCCAACTAACTAATGGTCACGCTGCGGGACTGTTGAGGTTTTTAATGCGTATAATCACCGAAATATTAGCTTCCCGCCCGTCCAGCATTGGTGACAACCGTAAAATCAGGTCTCTTTCTGCAATTATAATTATTGAATCACGGATTTTTCTCTTAATTTTCCTTTTCCTTCCAATTTTCAAGTGCTCTATTATATATATATACACACACATATATATGATAGATTGCATATTTTTATATAATCTTTTTTAAGAAGAAGTATCGTAAAACCTTTTGATGTGTGATGTGCATAAGATAAAAGGGTAATTAAAACAAAAAAGAATATTTCAAAGACGTGTTTTATAATATTTATAATTTTTTTATTAAAAAAGTGATTATCCAAAAACTGGTAAAGACAATTGTGTTGTATATAATCTATTGGAGACACATACATATACTTTTGAGTCATACCTAAAAACTTTAATAGCAAGGAGATGATACGTCTACATTCTTCATTTTTTTTAAATAAATTGAAGCATTGATAAAATAGCAAAAATTGGCCAGATAGATACTCCTTTGGGGTTTTCCAAATAAAGGGAGCTTGAAAATTGAACCCTTTGATGATTGAGGTTGAGAGGTTGTCGGCATGATTGACCGGAGTTTCTTGCTTAGTTTGTCAAACTTAAGGTTCTTAATATTTAATCTAATCATGCCACAAAAGGCATTTTTGAATCTCCAATTTGAGTTCACATGGCCAACCAATTTTTTTGATTTATCTAGATAAAAAGGAAAATATTATTGCTTTAAATTGCAATCTTTATAGTGTATGGACATAATGCTAGTGGTTTCTTCTGGACATCATCTTTGTGATGCTCCGGGATTTAAACATCTTACAACCAGGCTAACAGCCGTTCCTCTTGCAAGGCACGGCTTCGCGTACTATGACGTGTCAGATAATATTATCACTCCTTACATTATCTTCATTTTCAAATTATCTTTTTTTTTTTTCCCCTTTCTATAACATCAAGAATAATGTATTTTGACGCTATCATGTCTAAGGGGTGTTTGATAACATGACTTAATGCTGAAAATTAATGGATTAAGTGCTTTTTGAATTCAGTGTGTTTGATAACAAAATTCCTTTATCACTTAACACATTAAGCACTTATTTAATTTATATACAAAATTTTAAGTGAAAAATTTTTCACTTAATTTGCTGAATTTTGATATTCTTCCCCTCTCCTCATTACACACACACTCACTCTCACACACTTACCCATGCACACACACACACACATGCACACACACTCCTCTCTCTCACACACACATACACCTTCTTTTACAAAAATACACATATAATTCTCTCTCCTTCTCTCTCTCACACACGCACATACACTTGCTCTCTCTCTTTCTCTCTCTCTCCTCCCACACATAGTTACTCTTACTTACATACTTTCTAGCACATACACTTTTACACACACACACACATATTTTCACATATAATTTTTTATCTCTTATATACACGTGCATATATTTTAATTTTTTTCCTCTTACATGCTGACATTTTTCCATATATACACGTACTTCCTCTCTCATGCACTTTCTCACACATAAATACACTTATTCTCTATCTCTCACAAACAAACAATATCTTTCTTTCTCATATACATTATTAATAAATTATTTTAAAATTTTAAGATAAAATAATTATATTTATGAAAGGAGATATTTAAATTCAGTGCATATATTTAGTTAATTATCAAACAGGTAAAACTTTTTCAATTCAGCAACTTAATACTTTCAGCACTTAAATTTTCAGACTTCAGACTTCAGATTTCAGTTTTACCAAATGGCACCTAATTGTGACAATTTCGGTCCGTTTTGTTGGCTGTAAAATATTTTCTTTAGAAAATTATTTCTTGAGAGAACATAATTTACATGGAAAACGTCATTTTTTTTGTAATTTTCAAGTGTTTAGATGACAATATGAAAATTTTTTGAAATAATTTTTTTAGTTTTTTTATTTTTAATATTGTTAATATAAATTAAAAAGACTAATAACAATTGGAATAAATATTTGACAAGAAATTAGGATCAATTAAAAACTATTATATTTACAATTAATCTACAAGATAATACAGTGATGAACTATGTATAGTTATAATTATATTACTATGGGCTCACGATGAAAAAAAATGAGTTGATAAGTATAAAAACAAAAATTAATTTGGTATTGAACTTTCCGAAGAATAACTTACACTTACTAGGTACATAAGTTGTTTTCAATTAGAGGGAGGAAAATTTTAAAATATTTTACACATGAAAATATTTTTATCTATTTGGCACCAAGAAAATTTCTGAAAATATCTTATAGGAAAGTATTTTTAGTCCAACCAAATAGAACCTTAGTCATACTTTCTGTTTCTTGTCACTTTTTTTTTTAAAATACCAAGTTTACAACTCACCTTCAAAGAGAAATGCATGCGAATTTTAAATAAGATCAAAATGAGAATGCCTTGGAATGAAAAATCAAAGTTTCAAATAAATTTTAGTTAATAGGAACAGAAGTACTTCTCAAAGAATAGTTCACCCTTTTGAAATGCTTTTCGAAAGTTAGAAGTAATAATCATGTAGACCGTAATTAGTATTAAGCTAAGCTACCAGCTTCATGCATTTATATATGGAGAGTTGAATCAGTCCTCAATAATTATCAACATTGAATCAGTACTCAATAATTATCAACATTTTCAAAGTGACATTTTTCATAAATGACATGATTTGAACATGTACCTACCCTTATAACGCATTAGGGAAAGAAAAAGGAACAATTTTACATAGCTCCCGAGGTTTGTCATAATTGCAGAAATTTCTCAAGTTTTGAAAATTACACTTAGACCTCCTGTGTTTATATTATTTTATAACAAAATAAACTCATTTTGATAATTTATCCTAAAAATACCCACCAAATATCCAGAAAAACCCTTAATTGATTTTAAAAAATAATAAATAAATAAACAAATAGACTAAACAAACCAAAGTTTTTTAACTTCTCTAATTGGACCTTCCAAGTTATTTACGCATACATTGTCTAATTAAATTGATATCTCTTTCTTACTAATATATTTGTTTATAAGACTTTGATGGAAAAAGTCAATTTATTCGAATTAGTCAGATAACTGAGTTTTTAAAAATAATATTTGGTGGAGATTGAAAATTTCGAATAAAATTATGAGTCTTTTTGACATTTTTATAACTAAATAATTAATTTTTTAAAATTTATTTTTCTTTTTAAAAGTAATGAAGTATATTTTAGGGTGTTTGATTGGTGTTTTTAGGTTACATTATCAAAATTAATTTTCTTATTATAAACAATATAAATACAGGGGTGCATGTGAAATTTTTAAAACCTGAAAGGAGTAAATGTAATTATGACAAGCCTTAAGGGAGGTTTGTGAAATTATCCCTAACAAAAAGGGTAGACGTAGAAAAGAAAAAAGAAGAAAGAAACATGAATTGAGTGCATAATATTTGCGCGTCGAACTTTAATTGGGTGAGTGAATTGAAGTCTTGAGCAAACTTGGTAAGGAAGTCACAGGACTCCCGATCCTGTGTCCTGTGAATTGAACGAATGACAATTTAAAGCGTCTAATCAAATCAACAACGTTAATGCGAAGAGTTACATCATTGAATCCCCACTATACACATAAATAACACACAGTAGGGCAGCCTTGGTCGTTCTAGAAAGCATAAGCTAACGACGCCAATAGTGATGGCGTGGTATTTCAGAAATATTTTTTTCGAATAATAATATTATGTAAACTTTCGTAATATGACGCATTTAATATAAAAAATAATTAAAAATAAAAAAGAAAAACTATAAAGTATTATTATTAAACAAAATATTATCCAAACAAAGCTGATGTTTTGCGCAGCCCAAAAAAAAAAGAAAAAACTGATGTTTCTTTTTTCTGGCGAGAGATGTTTCTTAATTATCGTCTCAACCTAACCAATTACAATCCCAACTACCAGTCTGGAAGAACCTTTGCAAGTGGGAAATCGCCCCTTCTATCACTTTTCTATGATAAAACAATTCTTTTATGAATCTATTTTACAATTAGAAACTCGCACAATCACAACCAAACATGTATATCGACTTTATTACAGTTTTTTTATTTTCATTTTCTTTAATTGCTATAGCATACTGTTTGCACAAATATGTTCAAAAACCATTCCTAGTCTCACTCAACTATGCTATTACAATATAGTAAAGTAAGCAAGATTTCTTACACAGACAATGTTACAGCAGGTAATAAATAGTAACCAAAACGACGAACAAAAATTATAAGCTTTTGTAGAAAGTTATTCGATTTTTATAGAGTTTACTTCTTTTTTACGAAAATTTATGATCTTTTTTCATTCTTTTTTGACACCATAACAAAATCCCATATGAAAGAAATCACTCACTAACGTCTATTGAAGCAAAAATGTTCTCAGCAACTCCCAGTTAGTTCTTCACACAATGTCATATTCTCCACCGTTCTGGGAACATCCGGTCTGGTACAATACTTTTGACACCTCTCTATACATTTAAAGTCTTCCGCCGGAAAAAGGAGAGAAAGGAAAGAGAGGAGGGGGAGGGGGCTGTGTGGACTACCTAATTTTTGAAGCACCATTCTATTCATGCATCTCCGCAGGTGATAAATTGCAGCAGCAAAAGTAGTCCTTCTTACATCGCCAACAAAATTGTTTTTGGTGCAATGTTTGATCTTCTATTTCATCTCATCTTGCCAATGTGCAGCAACTATAAAAACTTCATTTGATTTTACATTAACAATTAAACGCAAGAGTTATTATTGATATGTTAAACTTTTCTTCCTCTTTGACATATTTGACCAATTTAAACGACATGTGCTTCAGAAATTTATTGGCACAAAATTTTTTCGATTGCTTCATGTCGTGGGCAGCATATTGGTAGTTTATACTTAGAAGTTACACCGAGTTTCATACCAAAAATAATCTAATAATGCATGTGACACTCGAATTTTGTGCAATACAATGCAAAGTAGAAAGAGAAAGTTAGTAATTGGTTTGATACATATTCTAAATCTCTCCAAAAATTGCACAACGCTCCAAAGTGGTACACTTTACAACATCGAACCAATTCCATCGAGATCAGTTGAAGCAAAATATGCAAAACCAGGAAGGGGAAGATTCCATCCGAACAAGCACGAAAAGATAATTAACCTAACAATGGAGAATGGGGTTTTTGCTTACTTATGTGAGTTGTCGTCGTCAAAAGAACCCGACCATGTTATGAGTGGTAATGAGAGCCACAAATCTTTCACTGATATGGCAAATCCTTGAATTTGCACGATGGATCCACTTTTAACCTAACCTTCCTTCTATGGTAACTTAGTCTTACTCTTTTATTCTTCTACTTGATTATCACAAGATTTGATATAGCTGGCTGTATTAGTACCACTTGTGTCACAAACCTTGATCTATTATTCTAAGGTTGTACATGTACCTGTTTGGACGTTGAGAAGGAGGAGGAGAAAAGAGGAGATGGGTCGTGGAAAGATTGAGATCAAGAAGATTGAGAACCCAACCTGCAGAAAAGTTACTTACTCCAAGAGAAGAAATGGCATTTTCAAGAAAGCCCATGAGCTCAGTGTTCTTTGTGATGCTAAGGTCCCACTCATCATGCTCTCCGATACCAAAAAGTTCCATGAGTATGCTAGTCCCTCAACAACGTATGTCCTATGATCATTCTTGTCCTTTCTTTCAAAAAAAAAAAAGGTGAAGGATGTGAAACTGAAAAGCGTAGAAAAGTCTTAGTTAACCTCTTCTTGGTTTGGTTTGGTCAGGACTAAAAAGATCATAGATCGATATCAAAGCACTGTATCTATGGAGCACGCATTTTGAGGTGTTTGTCTTAAATATCTCTTTAATTAGTGAGTTTATTATGAGTGTGCTTTTGTATAATTAATGGACATGAGTAGAAAATGCAAGAGAATTTAAGAAGATTGAAGGAGGTCAACAATGGGTTGAGGTGGGACATCAGGTAGAGTATCTAACATAGTAATATCTGGTTTATAAACATCATTTATCCGTCATTTATAAGTTATTTGATCAATAAGTGTGTGCTAATTCCGATTTGATTAAGTGTGAAGTTTCAAGTAATTGTACGTCAATGAATTTTGTTCCACAGGCAAAGAACGGGTGAAGAATTAAATGATCTCAACTGGGAGGAAATGTGCAGTTTGCAAGGGAAGATGATTGATTCTCTTACTATTATACGTGAAAGAAAGATTGCTACTTGTACTTTCCATTTTTTGTATGGCACCACATAAAAGATTTTGTTTATTTTTCCTCATTCTTTTTGTTTGGTGCTACAATGATATCGTGGACGTTTGCAATTAGTATTTTAAATACATCCGGAAGAAATCAAGAATGCTAGATTTCTAGGAATTGTAGCCTTTTCTAGCTTGAACCTAGTAATAGCCAGTCTATGGCAAAACAATAATAGTGTTTCGACTTAGGGAAAAAAAAATTAAGAGTGCAAGTTTTATCTTAAATAGTTATTAGTTTTTGCTAGGATTATCTTAAATTGTTATCCTAATTATGGGTTGTGGTTATTGCTAGAGCACTCGTGACTTGAGACTCGTCTCTCTTTGCTTTATCAATTATCATAGCAAGAATGGAAGCCAAATATGGTTTGTCAACATAAAAAGTAACACTTGTCTAATTGAGAATCAACCGACATCATACTTTTACGTTAAATGGTACATTGCTGCATATATTTGTGTCCACACCGCACTAAACTAAACGTTGCGTAAGAATATCAGTATGGATCTACACGAATTGATATTGAAAAAAATGAAAATTCATTTGTCTCGTCTTTCCAAACCTCTTTACCATGGTGAGATGCTTTTCTTTTAGTCTTAGTTTTAATTAAGGAAAAAAATTCAAAGGAGCCTGTTGTCTCCCTTCCGCAAACAAATCCTTCTTTTGAAGTTTTTCCTTTTACACGTGCAATATAAAAGGTGCCCCCCCCCCCCCCCCCCTCCCTACTGTGAAAGAAAACTAAGAAAGAGAGACATATAGATGAATTTACTCGTCTCACTTTCTTCAATTGTTTGTAATAATACGTGCAATATATAGCCGGCTAGCTACCTATTAATACCTGACTTATTAGGAAATGGCATGTACTATTCTGTTGTTGTATAGTCACCGATATGCTAGTCGAGATTCTATTCCAGAGATGCAACTTTGTAGCTGCAGGCTTTCAATACATTCCACTAGATCATTTTTATAGACTCAGACAATATATTTTACTATTGTTTGCAGTACCATGTGATCAAAACTCAAACTGATACATACAGGAAGAAGGTTAGTGATCAGCTTTTGGGCTTCAACTCATTCTTTTCTTGCTTCTTTTCTGTTAATTTCCGTCTAAAAATTTATCTTGAAAGTACAAACTCAATTGTAGGTGAGAAACTTGAAGGAAAGACATGCAAATCTCCTACACAACTTGGTAAGCAGATAGCACGCCAACCGTATACTTCGCTGATCTTTTTCTCAATTATATGTTCTTAGCTAGTTTGCTTCTTGTTAATACTTCCTAGATATTTCTTATGAACTGATGAAATTCAAGAATATTGGTTTGATAATGAAGGAAGAAAGATGTGAAGATCCAATGCATGGAATTGTGGATAACGCCGGGGACTATAACTCTGCCCTTGCATTTGTAGATGGAGGAGTGTCCAGACTCTATGCATTCCGATTGCAGCCGCGCCGCCCCAACCTTCAGGACCTTCGACTTGCGTAATTAATCTCGACGCATCGGAGATTTAGCTAATTAATGATCTTATCTAATATTATCTCTGCAAATTAAGTACTAGAGAATGTGCTAATGCTTACTTAACGAAGAATGTTAGAGCTCGCTGTTGGGACTTAAAACTACTCTAACGAAAGGGATGACGATAATATGTTTGTGCACCATCCTATGTAATACTGTAATGGACTCGTATGTAAGACTTGGGATCGTTAATGGTAAAGCTCTAGTGTTCTAGTGTTCTAGTCTGTTAGTAGCTGAGTAACCACGCTATGGATAATTTCTTAAATGATGATCTTGACTTTACCCAACACAACGGGTAACTCTAATAAAATTTGCCTTGTTTAATGATGCCAAAATTTAGCATATGCATATTAATACATGATTTTCATGTCGATCGAAAATTCCAAAGTGATGGAAATGTTATACATGTCGCGTTAGGGAAATATAATAACATAATACTGTAAATTGTATTTTCTCATGACTTTATCCTAGGCTTAATTCCAAAATACCCCTGGAATGTGGATCAGTAGTAAATTAATCCTTGTGTTTAGAAAACACCCAAATGACCCCTTATTTTAGTAACAAATCATTTCTTCATGTACACTTCACTTTTAAATTAACAACTTGGCCCCTAAAGTTTAGCTGCTAAAATTTTGAAGACAAATTTGCCCTTATAACTTTTTACTCTTGCTATTTTTGTTGATTTGATATATAGAAACCAAATAAGTTCACTAGTTCATGTCAATATTGCTATTTCATTATTATATTAAAAACCCAAATCATAACTTTAAAATTGCAAGAATTTTGTCACAAATACCACATGCCTTGATATTACTGACTAATATGATAACCAGCAACTAAATATCATCAATATATTACAGCCTCTTTGTCATGCATTTTGATTTCCATTTATCATTTCATCCCACACAATCTATGAAAGTTTCAAGCAGAGACATCGTTTTGTTTTTTGTCGATCTATTTTTTTAATTCTTGTACTTGAGACTTCACTCATTTTTATCATTTTATTCTGCTCGCTGATGGGTAAATTTGGTATATGAAAGTTTAGATTTTGGCACGAAAAAGATAAAATTGTCAAAACATCATGTATAAAAGAACACAAATGTCCTTTACCAATTGAAGGTGATAATTTGTGTGGTGGTAATTTGTGTGTTTTTTAAATACATGCGTCAATTTGCTACTAATGTAAATTTTGGGATTTAGCCTTCAAAAAATAAAAGTCAACGACTAAATTAAAGCGGTGGACTTGTGGACAATAGTCATCTAAAGGGAAAAAAGAATTAAATACAACAGAGAGAGGGAGAAAAACAAAAAAAAAAGGGGCACGTGTGGTAATTACAATCGTCGACGTCGACTAAAAGCTCCGCACTGGAATTTCAGTAGTGTCCTTCGACTCGGAACGAGCTTTCAACTCGAAATTCCCCAACGGAAAAGCCACAAAATTTGAATTATATCTACACACAGTCACACAGTAACAATTTTTAGGGTTCACAGAGAAACTAGGAGAGGGGGAGAAGAGGACCTTGATGGCAACTGCTATTCCAGTCTCCACTACTTGGATCCCTGAAGATGACATCTTGTTAAAAAACGCCGTCGAGGTAAATGCGTTCAATTTGTGTTTCAATATTCTTATGCGTTATATGTCGGCAGTGTTTTATAATTCGTGGAATTTAATTAATTCTGGAACTTGTTTTGTGATTTATGCCGGATTGAAAAATATTGCCTTTTTTTGGAAATTTGTGGTTTTATTTGAGCTAAAAATGTGAATTTAGCGGAAATTATGATAATCATTTGAAAATTTTGTGAATTTTTTGTTAGGGAAGAAGACATAGTGATGAGAGAAACACTTAGCTAAATTGGACTTTTTGGTGCATGAATTACCCTGAAATAAGGACTTCTTTTGGCAAATGACCATGCATTCTGCAGCTGCTTTGGACGTCATATATTTGTAGTTGCTTATACTGATTTGCTAGCGCGGCATTGAAAAATGTCGATGCGAGAAGTTTATAGTATTATGGTATCCGTACATTAATGAAACGATTAGGTTTTCTAAGAAGTACACTAGTCGAAGGTGTTTTTCTTTGTCCTTTCAGTTTCAATGAATTCATAGCAGTTTTTTGAAGGTGCATCAAATCAATATGAGTATTGCTACTTTGCTGTTATAAAGAGAATTGTATACTTGGCTATCATATTTGACATGATGTTGCATAAATATGACTGGTTCTTGTGAAAGGATGAATAGCATCATTACAAGGATTGAATGAGAAGATGCTTTGAAATGTTTAAAATCCCCTACTAATTTGTATGCTATCTCCTCTACTGTTGGCTAATGTATCTTTTTCCTTAATCTTTGAATGAAAAAGATTGGATAAAAAGTTAAAAGCCAGCAGTGAGTAGTTTTATGCTATTTAAGGACTCTGTTGCTCATATTGGTTTTAGATTAGTTTTTTATTCTTTATTTTTTTTACCTAATTCCATTTTGCACTATCAATGTTGATCGACGAAAACCTTTCATTCTTGACTATTATTTTAACCCATTATTCCTCAGCGTAATAAGTCGTCAAGAATAAAATAAGAATAAAATTTCTAGCTTCAAGTAATGAAATAAATACTAAAGGAACATGATGAACTGTGAATTTAAGATTTAGGGATGAAGATGCTAAACATTGGAGCCTAAAGGTAATGATGAGAGACTATGTTCTGCATTCTCAAGAAGGTTTGTTAGATTAATTATGGGAGAGGTTTTGATGAGTGTGTTCAATCTATGCCTTTGCATGCAGTATTTAAGTTTGTACTGCTAGGCCAATTATTTAATTTAACTTTATTGAATTTGGCAACTATAGGGAAAATTGAAGTGGTGCAACAGAATTAAGAGGCAATGTATCTCAAATGATTGTTAAAAAGAAAAATTTTCAACTGGAATTTATCCATTTCTTCTTCCTTCCCGTTTACTCTGAAATTAGTACTGGGAATGTACTTCCTGTTTCAGCATCCCTGCGGTCTCTCAGATCCTGGGTCATGGATTGTGTTATTTTCTTTTTTTCCAGGCTGGAGCTTCCTTGGAAGCACTTGCTAAAGGGGCAGTGCAATTCTCTCGTAGATTTACCTTTCTGGAGCTGCGAGATAGGTGGCATTCCCTTCTGTATGATCCCAATGTATCAGACCAAGCTTCTATTCAGATGTTCGAGCTTGAACTCTCTGGGTTTAATCCTTTATCAAGAAATAATAGGCTTGATCACTCAAAAGTAAATAGAGAGGTATCTGAAAAGAGGAAAATTGTAAGCATTTGTAAACAATATTATTCCATGAGGAAGAAATTTCGCAGCTTCAACCCTACTGACCTTGCTTTTCTGGATGAGTCCAATCTTCGTGAGAACAGTAGACCAGTGGCTGATTTCCAAGGATTTGATAGGGATCCACAGGACAGCAATCGTGTGCTTGGAAAACCTACACATAATCATTTTGAGTTTCATGAAGCAGAGACAGAGATCCTATGTAGTGCCCTTTCAAAACCAACAGGGAATGCTTCTTTGATATCTGGTGCTGTTAGTGCACATACTTCATATCTCAAAGGATGCTCTAGCACACTTGAAGATAAGCAGCCAAATGAAATGTTGAGGACATATAATTTTGCCAAGGATGTTTCCACTCCGTTAAAGCAAGATGGAACTCATTTTGAGTCGAATGTTAAACCTAATGCCATTAAAGATTCAATCAACTTTGATGAACACTCAGGCATTCAGGAACCCAGCTTTCCACAAATGCCATCTGATAGGAAGCTTTTAGAAAGTTTGGAATTGCAACAGTTGTCTGTCTTTGATTCAAGAGAGGAGAAACAGCAAAATGTTCTCTGGGGATCAAGGCAGAAATGCAATTTGAACTCACCTGATGGTAACATGTCATTTCACACTATTGGTTTTTCATCTGGGGATCCTAATTGGTCCCTCTGGGAACCAGTGGAAGAGTTTTCTGCAACTCCTCTGCCGGTCAGTTTGCAGCAAGGTGATGCAACTGAGGATGTGGAAAAGATGCTTATTGATGATGGAACCTGCAACGGAAAGAATTCATCCGTCTACAATACTCTCGATTCAGGCCCTCTATTGGGAGTTACAGAGGGTGAATTTGGAGATCTTCCAGACTCACTTTTGTACCTTTCAAATGATGGTGACATTCTCCTCATGGATGTAGATGGGAAAGAGACGTTGGATAGGTCTTATTTAGATAACGTTAATTCGCTCCTCCTAAGTTCTCCAAATGATGCTCAGAAAGACAGCTTCAACAACTTTGAACCCGGGGCATTTGTCATTTCAGAAAGCTGTCTAGCTGATTCTCATTGTGTAGATCTTGAAAATTCAGGACCTATTGTTAATTCCACACCTGGTGGCCTTCAAAATGTTCATCATCCTGAATTTAATGAGCCATCTACATCAGCTTTGACTTCTGATTCTCTTGCACTTGCTGATGGCAATATTTGCTGCTCATTGAACACTGAAGACCCTGAAATTCCTTGTAATGATGATATATTCTTGCTTATCCATCCTTCCACGTCATTTGTACCTTCTGCAGCCCAAGCAAACTCCATGGGGTCTATGGACCTATCTTCCACAGCTACTTTGGAACAAACTGGACAAGGAACCTTGGTGATGGATGCAAAAGCTCTTTCAAGATCTTCTACCTGGTCCCAGAAGATTGGACCAAATAGTTTACCAGAAACATGTCCAAACCGCTCTCTGTTGTGTTTTGGAGAAAAATTGGAGTCAGCTGGTGCAAAATCTTCATCTTTTCTGGCGAAGAATGCTAAAAAAGCTCTTGGAGACATGAATTATGGATTGTCATCTTATGCAAATCAAAGTATATCAACTAGTAGAACGCTTGAGGATGATATTTCTAGAGTTGACTCGATGGTACTGTAATAATTACATAACCAGTTTCTTCCACTGTCATTGGATTTCTAACTCTGTTTACATAATCAGTTTCTTTGACTGTCATTGCATTTCTAACTCTGTTTCTTTGTCATAAACAGGCTGAAGAAATGCAAGTAGCATTTCTGGAAGCACGTAATACAGTAGCTGGTTCTGTGAAAATAGATGTTTCACAATCAATGGCGAGCCCGTCGACATCAGATCAGGAAATATCTCAGAGTGATAATGATGTTCCTTATTTTTCTGATGTTGAAGCTATGGTAAATGTTAGAAATATTGTTTCTCTATCTATTTAAAAACTGTGCTTTTCTTTTTTAAGCTTCTATGACATTACGTTTTAGATACTTGAGATGGACCTAGATCCACATGATCAAGACTCACATAATCCTAAACAAGGTAAGTTATCTGATTAACTGATTTTTATTAGTTCAATCTGTAACTTTTTAGTTTTTCGCCATATTTGTGTTTCCAAAAGTCTTTGCTTCCCCAATCCCCTCTTCCAGAAAAGCAGATAAAAGATTGCTAGCTCTATAACGTGACAGTAATGGTTGACTCTGGAGTATTACAATAAGTAACTGAATGATTTTAATGTATACTGCTAGTTTACTGCTAGATGGAAATGTGATATTTCCTGATTATAACGAATAAAATTCAGAACCATAGCATTCTTCTTCCAATATGAAAGGCATGAATATGTGTGCTGGAGTACAATTTAGAATTCTTTTTCAGTACTTTTGTCGTTTGATATGTGCAGTCTCAAGATATCAGTATGAAAACACAAAAAGGACTATTATAAGGTTGGAACAGTGTGCTCAATCATGTCTTCAAAGATCCTTGACATCTCAAGGGGCCCTTGCCATTTTTTATGGCCGTCATTTGAGGCATTACATCAGAAAGACTGAGGTACATTTTTCATTGTATTAACTTTCTGAATTTCATATCTTGATGGTCAAGTCATTAGAATTAAGTGCTAATTTCCATTTACATGATTATTTTACTTTTGCTTCTCCTCTCTTTTGGTCTCTGTTTAGTTCCTTATCTGTTTTATAGAATGTGTCTACATTATACTCTCTCCAAATTTTCTGTTTCTCAAGTTGAAGCTCTATGTGATAACTTGGATACTATAAACCTTTTTTCTAATTGCTATTTTATATGCATTGTGTCGTGGCCTTTTGCACTTTCTGAAGATTTACATGGCCTTTGAAATAGACACTAGAATTCTTCTGATAAGAGATGTTAGAAATCTTTCATATATAATTCATTCAATTACTTAAAATTGTCAAGAAGTAGGTCTTTTCAGTTATTCTAAAACTTTTGTAGGTCAAAGTTTGTTCGGTCATATTTTTGTTATTATCTCTGTGCAGCATAAGGATCTAGCCTTAATTTCTGCATCCCAGTTTGAAGAACTTAAATACATTGTGTTGGATATCAGCTTTTTTGTTGTTTTATGAATCATTTTTGTGGTTCTTATTAATGATAATTCGTTATCATGGAGTAGCGTATTTATTTATTCTGTTGAAGACAGTTTGTGATTTATTGGCAGGCAGTGATCTTTTATGTAAGTCAAAGCGGGGACTTTCAGCATTATAAATGCTGGAAAACTGAAATTCTAATAATTATTTATAATCTAATTCGAGTGAATTCGATCAACAGGTTATACTTGGAAGATCAACAGATGATGTTGATGTTGATATTGATCTAAGAAAAGAAGGGCGTGCTAATCGAATTTCTAGACGGCAGGTAGGATTGTCCATAACCTTATGGCTTCTATTTATGGTAACTATTGATCTTTGTTGTAAAACTCATGTTTCCTTTTGGATTATGGGGATCGTTCCTTACTGTAGACAATATCAAATGGGTTGACAGTTGATTTTATAATTCAACATTTCTTATTCTTTATTTTTTTCACCATTGCTTCCTTTCTCATTGGGTGTGATTATGACTGTTGTTTTCTTGCTGCCTATTTTAGGCTATTGTTAAGATGGAAGGAAATGGATCTTTCTACTTGAAAAATATTGGAAAGAGTTTAATCTCAGTAAATGGTAAGTCAGTTGCAAATGGACAGCTGGTCTGTCTTGGTTCCAGTTGTTTGATTGAGGTACGTTTATTTTCCTTATGAACTTTTAGTAGAGCAATTTTCTGTCTCATGTTTTACTTCCTTTTTTGGATGTTAATATATTAATCGATCTCTTTGTATGTGGATATGGAAAAGGACTCAATGCCCTGGTCACTATTGGTTTTCATTACCTGAAATAGAATGGAAGTGCCATGACAAGAGCAATTTTAATACAGTATTCTAGCAATTCTAACTGCTATTGATCTGGAAATACACTAAATTCCCTTACCCAAAAAAAAAAAAAAAAAAAAGAATCGGAAATAGCTTCATGATAATCTCAACTTTAATCTGAATAATTCTGATTTTAGTCAGCAAATAGTTTTTGAAGAAATACTTGGTTCTATTTCTGGCAGCAACAGTTTAGTCCCAGATAATATAGAAATGAACATTGATTGTTAGAGCTTATAGAAATAGTACAGGAAATCCATAACTGAGATTATTATGTATGAGGTTGGATGTATTGGTTTTTGTAGCGTTTGAGAACAATTTATTGCTTTCTTTAATGTTCTATTTTTTGTTGTTACATAATTTATTTTAGATGGTTGACGAGTTTTGTGTTTCCCGTTAATAAATTAAAATGGTGGATTCGTAGATAAGGGGAATGAGTTTTGTGTTCGAGATCAACCAAAAATACGTCAGACAGTACATCAATATCACGTCACAGAAATGGAAAGGGAAGAATAGCAAGTTTGAATGGTCATCTGAGGAAGAAACATAAGTGGATGAATTCACAATGCGGTACATTCTGTTCTCCTTTTCCAGTTTTTTGTCTGACAGGAACATACATCCCTAAAGGAAGATTAAAATGCTCTGTCCATGATAGAACCTGTATATATGTACTCTCTTCCATGCATAAATTCAATGAAGCTTTACTCTGCGTCTTTCTTTATTTCTCATCTTATTTCAGAATCCTACTTTTGAATTTCTTTTCTTTGGATAGAGTTCAGTCCTTTTTCTTTGGTGGTGGTTGTTGGATGACTTGGGAGAATAATTTGGACTAGAAGAGCAAAATTGCTCAGGTAAATGCCTGCGCCCTGCGCCGGCAGCAGTCACCAAACAGAAGAACGGTTTAACATCATGGCACCTGAAAATTACAGAATGAAAACTTCAAACAAGAATCATATGGGATCCTCAATGTCATCATGTCGCAAACTCTGAATCGCCAACTCAAACAAAACATGTAAGTAGTTGCTTCCCAATTATAATTGACGTACTATACCTAAATCAATGCAGTGGGCCTGATAGCATCAATCATCTCCTTGTGCCTTTCTTTTAACGCAAAGGGTTCAAATTAGAAGTTAAAACTAATAATTGGCATTTGAGCGATTCCTAGCTAGTTATTTTGTTTTCATACATTCTCTCACTGAAGCTACTTTTTCAGTTTCATCTTCCTCAAAACGTGGTGCAACTGATATTGGGATCAGATATGGTGGTAGCCCATCCCGGTAACAAGAATTTGTTCCCTTTTATCATTTTCAAGATAAAGGATATGAAAAGGGCTAATGGCTTGTCGGATAAGTTTTAAGCAATAGTAAGTTGGTGGCGATGGGAAAAGCATTCCCATCCTCTTGGGCAATAGTAATGTGATGCTGAATACTTAAAAAATTAGTTTATTTGTCCAAAACTTAAAATTCTTGGTTTGACTTTCAAACTCCATCCTTTTCTCAATTCATTGTAAGTCTTAAATCTTCCTTGAATGAAAACTAAAGAAATAAAAATAATTTTACTTCTCACAATAGCTAGAACTACACTAACAATTTAAGATCCCATCGGATAAAAGGGGAGATTTTGAAATTTCTTCTGAAACAGGAATACTTTGGAAGTAAATTAGACTGTTCTTAAATAAGAAAAAAATAAACCTAAGAAGTTGTTCAGAATTCCGGAATGCAGTCCCCTACTTTGATACCAAACATAATTGTATGAATTAAGAAAAAACATTAGTAACTTTTAACTTACATTTGATTCATACATGAATCATTAAGCTAAGCATAACAAAGAATAGAAGAATTCATTCAACTTACATACAATATTTATGATGCTATTAAAAAATAAAAAAGTACCAATAATAATTACTTTATTATTATTATTGTACTGCAAGCTGCTTCAGCTGATATGCATCAATGAATTACTTTATTTCTCAAAATAAAAAAAAAATAAAAAAGTACCAATAATAAGAGCGTGGTCCAATATATGCTTAAGGTATCAACTCCACCTAAAGAAATATGATACTGCGTATTTTATTACGTGGTTCAGTTAATGCATTGCCAGTTAACGTTACAAGTTGAAGCTGGCTGCAGGGAAGATGTTGATTATAATAACTAAAAAAAAGTTCACCTGAACTTTTAATTTTTTTTTGGAGCATCAATGTTTCACCTAATCTATAAATTGCTCAATGCTGATTGCTGGACACTAAATTGTTGATAGAGACTCATACAACACAGCAATTCCCCCACCAAAATCAGTTCTTGCTCCCTGCCTGGGATTACTGTTCTACTATTATTTTTTCTTTCACCTTTAAATGTCTTGTGTCTAATAGCGTCACTTATTCATAAGCAAAGGTTAATGGTGCTGTGGTGTACAGGAGGTACTACTTTCCTCTTCAGTAGTCGTCTTGTCTTTCTGACACTTTCACCCGTGACAGCACTCAACCTATATCGAAAAGAACTTTCTTTCTGTGGTACTGAAAGCAGTAATACTCACGCGAGCAGGCCAAAAGCCCTGCCTGCCCTCCGCCATCACCCATCATCATCTTCGTAGTTTCTTCTTCATTACCCAGAATTACCTCTTCTCTGTCCCTGTCCTTTTCTTTGTACTATTCAAAGCGAGAAGAGGGGGGGGGGGGGGGGGGGAAGATGGGCTCCGTTTCTTTTCTTTCTTTCTCTTTAATTTTGGTTTTAGCAATTATTGAGCTAATGTTCTTGCATGCATACTCAAAAACATATTGGAAAGATGTACAAGTCTTGAAACAGATCAAAAACAGCGTCCACCCCAAGTCGGTGACTCCAGGTTCGTGTTTAAGCTCATGGGATTTCGGGGTTGACCCATGTGAATATCTTTATAGTGACAAATTCACATGCGGCCTCAGGTGCGACGTCGTTTTATCCACTGGAAGCCGAATCACTGAACTCGCTCTTGACCAAGCGGGTTACTCGGGCTCACTCAGTTCTGTTTCCTGGGAGTTACCTTATCTTCAGAAGCTTGATCTCTCCGGGAATTATTTTACTGGCGGGATTCCTGACTCGTTCTCGTACTTGATTCGGGTTCAGCAGCTAGGCCTTTCGGGTAACTCGTTTTCTGGCTCGGTGCCTGACTCGCTTGGCGCTCTTTCTACCCTCGAGGAGCTGTACCTCGATAATAACAATCTTAAGGGGACAATTCCATCAAGTTTCAACGGTCTTTTTAATTTAAAAAGGCTCGAACTTCAAGGTAACCAGTTCACTGGCGCGTTTCCTGAGCTGGGTCAACTCAGTAACGTTTATTTTCTTGATGCTAGTAACAATGCCATCTCCGGCGTGCTCCCGGCAAATTTTCCGGCATCCCTCGTCGAGCTTTCCATGAGGAACAACAGCCTAGAGGGAAGCATTCCAGCTGGTCTGAGTAGTTTACCTTATCTACAAGTCTTGGACCTGAGTCATAACAAACTCAATGGGTCAGTTCCAGCGGGTCTGTTCACTCACCCGTCTTTGGAACAGCTGACTGTGTCTGATAATCAATTCTGGTCGGTTGAAGCTCCATCAAATTCGGGTTTGAATAGTGTGCTCATTGCTGTTGATTTGAGTAATAATGAAATCCGTGGCTTTTTACCTGGGTTCTTTGGTATGATGCCCAAATTGTCAGCTTTGGCTTTGGAAAACAATGAGTTCTCGGGTATGATACCGACCCTATATGCCCTAAAGGTTTTATTGCCGCCGGGTCAAGGGGTCTCCCAATTTGAGAGGCTATTGCTTGGCGGAAATTATTTGTTCGGACCGATACCGGGGCAATTTCTGGGTTTGAAACCGGGTTCGGTCACAATTACGTTGGGAGACAACTGCTTGTACCGGTGTCCTCTAAGATTTTTCTTTTGTGATGGTGGGGTGCAGAAATCTTTAATGGAGTGTAAGGCTTTTGCCCCAGTCATTCCTTAATTAAATAGTATAATGGGGCCTTTTGTGTATTATGTACTTTCTTTTTATGTTTACAAGGGTAATTTAGTTCTCTCTCTCTTTCTTCCTTTTTTTTTTTTTTTTTTTTTTTTTTGGGTGAAGGGGTAACTTAGTTATCTTCATCAATGAGATTTATGTGCAGCGTGTGAAGTGTATTTCTATTAGGAATATTAATGAGAATGATAATTTTGTACCGGAAATTTAACAAGACATTGACTTCGATAATAATTGTAGTTTATTACGTGAATAACTTACATATGGTTCCAAATTTTCATGTTGATTAGGGGAGCACTGTGGTTATTTTCTTTATTACGGTAAGATAGTTGAATAAGAAACAGACCCCATCAGATGATTCAAGATAGAGGTCAAAGTAGGGCTAAATGAAACAGAAAACATGAAATCTCATCAACAACAATTCTCCACCAATTCTCCACACCTATTATTATAGTATAGGATTTATTGAAAAAAAAAATGGGGCTAAATGAAACAGAAAACATGAAATGCCCTGTGGCACTGTACCCTTCCCAGTGGAATTGGGTTTTTTTATTTTTTGTTTTTGCTTATGAACAAGTATACACATCATGAAACGGGATGCATCCGCAACCTTCTCGATGGAACCGATTGGCTTGACATTTCTTTTTCTTTTTTTCTTTTTTTTTGGAAAACATTGGCTTGACATTTCTTGCCTTAAATAATGGATTTGTTCGGCCCTCCATCACTATAAAGGGAAGGTATAAAATACAGGAAAATTTTGTATATGGTAATGTGAAGATTGAAAAAAGAATTAAGCTACGTGATGTCAAAATTGAGCTCGATCAACAGCAGCTTTGTACTTATTTGGTTCGCTTGCTGATCTGGCGAAACAAGAATAAAATTCAGTGATACCATAATTTCAACCTCGACTCAATAACTATAAAGTTGAAAATTATATCTCAACTCGAGTTAATTTGTTAGTTTAAACAAACAAATAAACAATTTCGAACACTATAGTGTTTACATCGATTTTTTTTTATATGTCCATTTAGTTTATAGATGGGATGAGATTGAATGGCTCATACTTAGACTATGTGTTGGTCCTAGACCATAAAATATACAAACTAGCCACAATTTATTTTTCAAATAAAATGAAATTAAAATTAAATAAGAGAGATATTACCTCTTTGTATCATTGTAAAATGTGAAAATTTGTACCCTGATGATGATGAATTTGATAGCAACTAAGAAGTCCGGTAGGGCCGAGTCACGTAATACACTTTCTTCAAGACGATTTACATCCCTACGGATTTAATTCCGGTGCAGTAAGTTACAATGCGTCACCTCTAGGATACAATAGCCCAACTCATTGTTGTTGCTCCTCTTGAATTTGCACAATGCACGGAAGCTTCCCACACATCTTACTTTTGCCCAAAATTATAGTTATAAATTTTGAAGAATTTTTATCTCAAGATCTTTCTATTCAAAAACCTCGTATTTATAGGTTGAAAATTTAGGAGTATTAACTATATAATAAAATACAATAATAGAGAATTAAATAGAATAGATTTCCATTACAAAACATAATTAATTGTATAACGGTCAAATTAATTATATGGCCGTTATGACTGTTATTACTTTTAATTATAATAATATTACGGCTGTTATAGATACGACCGTTATAATGGTTATAAATAGTCCCTATTTATGTAGTCAAAAGTAACAGAAAATAATTAACTAACTCGATAATATTTTTTTATTTTTATTAAAATACTCCAACACTATGTATCTTGGTATGAGTCATATTCGGATTAATAGTTTCAATTATCCAGTGTTTAATTGATATTTAATTTAATGGGATATATTAGCAATTAGTGCCATTGTTTGTTTAGTTCGAGATTGAATTTCAATTTTATTAATTAACACGTTCCAAAATTTCCAATATTATTTTATTTGGTACAGTATCAGTGCACAATGGTAGATAATGGTATATAGTCAGAGTGGTGCATGACGACATATACTAGTGGTGTTATATGGTAGTGAGAGTGGTTGTGCTCGATGTTGGTGATATACAATGATAAATAGTGGTAGTGAATTCTGGTAAATGGTGGTGTTACACGATGGTGGGGATGGTGGTAATAGTGGTGGGGATGTTGTATGATAGTGGTGTTGGTGATGCTTGGTGATAGCTATGGTAGTGCACAGTGGTAGATGATGATGGTGGTGTTGATAACAATGCAATTTGGTAATAATGGTGGATTATGGTGGTGGTGGTCGAAGCAAATTAGTCAAAAATGTTATTTTCAAAGAATAATTTTGGAATGATTAATACCACCTCCTCATGAGATTATTTTGTCCCATATACAACAGATTAATCCTATTAAAATGGATGGTTAATCTCAGATCGATTGGGAGCCAAGAATTTCTCCCTCTTGCATATACAATATTCAAATGCAATGGAATGAACAAGATTGAACTAATTTTTATTTTGGGTAAATAGGATAATATATATATATATATATATTATTCTGTACTCTAAAGACACAAGACGAAACATAAAAAATGTGAGTCCACTCTTAAAATTTTAAAATTATCCGCTAAATGGGGCATGATTTCAATACAAATTACCCTTTTGCATAAGAAGTAACTCTTGTTGGACAGAATAGGGCCCAGTGGACAATATTGGTATGCGGGCCTGTACAATTAACAACTGTCGCTTGTTGGCCTATTCTTCCGGCTACCAAAGAAGGATGACAAAAATTTAGTTTAGGACATACGTAAAGTGGATAAGATAGACTAGTGTCCAATTCCATGTGACAATCCAACAGGGTCAGAACAAAAGCCCATCAAGCCCAATTAACCTACCCAATCATTTTCTGTTCTTTTTTAATTTCCTTTTTCAATGTGAAATAGGTATTACTTCAGCTTTGTACCATATAAAGAGCCAATGATTATTAAATCAGAATAAAGAGGGCAGATCCACACGAATTGTTAACTTAATTTACAAATAGACGGGTTTACCTGAGTTGTCAAAATTTTACTTATTCATTACAAACTTGTTCTATGTACGATAGAAGTGTCCTTCAGATGTGTATTATTTGGGATTAACTTGACCTTTCTTATTTTTCTTTTTATATTTGTTTTTTCTTGATTTGATTATGTGTCCTCAATCGAATTTTCTAATTTTTCATACTTTTTAACATCAGAAAAAAAAATTACAAATTTTAAAGAGCTAAGTTGAATGCTCTCTCTACGTCTTTTTATAAATAAATTACCTCTTAGCAGGAATTGAACTACTGCCATAAATTGTTTATAATGCACCAGTTGCAAGTCACATGGGCTGCCTGCCTTATTATTTCCGTGCCCAAATGGAAGAGGCCAAAAATAAAACACTCACCCACAGATTCAGTGTAATGTCAAATGTGTTTACGACAAATTGGTAATGTCTGGGTACAATTTTCCAATATTATGTCCTGAGTAGATTAAGCTTTTGACGGTTTTGTATAACCTAGGTGCGAATAGACCGGGTTCAAATCCCTTACGGCTTACTCGTTTGATCAACTTCCTTTTTATGTAAAATTTAATTTACTTTGTTTATACTATTTCGATCTAGTTATTTTGGAGTATCTGTTTGCAATATTTAAATAATTGTTTTATTAAGCTAAGCATATCCTGTATTAATTGAGGGGAAGAGATTTTAATGCTCGGTAATTAGAGAATAGTGTTCGACAAAAGATAAGATAAGTAGATCTTGATTGGATAGCATTTTGGATATCCTAGCCATTTTCGTATAAGTTGCATAAAACAGGTATCTAAGCATTTTTGTTAAATTACACTTAATACAAATAAAAATCCTAGTGACTTCGAGAAAAATAGAAACCTAAATGGCATTTGGTTCGCACTCAAGAATCGAAATCGAAATTATTCCTCCTAAGTTTGGAATGAAGCTGCCGATTCCAATATATGTGTTTGGTTCAATACCTAATACGGTTTAGTTTGGTGGGAATTAGAATCATATTCGCAAATCATCTAGCTTGGAACATGCAAAATTATTGCGGATGATATTCGAATGAGATTCCGGATGATCCATGTAGACATCGAATGATCCATGTAGACGTCCGGATGCAAGAATCATTGATGGGATTTCACCAAAATTCACCAAATTTGTAGGCTTTCACAAAACTCAAATCTTGAAGGTTTGATTCCAATTCCCGATTACCAAATAACAATTATAAGGTTAATTTCGATTTTAGATTCCGATACTTGAGCACCGAACACCTCCTAAGTTTGCCAATAAGTACCTTTTATTTCTAGTTAGTTGACAAATTTAACTTGCCAAGGCATATTTTTGGTTTCAATTCACTATCGTTATTTGCTAATTGGGATCTTGGTGTCACTTTTTCTAGTATCAATTAAGTGCTATTCACAAAGAATTGCCATTTTGCGTTCATATTTAAATAAGTTAGATAATTATTGGAGTGTGGATATAATGTAGCAATCTTTTATGAATGGCATAGAGAAGTGGTACATAGGATCTCATGTGGATACTAAACCATTGATCTTTCCCGCGAATGGGTCCAAAGTTTTTGTGGTGGTCTTTCAGATAATTGCATATCGGTGGAGCTAGTGCAATTTCGGCAGCTTACGCCCATTTCTTGCTTACACAATCAAACTTTTTCCGAGAAGACAAAATTCATTGATCACCATTTGCTGACCTGACCTTTAATCCGGGCGGCAATTTGGCATTTGAATTTTGATAAAGCCTTCCTCCATTCAAATTTCAAAGCCATGATATTCTTTCAACGCAGCAGTTTTGAATTGTTTGATCGAGATTTGTGAAACCCCTGCTTTTCTTTAAGTAAAGCATGAAATTTTCTAGATGCGTGTTTTAGTGATTGGGACTATTTGATATCAAGAGTTTTTCGTATTTTACCTCAATTCCATTTCCTTAATGGCAAAACGTATGTTTGACATGTTGATGATATCGAGGCAGTACATAGAAACGTTAAATTTAAACTTCAAATACTTTCAGAAGTTTCTTCAATAAGCCTGAATAGCCACTCTTTTTAATCTTCGAAAAATGGTGCAAGAGTTAACTGGACTACTAAATTTGGAAGTTGCCCTTGTAAGTAACCGCAGAGTGCTTTTCATATCTCCGAACACATTAAACAAAATGAGTCGAATAATATATCATGAGTCAAAAACAATTAGAAATTTCAATCAATTGAAGTCAAAATTCTATGCGGACAAGATTTTGAGTCATCAACTAGATTTATTATGGTTCATTACCTAGAACATTTTTGTTTTGTAAGCATCTTGAACATTAAACCTTGATTTACGTTGTGTCACGAGCGTACTGCCTTGCTCTAATTATGTTCACTCTCACGTGAAATGGTGCTAATTTTTACCCTTTTTTTTTGTCATTTCAATTAATTGTGGCAATATTAGTGCTCTAATTTTTGTTATTGGCTCTCATATCTTTCCAGTTTGCCCATGACTAGTTAAAAAAAAAAAATTTTTCTAATAATATAAAGTAGATTGACAATATGCTACCGTTAAATTCTTTTGCTACCAATATTGCAACAGCATAACTTGTGTATGAGGGCTGAAGTTGGAATTATGGTTTCATTTGGATTGTTACCTTTTCAAATGTTTTTTTTTACAATATTATCGGAATAGTTTTATATATTGTATATAGTAAACATGTATACAAGATAAAAATATAATTTTGAAAATACGGAATTTTTAGAACATGTTTCTAAAAAATATAGCACCCATATGCTAGACCAATTTGATGTTTGATTCAGCCTCATTTCACCTTACATTAGTTGTAAAAGATCACTTTTGAACAAAAAAAAAATGAAAAATAGGAAACTAATTGTTCAATAAAATATCATAAATGGGGCCAAGAGGAGCTTTCTCTCTGAAAAGATCACAAGCGAAACATTACCGTACCACAAATCCAAGGATTGTCTTAGGAAACCGAGTGAGTATTGCGTGCACCACGCGCGCCACGTGGCGTGCCACGTGGTACATTAGAACCAATCATACATCGCCAAATAATACGAGGTATGGCTCACCATTGTCACATAGCGATAAATTATTGATTCTAGTACACCACGTGGCAATGCACGTGGTGTATTGTATACTTTTCCTAGGAAACCTGCCCTCCTTGGAAATCTCGCTAGATTAGATTCCGTACTTCGCGTTTGTTTCCTTCTCTCTTTTATCAGTTTCCTTACCCATTTACCAAAAAAAAAAAAGGTTTCATTACCCAAAGCCCATAAACCGAACCCGATATCAATTTTCTGAACGGAGCTCCTCCTAACTAAATATCAGCACCCAAAAAAACAACGCGCATTAATCCAGGGAGAAATCCGTAATTTCATGAGTTCCAAGTCCGGACTCATATTTTACCCAGTCACCCCCAGTGGGTCGGGTAGTTGCGGGCAGGCTGCAGATTGCGAGGCGTTGCATGTGAACCGCCGACAGTGATATTCCGTGACTGATATAAGCTTGGGAGTTTGGCGCCCATCTATCAGCATTTCCAATTATTGAATTCGACTTTTTGTTTCCCAAAAAAAAATAAAAATCGAATTTTCAAATTTTGAAGTGACCAAAGCAAACAGTGATAAATTAAAATTCCTAATTAAATCCTAGAAATAAAAAGTTTTGATAATTCTAGTTGATTAAGTGTAAAATTAGTAATCCAATTTCTCTGTTCTTGGCTTTGTTCTTTTAACATAATTAGAATGGGTTGGTTTTTTCTACATCTAATAAATAATAACAACCCTCGTTAATTAATTTGATAATATGTAATTGGTAGTCCTGTATAAGAGATTCTTGAATAGATTTGGTTGGAAAATTCAACCCGTAAATTTTGTAATTTAAAAGACAGTTAAGTGAACATAATCATTCATATTAAAATAAAGATGTAAGTACACTTACACCGTTAAATCACGAGTTAAAATAGTAATTCAAGTGTATGCAAGAATTTTCCGAGTACACGTGGTACAAAGACCATACGATACATTTTCCTTGACCTGGCCACGACAACGTAGAATTTGTGGGTGGCGGCCAATTGTCAGAAGCTTCGACCAATACGAAAGCAACACATAGTCCCATACAACCGGGCGACCCTCCTGAAAATGACTTTTTGAGCCGGCGGTTCAACGTTTTTACCAAGTAAAAGAATCTAACATAGGTGTGAGGCTGACTTTGCTATGGCATATTTGTTCTGTTTTATTTATTTCTTATTAGTTAATGTTCGTTGGATTTGATTATGGTACAAAAGTAACTCAGTTTTCCATTATATAAAAAAATTAATAGTTGAATAACAGTAAAGAGGGTGGACCTACATAAATTATTAATTTAATGTACAAATAGGCGAACTCAAACTTTTATTTATGTTGTACACCATACAAGTGTCTTATTATCTCTCTCCACTTACCATTTGTTGTACTAGTATTTGTTAGTTTTTGTTGGTACTAGTACTAAATTCCCAATTTGCCCTCTTAGCTCAGTCTCCCAGGCCTTTTAGTTGGGGTAATCAAGAAAGTATTCAGGATTTCGTGAGCCAAGAGGAGAAGGAAGGAAATGGGGAAGAATCATTTCAGCAGGAGGTGTAGATGGGGACAAAAGCTGGTGAGGTGTGTCATTGGGTCCGTTGTTTGTTGATATAGTAGTACTACTACTTTCTTTTTGGCACATTGCTTCGAAGGCATGCCTAGCTGTTGTATTCTTTCTCAACGATGACCATCATGAGAGTCACTACGGCTAAGATAGATATATAATTGACACTACAATCGTACAACTAAACGATGCTTCCTCACTGCCTTTCTCCTGCACGGGCTGCTTGTGTCTGGCTTCGCTGCTTTGAATTTTCTGCCTTTTCTTTTCCTTCTTCCTCTTGATAGTACGTAGTAGAGTAAAAGGAACCCGTTGTCAACTTAGGGGGTGTTTGGTTAAGGGGAATCATGGAGGTGAATGTGTATTATAAGTAATAATATACATTGTTGGTGTTTGTTAAATAACTATTATTATCATTCAATGAGAATGATAGTGATTAATTAGGATGTTAATGATTCCCCTCAAAATGCTATTCTATCAAACCCATTAACTCTTATGATTAAGGGCAAAAACGCACCCTCTAAAAAAAACATATTTTTTGAGTTATTCACCCCTAATATACTATTCCTCTCTCTCTCTGTTTTGTCTTTTGATTTTAAATATTTTTTATTAGTATTTTATAAAATTTTTTCTAAAAATTCTTTTTAATGATTTTTTTTACATTCAATTTTTTTATATAAAAATTTGAACTAAAAATCAAAGATATATAGTAATCTCTGTTAATACCATAAAAATGACTTTTTTTAAGGTTATTATTTGCATAAAACTTAAATTAGAGTATGGCTATATTTAAAATTGAAGAATTTTTTTAAGAAATTTTCTTTAAAAAGATACAAAATAAGAAATCTAAAATATGTATATAATAAATAAAAGATTTAAAAATTTTAAAATTTACTCGAGTCATTCTAGAAAACTAAACAAGTATTTTTATAATGATACCCATTCTATTATTAAATCAAACATGTTGGGGGGAATCATCAAAACCCATACTTATAGTAGGGTTAATAATACCCATAGTGATAGTGATTGAGGAATTTAAACCAAACGCCTCCTTAATAAACCTAGCCTTTAACTTCACTAATATACCAACACATTTAGACTTTGATTAGCATAAGCTGTGTAATACCATTTATGAATGTTTTCCGTTTAATTGGAGCACTTGTACACTTTGATTGATTAACAAGAAATCTAATCTATAGGAATATGTCTTACTAGGATTTATTGCATTTGCATGCAAATATGAAGCACCAGAAAGCAGGAGGGACCAAGAAGAACATTGTAGTACTGTGAATTTTGTTACCTTTCTTTGTCTTACAAAATGTACATCGATGAACCACTGTTTAATGTCTACAATCTGAAATCTTCCGTATATCTTTGAATATAAATGCTTTGTTTGTTTGGCGTTGTTTTCTTAAAATAAGATTTTAGGAGGCGTTTGGTTCAAATTCCTCAATCACTATCACTATGGGTGTCATTAACCCTATTATGAGTATGGGTTTTGATGATTCTCCCCAACATGTTTGGTTTAATAATGGAATGGATATCATTATAAGAATATTTGTTTGGTATACTGAAATGACTTTCAAGTAAATTTTAAAATTTTATTTATGATATATATATTTTTTAGATTTCTTATTTTGTATATTTAAAAAAAATTTAAAAAGATTTCTTCAATTTTAAATATAGTCATGCTCTAATTTGAGTTTTATGGAAATGATAATCTTAAAAAAAAGTTATTTTTATTATATTAACAGAGAGTATTATATATCTTTGATTTTCAATACAATTTTTTATAAAATTATTGAATGTAAAAAAAATTATTAAAAAGAATTTTTGTAAAAAAATTTATAAAGTACTAATAAAAAAATTCAAAATCAAAAGGAGAGAGAGAGAGAGAGAGAGAGAGAGAGAGAGAGAGAGAGAGAGTATTGAGAGTAGGTAATTTAAAAGATATATATTTTTTAATGGGTGTGTTTTTGCTCTTAATAATAAGGGTTAATAGGTTTGATAGACTAGTATTTTGGGGGGAATCATTAACACTCCAATTAATTACTATCATTCCCATTGAATGATAGTGATAGTTGTTTAACAAACATTAACAATGGGTATCATTACTTGTGATACCCATTCCTCTCCTTGATTTCCCTAAACCAAACACCCCCTTAGAAAATTTTAAACACTGTCCAATGACAGTTTTAACTCACATATACATTTACTAAAAAGAATATTTAAAATTGTAATAGTAATATTTTGAAAAAATGCTTCAAAAAATAACTATTCAAAAGAAGTGAAAGAATCAGCAATCCCAACTCAGTAGTACACGTTGTGTAAATAAATAATCAGTAGATTTCTTCCGAAATATAGCATGTATTCACGCTTTGTCATCTAGAAAGGCTTTTTAGTCTGTGCCAAAAAAAAAAAAAAAAAGAAAGGCTTTTTAGTTAGATTTCTTTCTACTCTTTCACCACTTACGCTTTCGATAATACATCCCTAACAAGTAAGATGTAAAATGTTTCTTTTGCCTTAGAGAAAATTTATAGTAATTGGATTTGATACAAGTTAGAAATTGTGACTATGCACACACAAACCATAAATTAGGAAAAAAATTTGAAAAATCACCAAAATGGAATCACAATCGCCATAGTTGTGAAAGCCGATGCATTATATATATATATATATATATATATATATATATATTCTTGCTGTAAAATTGGCTAAAACTAATATGTTTAGATTTTCTATGCTAAAAGGGAAAAAGAAGAGAAAAACAATTATTGCATCTTCTCCTTTAGATGGGAGGCGAGTTTGATGATTCGGTGCGAAAATTAGACAAGTAAGAGCGGGAAAGTAACAAGAATGGCCAAGTTCCTTGAAGAGCGGCGATCAATGCGGTAGGTAACTCACGTAAATTGGTCAAAAGTTATGGGCCATTTCTTCCAAAAGAAAAATGTATAGTCCAGTCTGTACTCAGCAGCGTGATATTATTGCAATTTCTTTCTTCCTTTTTTTGTTTGTTCTTCTTTTTCACATAGATAATACTATCCAGTATCCAAGGGAAACGGGTGTATTATTTTGACGGCAATTAGCACTTTATTTGGACGGGTTTTTTTTCCGTGTTTTTTAAAAAAATGTGGTTGTAGGTGTTATAGATATTGTTATCGATAGTTTTGTACCGGAGATACAAAGATAATTGAAAAGTGTGTTTAAAGTATTATGAAAATATGTTATTGAAAACATTACTAAAGGATCAAAGACAAGGTACTTTAAGTAAGATTCAATGTTTAACCTCGTATAGCGGCAATTAGAGTTTAATCAAGGTTAAATCTCAGTGTATAGCGGCAATTAGAGTTTAATCAAGATTAAATGTCAATAATCAGAGTCAAAATTGAGGCAAAGTATCTGAAAACGGGGTAGGGTTCATGGCAAGGACAATCTTTGGGAATTGGGACCTTGGTGAGCGGTGACATACAAGTTTTAAGAATGCATGCAACACGTTTTAAGTAGTGGATTAGTACAAATCGAACTTAACTCAAATGTGTGTTCATGTTCATGATATGTACAACTTCAAGATTAGATGTTATAGTTGTAGTATAGAAATTATCAATTAGATAAAATACTTGAAATGTTTATCACTTCTCCTCAATCAAAGACTCCAGAAACTGTGTATGACAAATTAGCAGAAAAGAAGGACAACTTAGATTAAAACCAGTACCCAAAGTTTGGTCGTAGTAGGCTAAAAAATAAAAGGGTCCTTCATCAAGACACTTTTGCTTGTGGATGAGGGTATTTTGGTCAACAATGTACAAAGACATTTTTTTTTTTCAAGTACTGAGAAAATGAGAAAGATTATTCTCTTAATAACTTATTTACTACGTACCAAAAGGAAAATCTTAAAAAATCAATGATATATTACGTAAATCTTGGGATTGTAATATTGTATGCTGGTAGTAGATAGTATAGTACACTACGTACTACATACCTGTCAGAGTGCACCCAATACTAAAAAAATAAAAAAAATCAGCAAGTGGATTTGGTCCGACCATAGACTTCGAAAAATTTGGCCATGTACAAGTATTGAACAAGAAGGTCTAATATGGTTATGATACATTGTCACATTACATTATGTGTTAATATCTATTACATTTCATTGAATAATGAAATTGAATACTTTATTTTGGTAATCAGTAAATAAAAAGGACTTGTATTATTCATTCAGCATAATGTAATAATGTAATTCGTATTTGTGCACCTTGTGTTGTTTGTATCTAAAAACATTTAATATCTTTTCAACAAAGAACATGAAAAGAGTATGAGATTTCAAGAATTAATGAAGTTGATTAATGTTAATCACTGCCGTTATAAAAGTAGGAAAGAAAATTTATGAGTGAAGAAAAGAAGAGGGCACTGCATACGGTATTATTTTTGGGGAGGGAACCGGGGAGCCGGGGGGGGGGGGGGGGGGTGGGGTGGGAACAGTTTTAAGGCTACTCTTTTGCACCCTTCAATATCTCTTTCTTTCACTCTCATTCATCAATGCTGTACCGAACTCACCACCACTCTTTTCTCTTCCCTCTTAACCCTTTTACCTCTTCTTCCCTATCTCCCTCTGCTCTTCATCCTATTCCTCTCCCTCCAACTAGCAGTCCTTTCCTCTCCTCTTCCCCCACTCCTCTTCAGGCACGTTACCCCTTCGTTTTAATTTAACTTTCCCACCAAGTTTTTGCTTTTAAATTTTGTTATTGTTTCTTGAATTTTAATCTTTTCATGTTTTGGTTCTGGGTAGGTGGCTGGCGTTCCTCAAGAAGAGGGAATGGAAGCAGCGTTGAAGAACAGTTTTGGGCCCGACGTGGCACCGTTAAAAGCTAACCTTCACCACCAGCAGCCGGCGTTGTCCGACGACTTGTGGGCGGGTAATAACAATAATGGTGGCTGTGAGAACGACTTCTTCGTTGACGACCTTCTTGACTTCTCTAATGCTCCTGTCGACGACCCTGAAGAACTTAAGGAAAAATTTGAGAAAAATGAAAGCCCCACCACTACCACCGCCAAGTCTAACGTTACTCTGTCGGCAAAAGACGATTTTGGGTCTCTCCCTGACAGCGGACTTGATGTTCCGGTGAAGTTTTAATTTTAATTTTAATTTTTTAATTTTAAGGGGAAAAAAATGATATTTGCGGGACCAAGGAAAAAAATAAAAATGGAGAATTTTTTTGGCCTTTTTCTTCTCTTTTTGCGTTTTTACAGGCGGATGATTTGGAAAGCCTTGAATGGTTGTCTCATTTCGTGGAGGATTCATTTTCCGAGTACTCCCTCACATGCCCCGTCGCAAAATTCCCCCCGGAGCCAACCGAAACCCGGTCCGAACCGGAAATACCGGTCGAAAAGACGCCTTCTTTCACCACTCCGGTTCAAACAAAGGCCAGAACCAAACGAGCCAGGACTGGCGGGAGAGTTTGGTCACTTGGCTCTCCTTCACTCACCGACTCATCCTCGTCCTCGACGTCTTCGTCCTCCACCACGACGTCCTCTTCCTCTCCGACACCGTATAGCCCATGGCTCGTTCAAACTCACACGGCTGAGTCTCTGCTTGGGAAACCGCCGGCGAAGAAAGTAAAGAAAAAACCGGTCATAACAGAGTCCTCTGGCGGGGGAGGGTCTCCGCAGCCGCGGCGGTGCAGCCATTGCGGCGTTCAGAAGACTCCGCAGTGGAGAGCCGGACCGCTTGGTGCAAAAACGCTTTGTAACGCATGTGGGGTCCGTTATAAGTCGGGTCGGCTTTTACCCGAATACCGGCCCGCTTGCAGCCCGACGTTCTCGAGTGAGCTTCACTCCAATAATCATCGGAAAGTTTTGGAAATGAGGCGGAAGAAAGAGATGGAAACCGGCTTGACCGCTCCGGTCCAGAGTTTTTGAAGAACTTAAAATTATCACTTTAAAAAAAATATATATTTGAAGTAGTAAAATTTGGGGAAGAGGAATAGTGGTAGCTGAAATGTTGCTTAGAAAAAAGGAAAATTAATTTAGGGAGAGGAAGATTGAACCGGGTTTATGATTGTACATTCTTTTTCATGGACCATAATGGTTGGTTTGGTAGGTTACTGGGCAGCGTTATAACTGACTAGGGGAGACTTTAATGTACCCTTCTTTGAAATTTGCACTTTTTTTTTTTTTTTGGTTTTGAAATTTTGGATTATGGCAACTTTAATAAGTGCTATTGGTAGCTTTTAATTTAGTATTATTTGATGCTTTTGGGTAGGATTTTGGGCACTACTGTTTTGACTGAGGATTGAGTGCTTTTTTGGGGGGCAGGGGCAGGTGTTTGAAACGGTTCTTTCGTTTTTTATTTTTTTGTTTCTAATTTGGAGGCCGTTGAAAAGCGAGAGGGATTGTTTCAAAAAAAAAAAAAGAAAAAAAAAAAAGCGAGAGGGATGTGACCAGTGAACTTTAGCAAATAAAGGTCACGAGTTGGGTTGGCAGGGCCGGCTGGGGGAATTGGAGGGGGTGGCGAATTTTTCATGGCGTGATGTGTAAGCATTCTTTGCTGTCCTATGACTGATTCATGATCACTTATGGTAAACTTTGGAATTGATTAATGATTCTAAGCTTAAATCTTCACACCCCAAGAGGCAAAGGAAGCAACCAACGTTGAAAATTTGGGGTTGCTCTTCGTTTCTTGATTCTTTTTGCTGGTGATTTTGGGAGCAAGTTTTGTTGAGAGATGTCAAACTTGAGTTAGTAACCGAGTCGAGTGAGTGAGTGACTTGGAATCTGGGAGGAATTAACTTTTGTGTTTGTGATATTGGGTAATGCCCAACATGTAGCAGTAAGATGCAGTGCTAGAAAGAAATTGTGGGATGTTGATGTGGACCACTCTTGTTGGACAATAGGATGTTCACATTCTGCAAGCATCCCAATTTCGATGTTTCTCATATCTTTTTATTTTCTGTTTTTCTTACTGTTTTTTTCAAATTTCATGGTGCCCCATATCAATAAAGTGAATTCAATTCTCTGCCTTTGTTCGCAGAAAGTGATTGCTTACGGCTGCACCCAGAAAGCACCAAGCAGTGGGTGACACCAGTGATCAAACGCCTCCTTCTTGTTGGGGTGCTGAGTATAAAGACTTAAATTCATTAGGGAGGAAAAATGGAAATTTACCATTTTGAATATTAATTTCTTTTTTAGCATTTCATACTCATTCATATCTGATATGCTCACCAATATTTATCTATTAATCACCCATGCCTTTGAAGCAACATGTAGGAAGACTTGGAAAAGTTCAAATCCGATGTGCAATTGATAAGTTGGTGGGAAATATCTAATTTGTGGTTACGTGAATATCATGTAAAAAACACTTTGTATATTGCGTTACCTCATGACGGGAGAAGTCTTGTCTTACCAGTTGCTCAAGAGCATTAGAAATTGTATATATACTTTGACATAAGATGTTTATACGAGCATTTTCAAAAGCGTGTCATCACTAACAAAAATATTTATCAAGAAACTTGTAATAATTTGAAAAACTTAGGGGGTGTTTGGTTTAGGAGAATCAAGGACAGGAATAGGTATGAGTAGTAACAACATTCATGATTGATATTTGAAAAACAACTATCACTATTATTTAATCAAAATAAAAGTGATTAATTACAGTTTCTATGATTCCCTCAAAAATATTACCTATCAAACTCATTAACCCCTTTGGAGGGAATGATACCCATTCAATTACTAAACCAAATATGTTAGGGGAATCATTAAAATTGATACTCATAGTTGGGTTAATGACACTCATAGTGATAGCAATTGAGGAACGTGAACCAAACGGCTCCTTATTCGCATTGAGTTACAAAATTTTGATAATCACAATGGGATGAGGATGCTATAATCCACATCCTAATTAAAGTTAAACCAATACTAGTGCATTTCTGGGCAATAAAGGAACCAATTACTACTAGGTTGATGATACATGCTGGGGTGTCTTACACGCTACAATTACTACACGTTATCTTCGGATTTTATTTTAACTAAGCGTGCCACATGAGATTTCACCATCCTTCTTAATTTCCAATTGTGTAAAACAGATTATCCGAATTTGATTCTCAAAAACTTGCTCTAATTTCCTTATAGAAAAGAAGTGATATGAGGTTTTCTAATGAATGTTCTTCGATAAAGAAAACATCATTTTGGGGGTGCTATAATTAATTTGCAAAATAAGGAGTTCTAACACGTAATATTAAGAATCATCAAGTATATGAGGTGAGCAGTTCAAATTCTCTAGACTAATTTTTTTGTTCGACTGTGTCTAATACAAAACTATATTATATTATTGAATGATATGACGTCGTTTGTATAATTTTATATTGACACGATGTAGTTCATATTAAATACAATTGGGCATCATAAAAAAATTAGACAGAGAATCTAGACTGATGAGTCCAAACGTCATAGTAGCTCAGCAAAGGTTTGACTTTGTCATTCTCTAACCCAAACAAAACTTTTCAGTTAAAGAATGACTCAAGCCCATGTCTTGAGTCATTAAAATTTTAATGACGATTAATTTGCCAATCCCCTCTAAAAAAATATGAACTTGAAAACCAGTGTTAGTGTTATAAAACAAAAAAAAAAAAAAAAGGAAAAAAAGAAAACAAGTGGTAGTAAGTTACGGGGCGCATTATATTATATGATCGTTGAAGACGCCAAATAACTCATAATATATCTGGGTGTCTGAATGGTATGTAGAAGAGGTACGTATTGGCTTTAAAGGTAGTATTTCCCTGATAACTATTCATCACAAATGCTATTTTCCAACAAGTTTACAGTCCAAATTTAAAGGTAAAAAATCAACTGATGAGATTGAATTAACGAGGTAAAAAATAGAGCTAAAAAATGATGTTGTTTCGTGTGAAAAATAATTACACTACAGCGTTGCAAAATTATATCATAATGTTGGATAGTTACACTGTGTTTAACTTGTGAGAAATAAAAAGTAACAAACTGTGAGGCACCGATCCACAAATGCTACATGCAATTAAAATCGAGCCAAAAATCATGATGGTTACGTGGAAATCTCGTGATGGGCATCTCTCAACCATCTCAACCAGTTTCAAACGTCTGTCTATCTGTCTACAATGTTGCTTCCCTAAGCAACATAACATGGAGATAATGGGTTTGTCGAGTACTTGCTATAGACCAGACGAAAAGAAACAACAAAAACCGAATGAGATGAGTGATTATTTGCGTTTTGGTGCGTCAAAGGACTGCTGTTCTGACGATAATTGACTCTACATGAACACTTTTCGATGGTTGTTTTACACTATTTTTTCCTCTGGAGTCTCAACATTGTTCTTATCGAACTTTATCACGTTATTGCCAAATCACAAAAACTTTGGCAATTGTTAAACAGCTTTAGCTTTATTTTCAACATTTGGTTTACTTGTATGATTCTTTTGCCCAATACAATAACAGAAATTTAGGGCATCATTGTTTAGAACAATATCTGATTCAACAAAAAACATTGTTTTGATGAATAATGCACCTCAAAACATTGCTAGCACCATATATGTAAAGGGATCACAATATAACTAGAGAATTTATTCTATATCAAAAAGATGGACCATCAGATGTATTTCTTCTACAGAAGCTAGTGTCAATTCAGGTCCTATTAGGATATTCAGTAATATCCGACCTTATTAAGTACTAATTAGCTGTTTTAGTTGTAGATCAGTTTGCATTTACTCTATATTGCTTGCAAGTGACAAATGCATTTGTGTTATTAAACTTTCCCTTACTTTGAGGCAACGAAAAATATAGACCTTAGACTTAAAACAAGCAAGCCTATCAGTTAACTTTCCGAACTAAAAGTTAGGTTAGAATTTGATTTCTTTGTCCATCCGTGACATGTTTAGGAGCATCGTCTTTCACTTTCATTTTCCACTTCTTTTTCATTTCCTTTAAAATTTAAAGTCTTTTCATACTAATTCTCAGAGGAAATTTTGCAATGTGCAAGTTTTATTTTTCAAAAAATAAGTTACTTCTGAAAGTATTCATAACATAAATGTCAGCTTACCTTGAAAAGTCGGACTATGTAATGCTTGTGATGTTTACATAATATACTAAAATAAAGGGCATGAATTAATCACTTTATATCATCTATCTAATTTTTTTAGTGTCTAATTATGTTTAATGTAAAACAATATCATATAACCAAGTGACACAATGTAGTCTCATACAACTTTACATTGATACGCTGTAATTTAGATCAGAATTCAATTAATTGGACACATAAAAAAATTAAATAAAAATTTTGAATCGAAAATTAATAATCGTTAAAAAAAAAAAGATGAAAGGATTTTCAACAGCAAAAAATTGTATTGAAGTTAACGTGTAGGATAGACACAACTAGGTAGCATGTACACGTGTAGGAAGGAGGTTAGGTTTTGGATTAGATTTGTGCATGGAACGTACTATCCATGCATACCAAAAATTAGTTGCCATTTACCTTTTCTTTTCTTCTCCTTTACTTTTATGCAACTACTTTGATAATTTGATTGAAGTCTATAAGTTGCCCTCTGCTTTGAGTTGTGAATTATGCTTTGCCAATATGTACAATTAAAGTTCGTTAGAGTTGTTTGTGTTAGGCGTTTATACGAGTTAGGCAGAATTGAGAAAAAAGAAATATCAAGTCTTTGTTTCTTCACCAAAACGTGCGCTAGCTATTAATAGGGGCAAATGCAGGTGATTTTGATGGCTTTTATCAGAAAGGTTGTTTTCCTTTTTCTACTTTAGCACATGGCTGCGTGTTAATACGTATTCACCATTTCCATTGAATCAATTAATCCTCGACAGACCTGGACCGTGGCAATGGTATGATGGGTAAAAACAACAAATTTAATCAAAGGAAGATTTTCAAGAAATCTGTATCCCAAAAGCTAGAAGAGTTTAAATAAATGAATGGGTTGTACTTTATTTATTCAATTTTACATCTTACTTAACTGCATCATTTATCTATTTTTTTGAGAAGAAAGTCTGGTGCTGCATAGCAATTCGGATCTTCAGTACCTTGCATTCTAAATAGCATTGGGTTTGACACTGAAAAACTAATACTGAGGATCTAAACCAATCGCATAGGCAACGATTGTTACAACTCGCACTAATATAGATTGTTACAACTCGCACTAATGCTTATTCTTAATATGCTATGTGTTTTCGTGCAAAACAATCAAATTTTTACTAACGATAAGCTAACATCAATATGACCAAATATTCTACATCATATGTGGAAAATCCCATATGGTTAAAATGGTTTTGGTTATTTGACAAGTCAAGTGCGCACAAGGGATTGGGCAAAAGATTGTGATGACTGATGATATGTGTTGTTGGCCGATGCATTATTTTGCCCCTCTACGCATCGATTATTTTAGTGAAGGTCAAAACCTAGGCCGGCGGTTCATATTCAATCACTGTAGCGTTTCCTCATCCTCCTCGCATTATCCATTTGGCATAACCCAAAACACCAATGGCCAGACCCCTACCACGTCCAAGGATAATTCGTACCAAAAACTGGATGCTACTAAGTAGTATTTTGCAGTCAAAGATAATAGATGCTGCTGTGATTTGTGAGAAAACCGCCCTTCTAATGAAAAGTTGACAATTTTTAATGGGGAATATGTTTCTGGATCTCCCAATTGTCTAGTATTATTACTTCTTTACCTTAGTTTCTTCGAAGAATTCTTAGTTATTTTTATTTAGGATCAAACCTTTAATATTACAACTGTGGGAAGGAGAATGTTGCTTGGTGGGATTCAAACTCCCGACTTTTAAGGTAAAATCGTAGAATTCTAATCACTTGAACTTCTATTTGTTCGCAGTTATTTTTATCTAAAATTATGGTTTGTAATTTTCGATATTGTATGGAGAATTGCTAGTTGAACGGATTCCAATCGCAAAAGCCCAAAGTTGAGATGGATGAAGAAACTTTCCATTATGGGCCAAAGTAGATACTTTGGGCTGGAATCGTTTTCGTGTTTTCCACAAGCCAAACAAATAATCGGTTTTTGCTCCACGAAATGGGATCATTTGTGATCATTTTGTTTGGTCTGAGAAATTAATGACCATAAAAGTACTGGCGCGAAATCCATCACGAATTAATCTAGAATAAGTGAAGGTCTGGTTGCCTTTCATCATTTTCTCCTCCTTATTTATTTATTTATTTTTATTTTTCCTGGCTTTTGGGTTTAATGGGTACTTGCTTATATAGATAGAGTATCTAATGCTATGAGTAATTGATGAGAGAGTCAGAGTTTTCATATGTGAAGCTTCCAACTCGACCATCAAAGGACTTTGCTTTGAAAAAATCTTGAGGTTTTTAATGGTAGGCGTAGAGTTTTCTCCTTTTCTGTCCAATGAGGGAAAATGTTATATTGCACTACAAACAGAAGGAACATGTTATATTGCAGGAAATAGTAATTTGTTTAGAAAAATAGTTAAATTGCAACATTCAATTCATTATGGTGACTGCAAGGAAATCGATTAAACTAAAAACAACTTGTAATACCATTTACCCTGCCACAGAAAAGGTAAATAATAGATGTATTTGCACAGTATTTGGATATCAATTCACAGGTATAAGACTCAAAAGAGATTTTTTTTCTGTGGAGAGATGAATCACCAAAAAGAATTTATTTGCACAATTGACAAAAAAAATGTATCTACTAACAACAAATCTCACGCTCCAAAATTGAACACTTCTCTCCCTCTCTCTCTGGACAGAAAGGTTATCACTCATTACATATGAGTAGTAACAGTAGTAGAATCAGCAAACAAGACATGCGAAATGAAGTCAAATAACAAAATGCTGGCCCTCATAGTAAAGTTTACATAATCCTGTAGCTTAGGCCCATGTAAATCCATTTTTGAGTCTCAGTTACTTGGAGGAGGGTGATATCCCCCGCATGCCCAGCCCCGGCAGCCACCTTGGTTTCCACCTCCATTACCTCCCCAACCCCAGCCTCCTCCTTGACCACCTCCTCCACCACCACCACCACCTCCTCCACCACCACCACCTCCGCCTCCGTCTCCGCCTCCGCCTCCGCCTCCGCCACCCCCTCCACCACTCCCACTACCCCACCCATGACCACTACCATTTCCACCGCCGCCTCCTCCGCCAACCCCACTTCCACCCCCACCTCCGCCTCCACCACCATTGCCGCCTCCACATCCTCCTCTTCTAGCACATTTATCGTTTCTATGTTTTCCTCTTCCACCACCTCTTCCTCCACCACTACCACTTCCACCACCTCCGCCTCCGCCTCCACCACCACCACCACCTCCACCACCACCACCGCCCCATCCATGGCCTCCACCATTTCCACCACCACCTCCTCCGCCACCCCCACTCCCATCTCCACCTCCACCTCCACCTCCACCACCACTGCCGCCTCCACATCCTCCTCTTTTGGCACATTTACCTTTTCTATGTTTTCCTCTCCTTTTCCTCATTCCACCGTCGCCACCACCACCACCTTGTCTCCCAACACTTCCACCACCTCCACCTCCACCACCGCCACCGCCACCGCCACCTCCCCCTCCTCCTCCTTCACCACTACCTCCATTGTGCGCAACATGTTTACCATTTACCTCCACAACTTGACTACCTAAAGTTGTGTTGGTTTCATGTTCACGTCCAATATCATCAACATTCAGTCCATGTGGCAGAATCTTTTCAACAATTGTACCGTTATAGTGATCAACCCCCTCCTTTGTATGTTGGCCATGCAACCCATAAATCACGTACGGACTAAACGCTAACGCAAGAAACAGCAATGCCACAAACCCCATATCTTGTCACGACCTAGGAGAGCACGAATGCACGATAGACATTCATTTTCTCGACCATATTATATACCATGTGGAATATGGCTTGCGTAGCCACTTACAGATAGGTACACAGCGTCCCCACTATAACAATTAAGTATATTAAGCCACTGAAGTTCCATGAAAAGGGCTCTGCAGAAAGACTTTTAAACAAAGGATTCCTTGTAGCTCAAATTTGTCCCCACCTACGTTGTCCCTTTCTAACGCATGCTTGTAAAATGAATTGAGAGACTAGTTTTTTCAAGCAGACAATTCACACAAACTAAATAATTGAGAGACTAGTGTTATGTACGAGTTTGCCGAAATCTTCAATCTTCACGCTTCAGAATGTCAGATTCTTTTAAGTCTTTCAACGTTGAATGATTTGTGGACATTAACCAAGCATATTACTTCGACTAGAGGTCATGTACTGTTAGTTTACTGACCTTTGGGCATTTAAGGGTGAATTTCGGGTACTAATACATTACCTTTCCATGATAACTTGGCACTAAAATTTCGTTCAACGCCAACTGAGAAACTGTTCATCATTGATCTAGAACTGGTTGCTCTTAATTTGACCATGGATAAGTTTTAAGAAAGAGTTCAAAAAAAAAAATCAAATAACTTAAGGAGAGGTAGATAATATGTTGCTTCGCTAAATTGATCAAACAAAAAAAATTGGGAGAGAACGAGATATTTGAAGTTTAGATTCAGGGAAAATAAACATAATTATGGGAGGAACTAAAATGCAAAATATTCAATTCGTTGGGGAGTAGTTAATTATCAAGTTTAGGAATTCTAAAATAGTCTCAACTTTCGTTTTAGCTTAAACTTACCAACCAATAGCGGCGACACTAATAGGGTTTTGACCATTCATTAGAATTCGCTCAACCAAAAGCTAATACAATTTGTTTTTTTTTTTTGGGAATAAAAAGTATGTGACTAGGAGGCTAGGAGGTGGATTTTTGTAAAACCCTTTATTAAAGAATCGTTTGATTCAAATTTCTCAATCACTATCACTGTAAATATGATTAACATTATTATAAGTATTGACAATTCTTTCCAGCTGTGTTTGGTTAGCAATAGAATGGTATCATTTCCCTCAAAAGATTAATGAGTTTAATAATATAGTATTCTTAGGGAATCATAAAAATCCTAATTAATTACTTTCATCCCAATAGAAAGATAGTTATAGTTGTTTTTGAAAAATTAACAATAGGTACCATTACTACTAAAGCCAATTCCCCTTCCCTAATTATAAGAATTGCTACCACCACTATAATGTTCGTAAAATCTTCGCTCAACAATATAATATTTTGCATCCAATTTGGTTGTCTTTTCTATTTCTTTTGCGGTTTTTGGTTCGACAATTGGGATTCTTAGTTTGGACTCCTGATCATTAGAGCATGTCATGTGAGAATTTCATCATGATTTCGACACAGCTAGCACCTACTATTCTGTAGACCACATCATTTTGACAATATTCCCACTATTCAGACTAGCTAAAGTGTAATTTGCATGAACATTTTTTTCTTTTTATTCTTTTGCTATCAGAACAAAATCTCCAGGTGGGCCATCAAAGCGTCGGTTACAAACCCAACAATAATATGAATTGCGTTTAGATCGGCCTAATTTCTCACATAATATTGAAGCCCAAATGGATCTGAAGAGGGAAGAAAATTGTCTCTAAGATGAGACAATTAAGGTGCTTTCTTTTGTTTTTGGGGTAAGCTTGTTACTTTTATTGAGCTAAAAGTTAATTTACACAAATGAAAAGTGTGTCTATTAAATTATGCACATCAATATTCTCCTTTTAATTATAAGTTGATATTCAAATGACTTCATTCTTTATAAATTGATCCACATATGAGATTTTATTTAAAAAAAAAAGCAACTTTTTAATATTTTTTAATATAATAACTACACAGAATAGTACATATTCCTTTCCAATACCCATGTGATGTGGGCTCGAGGAGTGTGCTTTTGTTTCAAGAGTTAAGGTTGAATGCCTATCACCTATTTCAGTCTAGTGTTGGCCACCAGAAAGTGGGGCGAATGAGGCCTCCAACTGGAGTCCCTATGAGAAAATTCCATTGAAAATTTTGTTGTTTGTTTTGGTGTGTAGGGCGACTGTAGTTGTAGTGGTGCTCTTGTTGAATATCGGTTGCTTGTAACTAGTGCATTCCAGATAAAAAGTTCCATAACCATAATATGGGAGACTTGTTCTTGTTATCATTTCTGCACATGTGATTTGGGAGCAAATTCCCTTTTCTTCAAGCAATTGTAAGCTAGTGCATATTATTCTCCCTTTTATTGGTGCGCTCAAGCAAAAAATTATTATTCGATGGACCAACGACCAAATCAATATATTCTTATGAATATTTGCTAGTCACATTCTCTGGGCTGTTCAACTCCATTTTAATGAGCATTTGCCCTGGTTGATTAGATGAAATTTACGTTGTCTCAAAAATTGTAAAATAGAATCTAGGATTCTAGGTAATCTTAAATTTTGCTGAAAACGAATTTTAAAGGCCATCTGCTGTACAAATTCCTGAAAATTTTATTTTCGTATTTTCCCAGAACAAAAACGCATTACTGTTGCCTTGAGTCGCGAGTCTCGTACTGATAAGAAAATTTTGTCCTCCATTGGGCCAATAGAACTGAGATGGAACATGTGTCCTACTTCTCCATTTGCTGTCTTATTAGGGCCTAAAGGCCATATGATGTGACAATCCATCTGTGGATTGTGATTGGAGGCCTATTTGATCCAATTCTACGTGGTCTTTTTCGGAAAATTGGTTGTTATTACCCACGGATTTCGAGCTTGCTTTATTATTATTATTATTATTATTACTAATACTACTACTACTACTGTTATTATTTGATCAAACCTATACTGTTATAATGGAAGAAACAGGATTTTTATTGGTGAAATTTGAATCCCCGACCTCTAGAGTGAAGGCATAGAATTTTAACTGTTAAACCCTCTATTGGATACCTATTATTATTATTATTCTTTTGATAAAAATACAAGTTTAAGTTTGCCATATTTTAAATAGGTGTACTTCATAACTACTATGTCTAATGCTTATACTGAATGATTTCACTGTTAAAATAGTTTATGGCCTCGAATCCTTCCTTTAATTTCTTTTCTCCCAAAAAATTTTTAGCAGGTAAGGGAAGGTGAAGAAGAAGGTATGAATGGAAGGGAAAATGGAATATTGAGAATTATAATCACTGTCCAAAAGACACTTAAGCAGTGAATTATATTCGATTCAAGGTGAATGACCTGAAATTCTTACTTAAAACAAATTGAATTTTGCTTTGCAATGGGGAACAAATTATACATTGTCCTTGGGCTGCCCATAATGCAACTCACTGGTGCTAGTACAATATTGACTGAGCATGATACAGATACATGAAATTGAATTCATGAAACTTGTCCATCCAATTGTACTTAATTGCTTTTAACTTTTGAATTCATCATACTTGTCCATCCCATTATACTGAATTTCTTTTAACTTCAATTTCTTGTCACTTAGCAGTGCAGAGCAAGTGTCCTTTCTACTTTTCTTTGGTTTAGCATGACAAAGACTGCCAAAGTCAACAGTCAGAATTTGCACCAGATGTCAAGAAATTGGCTATATAAATCCTTATCAATTTAATTCTTATTAGAGAAACGATGATGTTTACGGGTATTTGAACAATTTTCAATAAAAATTGCTAAAGCCTTTTTCCGCCACAACTATGTCGTTTTTATCATTATTTTCCTATGGCTACAGCCCACCCAAAACAATTATGAGTATGAAAAGAAGTTATCCTAATCCAATTTGGCAACGGCAATAATACATTGTGGACTGACTACACAATCAATGCAGCCTTAGTGAGTAATTAGCACTTAGCACTGAAGTTGATTAATTATCCCCAAAATGGTGAGTTGTTGTATAAGCAATCTAGTTAGACAAGATGATATAACACTAACTGCCCTTTTTTCTATTTTTTTTTAACTTCTGATTTTGAAAAATCTATTTTGTGATTTTTTTTATCCTACTTTTAGATATTTTAAGTTAAAATTAAGAGCTACTTTTAGATTTTAATTTTTAAATTTTCTAAAATCAATTTTTGCAAAAATCATAATCTATTGAGAACTTATTTGTAAAGTTATAGTGGACAAAATCCGGCATAATTTCTCATTCCAACGGCTGAATGGTAACTTTTGTCATGGTTCAAGAGTACAGAGAAGATTCAATGATTTCTTCCACCAAACGACAATCACGATGTAATGTTATCCTTCATTGATTTTTTTCAGGAAAGCGTGTCTCCTGCAATAATCTTCTACCCAATTTTTTTTATTATTTTTTCTTTGTCCGAAGATGGAAAAATAAATTAATATAGACTAATTGATTCGAATATATATTCATATTATACTACTTTATATCTATTTCTTTTGCGCGAAATAAAAAGTTTTTTTAGAGATGTACTCTAAGCTAAAAGGGATAAATGTCGGGGTAATTACAGATACCTCCCCTGAAGTTTATGAGAATTTCACTTGGCACCCCTCAATTTTTAAAAATTACATAAACCTCCCTTGCATTTACTATTTCAATAACAAGACCTCCCCTGTCAACACAGATTTAAATGAAAATCTAAATTTGCCCTTCTTAATCTAAACAACAAAAAACAAAATATATTATTTTTTTATCACTTGAACAATTGCCATTGTTGCTACTAACTTAATAAATACTGCCACTAGAAGTCACAAAACGATTCCACCAATGACAATACACGACTATCAACTGATTAGGAAAATTAAAATATAAATCTATCTTGTTTTTACCACTTGAATAACAATCACCACCACCATTTCACGCTAGTTCCAATTTCAGCAATCAACACTATCACAAACAACTGGATTATAGAGGCGAAATTCATAGATGTTCCTTAGCGAGACATCCAAATCTATTTGCTCAAAATTGATTATATGTTAGTAACTTTCAAACCCTATATTCACAAATCAATTATATATAATAATAATAATAATATATTATATTAGAAAATTTTTTTAAAAATATAAAAGCCCTTAGATGGGCGGCTAGTTGTGATTGCAGGGAGGAATAGATAAGGAAGAGTAAGACGAGTTAAGGGTCATTATAGTCATTTTAACTAACTAAGGAGGTTAGTGTAATTTTTCAAACCTCATGGGCGCCAAGTAGTAATTGTCAGAAACCTTTAGGAAAGGTTTCTATAATTATCCCATAAATGTATTGCTATCATCCAGTATCATTGAAAGTGGTATTCGGAATTTGCGAATGGGTAAAAGCCTATCATGAACTGTTGCTAGTTACATAAGACAACGAAATGAATTCAAAAAGAAAAAACCAAGTACAAAGCTATAGCTATCTGAGAGATGACATATTTCTTTCACAATTTGCATTGCATATGAGATATGAGTTCATGGCCATGCCAATCAACAATTTTATTATCATGGAAAAAGCAAAACCCGGTGGGAAATTGGCGCTTCATTTTCTTGCCAATGGAAGCAATGATGATGAGAGCATTATGTATAAATCACAACAAGGGGGCTTTGCATTCTTTTTTTCCTTTAGATATTTTTGGTGGTGACAGTGAGGTCATAGTGATTATACGTTGAAGTAAGAAGCCATTTTGACCTGATTTACATGGCTAGATATTTTATTTATCAATTTCTTTTAACTACATCAACATCTTGATCAATTCAAGGCCATTTTCAATTAATTAGTCTGCCATTTCTCCAGCTTACTTGTAGACTTGATTCGTTCTATTGTCGGCTGAGTTTGTTCTGATTGGATATTAGCAATATCAGGTGATACTGATAAGATCAAACTGTATTCTTCCCCGGATGCAAATTTACGGCGTTGATGAGGACTTACATTGATGTTAATGTTTCACCTTCTACCCCCTTATTTATTATCTCTATTTTCAATTGCAGAGACAGAGAGGGAGGCATCCCTTTAATTTATTTTTTTTTGGCTTGAAAGTGGCAAAAGTCAGGACCCAAAAGCGGAGATAATGGAAAAAATGCTTTAACGTTGTCAAGTGCTAAGCTGTGCTGCATTAGCTATATACAATTTTAATTAAGAAGATATTACGTGCATAATACATACTGAAGAAACCGATGTTATTGATGACGGTCTGAACTATACGACACGAAACTTCTCTTAGGAAAAGCTACGGTGCAGACTCGTCAAAAGTAAAATTTTCAATAAATTGAAAAGTTTTTGTAATAACTTAATTACTAATATTTGGAAACCAATGTTATTGGTGACAATCTGAATTATACAACACGAAACTTCTTTTAGGAAAATCTATTGAGCCGATTTGACAAAAAAGAGTGTAAAATTTTCAAGAACTTGAGAAGATTTTGTAAATAACTTATTTTGAAAAAAATTAGTATTTTTATTCATGTCGTATAACGCTGCATTACCATACCAATGTCCCTTGCCCGTAAGTATGATTTTTTTGATAGATCAAGAGTCTAAAAGCGTGAAATCCATCTGACAAATATAGGATTGACTATATGATTTTTCTGATAGATCAAAAGTCTAAAAGCGTGAAATCCATCTGACAAATATAGGATTGAGTATCAAGATTTTGTCAATTCAGCTAGTCCCCCTGCTATTGTACCCAAATTATGAAAGAAAGTGAAAAGTCTGAGAAGATTCACGTGTTTGCAAAATGTGACGGATATCTAACGGTAAAATTATAAATTCGATCAAGTTGAACATTTCAACAAAGGTGGCAAAAGGATATAGACTTTTCTTTATGGTGTAATTGGACAGATAACTAATGTTTTTTTTTTTTAGTATTATTATTATTATTATTTTTGGTTCATAGGCAGTACACGACAATTTCTTCTTTTGAGTCCTGAATTTACATACCTGACTCAGAGGAGGAGGAAAAACTCGAGATAATCTTTACAAAAATGATATGATACATGCAACGTTAATCGATAGAAATTTTTTATGGTTTTCTACTCTGAATTGAAGCAATTAGGAGTGTAATTTTGTCAATGAATTCTCTGGCTGTTAGATAGCAAAAGATTAGTAAGCCAAAGATAATTACTGAAGCATGATATTTCAGATTGAATCTCACATTGCCAGATGCCAAGAACAACATCGGCAAATAAAAAACAAAAACTTTAAACGTTAAAGTTGCTTTTTAACCATTCAAATATTCTAGACGCCGAGAAGATATATTACCAAGTCGACTATTAATCGCCAGATCTAATACGTAGAAAACTCTGTCTTTTTTCCTCGAAAGAGAAAATTATGTTGTTTAAATTTTACTTAATTTTTTTCAATAAACAATAAGCCCTTTTTGCTATTAAAACAGTTTAATAGTTTGCGCAAAGAATTGGATTTACAAAGTCAGGAGACTTCCTATCCCAGAGTTCCTCTAACCATTGAATTTATCATAATTATTTTATTTGAGATGAACCCATTTATCTTGTTCTTTTACAGATCTTGTACAACAAATTTGTTTCCAGAAAAATAAATAAATATATACACAATTCTGACCTAGAGGCTGAGGCATTATAGCGTCAAGTAAACGAAAGTATTTACTTAGGCCACCTAGGAGGCAAATTGAACGTGCGAAACACAATGTTCTTTTGTAGTTATCTGCAGAATAGGTCGAAAATTACAAAATGTAAAATTAATCAGCAAGATCCCTGTTGAGAAAATAGTTTAAGCAGTCACTATCATACAATTGTTATTAATTAAGATGACAAATACAAGATTTTAGAGTTTGAACTCAAGTCCCAAAACTACCTAACGTAACCTGACTATGACTTCTGAATCAGTCTAAGCCAGTCATCACACGAACGAGCAATCCCGCGGTCAATCCTTTGCGTATTTGACTAATCAGTTTTATGATTTTCATTTATCACACCAAGTTTAAAGATTTTTGGACAGCTGAAAGTCAAGATCAAATCTTAATATTATTAATTTTGATTTAGTAGATTTTATGAGTAGCAAAAAAAAGGATTGGTGCTACAAAACTTACAATGATAGCAAAAAGAGTTGAAATCAGGCATATTAATTATTTTAGGCGTTAATAACTCAGAAAAAACCTTGCTCTCTTGTGTTAGGATCTTAATACTTCTATTTGAAAAAATAATGGCTCCGTTTGGATGCCATTTTTTGGAGATTTTTGGAAAAAATGTTTTAGAATTGTGTTTGGCATGCAAAATTTTTTGGTCAAAAAAGTATAAAATCTTTTGGTCAAATTTTTTTCACCAAATTTTCCCACCAAATTTTCATTTGAAATTTTAAATAAATTTTAGAGATTTTTTTGTAATTATTCAAAAAAAAACAAGCATGTTTGTGTTCAAAATTTGTTTAAAAAACTAAAAAAATCGCAAATAACAAAATGAGATTCATTTTTTTTTGTAGGTTTTGAGGTTGGACGACGAAGCGGACGTTCGCTTCTTTAAGCGGACGACGAAGCGGACGTTCGCTTCTTTAAGCAAACGTCTACTAAGACGCAAAAATGTCTTAGCGGTCGTCTGCTTCTTTAAGCGGACAACGAATCGGACGTCTGCTCATCCGCTTTTTTAAGCGAACGTCTGCTAAGACACAAAAATATTTTAGCGGACGTCCGCTTCTTTAAGCGAACGTATGTTAAGACACAAAAATGTTTTAGCGGATGTCCGTGTCTTTAAGCGGACAACGAAGCGGACGTCGGCTTCTTTAAATCACTATTATGTCACATGAAAAAAAATTTCACATTTAAATACTTTTTCACCTTCTACCCCCTTATTTATTATCTCTATTTTCAATTGCAGAGACAGAGAGGGAGGCATCCCTTTAATTTATTTTTTTTTGGCTTGAAAGTGGCAAAAGTCAGGACCCAAAAGCGGAGATAATGGAAAAAATGCTTTAACGTTGTCAAGTGCTAAGCTGTGCTGCATTAGCTATATACAATTTTAATTAAGAAGATATTACGTGCATAATACATACTGAAGAAACCGATGTTATTGATGACGGTCTGAACTATACGACACGAAACTTCTCTTAGGAAAAGCTACGGTGCAGACTCGTCAAAAGTAAAATTTTCAATAAATTGAAAAGTTTTTGTAATAACTTAATTACTAATATTTGGAAACCAATGTTATTGGTGACAATCTGAATTATACAACACGAAACTTCTTTTAGGAAAATCTATTGAGCCGATTTGACAAAAAAGAGTGTAAAATTTTCAAGAACTTGAGAAGATTTTGTAAATAACTTATTTTGAAAAAAATTAGTATTTTTATTCATGTCGTATAACGCTGCATTACCATACCAATGTCCCTTGCCCGTAAGTATGATTTTTTTGATAGATCAAGAGTCTAAAAGCGTGAAATCCATCTGACAAATATAGGATTGACTATATGATTTTTCTGATAGATCAAAAGTCTAAAAGCGTGAAATCCATCTGACAAATATAGGATTGAGTATCAAGATTTTGTCAATTCAGCTAGTCCCCCTGCTATTGTACCCAAATTATGAAAGAAAGTGAAAAGTCTGAGAAGATTCACGTGTTTGCAAAATGTGACGGATATCTAACGGTAAAATTATAAATTCGATCAAGTTGAACATTTCAACAAAGGTGGCAAAAGGATATAGACTTTTCTTTATGGTGTAATTGGACAGATAACTAATGTTTTTTTTTTTAGTATTATTATTATTATTATTTTTGGTTCATAGGCAGTACACGACAATTTCTTCTTTTGAGTCCTGAATTTACATACCTGACTCAGAGGAGGAGGAAAAACTCGAGATAATCTTTACAAAAATGATATGATACATGCAACGTTAATCGATAGAAATTTTTTATGGTTTTCTACTCTGAATTGAAGCAATTAGGAGTGTAATTTTGTCAATGAATTCTCTGGCTGTTAGATAGCAAAAGATTAGTAAGCCAAAGATAATTACTGAAGCATGATATTTCAGATTGAATCTCACATTGCCAGATGCCAAGAACAACATCGGCAAATAAAAAACAAAAACTTTAAACGTTAAAGTTGCTTTTTAACCATTCAAATATTCTAGACGCCGAGAAGATATATTACCAAGTCGACTATTAATCGCCAGATCTAATACGTAGAAAACTCTGTCTTTTTTCCTCGAAAGAGAAAATTATGTTGTTTAAATTTTACTTAATTTTTTTCAATAAACAATAAGCCCTTTTTGCTATTAAAACAGTTTAATAGTTTGCGCAAAGAATTGGATTTACAAAGTCAGGAGACTTCCTATCCCAGAGTTCCTCTAACCATTGAATTTATCATAATTATTTTATTTGAGATGAACCCATTTATCTTGTTCTTTTACAGATCTTGTACAACAAATTTGTTTCCAGAAAAATAAATAAATATATACACAATTCTGACCTAGAGGCTGAGGCATTATAGCGTCAAGTAAACGAAAGTATTTACTTAGGCCACCTAGGAGGCAAATTGAACGTGCGAAACACAATGTTCTTTTGTAGTTATCTGCAGAATAGGTCGAAAATTACAAAATGTAAAATTAATCAGCAAGATCCCTGTTGAGAAAATAGTTTAAGCAGTCACTATCATACAATTGTTATTAATTAAGATGACAAATACAAGATTTTAGAGTTTGAACTCAAGTCCCAAAACTACCTAACGTAACCTGACTATGACTTCTGAATCAGTCTAAGCCAGTCATCACACGAACGAGCAATCCCGCGGTCAATCCTTTGCGTATTTGACTAATCAGTTTTATGATTTTCATTTATCACACCAAGTTTAAAGATTTTTGGACAGCTGAAAGTCAAGATCAAATCTTAATATTATTAATTTTGATTTAGTAGATTTTATGAGTAGCAAAAAAAAGGATTGGTGCTACAAAACTTACAATGATAGCAAAAAGAGTTGAAATCAGGCATATTAATTATTTTAGGCGTTAATAACTCAGAAAAAACCTTGCTCTCTTGTGTTAGGATCTTAATACTTCTATTTGAAAAAATAATGGCTCCGTTTGGATGCCATTTTTTGGAGATTTTTGGAAAAAATGTTTTAGAATTGTGTTTGGCTTGCAAAATTTTTTGGTCAAAAAAGTATAAAATCTTTTGGTCAAATTTTTTTCACCAAATTTTCCCACCAAATTTTCATTTGAAATTTTAAATAAATTTTAGAGATTTTTTTGTAATTATTCAAAAAAAACAAGCATGTTTGTGTTCAAAATTTGTTTAAAAAACTAAAAAAATCGCAAATAACAAAATGAGATTCATTTTTTTTTGTAGGTTTTGAGGTTGGACGACGAAGCGGACGTTCGCTTCTTTAAGCGGACGACGAAGCGGACGTTCGCTTCTTTAAGCAAACGTCTACTAAGACGCAAAAATGTCTTAGCGGTCGTCTGCTTCTTTAAGCGGACAACGAATCGGACGTCTGCTCATCCGCTTTTTTAAGCGAACGTCTGCTAAGACACAAAAATATTTTAGCGGACGTCCGCTTCTTTAAGCGAACGTATGTTAAGACACAAAAATGTTTTAGCGGATGTCCGTGTCTTTAAGCGGACAACGAAGCGGACGTCGGCTTCTTTAAATCACTATTATGTCACATGAAAAAAAATTTCACATTTAAATACTTTTTCACATTTTTCAAAAAATTAACAAAAAATAATCTAAATAATTTTTTTAAATAATCTTCAAAAAACACTCCAAATAATCATATCCAAACGGAGCCATTTGTAGCCTCAATTTGTTAATGTTTGAAATTGGCGGTATAGAATTTTCTTTAGGTAATCATGATTACAAAAAGTTTTACCTTGCAAATGTTGTACTTATGGTAAAATCTGCGTTTCTAAGGAACATAGATTGCGGCCCCGGGGGCATTTCTTTCGAAATATCTCAAAAGAATTTCCGAAATTTATTTTAGTCCAACTATGTACTAGAAAAAGTAGCCAATTTATCGTAAACGGGGGTAAGTCAAATCAAGGTGCTGGCATTTTTTCCTCAAAAAAAAAAAAAAAAAAATTCAATGTGAGGCTTGATTAGGTGGACAATATTTCCTATCGCATGTTAGTGGGGAAATTAAAATGATTTGACACTTTTTTCCAAATTAATTAGGTGTCCTACGTTACCGAATAGACTTGTCCATTTTGGCAGTCTTAGAAAACGTATTAAACACACGACGTATATTGTTATGTAACACGTCAAAAATAATATTTTATCGATATGTAATAATAATAAATAATAAATTATATTATTTAGTGATATATAATTAATTTTAATATTATCGCGTCGCACTTAATAGTAACTCGGCAGTCTTGTCTATTCGCTAAACTGCAGCAAATTGCAAATGCAAATACTAGTACTTTTATTTCTTTCTCATCGGAACCGAATCAATTCCATTTGGCAGAAAAGGTGAAAGACCATACTTTGTTACTGTTTTATCAAAAGGATGGAAGAACTTCGACCAATATATAACCAATATGTCACCAACAGATCTTTCTTTTTTAGTACAATATGCCAAAAAATCTTTAGCAAACGTCCAGAATTCCATAAAAAAAAAAAAAAAAAGTCTTTACCAAACGTCCACTGAATTCCATAAAAGAATTTCTTGCATATAAATTTCTGATTTTTTGATGGACTTATGTATGATGCAGGAGGGGGAAAAAAGCATGCAAAAACTAGCCATATTCGATGATCCTGACCAGATTTAGGATTTCGGACTTTAAATTTCTTCGTGCATTAGTTAAGTATCTAATCATACCTTCAAAGCAATCCACATGTAATATATGCGTGCACCGCAGAACTTGTGAAATCGTCAGAGGCTGTCAATGGTGTTATGGTTTTCGGTAGTTAATAGTCTATACTCTAATTTACAAAACTTTACGTGTATAAATTTATGCTTTTAATTTTTGGGTACACTGGGTTTGCTTGTCTGAAAGGCCAAAACTGGGCTGTTATGGCACAGTAATAATGAATTATGTCAACGTACTTAGGTAGATCTGGTGAGAGATGATGTTCACTTTGCAACATGAATCTTTCCAAGGCAGTCCATTTTTTGTACGAGAAGTGGTATTTTAGCATGTTACTAGGACATGTGATTAGTTTCAAAACTTAGCAATTATCATATATTAATCATATACATTAGCAATTCCATTTGTAGCATCTCCCTTACAAGTTACAATAGCACTGCTACAATTTTTTCTCTACTTTTTAATCTTACTTTTTGCCGAGAAACACTATATGTAGAGGTCGCAATTAAGTCCTAAGATCTAATAGGTATCCATACTCAAATTTAATTTGGGCGGGATGGGTATAAAAAATATAAGATTGGGTCTAAATGAGAGTATACCTAACAATACTTATTTAAATGTGGTTATAAATGAGATTTACTTGGGACTCCCATGGATGTGCTTAAAAATTATTTAAACATTATTTAAACGACCTAAAATTAAAAATTTAAATATTTGATAGCTAAATATCATTTAAAGAACTCAAAATTATAAGTATATCCAATAATTTATGTATTTTGCTATCAAAAAATTACTATTGGGCATTTGGACGGTACTAAAATGGGTCTAAATCCATTTTAATCTCACCCATATTGATCCCATGATTAATATGGGACTATTTTGGTATAACCTGTATTTTATAGTCTTAATTGAGTCCCACTCAAATCCCGTCCATCCTACCTATTTGCTATCTCTAACTCTATGATATAGTAAATAACTTGATCTAGGGTAGAAAATTAAAAACTATTAGAAGTTGACTTAAACCAAAAAATAATAATAAAAGAAAACAAATCACTGACCAGCATGATTATTAACTTGTTGAAGCATGCCAAATGCGCAGCATGATGTACAGAAAAAATCTAGATTCAGATTTTACACTAGAGTAAGCTTTCCTGAGGCTGCAAAATCAAAGTTTTAACAGGTGTCAAGATTGTAATCAAATTTTCATTTGCCCCATAATCTCCATTGTTATTGTATTTTTTTTTTTGTCGGAACCATTATTATTGTATTGACTTAGTGAAATTGGTTGGTAACCAGAGCCTTCTAAAATAACAGTATGATTTTAGACTATCAGTTAAAGTGAATTGACATTAGAATTTTCTGGAAAAGTAAACTCAGCTATAATGCTTTGATCATGTCCTCAACAAGCGGCCCAAGAGTTGACAATTGCTTGAGGAGATTAATCATATCACCCGGGAAAAAAAAATTCTTAAACCTCTATGAATGCCTAAATATTGCCATAAAAAGTTCTTTATATTAATTTCATATAATTCTAAATACCACCTGTCTGAAATAGGTTAGAGGCAACCGATTCATCCCTGCCTTAATTTACTTGTCCAAATAGTTTCACCCTACAAAGCCACAAGCTTTATCATCTTGCAATTTATATTCCCACACAAGAGAAAGAGGAAAAAAAAAAAAAAGAACTAATATAACTCCCAGCAATACATTCAGTAGTGGAATATAACCTTGCTACCAACTATTGGACAATTCTTAGGTGGACCAAGTTTACGATCCGATCTATAGACTCTTTGGTTTAAAAGAGTACAAAGTAAGTAACTTGATGCATGTTGATATAAAAAAGTGATGTAAAAATACTTAAATAATTTTTTTTAATCACAATATCTATAAATAGGTCCATGAATCGAGTCTATTTAAAAATTTTCACCAACTACAAGATAATGTCCTTAACCGAAAAAGTCCATGTTGGGTTTCCAGTAACGTCTTGCCTCCGGCTTAGTGGTTTGATTTGAAAAAAAGCAAAAATCGTACTCGTGACACGGGTATATAACGACAGACGTCGGTCAGCAGTTTCGGCCAAAGTTTTCTTTGTTTTACATTTCTAGTTCTAATCAAGCATTTCTAATGTTTTTTCCTACAATAAAAGTTGCCGATCCACTCGATAGTCTGGATTGAGCCGTAGGCTAGTTATAAAAAAACTAACAAGTTTTTGAAAAATAGTTGCCACCTTTTTATAATTTATTATGTTAAAAAAGAAAATTTATTATTTGTATTTATAATTACGATAACGAAAAATCTTGTCCAGTATGATTCACCGTATGTATGTACAGTCTCAAATTTGCTCATATGGCAAACTAACAATGATTTTTTTTCGAATTTAAATTGACAAAGTTATTAAATTTGGAGCGAAATAACGAATCAAATTGTTCCAATAATAGAAACAGATCCTAGGATCTATTTATGTGAATTAGTAATTAAACACACTAATAACTAGCACAAAGTAAATCTATGATTCCTTGGGCATATATTACTCTTATCACTGAATTCTATTTTGAGGGAAGCACTTCGTCACGAATTTGTCTCATGTTTTTAGTTATGACAAAAGCGTACAAAAAAGTCCTATCACTGAGTCTAAAAACGGGAAAAATTGTTTAGTGAAACTGCATAAAATTTGACTTCAGGAATGCAACCATTTGCCTTTGTCCATGAGTTGAGATTCGACATGGACGTTTGATAGCAAATAGATTTGAGGCGTTACAAGTACCATTTCTCACATATTGACAGTTATGATTTAATGTGATAAAATGGATGACTGAGTGTGAGTCATGTGAACAAAATTTGAATTCAAAAATCCAAAAAAATGAGATAGTTTTGAGATAAAATTGATTACACCACAATCTTGAAAAGTTATACCAAAATGTTAGATAGTTACATCAAAATGCTGAACAGTTACATCGCCCTCTATGGCCAAATTGCGAGTCCCCATACCCATAGCAAATATCAGGCGATTGTGAATTTGTCAATGATATAGGGTAATATTCACCTCAACAATTGCCTTTCCTTCTTGGCGACAGAAAATTCTAAAACCGAAAATAAAGACAGAGTTCACAAATTCAGAAATTGCTTGTTCGTTGGTTTTACATTTGAAGTACATTTAACAAGCTTCTTAAATAATTTCTACGTATTAATGCACTTACAAACGTCCATTTAACAAAAACATTATTAGCTAACATATTTATATAGATTATGTGTCATTCAGAACAGCAAATATATATTAATTCCCGTAATTCCTATACCAGCCATGTTGGAAAAACACACGTTGGATCCTGGATGTCGGTTTGAATTTGGTGCACCAGAAATAAGAAAAGTGCAGATATTTTAAGAGTTGCATTATATATTAATTAACTCATTCTTGTTGGTGATTTGATAGTAAGCACCGGATTTTTGTTTGCTGCTTATAAGATTACTTACAATGGCAGAAAATTCGAGTTTCAAGTCTCCTTCGGGCTCCTAGAAGCTTGATTAATAAGGCAACTTGAAAAGATGGCAAGCCACTGACAGTGAGTTGAAATTAGGGAACGTTGTACAATTTTCAGAGGGTGCTGTACAAAATCCGACAGGCTTCAAGATACAATGCAAGCAATGTAAAGCATGCTATATCCACAACTGTATATGGACTATGCATATTTTGTGGCTTGAAATGTCAGCTGGATAATTTTGTCGGACATATAGCTTGAGTACAAAAGCAGAAAAAAAATGAGTTCTTACCTATTCTTTTAGCAAAAATTCTGGAATACCATTATTTCAAAAATGACGTTAAACTGATCAAAATGCAGAGGTTCTGGCAACTAATCTTGTCTTAATTATTAAGAGTAGTCGTTCATTTGTAGCAAATCAGATGCCGTCAATCAGCATTTTTTACAATGGTTTGCTCTCAAATTTAGATAAAAACAAGAGATAATCGTGACAACTTTGAAATGGTAAAATGATATTGTCTATGGTTATAGAGTCTAATCCTGAAAATGACTCCAAATTATCAGTGAGGTTTTGCATCAATATCTCTCACCTGTTTCTTTACATGTATTATTATATAGGAAATTGCTAGGATAGGTGCTTCATTTTTAAAATATTATAAGAATCATTTTTCCACAAGCGAATGAAAAATTAATTATCTATTCATCAATTGACAATAACAAGATAGAGATGTAAGCTGCATACACAGCTGAATTCCCACAAGAAAGAAGATAATGGTTCATTGCAAATAGAAAGCAGAAAATAGACCAGAACTAAGCTGGTAATTAGATTAGTCACGGGACTCTGCAACTTATTTTTAGAAGCAAAAGTTTGAAGTTCGTATTGTAAAAATAATATGGAGCAATTTTGTGCTCCATTTACACATCAGTTAAACAAAGCACGTATGACATTACGTTAGTACTTTAGCAATCTAAAAACAAAAGTTAAACGCAAATAAAAAAGTTCGGAACAGCTAGGTTTAGTTTAGATTTTCACATCCAAATGGCCATAATGAACTGTTTTTAAGTTAACTGGAATAGAACCAAGACTATTTCACCTACAATTTTTACATTAAATGGTCTGCATTGACATTGTAAGTTGATATGGTTTTCGAAATAGCAAAGAATTTTTGTTTGTCTTCATTATTTTGTTGGTTATTCAGTGTGTTTACATTTAAAGACTAAAACGAATCTGTTCTCTGGATCTTTTTGCCAAGAAAATAAAAATGTCTAAGCAAAAAAGCATAGTCTGCAATTTATTTTGCCAAATTCCATCTACGTCGATGGAAGATGCCGCCTTCCATGAATGGCAGAATATTCTATGACTAGACGATCAATGTTCCTTAATTTTCATGTAACATTTTGGTTCAATGTTCGCATCATCTTCTAAATAAAATTAATAAATTGTTTGCTTCTTGTCCAGATGCCGTTAAATTCAAAGCCGAAAGCTCCATTCTGTCCTTTTTTCTTGTTTAACCGTTCAAAAGAAAACTCAATTTGTTGTGCTATTAGTTTTCTTTTGACTTTCAGAAAGAACGAAGGAAAGCATGTTTAAATTCCTTCAAAAACATTAGAGCCCTTTTACACTGTATTTCTTGGCGTGCCTTGTGACTAGATAGGAGAGAGAATCGATAGGCCTGCATAGAAAAACACATATATTTAGAAAAGATTAACCAAACGAGAACTGGCCCTATAATTTGGTAAGCCATCAAAAACTGTATTCATCTTCACTACTTTTTTAAGGCAAACTAATACGCTATCTTGAGAATTAAACCTCAGTAAATTCAAAATATTTCATAATAAATATAAAACCAACGAATCTAGCTTATCAAACTCAATAAAAAAGCTAGTCTAGGTAATAAATGATTTATATTGAGTAGTAATATTATCAAAGAAACCATTGACACCATATCTGCTGAGAATATGGCGACTATTGTTGTCACAACGTGTGTAAAAGTGTCTTGCATAAACCTTCATCGGCAAAGAAAACAAATTCACGCCAAATACAAAATACAAAGTAATCTGAAGAACGACATTAAGACAAATTAAGGATGCAAACGCCATTGTCCAGTTTGATGGCCTTATTTCCCTCTGGATATAAAATCACAATTTGTGAGACAACCATACCAAATAATTGAAAATATTAATCACCTACAATCGAAATTATTGAAAAAAAGTTGAAGTGACAAATCGTTTTAGGAAAATAATTTTTGAACAATGTGATAAGTTTTCATAAAATATTACTGTTTTTTGAGATGATGTGGATAATCTATGCCAAGTAATCCGCATCCTACTAGGTCATAAATCTCTTAGTTAAAGTGCACGAAATGATGTGTGGGCAATTCAGCAAAGTCACAAACATCTAGTACGTGAAGAAATGTGGACACATCGATAAATGACAAACCGAACTTGGTCCTAAAATCCTGCGGACTTTAATTTATTTCCCCCTCTATTTTCTTTAAATTAATCCAAGAGTATCTTCTAGATTGTCCATATATTACGACCATATTAGTATCCGACAAATTAGAAATCTTTTTTTAACGAAAATTTATACAAGGTTTGTCCGAGAAAAATAAATTCTGCAGATGCTTTTTAGGAAACATGAACGCGGTTTTCGTCCAAAAATTTCAATCCCACAACTTCTTCACTCAAAGCCCCATTAAATCTAATGATTAACTAGCTCTCAGTTCGTGCAATGCATGAAATATCACTGTATGGTAAGCAACAAATTATTTAAATAAGGTAAGGATGCTAACTTTAATGGGGAACCTGTCTGACTGATTCTTATCCTCATAATCCTAATTAAAATTGCAAAAAAAAGTAAAAATCTCATTTTCAATAACTTATTTTCCTAAAACAAAAAACATAGCATAATTAGCACTCAGTAAACCTTACCCAAACCAACTCGTGCCAACAGGATAAGAATTCACCAACTATCTTATATATAATACCCACCAATACACCCAACCAAAGCCAGCAACATTTCTGCTCACTTGCCAATTCACTTGAACTCAAATTCACACACACACACACACAGAGTAAAACGACATTCTAATCACACAACACACGCTCAAAACTTATCATGGTAAAGAAAATGGGTTCTCTTGTTGAAGCTTTAGATACAGAAACCATGATACTTTTCTTCATGGTCCCTCTGGTGTTCCTATTTCTTGTATCAAGATTTCGGCGCAAACCCCATCCACCAGGGCCAAAAGGGTGGCCTTTGATCGGCAACATGATGATTATGAACCAGTTATCTCACAGGGGACTAGCACAGCTTGCTGACCAATACGGTGGGCTATTTCGTCTAAAAATGGGCTTTCTCAACATGGTGGCCGTGTCCAGCCCGGAAATAGCCCGCCAAGTGCTTCAAGTTCAAGACAACATATTCTCAAACCGTCCAGCCACTATAGCCATAAGCTATCTAACTTATGATCGGGCTGATATGGCCTTTGCTCACTACGGCCCGTTCTGGCGCCAGATGCGAAAGCTCTGCGTTATGAAGCTGTTCAGCCGCAGAAGAGCCGAGTCATGGGACTCTGTAAGAGATGAAGTGGATGATATGATCAAAATTACGGCTTCGAACACTGGCTCAGCCGTTAACCTTGGTGAACTGGTATTCGGGCTTACCCGGAACATTATCTATCGGGCTGCTTTCGGGACGAGCTGCCGTGAGGGCCAAGATGAGTTCATCCAGATTTTGCAGGAGTTTTCGAGGCTGTTTGGTGCCTTTAATCTGGCTGATTTTATTCCTTGGCTCAACTGGCTTGATCCACAGGGGTTAAACAAGAGGCTTGTTAAGGCTCGGGCTTCGCTTGATGGATTCATTGACTCTATCATTGATGATCATATGGAGAAAAAGAAGAAAATGAGTGGTTCAGTTGTTGAAGGCGACAGCGATATGGTGGACGAACTGTTAGCTTTTTACAGTGATGAGGCCAAAGTCAGTGAGTCCGAAGATTTGCAGAACGCAATCAGGCTTACCAGGGATAACATTAAGGCCATCATCATGGTAAGATTAATTGAATCACATGAATTTTACATTTGCATCCAAAAAAGAAAAAAAAATAAAGAAATATTAGCAATCATTTCTTGTGTGCATGAGTTTGAGTGACTTGTACGACTGTTTTTTCATTTTTAAATACTTGGGTGTTGGCATTAAAAAGTAACAGGAGATGATTTTTTTTTTTTTTAAGGAGGGAAAAGAAAAAAGCAAAAAATGAGTATTACTAAAATGGTATTTTGAAAGTGTTGGTGGTAGCAATTCCTAAGGAAGTAACCTTAGTGAAATTAACTTAAATCATTTTTTTTAAGAATGTTTCTCGCCAACGAAATTAATTATTTTAATGAGGTCATTCATATGTAATCTTACATAACACCAGATTTTCCAAATGGATATATGGATGGACAGGAGATTCCCATAGTGTAATCCACCCAAAAATTTTCCTATTGGAATGGCTTATTTTGCTTTCCGAAAGAAAAATTGGAAAAGTTGCTAGTGGCTTTTTTTACCCTGCCCAAAAAGGAAAATTTTCTAGTTGCTTTTTTTTCTCTAACTATAAGAAAACAAAAAGGAAATTTTATATTGGCTTATTTTCAAACCTCATCACCCCACACCAACCCAAAAAAAAAGGGGAAAAAAATTTGTTGGTGGTGGCTTATTTTCAGTTGTCACACACAGCTCCAACATCATTTCATATACTCTCCACTTTTCTCTCGAAAAGATAATACTAATAAGGTGACACAATATCTTTCAACCCAGTTAAATAAAATTCTTCCCTATAAAAGTGACCTTTGCAGGTCAATATGATTCTAAATTAGTAGTATTAGGATGTCCGAGGTTTAGATATCATCGGATCATGCCTTATTTTTCAAATTTATATAGTACATATCTTGCTTGAAATAAAAAATTTTGATACAAAGAATCTTGAATTCGCCTAGTGATCTTGAATATCTTATGACAGCATGACACGGCGCACCGAGTTACCCTGTTCTTTTCTTGACTTGTTCACATGCACAAATGGACGGAATATGCCATATTTAGCATAAATGCCGTGTGCAAATATCCCATTAATTTGTTTGAATATTCTTTGAACGATTTGAAAAATTAGCTGATATGGGGGGTGCTATATTTATGATGTTTGAAAATTAATCGTAACATCTCTTGACTTGTTCAATTTTATTTATGGAAAAATCATCAAAAATTTTCTTGCTTCCTCCGGATTATTTCCAATTTTTCAAAATATTTATTGCATGTTCCTGTTCAGTTTGACATTTCTATTTTATTTCAGGTCCGTCCAAAATTAAGATAGCCTTCAAATCCAAGGCCAAATCAGACAATAGTCGATATTTGCTGACTCCAAACCCCCCCCCCCCCCCCCCCCCAAAAAAAATAATTAACTGATAATATTTTTGTACTTCATAAAAAACATAAAAGTCAAATATAAAATTTCTCCACTACATTCTAGGACCACCGCCCCCCAACCCCAAAAAAAAAAAAAAAAAAATCTTCCCACATATCGAATCATTGGTAGGTAAAAAGTGTTTTAAATTTGCTCAAAATTCCTATCATTCATCAAAATGCCTTCGCCCACCATATTGAATAGATTGATTTAGAGCTTATTATTCCCCTCTGCCACTACTTATATAAATGCTAATGGTGGTCCGAATTCAATATTCATCATTTTCAGGATGTAATGTTTGGTGGGACAGAAACAGTCGCATCTGCAATCGAATGGGCCATGGCCGAACTAATGAAAAGTCCAGAGGACCTCAAGAAGGTGCAACAAGAGCTGAGTGACGTCGTTGGCCTCCACCGGAAAGTCGAAGAAAGTGACTTTGATAAATTGACGTACTACAAATGCTGCCTAAAAGAAGTCCTTAGGCTCCACCCTCCTATTCCTCTCCTCCTCCACGAGACCGCCGAGGATTCCGAGGTGGCCGGATACTATATTCCGGCTAAATCCCGCGTCATGATCAATGCATGGGCTATCGGACGTGACAAAGATTCATGGGAGGATGCTAACATGTTTAAGCCGTCCAGGTTTTTGAAAGATGGGGTACCAGATTATAAGGGCAGCAACTTCGAGTTCATACCATTCGGGTCGGGCCGGAGATCTTGTCCGGGGATGCAACTCGGGCTTTATGCTCTGGAGGTGGCTGTGGCTCATCTTCTTCATTGTTTTACGTGGGATTTGCCTGATGGGATGAAGCCTAGTGAGCTTGATATGGATGACATCTTTGGACTCACTGCTCCAAAGGCGAGTCGACTCGTGGCCGTGCCAACTCCGCGTTTACTTTGTCCACTCTACTGAAGAAATTAGAGATCATAATTCCAATCATTGGTTCAGGGGAAAACCCTCCAACACACATGGAGGGTTTCTTTTTCTTTTTAATTTTTTTTTCTTTTTATGATATACTTATGTTTGAAAGGAAATAATTGACTGCAAGAAGGTCGATGAATGAGAAGTGGGTTAGACTTGAATTGTATGTTGAAATTTGAGACTCTATTTTTCATTTGTTTAGTTCTATGTGGAAATATATGGCTTTAATCTCTCACTATTTTTTGTCACAGTTTATTTTCTTGTGTGTAATTAATAGTTAAAGAAAGTTTCTGATGCTTTTCTTGGTTCATTTGAGGGGTCGATAAGACATTCTTCTACTAAGATGCTGATGTTTTATCTTCTGGAAAATGATGTGAATCCGGATCGAATTGTCTCACATAATTATATAACAAATACAAACACATGTACCCAGAAGATTTACTTTGAGTAGATTAACATATATTCATTAGAATGTAATTTAATTTCTAATAAAAATTTGCGGGTGCTAACTTTTAAATTCTTAATGACTATTTTGAAAATTTTCAAAATTTCAAGAGAAAAAAAAATACAAATTTTCTAGATATATTTGGACGAGGGCTCCTCATCGCCCCTCCTTAGATTAGATCCCTTTATGAATTATATTGATGTGATGATTTATATACAGGGCTCCTTTAGTTTAAGTTTGGCTCAAGCAAATTCTGAAATTTGATGGTAAAACTGACAGTTCGTATTTGATGATGACCGAATTTGTTATGCTTACAAGTAATAAATTTATCCATGTATCTTGTATATAATCAAAGGAGGCATTGGTTCTCTATTATTTTTTGCCGTATTACACTCATGTTACAACTTTATAATAAAATGACACACTTCTGTCAATAAACATGTGGCTCATATAATAAAGTAATGATGCAATATTTGCTCTTTAAACATTGCTAGATTTGCCTAATCATAGATCATTATTTGGACTTTACATTTAATTAATGCATATGCAAATGGATTTTTCATGCTATGCATATGCGTGTACAACTTAAATCCCCCATATTAAATAAGATGTTGCTTTTCAGAAAAATTAATAATAAGGTGTTGAAAATTCAAAAACATAATCTCACCTACCACCTACCACACACTAAACCCCTTCAAATTTAAAGGCATAAACAGTTTTCCACCCTATTTAGGAATTAAAATGGACGAGTTTCGTCCATTCTCAAATCAACGAGGAACAATAACAGATTTCTTGATTATCCTTGGTCCTAGCCAGCCAACCGTTTTATTCTTTACCACATGGGTTTCTTTTCAATGATATAAAGGTCCTATGATTAACAACCACCCCTACCACAAGCCCTCATACATATGGCCCCCTTGAGAGAAAAAAAAGATACATCATTTAAGCATGTAATTTTTCTGGGAATGAATGTCTATGCCGTACACCGTGCGAATTGTTCAACATAGATTTTTCAACTCTACCATGGGCCAATGTCTAACGTGTACTTCTAGTTCTCCTTTAATTGGAAGCCATCTAGTAACATGCTAGATGATTGACTTCCCTAGCTCTTAAAATGGTCAGTATATTACGTTATGTGCTATGTTTCCCCAGAGTGTGATGCTTAAACAAACCAGTTGACAACGTTATGCTGATGATTTTGTGGAATTAGTTTCTTGCCTTTTGACGTCATGTTGTATTCTTGATAAGTTTCTAGGAGAACTTGTCAAGCTAACCCAACCTTGAATATTTGAAAGGTCAAAAGACTATTTCAGCTTGACAGTTAAATATGACCTTATTTAAGGGTTCTGTTCAATTTTCATAGTCATGATTGGATTTTCGTTAGTGCCAAGTCTTGGTTATGCAGCCTCTCGTAGAATCATCATACCTTAAGTATTGCTTGAGGTCTTGCCAGTATGTAATTGGCAAGATGCATGAGATTTTGGTCCACAACAAAAAATATTGAATATAATTAAAGACGAGAATGCATGGTGAGAGTCTAAAGCATCAAGTCGACGGCCTTCACGTGTGACTACAGTGCGAAAACCAGAATTTGTAACTTATTTTGTTGAAATATTTCTTAACTTCAATGGACAGAAGGTTGGTGTCTTCTCCAGTTATGAGAAAAAAATTGCGTAAGATCAACGTAAGGGAGAGAGCGGACCAGGTTTTGCCGGATTGAAGATAGTTTTTTCAAAACAATGAACCTTTTCCGCTCAAGTTTTAGGATAAACAAGTAAAATTTTGTTTACTTCCAAGCGAAATAAGTTTATAGAAAAGTATTTAGGAAAGAAAGAAGAAGAATAAAAAAGCAAATGAAAATGATACCAAATGTCATCCAAGAAGATAAAACGTAACTGGCTTAAGGTAATAGATATTTAACAGTCCTATAGCTAACACTTGTTTCACAAAGAAATATTAAATTAAACAAGAAATTTGGTTAGATGTTGTTTTCTATTTTTGTTAGCTTTAATGCCACCAAACTTGATATGTCATCTCTTCGAAAGATCTGTAACCACTCTTCTTTCTATATATATTGTATGCGAGCAATAATCTGCCACAAAGCAACCTACTTTTTGGATAATCATCACTATTTGTTCAGCCAAGGTGAATTATCCCGCAAGTTCGATTCACAAGTAGTAGCGAAAATATTACACATGTTGATGACGAGAAAGTAGCTGTAGCCATATATTTAAGGTCATAAACTATACCATATTGAGATAAATTTGAGTATTGATGAATTGAAAGTTGTACATTAGTTTACCCTTATTTTGTCGTAGTTGTCCTTTAACAGTGACTATGTGCCAATTGCATACGCACACATGATCAAGAAGTTCACTACATTTGGAGTAGTAATCAATTGGTAATAGTGGCTGTCAAAGGCTCAAAACAAAGAGAAGAAATCAGATGTTATGGTTGTCATCTAATGGACGGTTTCTTATTTGTCTACATCTCCATCTTCATCTACTACTGAAGCTATATCGCCTTGTGGCCAGTCATTTTTGGTTTCTGCACGAGCAAATTATTGCGATTTCACCTTTTTCATTTTTTGCTCTTTTCTGTGTCATAGGCAGAGGTGTACATGAGGGAAGGAGAGAGGGAATGTATTTCTGATCCTTGGGTTGAACTCACCTACTCCCTGTGGGGCTGATCCAAGTGTCACCGTGTTGAAATTTTGTATATTGTATGGTAATGTTCCCACAGAATTGATGGAACGAATCTTTTTCACCTAATAGTCTCCTTTTGAGACTTATGTGAGACTTATCTATATATTGATAATAGATTAAGAATTTAGCGGTTAGAGCTCAACGATTTTACTTAAAAAATAAGGTCGAATTTTACCGATTATCATTCTTCTTCTTCCAATTGTAATAATATAAATTTTATAAAAAATATATTTATACTGCTACATACCTATTCTTTTGAATTACTTCTTCCCCCTTTTTTTATTTTTTTTATTTTTTTATCCTGATACATAGTGAGTTGTCGTTCGTGGAATAAGTAAGGCGGGAATGTGTTGCAACCCATAAAGCATATCTCTGATATTCACGGACAGTTGTCTACTTTCCATCCGTTCCTCAATGTACTAGTAACTCTGTGCATGTCCGTCTTGATTTCTAATGGTGGATGCTAGAGAATAAAGAACCAGTAATTTTCAATTGCAAGGTTTGTTTACAGAAATAAAATAGTGTGACTGATGTTAATTTGTACAACTTTCTGATATTCATAAATTTGGTACCAAAACCTCTTGTATGCATCTTCATACATTACCTTTTGCTAGCATATTTTTCATTTGTTTGCAATCCAAATTTCCGGAGAATTTTCACCTTCTGGATGGGTATGTTTCCTTCCGACTACTATCTTCTTCTCCCCCCCACCAACACCCAACAAAAAAAAAAAAAAAAAAAAAAAACAGCCCAGCCCACCCCAAAAAAAAAAAAAAAACAAAAAACCGACCAAAAAAAAAAAAAAGAGCAACCACCCGCCTTCTCTTTTGCCCCCCTTCTTTTGCTCTTCTTCCTTCTCAGGTCAGCTCCGAGTTATCATAGGTAAAAACCATACCTTTAGGTATCTGTTGCAAATGGCTCATACTGGTAATAATTTTTCAAGAAAACACAACTAATAACAATGGTCTCTCTGATTTACAAGGTCAAGACTCAAGCGCTCATCCCACAATTTGACGTCATCGTCCCTACTGTAATCAAGTAATGGTAACCGCTCTGCTCATCTTTAAAACTATTAGAATAATAATTTATGTAACAGTAAAATTCACAATTTCAGGAAACGTGAAATTATTCTAAAATTATTTTTTGTGAATAAATCTGTCATTCATCAATTTTTCAGCCCCTCGGTAGATATGGATGTTAAAGAATAACACGATCAGAAGGGAAATACAAAGGTGATATGAAATGTCGATTAACGACTGATATTTAGGCGATTCCCCCCAGCCCAAATTGCACAAGTGTTTCCTGTTCCCTTAAAGATAGCTATATCAATATCAATGAATGTACCAAAGTCCATGATCATAACGTTCCAGGATTTGCAGAATCGTCCAGATACCAATTTTTTCTATAGGCTACAATGAGATAATCTTTTACGCAAGCAAAACGCAATTAAGCTAGCAGTCCTGATTAGCTACTAGCCAATCTCACCTACAACTGAACACCTAAGACCAGGATAAAGTGCATCATATGCATCGTTACTTCTAGACAAGTAAAACATATTTCTTTAACTTGGAACCTGAACACACATCAAGAACTCCCTTGGAGAAACCTCATACCTGGTGTGAAATCTTGACCTCTCAGGAAACACTAGAATGGACAACTAAGAACGTTTGAGGTAGTGGTTTCAAACAGAAAGCACAGCCGGAGCAATGCGAAATAGTTGTCAAACAAGCAAGAAAGTATACACCACAAGGAAGTCAAAATGGAGCTGTAAACCCAGTTCATATCAATATTTTCGACTCCACTTATTTCAAAAAGTAATACACAGACCAGTAAAACAGTGATAGTGTTCGCTCCAAATCTGCTTCCATAAGCTTTCTAGTCTACAAAAACGGTACACCTTACATCCTTTAACGGCAACATATGACACCTAAGCTCAAAGAATATGTAACAAAAAATGCTATTCACATGTATGACACTCCAGATCCAGCAGAAGTCTTCAACTGACAAAACGAAATTACTAATGAAAGACTCATAACATTGTCCACCAGATAGAGAAGGGAAACTTCAGTTCTCACTAGTACGCTTTACTATGCTGCATTCTGATATGACTTTGAATTTGCTCTTTCTTTTCATTCACTACCAAAGGTTTTTGAATAAAAAAAAAACAGCATGATTCTCGGCCTTACATTAGGAGTCTGATTACAGCCAGACCCACAGCAGAGATGGAAACAATAGTTCCTATGCAGTACTTTATGACATCGTATTTGGCTGCTTCCAACTGAGCCCTCAGTTCATGAATTTCCTGGAATCGTATATAGTACATTTTTACGGGATACAAAAGCAAAGTTCTCGATGAATTTAAACCAGAAGCAAATTAAATGACACAATGTGAACTTACTCGATCGAGTTTGTTAGTGAGGTTAGTGGTTTCTTGATTCTGGTTTGCCAGCTCATCTCGTATTCTCCTGTAAGGGCAAAAAGTGTAATAGCAGTAAAAACAAGGATAAAAATAAAAAACAAAACAAAGGACCACGACCAATAAACAATCATACTGTCCATAATGATTGATGGTACAGGCAATGGAGAATTTGGACTTTTGCACCTTTGCCTTATCAGGAATACAGAGTAATCCAAGAAAGCTGTGTACTTCCTTACCCCCTTTCTAGGTTCAGATCCAAACGTTGCCCAGCAGTGACTTTGTCAATTTCATGCCTGCACCCAGATCACTTTTTGTTAAAAAAAAAATAGTCCAGACATGAATTATGGTTTCAAAAAAGTGGCAGGGGAAGGGAAGGAGCGGGGGAGGAGGAGAAGGAAGAAAGGGGGAGGGGGGGGGCACGGCTCTGGTTCTGAAGATCTCCTTTAGCAGTGTCAGATTTTAAGAGTGTAAAAGAAAAAATTGAAGTCCTAACTGGACATTTTCAAATATTCTCTTTCCCAAAAACTGCTAACATTATATTTTGTTTTAATGGAGCACAAGAATATCAAAACCTTTTTCAAGTGATAGAATCCTAGTTTCTCTATATGAAGCTATACAAGACACTTAACTTTTTTAAATCATAATATGGCATTCCAGGAAAGAAAAACAAAAACTCATCTTAGCATGTGGGAGAAAGAGGACTGCTGCTCTGATTGGCTCATTTGCTTATTCAGTGAAGTTAAAGAAAGTAAATTATAACGTGACTGCTGAATTTGAATCAAGTTTAATTGAATGACTGGATATCTGAAAGATAGATACAAAGAATAACCCTGTGATTTATAATTACAAGGATGGCTCTAGTTTAGTTTTGCTTTCTCGTTTTCCAATCATGACTTTGCCAACCCTCCCATACACTGAAAAATTATAGGTATACTGGTTTTAAACAAATATTATTGGAATTAACTGCACAGACCTCAACTCACTGCGCATCTTCTCTATATCATCTTTCAGTTTTTCAGTCTCACGTTGCAGCAACGAGAAGTGGTGTTCCTGCATCATGATTCAAGCACAATTGTATGTATCTTTAACATCCAATGTTGAAAGAAAATAAGCAGCATGTGAATGAGCAAACGGATGCAACTTAATGAGGTCATAATATAATAAATTCATCCACACAATCATCTCATATTTCTAAGGATAATGAAAATTCACAACCTCCAGCATAAGTGACTCATATTATCAGCAATTCAAAGCTGCATAAGCAAATAAACATCAGCGATAGCGGAAGAAACAAGAAAACAGAAAAAGAAAATATATTCATTGTGCAGCTTTGAATGGAATCTTCCTCTAACTTTTCTAATTCCTTTTTATCTCTGCAGCTGCCACAATCTATCCTTCTAGAAACTAGTTGGCAAGAAAAGCTCAGAGCATGTTGGCGGCAACATGGTAAGCTGGAAAACCATTGGATCATCCCACATCAGGAAGACAGAGAAGGTACTGAACCAATGACCAACTGCATTTACCTCAATGAATGAAAACATCTCTTTGACCAACATTAGATTACTGAAAAGCAATGTTATGGCATATAAGGACTTGTGTCTGAAAACATCTCTTTAACATTTATAGACTGATTATTTGGCTCTGGTTGTTCAAGTAACCTTATGAAACTAAGGATATTAAAGCTTTAGATGTCAACATTTACAAAGCTGCTGCAGATAATCAAGAAATGATGCATTTGAAAACAAGTTCAAATAGTACTTGAAAGTTTCTCAACTGGAAGCAGTCCATGAAATATAGTTCACTGACTTCCCAAAAAGTTCCACTTGAAGAAGATCTAGAATCCATTCTATCCAGTGAAGCAGTGATTTTAAAAATATTCTGTCATTAAGTATTCCCTTTAATATGGTAGTCAGAATATCTATGAGATGGTATGAAGAAATTACTCGGTGAAGATTTGAAATAAACACAATATCCATATTGGACTATCAAGTGCACATCTTCAACTGCATTAACTGTAAGCCCTATGTGATCTGTATACTGAAAACAATATCTCATGCATAGTTGCTTCTCTTTACCACCTTGGCCAAAAGAGACACAGAAAAGGATTCCCTCAAGGTTCAATATTCCAGCAAGAGGACAAGCCTCCGAGCAAGGCAGATTATTCCAGCACTACAGCACAATAAAATTCAATGTAGCGACCAGTGATACTCCACCGTTTCAGAAGAGAGATTTCATAAGGGCCAATTGATAGAACAAGATCTCTCTCCCTAGGTTACTTACTCAACACACATCACTTGGACTAGGAAGGATCCATGTTATATTGTCTTTGGTCAAATCTTACTACTAAATGGAACAACATCGTTATAGGACGTTGAAGTCAGAGACCACCATCATGCATTCAAGGCACATAAGTATACACAAGCAACTAGATTGTTACAAGAAAATATTTGACTCCCAGGTTCCAGTCACCTAGTGACGTAACTAACAAAAAAACCAACAACAACTTATGAATTTTACTAAAATTGGAGATCTGCTAACAGATAATGGATGGTTCTCATCTTATATAACAATATCAGAAACTTTTCAGAGGATCTAAAAGATAGTCATTGTTTGCAGTCATGTTCTGCAACAACCATTAGATAAATTTGTGAAATTTCGAGCTATCAGGTTGAAATGGCGCTCTATGCAATTACCATGTATTCTGTAACAAACTAAACCAAACAACTTAGACTAGACTAGTCCACAAGATTATGATGTTTGGAATTAAGTAATGTCTCAGTCATTTCATATAACAAGATATTCCCCCTCATGGAACTCTAAATCATTAGACCAAGTTAACCACTTGGCATACGTCATTTATCACAGCCTAAAGACCAACCAAGCAAATGTTTCCATGCAAAGTTTATCAATACCAGTTCAAGATCCGTATGCACCACAATAAAAGCAATAGCACCCCATCATGCTAAAAATACAATATCCATCACCAACTAAAACAAAACCCGCATTAATGCTAAAAACCGACCAGTCATCAGTTTCTTCTGTTCCATGAACTCACAACAGCTTCATCAGATGAACACAAAAGATGACATAATCTCGAAAACAAACACAAAAGATGACATAATCTCGAAGCAATCATCACAAATATTCAAACAAATAAAAACATATATAACAACCGAAAATATCAGTTTTACGCCGCAATTAGACTCAGCAATGACATTTCAGTTTTCCATTCCGATTTTAATTTAAAGTATTTACAAGTTAAAATCACCTGAGAGCTCTGAACTTCGGTCTTGAATTTGGATAAATTAGCGTCTTGCCGCATTTCAATCTACATACAACACATAAATTAATCCAAAAATTAAGTAAAACAATTACTCCATAAAAAATGAGAAGCACAACCAAAAAAAAGAATTAAAAAAAAAATCACCTTTTGCATTTCGGCCTTGGAGACGAAGGACTGAGCCACGTTTTCGAGGCTGTCATTTAGGACATCGGTTACAGCATCGGTAATCGCCTCGGCGTGCTTCGAAGGCACGCCTTGCGATTCTAATCTCCTCACCTAACAACAACATATAACCATTACTTCCCTATTTTTCAAAATAATTTTTTTTAAAAAAATTCAGATAAATAACAAAATCATGCTAAGTACTTACAAGAGCTAAGGTGTCGACGAGGAAAACACGCTTGGCGTTGGAACTGACGAGCTGAGAGATGGAGCGGGCGGAAACGAATGATCCCAATTGGCCCGCGCGCTTATACGCCGCACAGGTGGCGGCGGCGGCGGCGGCGGCCATTCGAGCTTTACCAGTAGTATTCACGTCGTCGTCTTGGTAAATTATTTCTATAAGCCGGAATTTATGATTGAATTGGTTCTTTTTTTTTTACGATCCCAAAATTCAGGGCGGAGTAGAGAAAGATGATGTAATCTGTTGGTTTTTGGAGCTGAAACGTGAAAATTTTCACCCTTTTTTTTTATAATTTATATTTCCCTTTTCGAGGGATTTTGGCTTAGAACAGCGGAACAGTACTCCAGTTTGTCGTTGAATGCTGTATCCAATTCTATTTTATTTTCTTTTTTTGAAGCCAGGAAAAAGAAAACCACAACAGATGACATGAAACGCCCACCGTGGGGCTCGAACCCACGACCACAAGGTTAAGAGCCTTGCGCTCTACCGACTGAGCTAGACGGGCTTCTTGCTGTTGAATATCAATGAAACTTTACATGTTCAGTCCAACAATTCGCCCATTTAAACTATTCGGTCCCCATTGTATTCAGAGGTCACCAACATAACAAGATGAATTACTAAAAATTGTTGGGCAAAATAAGAATACTTCTATTCCTTATAATGAACTCGTGAAGAATGCTGCTACTCTCGCCATTTCTACTCCTTATAATGAACTCAAGTACGGCGCTGCTATGCTTGCATTTTTTAACTATGTATAATGAACTCATATAGTAACTATAGGGAGTGACACGTTCTCTTTATTATATTATGTTAATAACAAACTTGTGTAGCAACTACACGAAGAGTGTAAAAACACGTTATTTTTGTTATAAAATTCTACGCCTCCTCTTAACTTTCATTACTTACCGTCAGTAACTTACCTTTTCTACTCTTTATTATAAACTCGTGCAATAACCATGAGGAGAGTGCAAAAGCATATTCTCTTTGTTATAAAAATCCATTCGCCTCCTAACTTTCATGACTTGTGCAAGTAGCTTGTGATTGGAACATGCTATTTTGATCTTTCCATTTTGAGCCCCATACTATTTAATGACATAAATTGGCTTAAGTAGGTAGACTACGGTTTAAATATGAGGAAGTAGACAATCATGGAGTAATTGCAGAGAAAGTCCACCAGAAATTGGCCCATTTATAGTAAGGGCGTGTGATTTGTAGAAATGCCCGGTCACACTGGCAAAATAATGCAGCCCATCCTGGAAATTAGTTTTATGGAGACTAGCATTTGAACATTGAAAGGAGGGAATTTATCAATGCTACATTCAACTCCACCGTACAAAATTGTATAAATTGAACAGCAAAACAAACATAAATGACAGCGGATCATACAAATCAAAGTAAACTAGCCCCAGCCCAGAGTAATGTAACTAGGGCATAATAACATGGATGTTTTGATACTTTCAAGTTGTGCATAAGCAAAACCAATGCTATAAATTTTCCTCCCTCGCCCAGCAGCCATGTTTTTGTTTTACAACATCATAATAAAAAATAAAAATAAAAATAAAAAAAGCAGAGGATGTGAATGGAGCGGAAGATACATTATTGAAAAATATAACATACATCGTTGAACCGAGGTCACTCTCAGCTCCAAGGTTTCACTTCTTTATTCATGCTAACCACCCTCTTATTTTGGGCGTCTTCTATAAGGATAGAGAATATCATCAACGCTTTCTTTTATTCGGTTCCCAACTTTGCGCATGTTCTTGACCACACCCATGGCAACCAGGTTTGCATTTCTCGTGAACCTATATCATATTTAAATCAAGAGATGAAGTATCAGACGTATATCAGCAAAATGTTGTTTGAAGTTATTAAAGACAATGTATTAACAAAATGTAATTCCTGGTCAGATATGCATCACAGTACTTGCCTGGTTAAGAACTCATCCCCAGCTGAGTGAGCCGGTTTATGTGGACGAGATTGTGGAATTCCAGCACCATCTACAGAAGAGAAGACCAAGTCTTTGTTCGTTCAGGAGAATGCATATGTATCTAAATCAAGATCCCAGCCAAACTAAATACAACTAATTAGAGAACAAAGAAGGCAAATTGCTTAAATAGTCCCTAGAATATTTTCTGAGTCTCACAAATAACTACACTTTCATTAAAGTAAATTACAAGGGAGCAGCAAATGCCTAATGTCTCCAAAATTTTCTCAGGTTTTCTAGACAGTATATATAACATTTACGTGTTCCATTATCATCTTTGTCCTTTGCATACATTAAGAATGAGTTGGTCCAGTGTATATCAAGGACAAAAACGCAAGCTGAATCTCTGCTTTCAAGTCAACATATCTGTAGCATTAACCACGCATACTGCTCAAACTAGGTTGTTTAAATTCATTAGTTATTTAGTCACTATCAAACCAAATAATTATCATTGATCATACATACAACGAAGACTCCTACAAGCCATATCAACATTCTGATCATGGGTAAGAAATGAAAACCGTACCTTCTTTATTATGGACATGAGCAGGGGTCGAACCAGCAGTAGCGACTCTTCTATCCACTAGAACCTGTCAAAAAAGGGATCACTTATTATTTCTTTGTCTCTCTCAGCTTCTATTTGGAAGAAAGCATACAGCCAGAAACTTATACATAGAGGATCTAATCCTTGGTCTATAATAGTTGCTTGGTTAGTCAGTTTTAGAAACAAAATTCTTTTCTTGGAATACTTTGGAAATTGAAAGTGGCATGACATTATATTCTATATGGAGGGGCAGTTCACCAGGAATGTTTTCGAAGGATTGTAGTCCTTGTTAAATGTGTTCTTGCTGGTAGGAGGATTGTGAAGAAAGCAAAGGAGAATTTGGAGTCTACGTATGGAGGGAATGCTTCCTTTGTAATTTTGTTTAGTCTAGTATTTTGCATCCTATATTTGTGAAGCAATGGTACGCTTATCTTCAACCAGCCCATCCCCCAACATCAACAACAGCAACAAAAAAGAAAAAGGGAGAGAGAGAGAGAGAGAGAGAGAGAGAGAGAGAGAGAGAGAGAGAGAGAGAGAGAGAGAGAGAGACCTGAACAATAAACACAAGGGAAAAAAACCTACTTGGCATTTGACAAATCAATAATGACATTATGAATCAGATGGCTGCAGACTAATGCTAATAACCGAAGTAACTTTGTACACGGCCTATGGTGGACGAAAACACAAGGAAAACATGAAACTGGGAAACAATGTTGTCCAGAGATTGGGAGATATCCTTTGCTCATAATTCATGTGTCTATCGCTTGTAAATATTAGCCTGTGTACAAGACATACAGTTAACTAAGAGACGAGGCTGTTTACAGTTGAAAATTTCTATTCTACTTGCACCAACCTGCAGAAACTCTAAAAATATAAAAAATCTAAGAAACAACACAAAAGGCACATTTCAATACGACCACTCCATTTCCCTCCTCAAAAGCCTGCCTTTTCTATTATTTGCAGATCAGTCAGGAAAAAAGAAATTTGCCTCAAAGAGAAATAAAAGCAAATGCGCACAGTTGAAGGAGAATGAGATAGAGGCAGAAAAAGAGATGCTAACCTCAATGCCGACACAGACTGGAAGTTCTGTTTCTCCCTCTTTTACATCACGTGGACGATCTTTCTGGTCAGGGTAAACCGAGTAACCAATGCAAGCATATTTAAAATCTGTAAGGCTTCTCCCCTCTTTAGAGGCCTCTACCTCAGATTGGCTAATTATGTATTGAGGTACTAGAAGCCAAATAACGGAAACAAACACCCATCAGATGTGAATTTTGCTTCGCACAATAACCAAACACATAAGTAAATGCATTGAACAATTCTCAAAATGTCAGATGTGTAAACAGATGTATCAGTTAAATTAGTAGACTAAGCTAGTGCCACTAAACCAGTGACTTCTCAAATCAATACGGGTCCACAAAGGAATCAAGGTAACTCAAAAAATCCTCCCACATCAATGAATTGAATGCTACTTCATCAACAACAAAATTGAAGTCCCATAATAAATTAAGAATCTCAAGGACTACTAAGAACTGAACCATACCATCCCTGGTCAATAATGCTTAAAGATTAGTGCTTCAATAATTGAAAAACCAAAAAACTTCATCTTAAACCAACTTTAGGATGATTAAAAAAAAAAAAATCAAAAGATTCATCAAACAATGACACTAAAAAAAAATGATAAAAAAAAAGGAACAAAGGGCCCATAAAGTTGAGACCTTGGAACACAAATGAAATGCAATTAGGTCCTAAAACTAAGCAAAAGATCGCACCATTCAATCAAGCTAAAGAAATTAAGCATTTAAGCAAAAGGGGTTGGATAAAAACTGAATCTTTATCATATAATACCATGGGGAAGGGAACGGCTGAGGCCAACGCAAAAAGGGTTGCGAGAATTGGATTTGAAAGTTGATGAATAATATAAACACCCCTTGCAAGATTTCCCCTTATTCATATCAATTTTATCCTCCGATGATGATGATGAGGAGGAGGTGGAAGAGGAGGCTGAGGCCCCTGCCGAGGCTTGAGCAGCATCTTCGTTATCAGTTACACTTTGATGGCAATTACTCTTCCTGTTGTTGTTCAGGGAGGACCTATTATCTCCATGGTTTCCAGCCGCCACAACTCTCTCCTGCTGCTCCTCCTCCGCCATCAAACTTCTTTTGTTTCTTTGTTCTGCTTCTTTTCTACTGCTGTTTTTGTCAATTGATATTTGTGAACCGGTGTGATTCTGGGAAACGACAAGGAAAAGACTCGAGGCGCAAGTTTAATCTAGAGTAAGAGCAGTTCGATCTTTTTAAGTAAAATTATATAAAAATTCTTTTTATTATAAACATGTAAATGAAATAAAAAAATATAGTTGAAAAACAGTATGTAAACTTTTTTGTGTTTATAAAAAAATAATATCAAACGAATATAATTTAAGATTCAGAAACATGATGATTGTACCCTATCTGAAAAAGAATAAGACTATTTAATTAAGATTTATTTTTCGTCATTTATTTTGAACGACTTATACTCGTGCGCTTTTAAATTTTGATATATGAAAAGCGTAGGAATTGTTTTCACTCTACTCTATTAGTTGATACTTGATAGATTTTATTTATTAACCTCCCTTGGAATTATTTTTAATTAATATCTAAATTACTGATGAAATACCTAAAAGAAAAAAAAACCGAGCCATAAACTATAGATCAATGTCTCCGTTATTAAACGAAGCCAAACAAATGCCAATTTCCATGGAATTACATTGCTTTCATGACCCTGAAAACAAAAGTTGAAGATAAACATTCCAGCTCTGCTAGCAGCAAAGATAAGAATTCTGCCACAAAATTTTTTTCATAATTTAGCCAAGAATTCAGGTGGAATGGATCCATCATTTAGTCTTCACAACCGCAGAAGCGAAGAGAGAAAAAAGAAAATATATGTCATGACAGAGAAAAGAAATGGAAAATGAGTCGGGTAATAATTTACGTAAGAGAACAGTTTATCAGTGTGAATCATCCCCTCGCCTGTATATACATGATGATGTTACCCACTATTCTCAGGTTCACTTTGCGAAATTTGCATGTGTCCAAAAGAGAATGTCTGCATCCCCATGTATACCAAATTGTACCAGTCATAAATTTGACATACACGAAAGAAAGGAACCCTCAGACAATTCAATCTTTCCTAGATTAAACATTCAAGGAGCAGGTTCCAAGTTCCGCTGCCTCAGATTTCTGACTCCCTGTTCACTTTTTCTTCATTATTTTGATGAATTGAAGACCTAAAGGACTGCAAATGCTCAAATTTATTCAGGAAATCTACTTAAATCAGAAACTACACTACGTTTTCGCAACAGCATGGTTGAGGACAGGATAGGGGATATCCAATTCAAGTTGTTCTAAGATTTGCGGTGTAGCCCATAGGTAGGAAGAGTGCCCATCGATTAACTCAGTAACATCAACCTGTCAGGGAAAAAAGAAAATTGGAGGTAAGAATAAAACTTCTTCATATTTATGAATGGTAATAGAAGTATTTGACTGTGAATAAGAGCTTGCATTCTCAATTCCTGGAACAACAACTGGCTGAATTCCAGCTAATCCTTGAGTGAGGAGGCTGTTCAACCAAAAAAAGAAAAAAAATAAAGTTTCAATAGGACCAAGAAGTTGAAGGACAAGGAAAACCAGCACAGCAGACAAATAACAATATCAAGATTGCCATCAGTAGAACCACGGAAAAATCACATATAGCATTTTCAACTTCAAAAAATGACCGATCCCAGGATCAAGGATTTCATATTTGTTTAACAGCACACCTTGCCCGAAATGCAATTCCAAGCATCCAATCATTTGTGGAGTAAGTGTTCACAAATCTTCCAGCCACCACCTACAATATGGCCAAAGACAACATTGAAAAGCTATGAAATAGGCCTTGGGAAGTAGGTATGAAACTGAAAATAACAAACAACTGGTACCTTTCTTGCAGGCCTCCCAATTAACATCCTTAATTGCAAGTGGTGCCCCAAGGAGAACAACTCGTTCAACTAGTCCAGCTGCCAAAATTCCAGATGAAGCATCAGGATCAAATGAACTAAAGGCTAGGGATACTACCACTTAATTCTCACCATTTACCACTATTATCTTTTTCAGGCTAATGTCTGGAGGCACTTGAAAATAACTCTTGCTCCAAGTGAGAATCCGACTAGGGTCACAGGCCTGAAAGCACCACCGAAAGATGGTAACATAGCTACAGTGATCAAACTTCCAAGGGGATGAAGCTAGGAATAAGCTAATGTGGTTCAAGTTATTCACCTATTTCCTTGCAATCCCTTGACTAACACTTCTGCGAGTAATTTTCCTACCTTATCTGATCTACAGATTTCCACCATGAAAAAAGTTATTCCCAACCAAAAGGAATAGATTGGAATGAGGTAAATATAAGGCACTGTGCTTCATCCGGTAGAAATTTAGTACTTATGAAAAGTGAAACAATGCCTGAGTTTATTTGGCATGATGCAGTAAGACAAGAATAAAACTAAAATTCCACATCCACTTACTTTTCTTCAGGATGTGAATGCATCCAGCACAAAAGGGGAGTCGTATAATATGCCAGTTACTAGGATTTTAAATTCAGCAACAATGAAAAGAAAACTTGAGCTGCAGACTTTGCCTATTAGATATAGTGTCAAATATTCCAGATCTTGCATAATAGAGTCAAAAGTGTAAGTATAACCTTCGTCAATTAGAAGTACAGGCACTTAAATTGCACGCAAATAAAAAAAAAAAAAATTGCACGCAAATAACATCTAAGATCGTCTCTTCATGAATTTTTCATTTTCCCAACAAGCGCAACTTCAAGTTACAAGTAATACCTAGTCCAAAGCAATTGTCCACTTGCTGTCAATAAAATCAATGGCAGAAAGCAGAGTTGTTGGCCAAGCCAATGCCGTTACCAGTGTACTCAACACAGTTAACATAGCCCCACGCTTCATCATTCAGTAGCAATTTCTACAGAAAACAGTATTGACGTCAAGATCACTTATATTTCTGTCATCATGGCTAATTCATATGAATAACTAGTGAAAGATTCATCCATGAAAATGCATACTTGAAGTAAGCCAATCCTGGATTGCAGTGCTAATGGCAATTAAATGTTTAGACTCCCACTGCAGTGCATACCTTGAGAAAAAACCAGGGTCATAAGAAGCATGAAGACCACAACTAATTAAATTGCATACCACAATACTTTCACCTAAAACTTACATTCAGAGGAACCATGAGTGTAGAGGAACTTTAGTTTTCCCTTGTTATTTGTTTAATTACTGGAGATTTGAAAAAAAAAAAGATAATATTCAATTTCTCTAGGAAATTTTTGCAACTAGCACCAATTCAAATAAGATGACCCTATATAGGCTTTTACCACAAAACCTACCAAGAAAAAGAATACAAATTTCAGCATTTTAAAGATACAAATTGGAGATGGTGTACCTTTCCAAATTGCTATTTATTCCTTCCCAAGGTTTTACAAAATCTTCCTCCTCACACACAAATCCAGATATCAAGATCTCAACTCCCAGCCTCTGAAACTCACATCGAAAAGGAGAGAAACACAAGACATGAATTATGACAAAGACATTGAAGACATTTTAAGTGGAATGAGACAACAGAAAAATCAGCAGAAAGAAAACATAAATAATTTGAAAAACACCCGAGGTACGCACCCCTTGGTTATGGTGTTCTCCGATAGCTTTGAACTCAAATTCATCCACATCTCCCATTCTTCTGGCCATTTTAGTCCCTGTAAGTCCAGCTCCAGCAGCTGGATTTTGTCGAAACATCAGATACAACATTTTGATAACTAAGCAAACAATGAAAGCATGAAATTAGAATTCCTCCAGTCTATCGGACACAAATCACACTTTTTGGCCTCCTTCACAGTACAGTAGCATTACTCACTTCTAACTTTTGAATTACAACTGGATTACTTTAAAAGAACATTAAATATAAATCTCTATTAAAGTATTTGGCAAACAGTTATGCGTTCACCTCCAAATGATGCAGCAACAGCAACAGATCCCGCAACACTTCCTGCAGCACTTGCAACCGCAGCAAATCCACTTGCTCCTATCACAGGGACAAGGGTCCCTAATGTGGGTGCTAAAGCACTAAATCCCGCAGCAATTGCTGGAGCAGCTAGTCCTGTTGAAAAATGATAAAAATAAGCAGAAAAAGTCGTAGTTAATATTTCAGAACTTCAAAATAATACTGTTCTGAATACAAAAACAAACAAGCCTGTTTATGGGCATGGTTGCATTAGAATATAACAGGGCTCGAGATGGCAACTATCATCATACCACCAGTGATTGCCATCAATGTCCCTCCAGTTAATGCAGCCGCACCAATGATACCTCCTCGCTTCCACTTAGACCAGGTGCTTTGTGGAGATTGTGTCTCTTCCTTTGATTCTTCATCTTTTAATACAGCCATTGCAGAACAAGCAACCATAGTTTCAATGGCTTCCTGCAAATGCAATTACATATTTTCTTGCTGAAGTGGAATATGGAATATGTAGCATAGTTTTTAATGAGTAAACATTGCCTGATAGAACATAAAAAATATATTATTGCGTCATAAGTGTGTTCAAACAGAAAGACAGGACAATCATCTAAACCAGAAATGAAATTCCTCTGATATATTCATTACATCTGCTGGAAAGTATGGATAAATCTAAATTTCCTTCACATTTCTTGTACATGAGTTTCACTTACAAAAAAAAAAGGTTATAAAGATCAGCACTCGAGTGGTATATAAAATCCAATCCAAAGCATAACAGAGAAATGAATACTAAGTATACCATTTTAACCCACTTTATGTCGAACCAGGTTGCCAGCAATCTCAAAGCCACACGATGCCGAGCATCATAGCCATTTCTTCGTTTTTTGTCTTCTTTATTATCTTCAGGTGTGTCCGTCAAACAAGCTGTGAGAAGCTCATAGAGAACTGCCACTTTCTTTGGGTAGCCAACCATTGTTAACTCCTCCAAGGGTTTCTCATCAAATTTTCCAGTCGACTCTATACGTATTCCTTCAATGCTGGATGGCTTACCACCTATCTCTTGCTGATTTGCAGCGATCGAAAACTTCTCCCTACATTCACTCTCATACTCACGTTGCTTCTCCTTCTTAGACTCATGATCAACGGGACTGCTCTCGAAGCTTGATGCCATTGAATCCACCCCTCTCGACAAAGCAAGCACTTTATCAGCCACGTCTGAAGAAGCATCATCCGTCTCCTCCGAAAGCAGCCTCAAAAACTAATAGCACCAAGATCAAATTCATTATATCACTTAAGCAAGCGAAAACCAAAGCCTTTTGTCAAATTTTCTTAAAAAAAAAAAAAAAAAATTGCGCAAAATAAAGAAATCAAAGAACTAACCGCGCCAACGTGATGTTTAACAGGTGAACAAGCACAAGTTTCCTCAAGTGCTGACCATGCTTTACTATCTATCTCCATATACCTATTCAGTTCAAAATATCAATCTAACTTTTATATAAATTATTTACACTTCTATAGAAAATTATTATTATTATTGCAGCATTTATTTAGTATTAACAAATTAGGCCAACATTTTTAAAAGGAATACCAATTAAATATTCAAAAAAGAGAGGGGGCGAGGGTAGATTACTGGAAGATGGGGCGGAGGAGGTCGGAGGACTCGTGGACCCAAAGCAAGGGATCATCGGAGACGGAGCCGCTGCCGCTGCTGATGCGGTCTTGGATTGGGCCAGCATCATCGTCGTTGTTTGCGCCCAATTGAGAGGTTTGAAGAATCTGGGACTGATGAAGGGCCAGCCCAAACAGAGCTCCCGCCGCATACTTCTGCGTCGGTGATAACATCGACGACGACGACGACATTCTTTCGGTTTAGAGATTGCTTTTTTTAAATTCTGCAAGAAAAGCAAAAATTAGAAAATGGGAGTAGCCATTGCATTGAGAGAGTGAAATTGATAGACGTTCAAGCTTTGAATTACCGTTATAATTTGGATGCATCTCTGGTAGTTTGTACAGTATTGTTATCTTGGGGAGGGTATGATGAAAACGACAACGTTTCTGAAATAGACGGATTAGACCATTTCAATTCAAAGCCTTGATGGGATTATTAGAACATTTCAATTCAAAGCCATCTTCTAATTCTATGCTTCTTTTGGATTGTATTTGGTCAATGCATTTGTTCATAAAAGGAATATAGAATGGTAAAATAAATGTATTGATTTCATGTCAAGTTTCATTTGCATTTGGATTATTAAATCTCATCGATGTAATTCTTAAATTTTTATCACTAAATAGAAATAATATGATTAAGAAACTAAGAAAGTATTAAATGTATGTCTTACTCTTACATTCTCTACCACAATCTTCAAAGGGTAAGAATTAATACATTAATAAATCTCTCTTATCATATAACATCCTACAAAAATTATATATTATAAAAATTAAGCATCATGTTAATTACCTTACAAAAATTAAGCACCTCATTAGTATATACTACAAAAATAATGCACCACATTAGTTAGCTCACGCATTTATAACTAGATCACAGCATGGTATCAATAAAAAGTTAAACACCATATATTTCTCAAAAAAAAAAAAAAAAACGCCACATTAGTTTAGTATATAACATCCTACAATAATTATGCACCACATTAGTTGCCTCAAACATCTATTATAAGATCGCATCATGATATCAATAAAAGTTGGACATTACAATAGTTACCCTACATATCTACATAAGATCATAGTATGCTATCAACAAAAATTAACCACATTATTTACCTTATGTATCTAGATCAAGATAACAGTACGCTATCAGCGTGCATCTCTCCAAGGTACAATGCAAGGTATTAGGCAGTATTAGGCTCTAGAATGGTGAAAGTAACCGTGTTAAAACCAGCCAATATAGCCCTTTATCCCTTACCCCTTTGGGGTTTGTTTCAAAAACAACCAGCCAATATAGCGTCATGACGTGAACTAATGTGATGCAGTGATTCTCGTCAGAGATACAAGCCTCGTCAATATTCTGGATAGCATAAAATTTTCTAAATAAAGTACAACCTCATCGAATGAAGAAGTAAGAGTAAATCAAGAATGGCAATTTTGCATTTAGAGATGTTATATGCCTATAACCAAAAGGTTCAAATAGTTTACAAGGGAATGCGTCCAGTCTGGCATTCGAATCAAGCTAAAGATTATGAAATTCTCATCTACACAAGGCTTAATAGCCAACAGCTAACTATCGTGGGAGTTCCATCTGACATGAGAGACTTTTCTCATTCACATATACAATACGGGGAAAAGAAACCACGATGAATCTTTTCCACCAATTTACCACTGCGTTACAATTAAATTATTTGGACAAAAAATGGCTTAACTGCTAACTCATAAAATTGAATTAGACTTTTAGCTACATGAAGAACAGCTTCCGCCAATAACTGATTGTACAGAAAAATCAGATCCAGGATGGCTTGGAATCACGACTTCACGGATGGAGATAATCGCATAATGCACCCTTTTTGCAGCGCCCACTCTCATAAAATTTGCAAACTCGCTGCCCTTTGGGTGGTGGTCTTGAATATCCTCCACCACCACCACCACCACCACCACCACCACCATGCGACTGTCTACTCCACATTGGCCTACCCCTACCATATGCTGGGTCACCACCTTGGAAACCCCAATCTCTTGGACCAGCAAACCTTTCCCCGTTGTATCTCCGTGGGCTATCCCATGGAAGACTACCATTATAAGCTCCAAGATTATAGCTCGGATTTCCCCACGGTGCTCCCATGCCAGTTCCCCAACCCATGTTCGGAAAACCCTGAGGCGATCCTCCCCAACCAATATTCAAATTTCCTGGTATTCCTGGCCAACCAGCATCCATAGATTCCAAACCCCTGTTCCGACCCACAGATGTGGCAATCATGCCTTGACTCATGGTGCATGGTACTGGATGATGGATATCTGAACCAGCTTCCCTTGGCTTAACAGAGACTTCAGCAGATTTTGTTTCTCCCTCACTACTTGAAGCTGAATGCCCACCAGACACTTTCAAGCGATCAGAAGCATCGGCTTGAGAAACCCCACCTGGATCATCTGTAACAGTGGGAGGAAATTGTGCCTCTGCATTGGAGCTCACGTCATCACTTTTGCCCGCATCCGCAGTTGGGCTCAACTCCTCAATGGAGCTAAAACAGTCATTTCTACAACTATCCATCAATTCATCACTGCATTTCATGGCAGAAGTTGGCGAAGCCAAGCCACATTGTGACTCCATAGCGTCAACTTCAGCCAACAGATCTGATACTGATTCCTCAACCAAAGTGCTGAACTCGATCGGCTCATTGATGATTGCCTGCCAACTAGAAATATTTGAAGCAGGCTGGCTTGAAGAATGTGCAAGTTGCTCTGTGGCAGTGTTTGGAGTAACACAATCCCCCAGTGCCTCGGGTGGTTTTAGCGAAGGCATGGAGACAAGACTGGAATCCCACTCCTGTACAGAAGGCTTTCGAGCAGGAGGGGAATATCCAGGCCATTCATCAGCCACTTTTTGAAGCTGCAGCCCACCCACCCCCAGGCCAGAAGCACTGTTCCATCCAGGTCCTGAATCTGGAACAGAAACTTTAGGCGTCAGAGACTGCTTGGTTTCATCAATTTGTTCTCTGAGTTCTCCATCAGTTCGCATCAACGAAGAACTTGGTAAAACCTCATTTGTGGGCTTAGGTGGCAGATCTTCATCCATAGGGCTTTGGTGTAGAACTTGACAAATCGTCATCTACTGGCTTAGGCACGGGACTTGGCAAATCTGATTTCTCTGAACCCTGAACAGGACCATCTAAGCCAGACTCTTGCTTTTCAACAGCCTGACCTTCAAGATTCGTGTTGCTTGTCTTTGGCGTAGGGCTTGGCAGATCCAAAATATCCGTATCACCATTTGGTTCAGTCACATTAGTTGGTGCCGCAACAGAAACCAAACTACAGTTGGAGTCCTTGTGGTTTAAATCTAAATTTAGTGGCAACTGTCTAGAGTGTTGTCCAGAAGATTGGCCATGGCTTTGATAACTGGATGGCTTCTCATTACTCTGGACACCAGTTATCTGATGCATTGCAGTCTCATGCAAACTCTGATTCTCATGATCCAAGACGGACTTAAACTCCTCACTTCCACAGCCTCTTTCCTGATTTATAGGAGCTATCAATGTCTGGTCAAGATCAGATGAATGCAATGTACCATTTTCAGGGGCAGGCCCATTTTCCTGAGAACAAGAAACGTCATGCAGAGAGTGGTAAGCTTTATGTAATAGTCCATTCAGTGCATCAGTCAAAAGTAAAGAGTCCTCCAACTCATTAGTAGTCCATATCCTCATATCAGCTGGGAAGTATCCAGTTGTACTCCATTTCCGCAGCTGCACCATAGCAAATGGCCCTTGAATTTTACCATTGGGGTCTCGATAATGCCATATTTTCTCAACTTCCCCAGTATTACCAGGGGGTGAGTTTCCTGTAGGGAAAGTTACAGTTGAAGTTTCAGATCCAGACTTTGCCACCTGCTGATTACACCAGCCACTTTCTGAGCCACTAACAGTAACCTGAAATTCATGCTTTGCAAGACTATTTAATCCATGTGCATCTCTTTTCTCACTCAATCGTTGAGACCTGTCAGATCCATCCTCTTTAGCTGGGTAAGACAGAGAAGATACACAGATTAGATCACAACCGACCGGGTTAAATATCAATATACTAATTACCAGAATAATTTAAAATCTCACCTCTACTTTTTGGAGAAATTGACTGCCTTCCATTCTTGTTAAATGAAGAATATCTTGACCTCAAAAATGCAACTGCAGATTATAGGCCAGCATAACTTAGAAAAGCGATTTTAGAACTTTAAAGCAAGACAAAAAATATACAAAAGGCAAAATATCACAGCAAAATGCAATGAACCTTGTTTCTGGCCGCTAGTTCCTGCCACATCTTCTTCAGACACATAATTTGGATCCATTTTGGGATCAGCATGTACTTCAGGAATTTCAGTTAGTCTCCGCTGGCGTTCCTCGGGCATTTTCAGAAGCTGCAGCTTCTCTACGCATTCTCTAAGCGTGAAAATCGTCAAGGAATCACTATAAGCCCATTTCATTTTCAACCAATAAATTGGGAAAGTAAAATACATAAATAATGTTTTAACTCCAAACCCTGTTTCAGCTACATTTATTTTAGAGCAAGGAAGATATGGAGAATACAGTTTAAAAACTTGAGTTCTTGACCTATCAGATGTGAATACACATTTAGGTCCTGCCAAAGTAACAAAACTCATGTAAAATTTTCTGTGTGTGTGTCTTCGTGTGTCTCTGTGTGTGTGTGTGCGCACGCGCACAAATTCTTTGATCCAATTGTACTTCGTAAAACACCAGTTCTTTTGCATTATTATTACATTTCCTCTTATGGGGAGAATTTCCCCACTCCCTGTGGTAGACATGAGACCGGCAAAACGTGTCTACACGTAATTCTTATCTGGTCAGTTATGCATAAGCAAATATTCTAGATAGGAATGCATACCTGAACAGGCAATGTGTCTATAAAGGCAGGGACAGACAATAAATACGCTATCTACCCATCTAAGGTGTGGAAATAGTTTTTCAAATGGAAGCTTAAGCATGTAACTATTTTCAGGAACTCTTTCCAGTTATCACAAATCCAACAAAAACATCTTGTTTCGCCTTTATGTTGATCTTTTACAACACTCTGATCTTATCTCAATCCCCACTTGACCAATACAAATTGATCAATCCCATAGGTAATATCATGTCATAAGTGTTGTAATTAATTGAGTACTGGCTCTGGAAAAAAATCAGCCGCTTTTCCACCTCTCAACAGCTGGCTCAAGTCACTCAGAAATGTCTAGAATTCTCTGCAAGTGACAAATAAAGTCATCCTTTCCCTGCTGATATCTCAGAGTGGATATTATAAAGAAACCTTCTATACAATTCTTTAAAGTCTTCAACAGTATTAACTAAGCAAAATGGCAAGATGAAAAAAAGATCTAAATAACCAGTAATATTATGTTTTTATTGAGGTTGGGGTATTAAGTAGTGGGCCTGGGACAAAGTACAGTAGTCCTTAAACAAATAAAATAACCAAGTTAGAACTTTTATCCATATAGATTCCAAGAACCTGCTAAGTTAGAAAAAAGCCTCGACTATCCAATTTTTTGACTGCAATCAATCATATCCATTAGATATCAAAATAATTAAAACACATCTAGCAGAAAAGGATATTCTTTTTTATGCCCCTTCTCATTAGCTCGATCACGTAGATGATTAAGCCGCAATATTTCGGCTTCCAGCACCTATATTTTAAACGGTAAGAAAGAAAAGGCATCAAAGAGCAGGGGTATGTCAACTATTATAGAAAAGGAAAATTCAACCAGTTGTCTGTTAAGACCAGGAAAAAAATCATATTAACAAAATAAAGGAGAAGGCGAAAAATGGAAAGAAACTACTTACATCATTAAGCCTCACTGCCTGCAGCACTTTTGCTCTGGTTTGTATTTCACCCTACATCAAATCGCAATATTAGCAAGAGGGGGCACAAGTATCCTTCCCAAATTCAGAGCAACAACAGCAGGTATACTTACTACAGTCCACTGTTTCACAAGCCCACATCTTATACTCTGACGAAGACGTCTGCATTCCTCCTGAAAATATGATTTTTTTTAGAGACCATCATACATAACTTCAGGTCATTACCCACCTTATATACACGCCATAAAAGCATAACCTGCTGAATGTAATGTACATCGTATCACACAAGGCTAATTGCTCCCAACTGTTTGAAAATGGACCAATTTTGTCTATCGAGTTTTGCCCAAAAAACTCATCTAGTCCCTTAAATTTCAATGTTAACTAATTAGAAAATCAACATTAATTTGCTAATATGGATGCTAATCTGTGGAGGGAACTACATGAACTAACTATGTCTTCCAAATGGAAAGAAATAAACAACTTATCATACAATTTTCTATCTAATAATCCTCAATTCCCCCCCCCCCCCCCAAATTATAACAGCCATACAAAAAATGAAACTTCACGGACCAAAATTTGGTCCATGGTCCAAATACTAGGGACCAAAACGGCAATTAGCGCTATCTCTGACTTAACTTTATCCATTCTAGCTAAGTATCAACATTATCCTCATTTCATCATTCTAAATAAATTCGGCTCCATCTATCTTCTATCCATGGGCGTGATCAGGGGTGGCGATTAAATCTTGCTGCTTCTAAACTTGGGGCATAGAAGATCATGAGTTACAACATAAAGGCCTTAATAACATGGACATCATAAACAATACTTGATTCCTTTCCCAATTTTAATAACTTTATATCATCCTTCTAATAGCTTTTTGTGTAAACTATAATACTCTATTTTACAACATAAAGGCCTTAATAACATGGACATCATAAACAATACTTGATTCCTTTCCCAATTTTAATAACTTTATATCTTCCTTCTAATAGCTTTTTGTGTAAACTATAATACTCTATTGCACCAAAAAAAGAGAATTGATTTCAAAGGTTAGTAGGATGGGATGAATTACTAGCATTTTATTTATGCATATACTGTATTATACCCATCTGTATTGATCTAAAAAACAGAAAGCCCAGCATCCCATAAGAGAAATGAAAGGGAAAAACATGACACAATCAATGGAAACTTGAAAACAACTAACTAGCAGCAACAGAAGGAAGGTCAGCATCAAATAAGACAAATGTAAGGAAAACACATGACAAAACTAATGGAATTTTGAAAAACACTTAAGCTGTAAATGAACTGAACTGTTCGCGAAACGTAGCTCAACTCAACTCGTGAAAGCTTGAGTTCAACTCGATCGTATAGCTAAAGGAGCCAAGTTGAAAAACAAATTTTGACTCGTTTAATAAACGAGCAAGAGTTCAAACATGAAAGACTTAGCTTGGCTCGAATAATACATTTACACTTATTCGAACTGAGCTGTTCGCGAACAAAACTCGACTCGATTTGTGAAAGCTCGAGTTCGGCTTGTTCGTGTAGCTAAACTAGCTGAGCTCGAACACAAATTTAAGCTCGTTTAATAAACGAGCTTGCTCGGCTTGTTTATTAAACAAGCACGAACTCGAACCGGGAATACTCGGCTCGTTTACAGCTTTTTGCTAGCAGGAACAGCAATCACAAGACCAATGAATTGTACACTACCCTACCGGCACTTTTTCCCTCGATTCAAATGGAAGTTGAGAAATTACATGAAAGAAGAACATCAAGAGTTTTTCAATATCATGAATAAATCACCTGAGAGAATTCTTGATTGGATATTGCATCAATCGATGTAGTCTCTTTCTTATTCAAGTTTAGTACTTCTAGTATGACATCCGTTGTCTTATCACCAAGTTTATACGGTATTGCAGATTTACTGGTACCTGTGTCGAACAATATCTAATTAAATAGCACCACATAGTTTAATATGCTTTAGAAAATAGTAAGGTGCATACCTACAACTTGTACAAGCCTGTATATATCTTGCTTCTGATCATTACAAGATACTCTTATCCGAACAATTGACCCAACCACCTTATCATGGAACTTCTCCACATCATCGAGAAGGTTCTCCATTAAATTACGCCGCAAGTAAATCAAATTAATGTTGTGAAGATCAATTGCAGCATACTCCTCCAAATTCATCTGAGGTGTTTTCTCTTCACCCTTTTTTCGTGTTTTACGTTTCTTACTCTGATTTAACTTAAGACCACTGTTCTGATCAGCCCCCATATTCCCTGCAACACTGCCAACAATTCCAGCCGGAATAAAGCCATTTTTCTTATCATCCTCATTTATGAGAAAGTGATATTCAAGAAGCTTCAGCATTTCAATGTGGCCAACAAGTGGTTTCCCGAACAGATTTTTGAGTCTTAAATCACAAATAATTTGACTTTTCCGTCGAGGATCTCGGAGATTGTTTCGCTTGATGTAGTCTAGTAGAAGTGCTTGGACATCAAACTGAGACAACATGGACGTATCACCATTCCTCACATGTGCAACCCACTCTAAAAGCTCTTTAGATGCCCATTCCTTGCATCCAACTAAATTTGGGCCTTCATCAATGTTTATCTTTTCAGTGTTCAGGAAATTGTGGTTCAGTAATTCAGGTTGTTCTTTGGGAATCATCAACTCCAAAGGTTCAGAGGACTTTTCAGATGTTGACACCACTCTACCATGTGCAAAATGATTTTTACCAGGTGACTGCTGCTTATAATCCATCGTAACCAACCCCCTCCAGGGATTTTTTGCTTGTATGAGCTCATCTATTGTCAATGACTAAATTGCCTTTCAAGTAAAGCCAGTATACCTTGAAAAGATACTCCCAGCTAGTTTTATCGTCAAAATCCACTTGTACCTGCACGAACTAATAGATTAAATAAATGGCAGCATACAGCCATATCAAAGCCAAATTATATCTAGACAAGCAGGGATGAGCTCATTTCAATCTTTGATATTAAAGAAGCAATCCAATCTAAATGACAAGGGTACTTGCATTAGCATATTAGCTTCATATACTAGGCACATTCGATAAGCTGTGTCTGCCTTCAAAATCAACACTGTTTTCATGCTCAAACAAATATTACTCATAATATAGGCACCAAAAGGTCAAAACTCAGTACTTTCCCTGTACTTCATTTTTTTTTCTTTCCTGAACTTAAATTTATCCTAATTCCCATGCAGACTCCATATATCATATCCACACAGGAAACAAATCGAACTGGTAGCCCATAATGTACTGTAATATTTATCAATGCATCACAACTTCCTAACTGTATCCTATCAATCGAATTAAGCCATGTCTATCTGCTGTTTAATTTTTAACACTGCTTATAAGTCTGCAAACGCAAAGGCCAAACATATTTCACTTGTCAAACTATATATCAAGTCAATTTATAGGGAAAAAAAAAATAATTAACTGAAAAGAAAATAAGCAGCAAGCTAACTAATTTGAAATGCATAAAACTCTCTTCAATCAATAGTTTTCTTCATCTCTTTCCATCTCAAAATCACATGATGATGATGAAAAGAACAAGATATATACAAACACACATTGTGTGTGTATATGTGTATACACACACACACGTACACACATATACATACCCACAAATATGTATGCGTGTATGTATAGATAGATGATAGAGAGAGAGAGAGAGAGAGAGCAATTGACTGACAGGTAGCTCAAAAGAAAGAACCTCCATAGAGATCATAGCCAGACACATAACAGGGAAAGTAGCGGAGAAACATAGAATAATATGGAAATTAGGCAGTTTAATTGCAGTGAAAAAAATCAAATGTCTTATGAGTTTTTATGTCGTGATATTCTTCATGCTAAATTGAAAAGGAGAAAGTACAGCTCATACCGCTTCACTATTCCCCATATCTTTGTTTTCAATCAGCATAATGGTTCTCATGCATGTTGTGCAAAAGCCTTTATTTCCTCTAACGCACACATACTCTGCATCCTTAGTGCATCCCTTGCACAGCGAGTAGGTACAAGTGTAGCACATATAATGAGCTGCCTTCTGACAAACACTACATATATGCCAACCTGAAAGAGATACAGCCATTAGGATCTTAAATGGGGAATATTTTCAGGAAAGCAGAGTAAGTTGTTTCTGCAACAACCTTATCTGAAGTTGCTGAAAACCAAAATATTCATCTTGAATGACGCATTACAAACTCAGATTGATTCACGCAAGGTAAATAGCTCATAGAATGCTCCAAAGTTTACTTCCACTAGAGAACAAGTGAAAATGCAATTGTAGACTTTTTCTCTTTTGTATAGGTGCAAATGTATAACTATTTTATAAGCATTTAAAGACTCAAACAACAATTGCAAAAAGGGAAAAAAAAAAAAAAAAACTCAAGCTAAACAATATAATTAGGTTGGAGCAAGTAGGCATTTCAATATCTGATATTATTCACTTTTCTAATTCCAAATTCTGGTGACTGAATCATGGCATGGCTTTCCCACAGTAAAGCACTCAATGAACCCCCCCCCCCTTCCTTCTCTTTCTCCTTTTGCCAACCAAAGCAAGACTAAGCTCACTCAAACAGTTACTATTCCAATTAATTTGTATTTCCAAGAGCGTCGTAGGTTAACAGATTATGAAGACTTTGCGTGCAACTAACTCCCAAGAGCATTAGAGTTGAAAAAACAAGGCAAGACCATTAATGAAAAGAAACAAGCTTACCAAGAACAAGACCTAATCATAGAATACTCCAAAAACATACATAAAGGCATATATACGCAACAAAATAACTGGATATTTTCTTTAACTGACTGATCAAACACAGCAAGATTGCTGCTTCAGCAGAAAGGGGCATGCTTCTTTAACAGGTACGTAATAGGAAACACGCTTCAACACTCATTACTGTACTTGTAATCAATACTATCTAAGCTTGATATTTTCCACTCACAGTGGAGTAAAATTCTTTTACACAGAATAATATTTAGAATAATGTGCCAAGGGAAGTCAAACACAACCAATAGAACAACTAAAGTCAAACACAACCAATAGAACAACTAAAGTCAAACACAGCCAATATAACAACACTTAAGGTAATAGGGATATTGTACTAACTATTCAAATTTTAAGCATTTATAGTCAAAGCGCTATATAAAGTTTAACCCTTTCTGGTGCACCATAAATGTTTGGCATTTTTAGACAGTTTAGTTTAACCAACCATGAACCATGTGTGTGCATGGAACAGACAATTTTCGCTAGAAAGAAACGTGCTGATAAAGAATCCCACAGCCAGAACCATTACGCAGAATTTCTCTTAGGGCATCAAGAAAGAGGTACCTTTGCATGGCAATATAATCATTTTTTGCCTAGACCTCTTTATCTTTAAACAATGATTTAACTTTCTTTCTGAAAAATACACGACACCAAGATCCAAATTAATATGCATGCATAACGCCTGAAACATCCGATAATGTTAAAGCAAGAATTTTAACTACAAAAGTGCAACAGAAAGGAATAAAATAAACTTAACCACCATTCAAATAAAGCAAAAACACAAATATACCGCAATTCCATTTCGCTTTAGATCGGAAAAATGCCTCATCGCGCTTAATGCAAGCTGGGTGGTAAGCCTTTGGACATCCCCTAACCATTAACAACAGCAAATAAATAAATAAACCTAGAATTAATTCTTGGTTACTAAATTCAAAGACAACTTGCTCTTTTCTGGATTTAAGCTTACTTAAACTCACATTTACTATCATAAGCGCTTCAGAAATGGAAACTAAAACCCAATTTTTAGATATTCAGAACAAAAAAAGTTAGAGAAATAAGTCACTCACTTGCGATCACAAAGCACGAGAGAACCCCCATCGAAGCAAATAAAGCATACGTCTTCCTCCTCTTTATTCCTCTTCGGCGGCGGCTGTTTAGTAGCCGCCGCAACAGCCTGGCCCTTCGGCCGTCCACGTTTCCTTTTCTCGATCAGTCGCTGTACCGACCCAAGCGTGTTCATGTTGACTTGCCCAGCCGGCCCAGCCACCGGCTGAGGCTCCCCAACTTTAACCGGCACGTCAGCATCTCCGGTGAGGGCCAAGGGAGCTCCAACGAGCTGGGAATCGTCCATTTCCTGAACCGAACCACACTGGTCAAAGGTTTGACTTTGAACCGCCGTTTCTACACACGGTGTACGTAGGCCGGAGGAAGAATCTCCACCGTCCATCGGAGAGAGTTAAAAAATGAAGGAAATTGAGCTCGAAAACGAACTTTATTGAAACCCTAAAATTAAGAATTGGGCGGTGCCGTGGTGGTTCTAACAAGTTTTGATGATCGAGAACTGAAAGAAGTGATCATTGACCTAACTACGTCGTTTCAAAGATCAACTAGAGAGAAAAAAAGAGCGAATTTGACGGTGGTTTGATAGGATTGGCTTTGGCCAGCCCAGCCCCGTGTGTAAGAGAGAGACAGTGGAGGTGGGGGGCCCATGTGGGGTTTAAGTTGGTTTTTGTTTAAGCTTTCGGCGAGAGGACATCTCGGACTGATGAGAGGAGAAATTTATTACAAAATGGATAGTCAAACGCGGCATGTTCGAGTCTTCATTCTCTCTCTCTCTCTCTCTCTCTCACTCAAAATTTGGGAACACGTGAGAGGTTTAGATTGTATCCCAAATACTATACAACTCTTTCGGGTTTTCTGGTTTTTGTTTTTGTTTTATTTTAAAAAGAATACTTATCAATCCTATGGATTGTACACAGAATTAGTTTGAATAAGAGGCTAAAAACAGGTATAGTTATTTTACAAATATACGATGATACAATGATATGTGTGTATGTATATACATATACACACATATGGATGCACGCACGCACACGATGATATAATGATACGTCGTGCTATTTAAGTAACAAAATAAGTAAATACGACTTATAAAATAGTATTAATATTTGTTTTGGGCTCTCCATAATCAACCATTACACATAAGTGTTCATAAAATTATATTTGATCTTTCAAGTATAGGAACACAAAATATGTTTTTATTTCTACTTCGAACCGTTACTCTCTCTCTCTCTCTCTTTTTTTTTTTTATGAGTTGGCAGTGTTGCATGACTTATTGGAAAAGGGGGGAAATAATAAAGAATAAGTATTGGTCTGGCATTGGCTGGGTCTGGTCATACACAAGGACTGCCTGTGAAGGATTCAGAAATTTCTTATATAAACTTGATTTGCCATTTTACTTGTGTACTTTGTGATTTGAAATAAAGTCACGTAAGTATTTTCATATCACTTTTTTATATCAACATGCATAATTATATTTATATGATACTCTCTTAAACTACAATATACATAAGCGAGACAATAAATTCGGTCCATATAAAAATTTCTCTAGAATTCAGCCTCATGCATGTTATCATCATGTTGCTGTCTCCCCCTCTTTCTATTTCAAAGTTCAAAGTTTAAAGTTTAAAGTTCAAAGTTCCGCACTCTTGTCTGCCTGCGACTATTGACCTTCCATGCACAAATCCTGAAATCTATCCTCTCTCACTGGTAACTCCATTTTACTAGTACCGTTTTATAATTACATAGACAAAAACTTGGGCGGAAGTTGCTTTATATAGCTTCATGCAGCGCAACAATGACAGGTTAATTCAAGTTGCTTATTCCCCAAGAAAATTACTTGTAAAACAACATTTTGACACACTTGTAAAGTAAATGTTGTGCAAAAGTAGACAAAATCTAAAAGCTCCTAAAAAGAATAGAGGATCAATCTAACATGGTTCTTTACCTAAAAAAAAAAACAAAAAAAGATGGTTCTTTAATGAAACGTAGATCATTAGTTGGTGGTGGCACAATTCACACTTGGCCATAAGCAATTCTACGCAAGAACGACACCTAAATTATAAATTCTATCCACGTACAACACGTTTGCAAGTTAGCTAGGTCTAGGTTGCTTTCCAAGTCATGAATCTGTGACAACAAATAAAAATTCCATTTGTTGCTCAACTTTCTTATTAACAGCAATCTGTCATGCATAATTGATATTCCATTTTGTACTATTTTTCGTTGTTCTCGTCGTACGGCAAACGAAGTCAGTAACAATACATCACTTTTTCATTTAATATTTTGATGGAATTTTGTCATGTTTTAAGCTTCATAAGTGTGTAGAGAAAAGTGAAAAATTTTATATCATATTTTACAAGAATCTCAATTGGTATGCACTGTTGTTCCTTTGGAGTGTTTTTTAAAAAATATTTGTATTGGATGGATTTTTTGAGGTTTTTTTTAAATATTATTTTAGTTATTTTAAAGATTTTTCTTAATAAACGTGTATATGAGATAAAAAGATGATTGAAAAATGTATTTAAAATTTTTAAGAAATATTATTAGATAAACAAAGTCAGTTCTAAAGATTTAGTTTTAATAAACGTGTATATGAGAAAAAAAATTACTTGAAAACCTGTTTGAATTTTTTAAAAATATGTTTGAGAAGAGCAAAAAATATGCTTTTTTCATGAAAAAGAGTGAGGTGCTTTTAGATTATTTATTATTTATGAAGGTTTTATCAACATCATTACTTGCCTTTATCTTCTACACGAAAAAAGATAGTCAAGTGCGGAAATTAATTAGTAATTATGGAAAGAGACAGGACGTTTCGTTGAAGTGAAGGACTCCACCTGCGGACTGCTGTGGGGACTTTGAGGCCACCAATAATCGAAAGAAAAAGGTGCTTTTGACAAAAATTCAACCAAACAAACATGAAGGCTGCGCTTTGAGATTTTTTACAATGTTCAAATCAGCAATGCATACATACACTGAATTCTGGTCTGGACCACTTCTCGACGCAGACGATGAATCACTGTCTGCTTGTATTTCAACTCGATACTGGGGGCTTTTTGGTTTTTTATATCTCTACGCCAAAAATGAAAAGTAATTAAGCTACACGTGGGATGAAAAAAAGCACACTTTTTTTCATTCTGCGGGTGATCATGGGTTACCTTGCTCAATAAGCAACCTCAATACAATTAATTTGTGGCATTCATATCCAAGTCGGTAGTGGCATTTGTATAACCATTATGCATATATGTATCAATCATAAACTATTGATGTAAGTGAAAAAAGTTTAGCAAGTGTTTGGTTTAGAAGAATCAACGAGGAAAATGAGTATGAGTAATAATGATAACATCTATTATTGATGTTTGAAAAGTAATTATCACTATCATTCAATTGAAATGAAAGTGATTAATTGTTGTCTTTATAATTATCCCTAAAATACTACTCTATCAAATTTATTACCGTTTTTGAAGAGAATGATACCCTATTTCATTACTAACCAAAACTGTTATGGGAAATCAGTTAAGACCTATATTCATAGTAGGGTCAATAATATATATAATAATAGTGATTGAGAAATGTAAACTAAACATCCTACTTACTTCTTTTACATGAATTGTCAAAATATTACACAACATTTATAAACAAAATTAATTTCAAAAGTTTTGTTATCAATTTATCATATTTGTGAATTATGGATAAACCCCAGCTGGATAAAAACTCACAGTTACACGATCAGTTTACTAAATTTGATCTAAAGTTTTCATTGAGTAAGTCAAGCCAAGTCGAACAACTAGGATGGAGTTTTGCTAGTTCTTAACCTGTGGCATTAACAGTTAATTTTTAAGAGAACAAAAGTGCATTACTTTCACTACCGTCGATTGGAAACTGGAGGTGGGGTTTAATTACCACTTTTCCCCTGTAGGTTAAGAGGATATCGTTTCATTGTTAAAAAGAAAAAGAAAAGTGAAAATCAATTAGATGACATAAAGCTTACTATTTACCCTTCTTGTGGCGGTTGACAAAATTACAAATTCAACAACCCGTTGACCTTATTATTTTTTCAAGGAAGATTAGAAGGAGAAAAAGGAAGGATTGAGAGGCAAACAAAGCCTTAGATAATTATCTTGTTGATTTTGTTATTACTATCAAATCAATTTAGCCCTATTTTATTACTATTCCCTCCGACCCATTATCTTGGCAATTTTTTTTTTCAAAGTCAAAGTTAAATTAGTTAGACAGAGAGTCACACTGGAAACACAAGACATAATTACTAAACAAGGAAGTTAGTACTCAAATCAAAATGCTACTCACTAAACTCGTCCATCCGGCAATTGGTGACTAGCTCATGAAACTTAAATATAAACACTACCTCACTCTTCCAACGTCATAGATAACTTTTTTTCATTAACTTGTCCAACCTTAAAATTTTAATTTTTGACATCTTAATTCTTGAACTTTTTGAACAATTTTAAGTTTTTGTGCAATAATCAATGTGATGATGTATATTTTACTCCACTTCAAGAAATTTCACCCCAAAAAAAAATTTTGTTTAAAAAAAAAAGTCTTAACTGCCTTCAGCCCCCGAGCCCACGCCCCATACTTAAAGCAGCCTTCCCCTTATCAATTCGAGTCTGAAGAACGACTTCTCCCGGCGAAAGCAACGGGACTCATCTCCCGAACATCTAATCAGAAATATACTCAAATCCCGAAATCATCACTATCAATTCCGTAATTATTTATTCTTCTATACTTGTTCCTACAATAATCATAAAATGATGCAGAGACCCAGACGCAGGTGCGAGGGCACCGCCATGGGAGCAATCGTTCTCGATCTCCGCCCTGGTTTCGGCATCGGTCCTTTCTCCCTAGGTAATTCTCTAATATCTCTACTCTTTCTACTCAATTCTTAACCTAAAAATTAGCACTAGATTCAATTTTTCGAATTTATGATGATACTAATAGTGATGACACACAGTGAGTATTTGATTTTTAGTAATTTTAGTTTATTTCGAGAATAATTCATTTTGGTGATGCGTCATTATATGTCCGTGATGTTTTAGGGATGCCTATATGCGATGCGTTTGCTCAAATCGAGCAGCAGCCGAACATTTATGATGTTGTTCATGTCAAGTACTACGACGAGGTTTGGCCCTAAATTTTTGTGGTGATCGTCTTTTTCGTGTCGTAATGTGCTGTTTTTAGCTGTTTTATTGGGGGGTCTTAAGTTAATTACGCGTATGCAGCCGAGAGTGTCACATTATTTGCTTGCATGTTAGCTAATATGTCTTTTTATCAAGAAATGTAAGGGAAAAATGAAGATAAAAAGGTTCATTTTAGTACACCTTTTTTTTTTATGTGAATTTTCTATCTTTTATGTGCTTGAATTGAGGGTATAGCTCCTAGATTTCAAGGGTTAGAATTTGACTACTGCTAAGAATCTTTTAGTTGGAGGAAAATCCTCTTGCAATGTCTGAAGTTGCTTGCGTGCTTACGATATGATTGGAAACATGTGCTAAGTTAGATGGTTAAGTACTTCAGAATCTTAAAAGAATTCCTCGTGTTGATGTCAGCAATCTTGTTGCTGTTATGTTCTTTTCCTTTCCAAATCAATGAATGTTAATGCTGTTACACTGTTTTAGGTGGTAGCGTTTGCTTCTGTAAAAGTCTAAAATTGTCCGCATTCGGTTAGGATCGGAATGGCATTGTTTTTCTTGTTGGCACCTCGTATAGACTAAAGTGATGGACTGAAAATAGTTATTTACTATTGTCTTCTGGAGAATTTTGGTACTGTAAAAATTTTCCCATATCTATTGTAGTCTTTGTTGACTATTCCTTGTGCATTTGTCATATCTGTACCATAGAGTTGGTTTTCATTTTATTTTATTTTTCACTTTCTGGAATTTACGCTTGATTGAATTGGTTCTAGATCCTGTTGATTCTTGCCTTAGCAAATATAATTTGTTAGAGCCTATTTCTCATGTCTTTTTGTGACTGTTGCCACAGGAGCCTTTAAAACTTGACATTGTAATAAGCTTCCCAGATCATGGATTTCATCTCAGGTTTGATCCTCGGTCACAGGTATTCTGTTTTATCCTTATGGACAATGAATTGATTTTGTAACCATTCTTGTCTGTGCCCTGTCCAATTTTCTTGAATATGATATCAATGGAAATTACTCAAAAGGAGACACTCATAGTTTTTCTAAGAAAATTTCTTGGAAATGGATTAAGAGGAATAAATTGGTAGTATTGGTATCTTATACTCTTTTCCTGCATCACTTCCGCTATTCTGCAGTTTAGCTGTGGAAAAGATGTCGAATTTTCTTGTAGAGGCTTTTTTGTTGTTTAGTGATAAAAATTTTTGTGCAATAATAACTGAATAGATTCTTTCGAATTAGTGTCTGAATAAGATTTTCTAGTAGTAGGTAGAGTGGCAACGGGAAAAGTAGAGATCTGTTAAGTTTTTGATTATGACTGAGTTCGGTACTATGATAGCGTTACTCCTGAAATCAGTAGAAATTCTTCTTAATGTCTTATAGGCTGGAAAGGTACAATTATATATAATTTAATGTCTTAAAGAATAGTAATGAGTCAGATATTTACTTAGGATTTTTTAAGGCATTTAGAAATTGCTCATAGATTTTCATAATTTATTTTAAATGAATAAATCGATTACCCATCAAGATGGGTGTGGACCTGAGATATAAAATTTATAATGAATTGATTTATGACCTAGTTGTCGAACTTTTGGAATTTATGCATCAAATATAAGGTATTATCTCTAGTTTTATGATTAGTTGACTATAGATGTAATCTGTACCAGAGACTAAGGCTCATTGAGATTTTTGATGTGAAACGGCTTCAAATGCGCTATGCCACTTCATTGATTGGGTAAGCATTCTAAGCCCATTATTATCCCTTTCCAACCCCTAAATCTTCCCAAAACTCCCCTCTTTCTCCCAAGCTTACTGAACAGCTAATCTTTTCTTTCAGTGGACCATCTACTCTAGCTACTTTTGTAGCTGTCTATGCTCTATTTGGGCCAACTTTTCCTGGAATTTACGATAAAGGAAGAGGCATATATACTTTATTTTACCCTGTATGTCTAGCTATTACTTGCCTTTTTTTCCAGCTGTTGTCACCAAAAGTTTGCCTCTTCAATTTTTACTTGAAAATTTCTGTGGGTGATATGATATTTGATAGCACTTTTTTCAGGGGTTATCTTTTGCTTTTCCCATTCCATCACAATATACAGAGTGCCGTCATGAGAGAGAAGGTACCTTATTGCAATATTTTGTTTGAAGATTTACAGATACATCAATTTATAGGTGCTTATTAGACATGTTCTCCTCTTTATTGTGAAAGCGGAACTGCCATTGGAGTTTCCTGATGGCACAACTCCTGTGACATGCCGTGTGTCAATATATGATAGTTCTACAGACAGTAAGGTTGGTGTAGGATCCTTGATGGACAAGGCTTGTGCTCCTCCATTAACTGCTGGCAGCCTTTACATGGAAGAAGTTCATGTTAAGGTTTGTGCTTCCTTAACTGTGACCAGCATGTGCTTCTCTATTGTGCCGTCATACGTCTTCTTCACACTTGGCTGGGGACATGTTCTTTTAGTCAACTATTCATATTTCTTCTTTAAGATTCAATCGGGTGTCAAATTTGATTTTCTTCCTTCATTGCCTTCTTGAAATTATGCCTTCCAGATACCCCACCATGGAATGAGTTTTAAATTATCATGCAGACTTCTTAATTAACTTGTTTCACAATGATGTGGGAAAGGACATGGGCTGCTGTCAAGAGCTAGTAGTTCTGCCACTTCTGTGTGGCATGAGATGGGTTGAGGTTTTATATTTGCTTTATTAGTGTTTTAAATGTTTAAACATTGAAATTACAAGGAATATGCCATGTTGTATTTATTCCTGCCCTAAAGTCAAACAATTTGCAGAATACTTGTCATTATATATGGTGGTTGTTTTAGAGTATTGACTGTTGTAGGGGATTGTATAGAATTGAACTTAAGCCTTTATATCCCTTTTTTGGTCCAGCTAGGGAAAGAATTATGGTTAACTGTTGGAGGACAGCATATCCCTTTTGGTGCTTCTCCACAGGTAATATAGATGTATCTGATTGATGGTACTTCGTTTTTCTTGTACAGTTTTCACCTAAAAAAAGTTGGAACTTTCTTTTCCAGTGAATCTCTTCGGCTGTTGGTTTTTGAATAAAATTCTATTTCCTTCTCTAATTTTTCATCTGTAAATGCAGGATGTCTGGACTGAATTGGGTCGTCCATGTGGAATCCATCAGAAGCAGGTGTGGTCTACTGCTACTTTTTATGGATGATTAGATCTTTTACTCTAGTGTTTGACATTGACTCTATCCAATGTACAGGTAGACCAAATGGTGATCCATTCTGCTTCAGATCCTCGTCCACGAACGACACTCTGTGTTGATTACTTCTATAATTACTTCCCTCGTGGCTTGGACATACTGTTTGATGGGCAGGTATTTTGTTTCATTTCAGGGTTCCTGTGCTTATTACATGGTTTTAAATGCACTAAATTGTTGTGGTGAAGTTTCTTAGATTTATGATGATTTTGCAGACCCATAAGATTAAGAAGTTTGTCTTGCATACCAACTACCCTGGGCATGCAGATTTCAATTCCTACATGAAGTGCAATTTTGTTATCCATGGTTCTGATTGTGAGTAATTTCCTACAAGATTTTGTTTCTTTTTTGCCATTTCATTTTCATGATTTTGTATTCCTGTCTGTAAATCAAACTTCACGCAGTTGATGGGTCTTTCCATCAGGATGAGAACACCCCTAAACGAACTATCACTCCAAGCACGAAATGGGAGCAAGTGAAGGTGAATAACTTTTGAGTTCATATTTTCTGTCTGGACCTGCTTATTGGCATCCAAAATCACTTCTTGTGGAAGCACAGCCAGGGATATGTCTTCTTTAATTAAATGTTGCTTATATAAGAAAGTACTTGCTTTTTCTTATAGTGATATTTAACATTGTTTTGACTTGGAAAATTCCTATAGTGTTATTAATTTAGTATGTAAGGTGGGGGTGTTTTCGTGGAGACGTGTGCATCTCCAGCTGTCACTGATTTCCCATGCTGCTAGTTCCTGTTTATGCATTAATATCATGTGGGATATTTTTAACATTATGTTGCAGGAGGTTCTGGGTGACTGTGGCCGAGCAGCTATCCAGACTCAAGGCTCCACAAGCAACCCTTTTGGATCTACTTTTGTATATGGCTATCAGAATGTTGCCTTTGAGGTGATAATTTCTGAAATTGATATGTAGGATTTTTTATATTTGATGTCTGTCACATTGCTTTAGTTCTTTTGCTCATTTTGTCCACCAGTGTTGGCTTAGTTTATCTTGCTTATGTTTACAGGTCATGAAGAATGGTTATATTGCAACTGTGACTCTCTTTCAATCATGATGACATCTATGGTGTGTAACCTTTTTGAATGCTGTTCTAAGACATTCTGATCTTCCTCTTTTACCTTTGACCTCGGTTTATTGATGATAGTGCTCCTTTTTGGAGATTCTTTTATATGAATGAAATGAATAGTTGGTTCTTTATGCTTTTAATTGAAATGTAGTTTGGCAAATACATGGTACATGGGAATTTTCTCTTTGTGATAATATGACTCGAGTTGGGGTTATGCAATGGTATATCATGCAAGTTGTCATCAATTATAAGCGTGAAGGTATCTGTAGTGGCAAATATCAAGATACCATCAACCGCATGCATACTCTTGTTCTGTAGTAAATTTGTGGGCGTCTGTGGTGGTATGTGTTCACTTTTAGTTGGATTTATTTTCCGTGTAAAGTGACTTTTCTAATTATAATGCTACTGTTATGGGTGTAGTTATCTGAATTTTCATTAATGGGCAGTGATAACGTTATGCAGGGAAATTAGTCATGTACAGTCCACCGGCACTGAAGAGTGAAGAGTGAATCTGCTCATTATGGTCATGTTGATGGGTAATGCTGTTGTACAGTTTTATGTCGCAAATTGTAAATTTGATTGTAACATCACCATGTGTAAAAAATCGGAGTTCTGTATAATGAAATATCTACAAATGTATATAATGCTTCTTTGGCATTACGATTCAGCTTTTTAATTGTTTTATGCTAATTGCTCCAGTAGTAATTTGGTGTGGGGCCTACAATTGGCTGACTCATTCTTGTTCACGACCTCATCACCTACTCGTACAATAGGAATTTTCTGTTTTGATATATTTTCTGTTCTTGCCCATGGTTTTATTCTCCACTACTGGTGATCGTTGAAGGAAATGGATTGAGTTGCCTGGTAAGGTTATTCTGTGCAGGGAGTAGATGGGAGGAGAATTATCTGCAGAGATGCTTGATGTTCTGGTTAGAGAGGCTGAGATAGGTAAGCACCTTAGCGAAAATAGAGGTGAAACCCGACAAGGAGTGAGGAAAAGAAAAGAAATCAAATCCTTACTCTAGGCCTATATTTAGCTTCAGAAAGGTGATTAGCAGGGCAAAATCAGATGGTCCTGTAAGAGTGTTGGCTACTGCTAAATTATATTGTAGTATGTTTCAGCTTACAACATGGTTTTTGTGGCAGTACAAGGTGTCCATTGGTAGTTTATATCAGGAATTTGCCCTTTGAATCCAACTAATTTTATCTGGTGGTCGCAACAAAACATCTACCTTTCATCCAAAGCCAGGGTTTTCTTTGTCATTTTGTCACCATTGAATTGTGTATATCTCATTTTTATCTAAATGGGCTTGCAGATCCGAGGTTCGGAAGGATAGTTAATGAAATTGGAAGAGAAGCAATTAAGTAAAAAAAAAGGGAGAGGTGAAATTACAAAGACAGGAAAAAGAATGCACAATAGTACAGTAAAACAGCACCATTTTCATCCCTGTAACGGCAACGAAGCAATTCATGAAACCGTTGATCTTCAGTTTTTTAAAAGTTTTTGGCAAATAGATGAAGTTGAGAGAAGAAGGATACAAAGATTATTAGTACAATCATTTTCCCCTTGATTTTGCATAAAATGGTGAATGTGGTTCATGAAAAATCTTAATAGAGACGAGACCAACGCTTCAATGTTATATTAATTAAGATTGATTCACATTTGCAATCTCTTCTAAATGTAGTCATAGCAAAGCATCACAAATTCGTAAGCCATTCGTGGCCGTCAATGAAGCTCAGAGAAATAAACGGTTTAGCTTCTTCTTGAGTTAGCTCTCTGGACCATGAGACCCTTCCTCCGAAGTTTGCACCTGGTCCTGAACACTTGAATTGCCCAAAAAATACAGTCCTGAAAAAAGAATGCATTCATTAAAATAGATACTATATGATGGAAAATAGAATGCATCCATTAAAATCTGTAATATATGACGGCAAAAATGGAAAAGAAGTTAACCATAATTTCAATAATTGGCATACATTTCCCTGTTTTTATCTCCCCAGTCGTACCATCCTCTTGGAGTGATGATCTTGTCCATGTAAGTGTAAGCAAAGACTACTCTCGAAAAAGAGCCCCAGGCTCTTCCCAAGTAGAGTGCCCCTGAACCCGTCACCTTGCAATTAACAAAAGAGAAGCCAGTTTCCTCGAGCATACTCTCTCGTTTTTGGGCAGTTAGAGCTCCATAGCTCTTTGTTTTAGAATGAAGATGACAATTCTCATACGAGAGAAAGCCCGTCCCCAAAAATAAAATCAACTGAGCCTTGAATATAGCAGTCCCTGAAGTAGTGCCTGCCCTTATGATCATAAAGAGTGTCCTGTGCCTCCTATGAATTTACAGCCTATGAAAGCAGCCGTGTCAGCTGAGATTCTCAGCGCTACTGCTTGCTTGCCTAATGCTCCTGATGTCGGTGAGGGCGCTTTATTCTGTCACAAACAAATTGAAAACTTCACATTTAGTTCATTTTCTATTATTGCAGCTCTCTTTGTCAAGAAAAGTTGCATTTTACGGTATATGATTTGGCTCTTGAAAAGTGCCTCTAGTACAAAGAAAAAGTTCTGCAACATGTAGTGCGCAATATGCTTGAAATGAAGCTGACCTTAAAAGTAATGTCTTTTGCAATAAAATAGGGAGCATTAATGGCAAATGTGGCAGAGGCATAAGTTCCCAGTGGCTGCCCGTTTGGTCCTTTCTTGTCTGCCGTGTCGTCCCACTGGATGATAGTCTTGCCTGCACCAGCTCCTTCCAGGCTAACATAAGCCATAGTTGCTGGAATTTCAATTTTCTCCCTGCATAATCCCGTTTAATCCAAATACAACGTGTAGCTTAATTGTCAATACAAGTCATTAAGAGCATAAGTAAATATGTACATTGTAACTTGAAAGATTGTGTCAAAATTGTTACTTGAAAGATTGTGTCAAAATTCTTACTTGTAAGTCCCTGCACTAACAGAAACGACCACGCGACAATTATTGATAATTGGGATGGAATTTATGGCCTGTTGCACCGTTGTAAAATCTCCCAATCTCGGATTTTTATGCACCTTAATCTTCCTGCAAGGAGTAAATTGATTTTTTGCTTCCTCAAAGACAGAGTGATTGAGAGAACCCATGCGTTGCAACCAATTTACGTAGGCATTCTCAGTAATCATCAACTCATTAGAGGCACGGTGGAAATGGGAAGCAGTAGAATTTCCATTAATGAAAAGTAAAATTAGCACAAACAACTTCAGTCTCATGATTGTACACCAGAATTCTAGTTTTGGGCCGTTACTGGATAAGGCGCAAGAATGAATTTGAAAGATTGTGGAAGAAGTAGCTAAGCTAGCCAGCTAGCCTTCAGTTTTATAAGTGTACAACCAATTAATAAAATGATTGGCCTACAAATGGAGAGAAACAAGGGAATGCAGAGGAGAATCTGGCATGTAGTGACTGTACTGATCTGTATTATCTCTTCTTACCTTACCATAGCCCTCAGTGACTGACTGACCAACAGTGTTTTCTAGTGTGTGTTTTTGTCTGCTAGGAACTCTAGGGAGATGTGAGGATTATGCACAAGACAACCATTAAGAAACTCACGTGGCCATTCAGCTTTAAGCCACATACATATACAAGTCGTCCCATCCATAAACGTTCTATGGGACTCATGGGTATAAAAGAATTGTCTTGAGTGGTTCATAAATGTCAGTTTCAATATATACGTACAACTTGGGATATCTATTTCAACCGACGAATACGAGAGTCAAATTAGCCAAGTTGTGCTTGAGTGCAGTAACTAGTAAGTCGACTCTTATGCATCCCCACATTGGCTGTTTAGCTCTCGAATTACCTATAGCACTTGAGTATTGGATGCCTTCTGGGGCAACATATGATTGTGCAGCAAGAATGTAGAGAAAAATTCAAAGCAAGAAACTGAAAATCCGTGTTGATGGGTCCGGAAATGGAAAAATATATAAATTAGATATACCTTCTTATTTCATTACTTTCCCTCAATATTTTAGGACTCAGGACATACGAAAATAAATTGTGCAGTGTTCCCGGACTAGATAAGTGCAATCATATATAGTCTATGAACAAATATGCAATAACATTTGCACCAAGTAATGCAAGGTTGTAATATACTAAGAATAATAAGAATCAAAGATATGGTACGTCTTGGGAAGAGGCATGGCGGTGGTACGGTGAAGTAATGAAAATGTTGCGTAAGCTTTTACTCAAAAACTAATAAAAGCTTCTTACTTAAATATGCACAGGAAAACCTGATATGTATATTATGAAATTTCTAGTGTAGATCGACTCATATAAATCACGTGTCTATAAAATGTAAATTTCACAAGTGAGATTCACGTAGACTCACATTTCATGTGAGATAGTTCATGTAAATCACGATTCATAATAGAATTTTTTCGATATGAAGTCAGTTTGTCTTGATCCCAAAAAGAAAAGATAATTTGGTTATTTTGGCAAAATATAGTATATTCAAGTTACGTTACTTTGAATTGTTTAAGAAAAATCCTGTTAGAGTTATGCCAGCATTGAAAACTATGATTCCTATAAGAATAAGGCTATAACGCAATCTCAAATTATGGCAAGGAGATTAATTCATACTTTTGCTTGTGATATTGGGTTTGGCAACCAAAAAATTTTCTCCCATTTCTTGAGATTTCAGACGGTAGTATACTAAAAGTTGAGGTGCAACCCGTGACATTTGAAGTCCTTGTGCTTTAGTTTTCATTATGGTTGGCAACACCAGTCATGTTGCATCCAAAGAGAGAAGATAAAGACCATCGGTCATGCACCTAACTTCAGCATGTGACTACAAGAGATACAAAGAAAAAGAAATAGAATTTCATCAAACACAATTGTATTAGTAGAATTCAATGTTCTCAATAGTTGCTCTAGATTAAGGCACTCCTAGACAGGACCCATTGCAGAAAACGGAATCACATGAATATGGCATCAATAATCATTTCCTTCGGTGAAAATGAAACTATTTACCCTCATGCACTATAAGAGGTAGGACTACCAAGATTTACATGCATTTTCAGTTTCATCTCATTAAGTTCTACTACTAGATTGGAACCAAGGTCCGTGAATTTAACTGCGTTTGACTTGTCATTCCCATCACGGTATTTCTATTTATTCCAAATACGGTATAAAAAGCACTGTTAGGAAGCAGTCCATAGGATGACATGACAGGATACTTGACCATGTCAGTATAAACAGACAATGGAAATTCAATGTTTTGCTGCACCTTTGCTCTGCAAAGTTGTTGCCTTGCCTGCCAGGTCATATTTCTTCATTTGTTAAAAGTTTAGCAGCTGATAAGCTAAGTACATACAGCTCTTCAGAGGGAAATAATTAATTTTGTTGAGTAAATAGTGAGATAATTTAGCAAATTTGCATTTTTTTATTCAACTAAGATTTTATTGGATAACTCAACGATAATAGCAAATCCGTTGTAGTCTAGATGGTTAGGATACTCGGCTCTCACCCGAGAGACCCGGGTTCGAGTCCCGGCAACGGAATTTTTTGTCCGTTTTCGATGCCCAAGTCCTTTAAGCTATCAGGTAGCAGGATCCGGGCCCATATGCTCAGGGTGGGTTATGGCCCTTTTTTAAATGCTCACTTGTTCCCCAATGCATCTTTCTTTGAAGCCCAACTCTTCATACTGTGCAACTGGGCCCCATGATCTCAGGGGAGGGTTGTGGCCCTTACTTTCATTCATTAAGCCCACAAACGTGTAGCCAATAGACAGGATTAAACAGGTTGAACACTCTACTATTCAAGTTTGTTTAATGATTTTCACGAATTTGAAACTGCAGTCAAATTTAACTTATTTATTTTTTAAATCAAACTCAAACGACCTTATATTGAACGAAACTCAAGTCGGGCTTGGGTAGATTGAATTTTTTTAATTGTGTGTATGTTTTATATTTTATACTTATGGAATTGAGTTCAAGTTGAGATTGCCGAATCAAATGCTACAAATTGGATATGATTAGCCGAAAAAACAAACTTGAATAAGCTTTTGCTGAGAACATTTCAATTCGAGTATTGAGTAATATAATTTATATTTCATCCTAGTAAAGTTGTAAGCTAAATTGCACAATTTTCTAATTTGCAAAATAGAGTGATTTGCACATCAATTATGTTATGTCTACTAACAATCATCTGCTGTTTTTTTAAGCACCCATTTTTCAGTTTGCTTGCTGATGCTCTAAACGGATGCATTACTGCAGAATCTTCATTCGCCAATCATTTAGAATATTAAATGTTCTTTCTTTATCTTAACAACACTAGTATAGTACTACTACTATCACTAGCATTTTCTCTAAAAAAATATGTATATATTTTTTTGCTTCAATATCCTTACAACTCTTTTTTATTTCTTAAAGAAAAAGAAACTATTCAACTACTATTTCTTCACTACCTTTCGAGCGATAATCTGTAGATCTGTAATGAAAGAATCAAGAATTTCCCTTAGAAAACGTTGATAAAAGGCACAGAAGGAAAGAAACGTTCGTACGCTGGCATTTGGACAAATTTCAAACAGAGCGAAAACAAAACAAAAAAAAAAAAAAAAAAAAAAAATTTCCGTTGCCGGGACTCGAACCCGGGTCTTTCGGGTGAGAGCCGAATATCCTAACCATCTAGACTACAACGGATTCACTTTTCGAACCCCTCACTGAGAATCTTCAAGGGATTCAAGACAAGAATAGACAAAACCCTGTCGTTCCGCTTGTATGCTGCGACGGGCTATACCTCCTCCTCGTTCTCCTATCCGTTGCTCAGACTCAAAAACCCAACTGCGCTCTGGTTCTCCTCAAATTCTCCGAACTTAACGTCATCATGATTTCCACTACTAGTACTACTGTGCCAATTTAGCTAATTGTCTACTCTACGAGAACTACTATCAGGTTCTGGCTACTTTTTTCCTCCTCTTACTTCCTTTTTGTTTCCGCCGTAAATGTCTATTAATTCTTATACGAATAATATCTGTACTTCAATTTCTGATTGAAATAAGATGAAATTATAAGAAAAGTGTAGAATTAAATGAAGGGATATGAGTAAAGTTGGAAACTTTTTTTTTTTTTTACTGTTTGAGTGAGGAAGAGAAAGAAAGAAAAAGTAGTAGTAGTAGTTCGTTTTTTTGTGGAAGCCATTTTTCCTTTTCTGTTAAGTTTGGAACTTGAAGAGAGCAAAGAGCAAAGCCGCTTTGAGTTTTTTTCAGTCGTATATAGATGGTTATAGCGGTAGCTGAGTTTTGATTAGTGAGTAAGTTGGGGTGTTGATTGATGGAAACTTTTGGAGTTGGAGCCAATAAATGTTATCCATAGGCTCTAATGAGCTAATTAATTGCCAAAGATCTTATCTTGGATGAAACGAGGGAGGTGAAAAATTAATTTACTGATTATCAAGAGTGTAAACTGTTGTTACTGTCCATCTGTGCTGGAACCTTGACATTGGAACGGAAGCGTCTATCACTACTATCAGACCTTGGTGTGCCTCCAGAACGTAAAAGGTTTAGTATGTACATGTTTATGGATACTAAATGGTTTGCATTTGGATACTAATACAAAATCCTACATTTGGGGCATTCGAATAGTACGAAGGAAAACAGGATGACTTGCGAGAGGATTTGGTGCCTGAGATGGGTGTTAGATTGAACTAGAAGTAGTGTCCTCTTTATGCTGTGTTAAACAGATCAGGTGAATTGGATGCTTCACTACAGCCACTTATTATTTTGCTTTTTCTTTTTCTTTTTCTTTTTCTTTCTCATTGAGTTCTAATTTACTCTGTATTTTCTTGTTCATTTGGAAGTTACATTTTATTCTCCTAGAATACCTCATTTCTATTAGAATAATGGAGATTCAAGTGGAATTATATTGTAGCGTTATTCAACCATTAAGATCTTTTGATATTTCAATCTCTGAAATTGTTTTTCTCGCTAAAGATAACCTCTGAAAACAGTATATTTGATTTGTTTATATTGCAGACTTTTGTTCGACAAATTTACAGGAGAGCTGTCCAAGAGAGCTATTGGGGCATCTAAATGATGACACTGCCTGGATTAACTGGTTGCCCCTTAAGATATAAACTTCCGATACCTCCCTATGGTTTATTGCATGGACAACGAGCTTCATTGTCTTTCCATACTGTTAAATCTGTGGATTTTGTCCCTAAGGAAAGGTACTGATGTAATTGATTGAATACAGCTGGATGAAGGATGATTTGTCACGCATCATATTGTTTGTATTTTTTCCATCGTGCAGAACTAGAAGTGACTTGGCTGCTTCCACACAGAGGTGTGTGATACAAAGAATTCCTATGGTGAGGTGTGCAATGGACGCTTCCTATGGTGATGCTGCAAATGATTCTAGTGGTAAGGTTGAAATTCTGTGCTTCTTAATTGACTGATGTGTTTAATTACTTCTCCATTCTTCAGTGTTGTTGGAGATGTAAATCCAATTTTTATATCAGCATTTTTAAATATAGGCCAATGAGCGATGAAGTTACTGATTGTTGCTGAATTGATTGGCCTGCTTAGTCCTTTCCAAAGTGCCAAAAATTTGTTAAGAAGAAAATATAGTACTACTTGTTTGAATGGTCAAGTTTTTTCCCTTTTTATATTGGTTATGCTTCTGTGACTTGAACATGAACTGCTTCTGTTACACAGTTCAACTAGCTTATGGAGGCTTTGCCTGATTCTTGGTATGTAGAAACTGGATGGTAATTAATGTTGGATCTGCCCACCAACCTATGGACTTAGATTTCTGTGATTAATGGATTTTGATCTCCAGACCCATATGGATAGTAAACTTGTAGCAAAATCTCCACATGTTCATGGTTGCTCTTGCAAAACCTAATGCTTTATCTTTTTTTTTTTTTGTATTTTAGATGTTATACTTGTTCATATCACTGGCCAATGGTAGTGGTGTTTTAGTTGCGTTTGATAATAAATTGCTCTATCAAGATTTACGCCTCTATATTTGCACTTTGTTTGTGATATATAGTCATGAATATCGTCCTCCTGTTGCCACTATATGAGCAATCTTGGATGTCTGAAAAATTTAATCTTCTATTTGCCTTTTCAATTGTAGTCATCTTTCCCAGGATCAATGTTAGGGATCCATACAAACTACTTGGAATCAGTAGGGAAGCTTCTGCAGATGAAATTCAAAGCGCAAGGATCTTCCTAATACAGAGATATGGAGGACATAAGCCCAGTGTGGATGCAATTGAATCAGCCCATAATAAAATAATCATGCAAAAGTTTTATGAGAGGAAGAACCCAAAAATCAACATTAACAAAAAGATTAGGGAGATAACACAGTCGCAATATGTCCAGGCTGTCACAAGAAGGTTCCAAACTCCTACAAGGAATGTCATCATCAAGACTTCCATTGCTTTTGTCGTTCTTGGAGCTCTTACTGTCCTCTTTCCTACTGAAGAAGGTCCAACCTTTCAGGTTGCAGTTTCCCTACTTACTACCATGTACTTCATATATGGTCGGCTGAAGTGCAAACTGTGGGCTTTTCTTTATGGGTATGTCACATTACTATATCCTCTAATGAGATTTATTACTACCATCTTAAGCTAGCTAGTTTCAACTTACATGTCAGGTTCCTTGAGATTGTTCTCAACTCAATTGGTCTGAATATCAGGAAAGTGATTACGCAATTTCAGAATGTTCCATAATGACCTGTGGTTTCCGTGCTATTCCTGTTTCCAAATTCTGGTGACTTGATTGCTAAAATGAGTTGCTTTTATGCTACCATGTTGCAGGGCCGGAACTTTTATTCTCTCCTGGTTTGTGGGGACATTCTTGATGGTTTCTGTGATCCCACCTCTATACAAAGGGCTAAGAAGTTTGGAAGTCGTGACCTCATTGATAACCTATCTGTTCCTATGGGTTTCTTCTACTTACCTTAAATAGAGCCGACTTTATGCTACTCACAATTTTGTCAGTGAAGAGTTTTTGAGGATGTGCTTTGTTGGTATCTTCCTTTAACTTGTTGCAATGCCTGTTAAGATTTGCATTTCTTTTTTATATACTAATGCCGTTTAGTGACCGAGTTTCAAAGGTATAAAAAAATAGGGCAGAACAATGGAAGAATTCCTGCTTTATTATCGGAAAGTGTTCCAGGTCTTCAGCTACGTTTTTTCTTAGTTGATAAGCATCAAGTAGTCTGAAAAGTAGAAGTTGATGTCTGCTGTTAAATTTTTTTTTTGATAATCCTGAAACAGTGCAGTGAGTCTGATTAAGAGCCCCAACTGTCCTGGAAGTTACTTGGAGTAAACTATTCTCATCGCCCAATTCGCTGAACACAAAAGCCACACATGCAAACGCGCAAACGCACACAGATACATGCATGAATCACTACCATTTGTTTGTGCACTGCTCTCTCTCTCTCTCTCTCTCTCTCTCTCTCTCTCTCTCTCTCTCTCAATGCCATTTAATGGTTCAAAACTTGGCTTGTTAAATTTGAGGGGACCATGGTCTAACTCAACCTCCCTGTCCACAACGTTTTCTGTGATGTTCTTTTTGAAAGGTTGCCCTTAGTCTCACTCTCATTTTATAAAAACAAACTTCAATGAAATTTGTAGATCTTTCTTAGCACAACGGACCAAGAATGAGCTCTGGTCGTTGTTTTAAGGTCTTTTTAGAGCCTGTGTTCATATGACAACCGATTGGTAAGGCAAGACAACCGATTGTAGTTATGTACAAGGGTGTAGAAGATATCTTTGACATTTTGCTGAGATTTTTGTAAGGGCCCAGCCAGATCTCAACTCTTGGCCATTCTAGTCCGGTTGCATACGGTAATCCTACGCACATTATGCCATCTGTGTGACGTTTGTGAAAATGACATGAACGGCTTTCTTTGTTCCGCAGAAAAATGAGAGGGGTAAGAGAAGGGGCAAAACGACAAAATGATATTACCACGCATACTAATTTTCCAGATTTCTCAAGTACTTCCAAGCCTGAAATTCATTTTCTATCCCTTTTCCAGTGAAATTAATCTATCCCTAGTTTTGTTTTGTTCTTTGTCTTGCTACTTTTGAGACTACTTTTGTCATTTCAAAATCTTGAACGTCAATTATATGCTAAAATTTTCCCCGATTCTTTTGTTTTGAGAATTACACGTTTGAAGGAACGGGAAGCTCACTTTGCAGTTTGTTTCAATTTCGACTTGTAGAGGGTAGGGGTGTTCATGGACCGGGTACCCGGTCCATGGACAAAAAATGTGAACCAATCTGATTTTTGCAATTCGGTAAAATTTCGAACCGCAAATCGGTCCACATGTAACGGGTACCCGGCCTTCCAGTTACCCGCAAAATCAGTTCGGATAGGGCGGGTATCCAACCCGATCTATAATAATTTACCTATATTTTTAAAAAAATAAACAAGAAAAATTACAAAATATTATTAAATCACTAATAATACAAACATTAATATCTTAAAGTTAAATTACATCCAAAACCTTAATTTTCAAAAAAAAAAATTAAATAAACAAGAAAACAATTACTTAGTCTTTCAAACTTTATTTTTTCATTTCAATCAACATAAAAACATAAATATTCAACAAATAACAAAAAACTATACAAAAAAGAAAATAATCACTTAGTCTTTCAAACTTCATCTTCTCATTTTAATCAACATAAAAACATAAATATTGAACAAATAGCCAAATGAACACCCAAACTAACATGTGAAATTACATAACTACTCCTATTTCGGTTTGGTTCGTGTAGACACCAAATTTCGACACACCTTTTGTAAAAATATGTTGTCACTTTTATTTTAGGGGGTATTTTCCTATTTTTCAGGGGTCGAGTACAATTTTCGCATATTATGTCTAATTCGTCACGTATCAGGGGCAAAATGGTAATTTCACCATGTAAATATTAGTTTATTTTATTTTATTTTTCTAAATACATAATTTTACTATTTTTATCATTATTTATGATTTTAATGATTTTTGGGGAGTCATTTATTATTTATTTAAAATTTTAGTTTTTTTAATTCAACGGCACGTTTTTCAATGCGCTATTTTTATGAGGATTTTCAAGTAAGAAAATTTTATATATGCATTTTGAATACTCATAAATTTTTTGTAAAAATCTCATAATTTTTAGAGGTCGTTTAGTATTTATTTAATTTTTATTTTTTTGTTTTTTGTTTATTAAGGACACGTTTCTCAAGAATGCATTAATTTCAAAATTTTGAGTGAAAATTGTAATATGTGCTTTATGTGATAATATATGTTGTGTAAAATTTGTGTGATGTCATTTATTAATTTTTATAAATTTTATAATTTTGCCATATTTAGGTCACGCTTTCCAATGCACTTTTTATTTAAGATTTTCTTTATGAGAATTTTGTCTACAAGCATTTTATAAATTTTCATGTTAAAAAAAAAAAAAAAATTATTATTACTATTTTTTATTATTTTAAAGACCATTTGGTATTTATTTTAAGTTGTATTCTTCTAATGTTGAATTAACCTTTCATTTATTACATTAAATTTTATCTTTTCCTTTTATAATATTGTACTTTATCTTTTATTATTATTATTATTATTATTATTATTGTTCTTATTTTTATATATACTTTTATATATATAATTAAAAAAAAAAAATTTTTCAAGTAGTTTTATTTTATTTTCAGTCTCTTTATTTTCTTCTCTTTCAAAAAAAAAAAAAAAAAAAAAAAAAAAAAAAAAGGGGGAAGCAGAGCAGGCTGCGTTTGGCAGCCTGCTGCTGCAGCAGTATGGCTGTTGCAGCCATTAGACCAACTTCTCCATCATCATCACACAGACACTCATCTGCACACAACTGCAAAGCCACTCCCTCACTTTCTGTTTGCCCTCTGCCACACACATACACCAACTCACAGACTTCACCCTCTTTGCCTTCCCTCACATTCACTCACAATTGACCACACAGAATACTCACGCACAACACACACTACCTTCAACTCCCCTGCAAGCAACACAAAACACAGACTTGCATTTTCTTTCCCCTCTCTCTCTTCATCCGAACACACACACATCACATACACCTGTAGTTCTCCCCCTTCCCCTGCACATTCTCTCGGCCTCCCTACTCCCTTTCCACAGCACACACCTCTCACTCTCTCGGCTTGCTCTCCCCCTGCAAACTCACAATCTAACACACTCACCATACAGACACCATTGCACACTAGCACTCACCTCTCGATCCTCACTCCCACACACTTCACTCACACTTCTCCAATTCATTTCACTCACCTGCACACTACACGCACATCATACCTTCATTACACCAGCAAAACACACCCCTGCAAACACACTTCACTTCACCAGCAAAACACAAGCACACACAATTCACAACACAATTCACACATACACACAGATCGCATAGTTCACTCACGCACACAGACACAGCACACAAACACATACCTGCAAAAAACACACACACACACAAGGCCAATTATACACATAGAACACACACATTGCACAAGCACAAAACACACTGTTTTCACATACCTGCACACACAAACACATCAGACTCACACACTAGACACACCTCACAATCAACACTCATCGCTCTCCCTCACTTCTCTCAGCTCAACAGACACACACATTCACAGCACATAGGCACACCCAGTTTCACTTGCAAACACACACACACACACCTGCAAACACACACACAACACCTGCAAGGAAGATAACAGCAAAAACAACAAGAAATAGCTCCACCGTGAATCAACAATCCACCACTGTCCGCCGGAGTCAATAACTCACTGCCCTCCGCCACAAAAATCGCCGGCATCAATTTCTTTCCTCCCCAAAACAGGTAGCACTTTGGCCCTCCTCTTTCATTTCCTGTAATCAGAATTTGTATTTAGATTTCATTGCTAAAATATATAATAATAATAATAATAATAATAATAATAACAATAAAATTCAATTGAGAAATTAGAGTTTTAATTTCTGATATTTGGGGAATTTCGGTTGAGAAGTTTGAGAAATAGAGAGAGAGAGAGAGAGAGAGAGAGAGAGAGAGAGAGAGAGGCCTGTGAGAGAGAGAATCCCGGCGAGAGGTGGAGAAGAGAGAAAGCAGAGGGAATCGGGAGAAAAGAAAAAAAAAAGGAAGAAGAAAAAAAAGAAAGAGAGAGAGAGAGAGAGAGAGAAAGAGAAAGAGAGGCCTGTGAGAGAGAGAATTCCGGCGAGAGGTGGAGAAGAGAGAAAGCAGAAGGGGATCGGGGAAGAAGAAGAGAGAAAAAGAAAGAAAAAAAAAGGAAGAAGAAAAAAAAGAAAGAGAGAAAAGAGAGAAAGAGAAAGAAAAGAGAGAAAAAGAGGAAAAAAAAAAAAAAGAGAAAAATCTGGAAAAGTTTTAATGAAAAAAAAAAAAAAAAAAATGTTTTGGTGAAACTACGTCGTTTTGACGTAGTTTCACTCAAAACTACGTCGTTTTGGTTAGTTAGTTTTTTATTTATTTTAATTAATAATAGGTATTTATTTTATAGTCCTTATACTTTCAGTAATGCTACTGTGGCCCTGAAAATGTTTGATTTGTGCATTTAAATTTCTGTTTATTGTAGATTGACCCCCATAATTTAATTTTCTTTGCAATTAGGTCCCGATTAATTGCATTTAGGTCCCTCAACTTTTAGATAATTATAATTTTGCCCCCTACGTTTTTAATTTTTCATTTTTGACCCCTATATTTGTCGGTAATTACATTTTGACCCCTATAATTTTTCTAGAATTGCAATTTTACCCTCTGATATTTATAAAAATTGCAATTTTGCCTCCCAAACTTTCTTTTATTATATTTTAGGCTTTAAATGTTACTAAAAATTGCATTTTGGCCCTTATACATTGCTGGAAATTCCATTTTTGTCATAAAATGTTGCTGGAATTCTATTATAGTCTTTGAATATGGCTGGAATTTGCAATTTGGTCCATCATGTTGCTGGAATTTTGCATTTTTGCCCCTAAACCTTGCTGGAATTTCATTTTGCCATTATATTTTTGCTGGAGTTACTTTATTGTCCTCCAATGTTGCTGGAATTTATATTTTTGCTCTCCAAATAGCTAAAACTTGAAATTTTGCCTTTAAATGTTTGCTGAAAATTGTGTGTTATTTAATAAGCTTGCTGAAATTGTGTTCTTGGCTTTAAATATTGCTGGAATTTTTTATTTTTGGGCATTATACTTGTTGAAAATTACATTTTTAGCTTTTAAATTTGTTGTAAACTATGTCATTACCGTAAGTAGGATTTAAAATTATAATTTTACCTTTTTACTTGCTGCAAATTACATTTTTCACTTTAGAATATTGCTTAAATTTTCACTTTTAATCCAAATCTTATAATATTTTATTTTTGCCCAAAAAAAAAAAAAAGTATTAATTAAAATTAGTTATGTCTTCAAAACTTTAAATTATTTCTTTTCACATTTTCTTTATTTATTAAAAAAAAAAAAATTTTTTTTACAATTAATGTTCTAAAATTGGGTATTGTTAGTCTAATTAATGTTCAAATTAATTTTCTTTATTTCTCTTTTAGTTATTTTAATAATTCTTATTTGGTTTTTTTTAAAAAAAGTTTAAATATGTATTTTTGTATTTTATCGTATATTGTCATTATTTCTTTATTCTCGTTGTTTTGTTTTATTTACTTATTTATTCCTACTTAAACAAGTTGCGTTTTCTTTTTAAATAATTAATTATTATTATCATTATTTTCTTTCTTTTATTTTTGCTGTTTGAATTATTTTAGTATGTTCATAGTGCTTGGTATTAATTTATTTAATTAATTGATTTATTTATCAAATAGTGGTATTTTTGACATGTTTGTTCATGTTAGTAGCAATTTGTACCGAGTTTACGAACGGGAGGTATTTCAATTACCCTTTTTATTTCCTTTTATGTAATTCTATGTGCTCCTATGTGTTTTTCTATGTGTTTTAATGTATTTTTGTGTTTATAATTTTTGTTTATGTATGAATGTTTATTTATTCATGTCATATTATTTATTCAAATTTAATTTTGATTATTCAAAGAAATGTAATAGATAGGTAATTTTCTATTTAGCAAAAAAAAATTTTTTTTGTATTTAGATAGTTAATGTAATAGATAGTTTACGTTTTATCTATTTAATTAAAGCCTATGTATTTTAGATAGAAAGTGTAATAGATAGGTTAGATAGGTTATTTTTAGACTGCAATTAGGTTATTCTCCGATGTAATAGTTAGGGCTTTGTGTGCTATGTGTGTTATGTGCTTGTGTGTTTTATTCGCTTTTCCTAGGAACTTGCATCTAGAATACCATGCTTATGTGCTATGTGCTCCTACTTGCTATTACTTGCTTTTATGTGATTTATTGCTTTAATACACGCTTTATTTATTTACTTGCTTTAATTATATATGTGTATCGTCGCCACACTAGTCCAAAGCTAGTTGTGGTTAATTTCGTTTTCTTCGCTAGTCCAACGCTAGCGGAGAATTTTCAGAAAATAGGCTAGTCCAATGCTAGGCCTTTAGATCATTTTAGTATTAGGATCATTTCTCGCGTGTTCATGATATTTCACACACATTTTTATCTTTTAGGCCTTTTTCATTTTTGTATAATTTTTATATACTTTATCATTTATTATCTATTTTAACCTCTACCTAGTGCATAACATTTAGATTCCACTACACATAGAATTTTAGGTCATTTGTGTGATTTGACTAGAAATAGTCAATCTACTCACGTGGGAAGCGATGGCGTACATGTCGTTCCCCCCTCCGTGAGTAGAAACAGTTAGTCACGAGTCCATCAGTCCCCCGTACCCGTTATGTTTGCATCCCCACTTTCTTTGTTCACGTACTATCTATACTACTATTTTTCTTTTCTTTTTGCATTCCATTTTTGCATCTATACTCGTGACTCCATCGAGGTCTAGACTCGGGTTTCGCAATTAATGCGATAATCCCGACCCAAATCTCAATGGAACATTTTGTCCCTTATCGATATCCATTTTTAGGACTAGATCTGCATTCATATAGTTGCATCCAAATGCGATAAAATCTTAGGGTTATATTAGGAAAATTTAGACTGAACCTCGCAACTAGTTTCGGCTAGGTTGAAAGGGTGCCTTAGGCGCAAGCCTTTGCCTTCCCTTTCTTCAACTGTGACTCCCGAACCTTTTTCTCTTGTTTTCAAAGACCTGGAGTCGTCTAAAAGGGTTTTTCTTGTTTTTCCTACATTTTGCCAAAATCATTTCTTTAAATGAATCATTCCCAAATTTTCTTACCTTTTATAAAATATTTTCGGGTGACTTGGTACACCCAAAACTCAATACCAAGTGGCGACTCCATTTCTCATAAAAACCCTTTTTAGACTCTATTTTTCGGGCCCAAAAAATCGTCGCATTCTCCAAAGTCCCATTTTAGGCCCTTTTTCTTTTATTTTAAAATAAAGCATTTTTTTAAACACAAATCTCATTTAATTCTTCCTTTTCCTTTTTCCGACTTCCTCACTCACCACACTACTTTATCATCATTTACACTCACTTTTATCATTTTATTATTTATTTATCCTTTCTTTTCGAAAAATGGGGCGCGACAGTTCGGTTACCCGGTGGTTCGAAAAAATGTGAACCGCGAACCGTCCCGATTAAAATATAACCTGCCCCGCAAACCGCCCCGCCACCTAAAACCGGTTCGGTTACCCTTTTTTTCCGTTCGAGACGGATCGATTTTCTCAATTTTTCAGTTTTCGGATTTTTTTGAACAGCCCTAGTAGAGGGCATGAGAATGAGAGTAGTCTAGTGTGATGGGACCTCCAATTCCCTGGCTCATAATTGATGTTCTCAAAACCATGTTTTCTCCAATTGGTTGTAGCTTGTCATGTAGCAATTCCTAATTTTTTCTGGTCTTGCCATTTCTTCTTTATGTAAATCATAAGCATGATATATGCACAAACAAAAGAAAATATCAAACAAAAGAAAAAATTCGAAGCACAAAAGAAACTAAAACAATCAATTCCACAAGATCTTACGTGGGATGTGAGCAAGAAGCCAGAGTTTGCAAATTGTCACCCCACTTGGCACATATTGATTGGTACATACATTATGGCCTCAAAAGATATATCTCACTAGAACTATACAAATGGTGACTAGAGCAATGTGGCCATGCTAAATTTGTTAGCCCCATAAAACGAGCAGTTGTACTTGAGGAGAGAAAGTGAGAACACCATTTGTTTCTGGTCCAAGAAGATATACAAAAAATGGCAGCATCAGCATCTCTTCTCAAGTATTCTCCAGTCCTTGACAAGTCTGAGTTTTTGAAGGGTCAGGCCCTCCGCCAGCCTTCTGCAGTTTCTGTTGTGCGATGCCAACCAGTTTTGCCATCTTCACTCACAGTGCGTGCTAGCTCCTATGCTGATGAGCTTGTCAAAACAGCCGTAAGTACCATCATCTCTTTGGTCCGAATACCAAAAGATTGGTTTCTAGTTTTATACGTATCTGTTAGATATTATATCTAGTGCTAGCTGGTTGCTATTACATGCATGAAACTTCAATGGTTGAAATTGGAGTAAAGGGGTTAATTTATTTATGAAGACTCGGTCTTAATTCATGTAATAATGTGTAGCGCTACTTAAGAGTTATATTTGCATTAATCAAGCATTTTAGTGTAGGTTCTCATCGTTACCCTGGATGAGACTGCTGAAAAAAGGAATTGCTTGGATGAATTTTGTTTTTGGAAGCGAATTTGAAAACTCCAGCAATTGTTAGCTTACCATAGTCTTCACAAAAGGTTTTACAATGTAATATCATGAATTCTTGATATTATTGTATTTTGGAGTTTAAAGACTCCACCAATGGTAAGTAGGATCCTCTTAAGTGAAGTCTGATGTTGCATAGTTGCAGAAAGCAAAGGAAAAGCGCAATTAGAGTAGTGAAGAAGAAGATTGAAACAACTATGTCAAAGGACAAAAGGTGCCTGCCCTCAATTCCACAACACTGTAACTGGAATTTGCTAATAATCTGCTCATCTGAAAATCAAGACATGCATATATCAAACAAATGCAAGGAACTATCAGATTAAGAATATTTTACTGGAAGTTCAAGAATCAAGGCACGCAATTCTTCTGAACTTGAAATTAGTTGGAGTGATTGGTAAAGTCAGTGAACCAAGTGATACTTGTGTACAGATACTACGTGCTACAAAAAAACTCGTAATCTTTCTCAATTAAGTTTCTTTGAAGTAAAAAAAATCTCTGATCTATATGGATCCTCAAATTTGGGTTTCAGAAAACAGTTGCATCTCCCGGACGTGGAATTTTGGCGATGGATGAGTCAAATGCTACCTGTGGGAAGCGGTTAGCCTCAATTGGCCTGGAGAACACTGAGGCTAACCGCCAAGCATACCGTACCCTGCTTGTCACTGCTCCTGGACTTGGTCAGTACATCTCAGGTGCTATTCTCTTTGAGGAGACACTCTACCAGTCCACAGTTGATGGCAAAAAGATAGTTGACATACTCATTGAACAAAATATTGTCCCTGGGATTAAGGTTGACAAGGTAAGCTACGCTCTTCTCTCAGTCAACTATTCAAGGCAACTAGAAGAATAAGCCATAATTCAGTTATTGCATAATCATAACTGCAAAGCATTGTGAGTGCTGCAGGGTCTAGTTCCTCTGGCTGGCTCAAACAATGAATCTTGGTGCCAAGGTCTTGATGGCCTCGCCTCCCGTTCTGCTGCCTACTACCAGCAGGGTGCCCGTTTTGCTAAATGGTAAAGAATAGATCCTCACTGCTTCATTAGACTATGTTTTCTATTTTGATTCATGTTTAAATTCCTAATACTATCTAATCTCATAGGCGTACTGTGGTGAGTATTCCCAATGGTCCATCTGCGCTGGCGGTGAAGGAAGCAGCATGGGGTCTTGCACGCTATGCAGCCATTTCTCAGGTATGGGATTGTCTGCTGAGTTCCTGACCATCCTTATTGACTGATTCTGTAGCTTGTTACTATGTAAATTATGAGCGAACTTTTAATGAATCGGTAAACTTGTAGGACAATGGATTGGTCCCAATTGTTGAGCCAGAGATTTTGCTTGATGGTGACCATGGGATTGAAAGGACCTTTGAAGTTGCCCAGAAGGTGTGGGCTGAGGTTTTCTTCTACCTTGCTGAGAATAATGTAATGTTTGAGGGTATCCTCTTGAAGCCTAGCATGGTTACTCCTGGAGCCGAGAGCAAAGACAAGGCCACACCAGAACAAGTTGCTGATTACACCCTTAAGCTGCTTAAGCGAAGAATACCCCCTGCAGTTCCTGGAATCATGGCAAGTTTTGACAAATCCTATTCACTAATCTCTAGGATTTTCTTCCACAATCATACAGAACTTACTCCCTGACCATTTCACATTTTTTTTATCAACAGTTTTTGTCCGGTGGGCAATCTGAAGTGGAGGCTACTCTGAACTTGAATGCCATGAACCAAGCTCCCAACCCATGGCATGTATCTTTCTCATATGCCAGAGCTCTTCAGAACACATGCCTCAAGACCTGGGGAGGAAGACCAGAAAATGTGAAGGCAGCCCAGGAAACTTTGCTTATTCGAGCAAAGGCCAATTCTCTTGCTCAGCTTGGCAAATACACAGGGGAAGGTGAATCTGAGGAGGCCAAGAAAGGAATGTTCATCAAAGGATACGTCTACTAAGCTGTCCAAAACAAACTGCAGAATATAGCTAATGAAGCTTATGATATTGACACGAAATGCAAAGGGGTGCTCCACAGCCTTTGAAGACTGTTATTTCACTTAATGTGTGGTACTTCATAGCAGTGTATCAAATTCTTCTTGTTCGAGTCAATTTTGTGCGAAAACAATGCATAGAAGTTCGTATTTATGTTTTGTAAACCTTTTGGAAGATATAAACAAAACTATGATCTTCAAAACTCCCAATAAATAAATGATAAAAAAGCCATGCACTTTGTCCAAAAGGAGTTGACTGTCTTCTCTGTTCCAAACCTACATTATGTCAGAAAGATCTACTTGCTTTAAAGATGCCTAATTTCTTTAGTACATGATGCCATTTCAAAATAATTACAATTGTAGTTTAACTCTGAATCCCACGTTCCTAGGGGGATGTTGGTGGAAGCCGCTTGGTCCTTCCATTCTTCAATGACAATTATAAGAAAAAGATTGAACTCCCAGGGTTGAATGGGAGAAACCGTTAAAACCTTAAATGGAAAAAATTGTTAAAAGAGTAAGATGGTTCAATGTAGCGTGTCTGGAAAGCAATCTAGAGAAACATAGTTCAATGTAGCATGACTGGAAAACAACCTGGAGAAACACCCCAAACTCCAGCTTAGGTTGTTTTTTGCCTCTAAGACAAAAATCAATACTGAACGCGGGCAAAATCTGAATTGTTTCCTAGGGATCATACTGGATGAAAAACTGTATTACCAGGTCAGCTGGCTCGACAAGAGTCATTTTTTCTTATGCATTATTGATTTCTGTAACTTCAGTTCCAAATATGTCAGTCAAGCCGTTTGTCATGGGAATTTATAACAGGCTCCAAGATCCTATTATCACATACCCTGAACAAAAGAAAATTACAAACTTATTTGGCAACTCTATAGTTGGCTGATTTGATAAGGGACTACCCGAGGAAACCGGCAGAAAAGGAACCTGTATATTAAAGGCTTCAAAATCTTTTTTTTTTTTTTTGAAAGTGTGTTATATATAGACACACAATGTGCGCGCACGCGCACACACGTATATGCATACATATATACATACATATATACATATAATATCTTAACCGTTTGTTACATGAACAGCCATATTATGGGCCTCCTGAATGACCCACCTCTGCACTTTACATATTATATGACAATAAGAGAGAAGACACTAAGACCCTAATGTCATGAAAAACATTACTAAGACAATAAGGAATTAACTTGTCATTGCCAAAGCAATTAACAAGTAGTGAGCAGCCATGGTGAACTGTGTAGGATACTAGGATAAGGCTTGCAGACAGGCTAGCACCTCAGTTTGGAAAGCTGAAGGAGTAGCATTGATTCTTGTTGCCCGTCTAAATAAACATTTTCCTTGATTATCCTTTCCAACAAAAGCAATGGCCAGTAACTGTAATTGTGGCGTATATGTAGGGGTGTTCATGGACCGGGTACCCGGTCCATGGACAAAAAATGTGAACCGAACCGGTCTTTGCGGTTCGGCAAAAATTCGAACCGCAAACCGGTCCATATGTTGCGGGTACCCGACCTTCCGGTTACCCGCAAAACCGGTTCGGATAGGGCGGGTACCCGACCCGGTCCATAATAATTTACTTATATTTTTAAAAAAATAAACAAGAAAAATTACAAAATATTATAAATCACTAATAATACAAACATTAATATCTTAAAGTTAAATTACATCCAAAACCTTAATCTTCAAAAAAATAAAAATTAAATAAATAAGAAAACAATCACTTAGTCTTTCAAATTTCATCTTTTCATTTCAATCAACATAAAAACATAAATATTCAACAAATAACCAAAAACTATATAAACAAGAAAATAATCACTTAGTCTTTCAAACTTCATCTTCTCATTTCAATCAATGTAAAAACATAAATATTCAACAAATAGCCAAATGAACACCCAAACTAACATGTGAAATTACATAAGTAACATGTGAAATTACATAACTACCCCCATTTCGGTTCGGTTCGGTTACCCGCCGATTCGCAAAAATGTGAACCGCGAACCGACCCGATTAAAATATAACCCATCCCGCCACCAAAAACCGGTTCGGTTACCCTTTTTTCAGTTCGGAAAGGATTGGTTTTCCCGATATTTTAGTTTTTCGGGTTTTTTTGAACAGCCCTACGTATATGAGCCGTCGACCATCAGAGTCACAACATTTGTTAATTGATGGAATATTGTTTGCTTCGACAAAAGAGTCCCTTGGATCCCTTGATTAGAGTTGGTGACTATTTAGGTATGGCACCTCTGGGAACCCTGAAAACCATTAGTGACCTCCCCAAAATATGAGTAGCTTGATTGCATACCTGGATCGGATAAATCATAACGTCATTCCATGAGGAATTGTTCCTAGCCTTCTAGCTTTTCCACACAAGAGTGATAGACAAGATAATGGAGGAATTATCTGGTGTTGTCAAAAACCATTCAGATAACCAATTGACAAAGGTTACTTTTTTTCCGACTTCAAAGTTAAAACCCAAGCGAGAGTAGTGCCAAGTAACCTTTGACATTTCCCATTCAAAGAACAGATGTTCAACTGTTTCATTGAACTTTCCACAGCAGAAGCATCGTGGATATACTACCACCTTCCTTCTAAACAAAGCTACCATAGTCGGACAAATGTTGTGAATTAGTCTCTGTGTCGCATTCTAAAAATCGTAAAGCAAAAGGGTGTTAGTGGGGTCGTTGACTGTCGCGTCCCGAAAAGACGGTCCGGTCTTGGTGACCCTTTCGAAAATAAAGGTTTTTGGAAAACCCATGCGTGTGTGAGAAAAATCAAATTTTAGTAAAAAAAAATGTATTTTAAGAAAAATGGCATTTTAAAAGAAAACAAGGTCGGGACTAAAAATGCGACAGGTTTGGCCAAATAATTTTTGAAAAAAGGTTTTATTTTTAAAATGGAGTCGCCACTTGGTACTGAGTTAGGGTATACCAAGTCACCCAAAAAAATTATTTAAACAAAACAAAAAGTAAAATTTTTAGAAAAATAATTTAAAACCCCTTTTCGACTCTAGTCTACGAAAAATGAGAGAAAAGAGTTCGGGAGTCACATTTGAAGAAAGGGAAGGCAAAGGCTTGCGCCTAAGGCACCCTTTCAACCTAGTGGAGGCTAGTTGCGAGGTTTAATCAAATTTTTCTAAATTAACCCTAGATTCTATCGCGTTCGAATGTATCTAAATGAATGCAAATCCTAAGTCTAAATGTGGGTATCGGGAAGGTCAGAATGTCCCGTCAAAGCTTGATCGGAATTATTGCATTAATTGCGAAACCCGAGTCAAGATTTCGAAGGAGTCACGAGTTTGAATGCAAAATGGAATGCAAAAAAGAAAAGAAAATAATAATATATAGTAAGTGAAGAAAAAATGTGGGTATGCAACATGACGGGTACAGGGGACTAATAACTCGTGACTGAATATTTCTACTCACGGAGGGGGGAACGGCTTGTATGCCACCACTTCCCACATGAGTAGACAACTATTTCTAGTCGGATCACACAAATGTCCTAAAATCTAAGTGAAATGTAACCCAGATGTCAAGCATTTAAAATGCGTTAAAATAAGTAAATAAATAATAGTAATAATAATAAAAATCATGCAGGAAAGAAAACTAAAGTGTGTGAAATGAGATATGAAATGCACACGAATGTTCCTAACACTAAAATATCTTAAGGGTCTAGCGTTGGACTAGCCCGTTCTAAAAATTCCACTAGCGTTGGACTAGCGGGAAAAGAATGAGGCCACAACTAGTGTTGGACTAGTGTGGTGACGAAATACCATAAATCATGAATTTAAACATTAAAGCATGAATTAAAAGCAATTTAAACATATAAAAACATATAAGATCACATAGGAGCACATAACACATAAACATGATATCTAGATGCAAAAATCCTAAAGAAAGCGGTAACAGAAATAAACACATAAGCACGCAAAAGCAAATAAATCCTAACTATTACACTGGGGGGCTTGATTTACAACTTAAGGGGGGAAATTAAAATGTACTATCTATTACACTTTCTATTTAATTACACAATTTTTGCTAAAATATGAGAAAAATAATCTAACTATTACATTGACTATCTGAATACAAAAATATTACATTCTTATCAAAATAAAAATGATAAAGAAATAATAAGATTTAAAATGAAATCACATAAAAGAAATAAATACACAAAGATGATACCAAATAGGAAATATGTGAATATAATGCATAAAAATCACGTAAGGCACCTTGGAGCACATAAACGAGAAATTAATCAACGAGGAATAGGGATACCTCTTTGAAGATCAGTACCAATACTTAAAACAATGAACACACACGTCAATGTATCACGATATAAATAAATAAAGCTTAAAAATATAAAAATACTAATAAAATTATGCCAAGAATGTAGATTCTGCAAAACTAAAGGTTTAAAGCAAATTCACACAAATCTAAGAGCCAAATAATAAATTCAAGTAAACATGGAGTGTAATTGTAAATTAACACTAATTGGAAGGGGGGGAAAATAAAATTTTAGCAAGTATGGATGCACAAAATGTAAATTCCAGCAAATTAGGGTAAAAATCACGAATTACAGCAAGTTTAAAAGGACAAAATTGTAAATGAGAGGGTTAAATTGACAGAAGCTAAACTTAGGGGGGCAATCTGCAATTTATTAGGGACTTAATTGCATAAGATTAAAGAAAATCTGGGGCATAATGATGATAATTAAATTCTGAGGGGGCAAAACAAACATAACTCTCTATTTATAAATGATCAGATATCAAAAAAAAAAAAGGAAAATTGCTAAACTAGATTAATGTTAAACTAACTAAATTAACCAAGTTAACTTAATTGATTACCAAATTAATACCCAAATCACAAACAAAACCACACCAATTAACTAAACAAATAAAGCAGGAAAAGAGAAAGAGAGAAAAAAAAAATACCGAAATAAATAAGAAATTGAACAACAGATCTCATAAAAAAATTAGACAAAACAAAAATGCTAAATAATACAAAACTCTCCTAATTTTCTTCTCCAAATTGTCTTCCCCTTTTTTTTTTTGTTTTTTTCTCTCTATTTTTTTCTTTCCTTCTTCTCCACTCGTCTTTGCTTCTCGCCTGATTCTTTCTTCTTCCCTCTTTCGATTCCCTTTCTTCCTCATTTCTTTCTTCTCAGTTCACTCTCTTCCTAGTCTTGTGTCCTTCTCTTTCCCTCTTACCTCTCTTCTCTTATCTGCCTCATCTTCCTATTTCTCGCAGGTTCTTCTGTTCGCTCGTCCCTTTCCAGCTTTCTCTATTCTCTATACTCTTTCTTTCTCTCTCTCACATCTCCCTCTTTCACTCTTCGTTAATCTGTTTTCTCCTTTCTTTCTTCTTTCCTATGCTTCTATTTTTGTCTGATTGTTCTCTGCTCGTCTTTCAGATTTTGATTCTGTTCTCTCCCTCATATATCTTTCCTCTCTCATCTGTTTGTTTCCTTCTCCTTTCTGTTTCTCTCACGAGCTCTCATCCTCTTGTCCCTCTTCTCCGCTCTCTGTCTCTCTCTTTCTCACAGCTCTCTAAATCTCCCAAAATCACTTAATTATTGCTATCAAATCAAATTAGAGAATGATTCCAGCAACATGACTAAATTCGAGAAGGGGGAAATTGGTGGTAATTGTGACTGCAGGTGGAGAGGGTGTGAAATTGGCGGGTACAAGTGATTGGCAAGCTAGGAAATGGTGGAGTCTGATTGATGGTTTTTGGGTTGCTGATGGCTTTTTGGAGAAATTGTAGGCTTTTTGGAGAAATTGTATGACAGTGAATTGTGAGGTTGACTGAAGATTTGGGATGGTAATTGGTAGGGTTTGCTGCTGTGGGACACGAATTGGAGGCTGAATTAGGCTGCAATTTGAGCAACATTTTGGGTGAACTTGCTGTTTTGGGTAATAAGTTGCTAGTGGTCATTTGGTAATTGAGGCCGATGTTGGTGTTTGAGGGCGATAAATTTGTTTGGGTTATTTGTTTTGTTTGTTGTTTCTTTGCAGGTTGTCAACGGTGGCTGGATGGTGTAGCAATGGTGGCGGTTGAAGGTGAATTTGGGGCTATTTTGGTGAAGTTTTGAAGTAACTGGGGCTGTTTTGCAGGGGTTGATGGGGGTGAATTGGATGTGATTGAGTAGTTGTTTTTGCTGAATTGTGAAGTCTGTGGTTTGGCAAAGACAGGGGAGGTGTGAGAATGGTAATTAGTAGCTGTCTTGCGACTGCTTTGGGAGGAATTGGTGGAAGTTTGCTAGTGGCGGAAGATTGAGGATGGTGCAGGTTATGAATGTGAATTTCGAGTTGCTATGTTGGTGAATATGGGTTGATTTAGATGGCTTTTGGAGACTGTTCATGAGTGATTTGGTCGGATTGTTTGTAATAGTGAAGGGGGCAGTGAAGGCTGGGCTTGCAAGTTTGTGGTTTTGATGGCTTGGACCTGGAACCGTTTGATAGAGGAACTGGGCGTTGTCTGGTCGTGATGGATAATTAGCCTGGTGGAGCAGATATTGGATGGAGAAGGTGGTTCGGCTATTGACAATGGAGACATGGGAGGGGCTGTGAGATTTGGTTTGGCAGAAAAATAGAGAGAGGAACGGATGATGGTTGAACGGTGGATGTAAGATGACAAAGGCGATAACAAACATTCCCAGAACAAGAAGTTATAAGCAAGAACAAAACACAGAAATAAAACAAGTGGAAAAATCTAAAAAAAAAATCAACTAGAATTTCAAACACATAAACAGTTAATCAAATTCACATAGAAAAATGGAAAAAAGTGAATCGACCAATAGAAAAACTAATTAACAACTTACCTATTGAAAGTTGAAGACCAATCTGATGATAAAGATAATCTGATGATAAACAGTAAAATAGATTTTCAAGTGACAATGAACAGTAACCAGAAATTAAAAGAAAATGGAGTGTGTGTTTTTAGGTGTCAATGTGTGTGTGCTTTGATCTTTTTTGGATAAAATCAAAAGTGTTTTTAGGGTTTTTTTTTATTTTTCTCTCTTCTGCTGACAAACAAGGGGGTATTTATAGGTCTCTTGTCTTGTTGGCCAAGAATGGTATAAAATGACGAAAACGCCCTTGGCATTAAAAATGCTAATTTTATTTTTAAAAAAATATTTTTTAACCTTAGAATTAAAAATTAATACAAGGAATATGACAACGATATCTAAATTTTTAAAAAGAATTCACAGTAAATTTTAAAAATAAAAATTAGAGCTCAAAACTGATAAAAATGCGGTCAAGGTGTAAAATGACGATTTTGCCCTCGAACAATGAAAATTCACAGAAAAATAGTTATTGTCCTAAAAAAATTATCAAAAATTACAAATAAGCTTAAAACATTAGAAAATGCATTTTTGACTCAAAATTGGTGAAAAATGAATTTAATTTGTAAAATGACGATTTTGCCCTTGGGCAATGAAAATTCATAGAAAAAATAGAAACCGTCTCTGAAAAAATCAAGAAAATTCAGAAACATGCCTCAAGAATTTTGAAAAATGAATTTGGAACTTAAAATGAGCTAAAATGGTATTCGCAATACGAAATTACCATTTTGCCCTTATGCTGGTGAAAATATAAAAAATACCAATTAAATTCAGAAAAATCATAAGAAATTAATAAATTCATATAAAAGTAAAAATATAAATTTAAACCCTCAAAAATTGATAGAAAAATATTTACAGATAAAATTACTATTTTGCCCCTCGAGATTATTAAAATTTGTCTTAAAAAGTGCAAACATGCCTCCCAATGTTTGAAAATAAATGGTGTGTCAAAATTTGGTGTCTACACTCTAGATAAAAATTGCAATTTTGGTGGAATCTTTAGCAGCCACAGCTTCTTGAATGTCTGACTATAGTCTACGAAAGTAGGGGCTTGACTGTGTTGTGGTTTAGCCTGATTTGATAATGTAGAAGCAAGAATATACGCTAATTTATTCTCCATTTCTTTCCATCTTCCACACGAATCTATCCTCTGTGAGACATCTAGGAATGTATATTGACAAATGTGATTCACTACCTTATGTGGGAAAATCACATTCAACCGCGGTATTCTCCACCTTCCTTCACTATCAAAGAGATGGTTTACTTTTATTCAAGTTCCATGCAGACAATATGTGTGATTTAAATCTGAGCGGATTAGACACTTCTAGAATCCAATCATCATCTACATTCAAATTTTCCCCATCCACTAGTAGCCATTTAATACCATTCCTTATCAAATCTCTTCCCCATAGAATACTGCACCATCCCCATGAAGCCGAAGAGCCTACTTTAACCTTTAAGAAAGGAGTTGAGTAACAGTATTTTGATAGAAACAATTTGCCAACCAGAGATTCTGGTTGTGTGAGAATTTTCCATGCTACTTTTCCTAGAAGGGCTTGATTCAGAAGAGATGTTGATCTCCAAATCCAAGACCACGAACAAATTTTGATCTGCAAATGGATTTCCATGATTTCCAATGTATTCCCCTTCCATCCCTATCAGCTTTCCAAATGAATTTTGCTATTGCTTGATCAATCTGTCTAGCCACTGTGACCGGTCAATGAAACATTGCTAGTGTGTACTGATATCATAAATCATCGTTAAGTACCAAACTTCTACCTTTTTCAACAACTCATTCCCGGAGTACGTGGTTTACTTTTATTCAAGTTCCATGCAGACAATATGTGTGATTTAAATCTAAGCGGATTAGACACTTCTGGAATCCAATCATCATCTACATTCAAATTTTCCCCATCCACTAGTAGCCATTTAATACCATTCCTTATCAAATCTCTTCCCCATAGAATACTGCACCATCCCCATGAAGCCGAAGAGCCTACTTTAACCTTTAAGAAAGGAGTTGAGTAACAGTATTTTGATAGAAACAATTTGCCAACCAGAGATTCTGGTTGTGTGAGAATTTTCCATGCTACTTTTCCTAGAAGGGCTTGATTCAGAAGAGATGTTGATCTCCAAATCCAAGACCACGAACAAATTTTGATCTGCAAATGGATTTCCATGATTTCCAATGTATTCCCCTTCCATCCCTATCAGCTTTCCAAATGAATTTTGCTATTGCTTGATCAATCTGTCTAGCCACTGTGACCGGTCAATGAAACATTGCTAGTGTGTACTGATATCATAAATCATCGTTAAGTACCAAACTTCTACCTTTTTCAACAACTCATTCCCGGAGTACGTAGTATACACGGCAGTGAGTGAGTATTGCGTGCACCACACGCGTTACGTGATGCACTAGAATCAATCACACATTGTCAAATAATACAAAGTATGATCCACTATTGCCACATGGCGATAAATTATTGGTTCTAGTACACCACGTGACAATGCACATGGTGTATTGTATACTTTTCCGCACGGCAGTTCGAAAAATTATACTTTGCTTTCTTTCCTATTTTGATTTTTTTTAAAGCTTTTTTGTTGGTTATGACGGCTTGTCTTATCTCATCATATCATTTGATCAGCAAGCTAAACTCCAAACGGCTTGTCTTATCTCATCTTATCATTTGATCAGCAAACTAAACTTCCAGAAAGTAGTAAAAAGTAAAAGCATCCACGTGATCGATGTCCCAGTTTTCATTCATTTCTTCCCCTGCTGCATCATATTTGTAGCAAGTATAAAAAGAAGCCAACTTCCACAGGAGAAGTAAGGCTTCAATAACTATTATTTCTGTTATTTAGCTTGGATAATTATACACAAGACAATAACTTGTACAGAAGGCAGCTTCAATGGATAAGCAATCAGACATCTGTTGACAATAATTAATCATTAGACATTGGAAATATCATCTGTTGGCCAGTTACAGTTCTTCATCACATCGAACTCCTACCTGAAGTCTGACACTGAGACAACCACAAATCTATGTGATCTATGATCTGTTGCCTGACCTTGTGAACAGCATCAGGAGAGGTGCAATTTTGGGCATCACCTGAATCGTGAAAATGAAAAACTTCATGAAGCATGATCATTATAATTTGCATCAGGAGTTCCAAAATACACAATTTTTGAAGATGAATAAGATATAGTAGTACAAAACTTTGGACTTGACTTCACAGAGAAGCTTTATTTTGGAAATCCCTTCAGAAGCAACTAAAACATCTTATGTATTTAAATGAGCCAAAAAAAATAATTTATACTTGTAGAATATAATAAGGACTAGATAATACTATTATTACGGCAGAATCCATTCAGAGACTTAACACAGGCTTCCCAAGTTGAAGTGACTTGAAATGGGCGGTTGGTCCAGTAAAAGAATGGGAAACTGTGGATACTCTTGGAAAAGGTAGTTTACAAGGTAAGCAGGTTTTAAAAGAATTTCTTCAGAATTTGACAGCGGGAAGTATTCTGTATCCTTTAGAAGTATTCCACATTTAAGAAATTCTGCCTCCATACTTGCATTCAATCCCCATTCTCAAATAAAGAAGGGAATGGAAGTAAAATACCACGTGAAAACAAACAATGTTCATTTGAACATACATGTCCTCAATCTTCACCAGAAATGGATAAGATTTGAGTGAGAATCACAAGACAATCCAGAACTTAGGACGAATATACCTTCAATGACTAAAGGAGACTGGGGGCAGCCCCGCAGATCAGTTCCATGCCCACAATTATGACAAGAAATGATGTATGAAGGCACTGTAAGATTGAAAAGATCCATCAGAAAAATTACATCACACAAATTCTTTGGTGTTATACTGTCCAACGACAGTGAGACGTATAGCAATTTAGCAAAGTTTCATTTCCGTCCTACGATAAAGCTTATGGACAGCATTGCATCCCGTGTTAAATATGCAAATCATCAATAGATTAATCTCACATGAAGCTAAAAGAGATTGCAAGTATATGCCCGAGTTTCAGATCAACAGGAAAATGTGAGATAATTGTGGCCTGAAGTACAACCACCACAATCCTCTAGATATAAAGCCAACTGTTACAATTACAATATCCTTAGGAGATAAATTTAGGACTCACTCTCTGGCGAAGAAGTTTGTTTGGAAGCATGCCGCCAAGGATCCTGTGATCCGTTAGTAAAGACTATTTTAGAACCTGCCAATTCAATCCATAAACAGAGTGTGTGAATTAATAGTAATTCCCTAAAACAAGCCTAATTTACAGTATTGTGGAATTCCACAAATTTATATAACAATCATTAAAAATTTGAGAGACAGGTGAGCATGACACAAGGAGTACAAAGATTTATTGAGTTTATGATACAATTAAGTGCATTCAAACTAACAAAGTGCATACAAACTAACCAAGATAGAAAGGGATGTGGATCTTCTCCAATATATAAATAATCTTAACAATAATACATCTAACAAAGCTGTAATGAAACCCCACCACCCAATATATATATATATAAGAAGAAGAAACTCAAAAGATCATATAAATGAGAGAACAAAACAGAGAACCTCAAGCAGTGAAAAATTCTGTGATCATACCAGCAATATCTGTGCCCCCATAGTATATATTGGTTGCATCAACATCAGGATAGATGCCCTCTCCAAACACATTTTTGCAAAGGTCCAAATGATATCTGCCACAGATGACCATACTAACTTCATACTCGACAATAAGATCTTTGGACTATTGTAATTAACCTTGGTTCTGACATGGAAAAAAAAATATATGCTAAAACATGTTTGAAGAATATCTGAGATACGCAAATACTAAGTATACACATGCCTTGTATCGACCTTTGAAGATCGAACGCTATCATTTGATGGTGCCACCTGAAAGAATGCCACTTCGGTGCAGACCTGGAACCACCATAAGCGATCAGCAGTATCACCATGTACAGAAGTACTCTTCAGATGTTGCTGGTTATACGTTTCAACACTAACACCAAAACTCTTGACATAATACTCCTTCACATATGTGGCATATGCATTCTGCAAGTATATGAAAAAGAACCCATGAAGAAGAAGCTGAATATCCACTTTAAGCACCTTCGACAGAAATTATGACCAGACTTTGTGGTTGACATGCACAAATATATTTTCATATTATACTACCGGAAAATGTGGTAAGAATATCCTATTTTGATAATAATCTAAAGCAATTAGTCCTTCTTTCCATTATAAATTGCAATTTTGCGTGGATTTATCAAGTTTAATTACCAAAAAAAAATCATATGAAAATTTCTAACAAGTAAACATGTGACTTCTCATAATTACAGGTATGTATAACTTTCCAGAAAGAGTATACCCTTAGGGCTCTCATCTATCTCATTGGCTGATAAACAAGAACAACAAAAAGAGAACTGATAAATTATGCAATTTGCAATAAAAGCATGGCAATACCATTGGCTTACCACTAAATCCTCTCCAGCCTTTTTTGCTTCAATAAGAGGGATGCATAGTTTGTCTGGATTTCCGTATTGAAACTGAATTGTTGGCAAGCTCCACATCATTACTTTGATAATAGGTTCTCAATAAATATACTTAAATTGTATCTCACCTACCGCTATAGCTGCAGCATCTGCCAGAAAATAAAGGAAATCACCATCTATTTTTAGCTGCAAAAAGAAAAATGTCTTCATGTAACTCAAATATGTGATTAAAGATTCCACAATAAGAAAAGAATCAATGCCAAAACAATTAATTGAAAGTAAAGACCAAGATGTGAATCAAAATTCTCCAAGAATCAACCCCCCCCCCCCCCCTCCCCCAAAAAAAAAAAAAAGAAAAAAGAAAAAAAGGGGGGCCACACACACGTACACTGGTAGACTAACAATTTGTAGACATATTTTTTGACAAGTTAAAACATAATCCAAGGACAGAGATTTCACACTATCTGTATCCAGCCAGTTAGAAATTCTGTTGTTAGAATTGGTATTATATGGACATTCACAACTCATTAACCATACAGAACCCAAGTCCTGCTTTTAGAAACACTCAAAAATGCATATCTTCAACTGGACTTGTTGTTAACCAAGATTCTCAACAACTCAGTTCTAATATGTCAGTAAAAGAAAAACATGAAACCGATTACTGCATTGTATGTGCTTGCCTGCGTGGATCACTTGCTATCAGTTCTTACGTATTTTGGTGAAGAGATAAGGTGGCCTCCAGTTCTGATATGCTAGTTATTAAACTAGGAAATGACTTCCTTGCTAGTTGCTGCATCCTCAACATAAAGGGACATATTATGATTAACTTCCATGGAATCCTCTGAATATCCCAAAATCATCAGTTATCTTTTAGGATCCGACTATTATCGACCTTTGACTATTGATTACAGAAAGAAGTGTGCAACTAGAGATGGGATAGAGGAAGTATTTTCCTCTGGGCCAGATTCTGAGATGGTTGAGATTTTAGTGGCATGTATAACAAGCATTCATTCTTATTTCTTATGCTATCCATATCTATCTTCATGCAAGTGATCAATTAGGAACCAAAAGGTGAATTGGAGATAAATGACCCTAAACCCCCCCCAAACCTTGGGGCAGATGTGACTCTCACTTTCCCCTAAAAATTGAAGATCGAGGATAACCAGTCAAAAAGAAAACATGACATAGCACCACATTATATGTTCAGCAATAATGAGAAGGCAAGAAAACAAAGTAGATTGTTTCAATCTCACAGTTAAAGCATTTTCCATGCAGTTCAGTTGATCCAGAAAAAATTTTGACTGTGGAACATCAAATGACTCATCTAGATAACAGCAGAAAACATGTCAATGAGAAGTTACAGATAGAAATGGGAGAAATTTTCATACCTCCACAGCACCGAACAATAATTTCAGTTCTTTGGCATTAGATGCAAGCCTTTTCTCAACAAGTTGAGTAATCTCTTGTAACACAGATTTACATTCTGGACCAGCAGATTCACCAACCTGTAAAAGGCAGTCACACAAGACAATATAACACAGCACGATGTACAAATGCATTAAAAAACTTAGGATCAATCTTTTACCTGCAGATCAAATTCAGTGAAGTTGTATACAGCAAGAACAACAGCAGAACTCGCAAGACTTCCACAAGTCAAGTGGGGAAACTTGAGACGAAACCATGCACTAAGAGCTCCAGGATACGAAATACCAAAGACAAACCATGGATTATCGACTGTGGTTCTATCGTACTTTGCATTTAAGGTTTTCTACAAAGTGGAATAACAAAAAAAAAAAAAAAAAAAAAAAAAAGTACAATTCAGATACCAGTAAAATAAATTTTCACAATTTTCGAAAGGACAACTAAGATAAGTAAAAACATACCTCATTAAGCAGCAGTTAGTTAGTTTACCTGATAATATTCACGGAAAACAGCCAAGTCAAAAAGTGCCTGCTTTGATGAAAGAAACCTCAAGTTCTCAGTAGTTAAAGAATTGAAAGGGGAACTCTTCCCGTAGTAACGATGCTCTGGAGATACCACTGCAGCTCCAAACTTCTTTGCCAAAACCTGTCAGTCAAGACAAATACAGTTAACAATAAACATATGCAACAAGATATTCCTGAAACAAATGAAACATAAACATCAATGGAGAGACTTACAGCTAGGTAGTCATTGGATATCCCTCCGCATTCAGATTCACCACAGATTTTCAGAAATATTGGGCCGTCGGGAGCCCGAAAATGGCCTAGGAATTCATAGTAACGCTGTGGGAATCGCCGATGATCCTATCAAAAAAAGTTCCAGAGCAGCAGCCAGCAAAAACTAATAAGAATTTTTCTGAAATTAATTAGACAAACACTAAAAACAAAATAAATCATTAGCAAAAATTTGAGGGCAGGAATAATAAAGAAGTGAGTGATTACGTAAGGGGAGAAGTGATCGAGAGTTTGGTTGAACCAGAGAGGGTCTCTGGTCAAGTATTTGCTACTGCTATTGTTCTTTGAAGCTGTCATCATGCGGTCAAAAAGCCGCGATGAGATTCCGGCACCGTCGGCAAAGGCGGTGGTTCTTATTGATAAGAAGAACATAAAGGTTGAAATAATATAAGGCGGCCATTGAAAGATCTTCTTCTGCTGCTTCATGATGATTGATGGTCGCCGGCTTCCAGGGAAGCGAGTACTGGAAGAGGAGATTTTCAGATCCCAGTACTTCTGAGGAGCCCCGGCCAAGATTGATGGTTGCAGGACAAATACTGTTCTATATCCTTCGAGCAGAAATGATGAGTTGTTAATAAAAATGTTCTTGTCCGTCCTAAGCTAGCCGTATGCATATACATATACATATATATACGTGTACATATACATATATACATATACATATACATATACAGAGAGAGAGAGAGGAGTTTTTTTTTTTTTTTTTTGAGTGCAAGAGAGAGAGGAGTTTTAGTCCATGAAACACTGGAATGTAGCACATTATTACGGTCCAGCTTTTCGTTTTTTTTACCGTGTCTAGCACAGTGCACGTCACGGCTCACTAATTTAAAGAACTTCAAATTAGCTATTTGGCTTTCTTGCACCCGATTCCGTTCGAATTAGCGGCTACAATGGATCCATTAATTCTGCAACAAATTGAACAACTCACAACATACTTCAAGAAATATGATTCAACTTCGAATTGAGGCCATGGCCAATCTATTAAATTTACAGCAAATGATACTTGTACATGTTTGAAGAAGTATGATTCGTATCTAATTAGAGGCACTACCAACGTAATAATTCTGCAGCAAATTGAATGACCCGTGTAAATTTTTTTTTCAGAAGTATAATATACAGACTATAGAATATTAAAATAACATTATAGAGTAATATTCACCCAGCATCAGTTTTAGTGTTTCTAGTAAAATAATGTTTTTAATAGAGCCAATAGTAAAAACGCAAAATCCAGGCGCCCAATACCCCCCCCCCCCCCCCCCCCCCTCAAAAAATAAAAAGCCCCTTAAAAAACACTAAAAGGGCAGCCAGTTTGAAACAAGCAGCTCATTCTTGTCTCTAACATTATCTCTAATCACACACTCTGTGTACACTATTCTGCATTCAGTTATATAATATATTACTTTATTATGACGTACTAATATCTCTTCAAACAGAATCTACAAATAGCTAAACTGCAAACAAAATATTAATTACACTTGATGACAAGCTATGTCATCAAAAGGAAATCACTAATCTACCCATTTTGTAGTCTGAGTAGATCTGCTTCCTTAGTGCCATGGCAAATCTATTTCCAAGATTCTAAACGATAATCAGATCTTGGCAACAAAAAAAGAAAGCGTGCAAAAAAGAACAAAGCTTGGATGTTGCTCTTCTTTAGTCTTCAATTGCTTTAACTCATCTCCTGCAGAGAAAAAAGATCTTCCACAGCTACAATTCCTGTTAAATACAAGACATACAACAGTACTTTAGAAGACGCGTGGAGAATTGTAGAATACTGACCATTATATAATTAATAAGAAGGTCCTCCAATCTAACAATGATTTATTATGCAAGAATATACATAATATTTACTAGATTCAAAGAGCTCAATCTTCTAAAGTGGAAGAATACATTTCGATAACTATGACTGGACTCAACATTTTTGATGAACCTAAAGCACAGAAATCCAATCTACAAACAGCAGCTGACCAAATTTCTCTGTTCTGCACAAATTACAAAGAGCTTGCAAGAAAGTCAAAACTGAAATCTGGTGTTGACATCAAAATTTTATCGTTCTCTCAAAGCTAGTGTCATGCTCCGTCCCTCTTGACATGCACATACAGTGCAAGGGCACTTGTGACACTAATTTCTTACATATTTCTAGACCGCAGTCTGCATATTAGATGTGAATAAAATCTGCAAGTTAACACATCTACAAGATAAGTTGACTACCAAGGCATGGCTAAAACAAGAATGAAAGAAGTGAAGTGTAATTTTTCTCAAATATCATTCCTTATATGTCTGTAGCTTGAGAAATTATGCATCAAGAGTTCTTCATTCAATGTAATCAATTCTGTCCATTCCCTTGTAAACAGCAGCCTATCTAATACTTTAAGATGCAATATTATATGTCTAAGAAACAAAATATACTTGCTCAGAGCAGTTGACAAACATTTGCAGAATCATTTAATGGAAAGCATCATCGAACTTGTTTCAGCTATTATCTCTATGGAGCAAAGTGTCCTAAATGCTTTTAAAAGTTTAAGTAACTCATATAAAGAACCAGTGTATATACCGAAAAAGGCCTTTGCACAGCTGTGAAACATGCTATAAAAATGTTATATATTAGAAATATTGCAAACTAATGTTAAGAAGAAATGGATAAAAAAATTAGTAATATTAGCCAGACCTGATTATTTGAAGCTTGACCCTGTAGGCGATGTGGCTTCATATTCAAATCTATCATTTGAGTTTCCATCTTGGCGTGCCCATCAGCACTGCCATCTGAAATTGGAATATAAGGGACCTTGTGATTCTGCTGGTTATCTCCATCAATTGGTTTATATGACTGACCATATTCCCTTTTGTTTTCAGCATGATCCGGGGCTTGTGTCGCTGGCTCCTCTAAACGGCCAGGCTTATCTCCAGGAAACTACATGCCAAACAATAGGAAGAAAGTTCTTATGGAGATTTTAGTAACAGAGAGAAGAACAATCTATCTGGCAAGGAGTGCCAAACCTCAACTCTTTGCCTCAAAAGGAGATATCTTCCATGTGTTCTTTTACCTCCAACATGAACAATCATATCACATTGCAAGCATAGAGAACTTCCATCTACCTCACAGTAAAAGAATGCTAGACATATGATCCAAACGGAAAATTAAAAGTTTAAATCTTAAGTACAATCCAAGAGGCCAGGAAAGAAAATAATAAATGACCCTGTACATAAAAGTTCGCATACCCGGCGCATTTTCACATATGTCACATCGAGGAACATCACTAGGATTAGCAAGCCCAACCCTCACATGCCTACTAGCTAGTTTATTACACATGTGGACCTGCAATCCCAAGTTCCAACATATCTTAGATATAGTGTAAATTTCTAGACAAAGTAAAAATGTAATAACTTGTTACAAGGATATCTGGTCAATGGTTATGAAGATGACTGTGAGAAAATAACAAAGAAATCCATGCAGAAGACGACTTGCGCCTGCAATTAGCAAACTAAAAAGTGAATACCAACCACAAGCATATAACAAGAACACCGTATAAATAGTGAGCATTGCCGGTCCCCAATTTATTGAAAAGTAATATGTGGTTGCTATGACCAAGTAGCAACTTATATTCATCACAGAATGGATGTACTTGAGTCGAAATAAACAGAAACTATAAAATTTGGTTTCCACTACAGGCAACAGATTATAGGAAAAGCTATAATCTAATACAGCAGAATTATTTGTCTGTGTTGATTAAAAATTGGATTAATGTTAGTTTAGACTCGCCCAATATAAGCAAAAGATCTGTACATGTAAAAAGCTTTAATACGCCACTGATTTTAACAGTTGGTTTCCTCAACACAGTTGACATAGACAATGAAACCAGCAAGTACCAAAATGACAAAAACCTTTACCAAGTCCCAGCCAAGGTCATGAGGTGAAGATATCTTGTTTACATGCACCATCTGGCAAACATGAGGACCACAAAGAAAGGAAAAAAAAAGGCGAGAGGTAGTCAGTGGCATATCAGTAACCTTATACAGAAGACAATCACAACCAAGATGAGCCCTCTAAAATTTTATTCTTGAGCCTCACTCCCACCTCAGCTCATGTTCTTGGTTCTGCAACTAGAAGGACACACGGTGCATACCACGCACATAAGCCCAATCTTTCTATTCTTGGCCATCCGCATAAGGCCAGCCTAAGTACACACCAATGCCAACCATCCACTTTTCGGCTGGTAGGCGGTTGTAGAGATGAAACAAGTTGCAAAAGAGAGCGATGGACCATATTCTTGATCCATAAGATTCTGAAGCTGAATCAATCTTGTAACGATTTTTAAGCTCGTTTCTTACTCTAATAGACTAATCCAATTCTAAAAGAAGGTTCTTGACCACCAAAACACTTTTTTTTTTTCTCTCAACCGTTGAAAAAGAAAATAAACATTAAAACCATGACCTTTCAAAATTAATCCTACAATCAGCCTCCTATTCTAATACCAAAACATCAGCAACACGTGCAAGAACAAAGTACACTGGCTATTACAAAATACATATTACTAACAATCTGCACAATCAAAACGGTACTTGGAAATTATTAAATGCCTATCATTCCAACACTGTACACGGTGAATCCCACTCCACCTCCTCCAAACAGCTCTCAAGAATCAATCTTTATCTATCAAGATTCGATCTTTAGCCTTCAAAGCAAATAAAATTTAAACCAATTAAGGGTACAAATAAAAAATAGAACCTTATCATCGCAGGAACGGCAAAGAGCAGCCTCATCAGCGGCACAAAAAAGGATGGCCGCAGCACTCTCACAAACATCACAAAGCGTCCGCATACTTCATCTCTTCGATCCCACAATATTAATACTAATCCCCCACATTAAAGCACAAAAAAAAAAGAAAAAAGAGAAAAAAAACTCCCGAATCAATGGAGCCCAATATCAAGAACATAAAAATATGATGCTATCTTTCTAGTGATGATATACTTTTATTTTTTGGTGGGTTTTATGTTGTTGAGCTTGTAGCCGATAGAGGAGAATATTGTCGCAATAATAATGATGGGACTAAGGATCGGTGAACAAATAAACCAACGAACGACCGAGGATACGATCCCAAACAACAAACAGTACTTACACGTACCGACCGACCGAGTGTTTGCCTAGAGTAGACCTCTGAAATATGGGAAAATTTTCAGAAAATTAAGAAAGGGAAGGATCAAAGAAACAATGACCAAATAAACAAATGTGGGGTTGTGTCAACTGTCAACACCGGCAGTGCGTGGCCACAGAATTTAAAGGTAGTGGGGTCCGGGCAGTGGAAGAAATTCCCATGGATTTATTCTCGCCCACCAGTTACATATCTCAGCCCTGGCCCATGTCCCTCGCACTCACCACCCAGATTATCTGGTTTAGCATTGGAGATTGTACTGCGACTAGGACTTCTGCTTTTGGATTCACTGAATGGCAATTTTTCTTTTTCTATTTTCTTAAAGGATAGAATTTCGTTTGAATTATTGTTTTTTAAAGTGTTTTTAAAAAATATTACAGATATAATTTTAAATATTATTTTTAGCAAATATACATAAAAAGATGGTTTTTGAGATCGGATTTTGATCTGACTCATTCATACGTAGTTGGCATGTGTATAAAAAATTTATTTATTTATTGAATCGTTTTTATTTGTAACGGCTATTCATAAATTTAATTTTTATTTATAATTATTATTAATAAACTTTTAATACATGTAACAATACTATATGAATGGGTTATTCAATTAATGGGTGCTGGAGAATTAGAATCCGTTTAAAAATATGTTTAAAATTTAAAAAAAACACGTTTTAAAAAAAATCAAACAAACACAGCTCTTTGGGAAAATTATTGCAGGACTCGTCCTTTACTTTTAGCTGTTATCCTCTTTTTAAGTTCTTCATGAGTGAAATGATTTTAGCCCCTCTTAACTGCGGCTCCGTTTGGATGGATTTTTTGGATCATTTTTTGAAAATTTTTTTTCTAAATTTGTTTGGACAAGTGAAAAATTTTTTGTCAAAAAATTAAAAAATTTTTTGGTTAAACTTTTTCACCAAATTTTTTTACCAAGTTTTTCATTTGAAATTTCAAATGAATTTTAGAAATGTTTTACACAATTATTCACAAAAGTAAACATGTTTATGTTCAAAATTTATTTAGAAAAATTGAAAAAATCGTGAGTTACAAAATAAGATATATTTTCGGTAGGTTTTGAGATGAGATAACGAAACGTACGACGAAACGGATGATGGAGCGGACGTCCGCTTCTTCAAGCAGACGATGAAATGGACGTCCGCTTGTTTAACCAAACGTCCGCTTTAGAGACAAAATTGTCTCAGCGTTCATGCCCAGTGCTCGTTGAGACATTTTTGTCACTAAAGCGGATGTCAGCTTAAAGAAGCGAACGTCCGCTTCACTACTTTTTTAAAAAATTTTAGACTATTCAAATACTTTTTTAATCACTTTTCGAACCACCATCATGTCACTTTAAAAAATTTTTTACATTCAAACACTTTTTCACCTTTCAAAAAAAGTCAACAAAAAATAATCTAAATAATTTTTTTCAATAATTTTCAAAAAACACTCCAAATAATGCTATCCAAACAGAAATGTATCCTCGACTTCCTTAATATAATGTTGGCTTTCTGGGAAAAAAAATGATTTTAGCCGTAACACACTGAAAAATGTGACGTATCAATTAGTCTCAAATTTCCTGAAACTTCTTGCCTAAAATTTACAGCCACACACCATCTGCTGTGAATTATTGTTTTTTTGCGCGAAAGCTCACTCGTAGCATGAGAGAGCGGTGAAAATGTACCAACGAGGTCATGTTTATCTTCAAATAATTTTGTATATTTGGAGAATTCTATACTTATGATCTAAAACGTTTTGTAATTAATCTTTTTGCAATTTTGTAAATGAGAGGTTGCACGCTCGGAGAAGTGAATAATTTTTATCTGATCACATACTCCATCCATAATCTTTTCGAGGAACCCTTGTTGATTTCAGTGTTTGGCAGGAAACTTCTTTAAACTTAAGTAAACTCAATAATTAAAGATCTTCCATAATCAGATTGTTGGTATATGTGAGCATCATGCACGATGTTACATGTATGTATTTCTGGTGTAAGGATATAACCAAATAATTAACGTTTATTTCAAATCATATTTCATGCAGAACACACGCAAAACTACATCATCTCAATCTTACATATGTGCTTACAAGAATTGCCAGCCAAAAAACAGATGGAAATCAATGAATGTCCTCATATCTTAATTATATAGTCTAGTAGATTTGTGCATCAAAATTTGACGTGTTTATAAAGAGAGAATTAATATGCAATTTGGCTAAAGAAAGAGCTAGCATAGCAAGCCATATTCAACCATCAAATTTAGAACGAAAAGTTCATCATTTCCATGGTCAAGCTCTCCATCATGATAGTCTCCAAGACTAGAGCACATGACTCGGTTATCCCTGTCATCTTGTCGTAGCTCCCGCTGCTGAAACTGGGCTTTAAGGGGCAAGCTGAGGAGATGGGAATCATTGGGAGATTTTCACAGTTGCAAATTTCAATCATATAGCCATCAGGGTCATGGAAGAACACTTGATCAACCTTGATCCCTTCATCTTCCACGACAGCTGTCACGTACTTCATTCCCATTTCTGCCAATCTCCTCTTTACAAGATTCACATCAGTGCACTGCATGCATTCGGAATACCCCAAAATAAAAAAACAATAATAAATCAAATTCTTTGAATTTATATTGTCCTTATTTTTCCAATTGCAAATTTAGCATTGAAATACAGGAGAAACAGAAAAAAGAGACGGGCCCTTCTTTACAATGTCTTACCTGAAAAGAAATGTGGTTGTCTTTTGGATTAATAGGGCGCGGTTCAATCGAGGCGTGGCACTCATAATCAAGGGTGTCTCTTTCAAGAAAATGAATACCAATACCATAATTGTACAACCTAGACAAATTGATTTTAGATATCCATCAGTCAAATGTAATTGAAAAAAAACAATTATTAACATAATATATAATGAAAAAACACAGTAGCAGTATTTAGATGGATATAGAAATAATTAGTGTCTGAAGCTAACCAAGCTCCACGGAAATCAAAAGAAGAGGGGCGTTTGACGAGAGCAAAGCCCAATACATCAACATAGAACCTGACCGAAGTCCAGACAGATTTAACCACCAAAGAAACATGATTTAATGAGAGAAGAGGCAGTGGTTGGCAGCTGCTTTCTTCCTCAATCTCCATAATTGCCATTCGAGCTAGCTAGTTTTTTTATTTGTTATTAGCTCTTTCACTCAAATTTTTAGTCTTCCCTTCACTTGTACTTCTTTTTCGGTGCTTGTGATAGTGCCCCTGACATATATATAAGCAGAAATTCCTATCTTAGTAGGGCAACCTTGTACGAGTAACGGAAACTTCGTGGCAAATTCTGCGAGTAATATAGGACGAATGTTTATCAGTCATCCTGGTTGTTAGAGTTGCAAAAAAACAAAAGTTCTAAACGGCATTGTCGAGTGCATACCATTAACGGTGTAATATCCAAAGCATTGCCAAGTGAATACCGTCGAAATATCGAAGGTAGAAGCTTAGCTCAATAGCTTTTCAATATAAGGTAGAGGCACAAAATGTTTATGTCAAGATATTAGTGGCTCATTACTTTAGATATTGTTATTCTATCAAACAATCTGTATACTTTGAATGCAGAATGTGAAGCGCCACAATCACTCTCACAAAATTCCAAGCTACATACACACCACACTCGGGTATAATAGCAACCCAATATAATTGGATATTTTCACCCCCTTTAGGACTATAAAAGGTGGCTCTGATACCAACTATAATACTCTACGGATAAAGAGAACTAGTTCAATAACCTTTGAATATGAATTATATGCCCATAATTGATCAACTGTTATAAAGAATTAGTTAAATATCTTTTTGAATCTAAGCCAATGTGCCCATAATTGATCAACTAATAAGGGTTAGTTCAATATCTTTTGAATTGAAGTCACGTTTCCAAAATAGTTATACCAAGTTATTAATAGTACTCACTCAAGTGTCAACTAAATATGTCACGTCTTTCTAGTGAAGAATATGGGGCGTTATTATCACCCTCATTTTGATATGAATATGGGGCATTTAGTCACCCCCATTCTGATGCAGAATAAATCAATATAGGGCGTTTACAATAACTCTCATTTAAAGTTTTTCTGTCTTTACAAAATACAGTCCAAATTTTATACTATGTTCTACAGTCATGACCTAATATCATATCGCTAGCCTAGTCATTCAAAGATTTTCCACCCTTACAAAACTTAGTCCAAATTTTGCATTTCGTTTCGCAGCCATAGCCCAATATAACCACGTAAGAAGGTCACAAGAGATCATTCTAATACCGTAATAATACTCAAAGCAGAAAGCTGACTCAATAATATATGAATGTAAATTATAGCCCCAAAATATTTTTGCCGAGTTATTAATAGCCTACTATCCTAAATATTATCAGTTAATCATATCTCATGTACTTTCGATACTGAACATGAAGCGTTACAATTCATGTATAAAAGAAAAGTTAAACCACGGGATTTTCTTTTTCAGCTACTATATTATATATATATATAAAATATGTTAATTATCTATTATTATTAAAAAGTTAAATAGTAAAAGTAGGTGCCTAATAGAGCAGGCAAGGGTGAGGGTGGGAGAGAGAGCTATGTTTTCAGACTCGGACCGAGTATCGACCCGGCTGAGCTCAGAGGTCAGAGGTCAATGGGTTCGACCGGGGGTCGATTCGGGGTCGAATCAGGATGACGTCATAAATATTATGTATATATATATATATATATATATATATATAACACACATATATACACTTACTAATTTTTTTTTTAATTTTGGTTGTTAGTCCAAAAAAATTATAGCCAAAATACCCTCAATAACCATTTTAATATCTTACTATTAACAGTTAAAAAAGCATTGAATTGAAAAAATTAGCAAAAAATATAATGGATTCAAATTATTCACTTTTTAATATAATTAGTATAAAGAAGTAGAAGTGAGGCACCACTAATATCTTATAATGGGTCAAAGAAGTTGGTTGCCTTTTGATCGATAACTGGGCCAAGCAAATAAAAATCGTGTACTGATTTAGCATTGATGTTCATTTGTTAGATATATGTCAATGGGCCCATGTCATTGTCAAAATTCAAAGACAAATAATTGCTGGAATCCATTTTCTTCAGACAATGAATATGGAAGCCCACAAATATGTATAGAGGCCCATATCTGATGAAGTTTGGAGCATTAATGTGGCTGGATTTGAAAAAAAAAAAAGTGGCTGGGCGGTTTTCCGGTTTCCGATTTTGCCCGGTCAAACCCAATTTTTGACCGGATTTTAAAAAACCGATTTTTTAGTCTAACTCGGACTGGACACTTGGCCGGTTCCCGATTCGATTGGTTCGACCGGCCGGTCCAGTCCGAGTTTAAAAACACAAGAGAGAGAGAGAGAAACGAAACACATCCACCCTATTGTTGTTCATAGGAGTGTTCATAGAGGTTGGATTCTTGGGTTTTCGGGACACAACACAAGTAACCCAACTCAACCCGAAAAACATGCTTATCTGAGTAAACCCAACCAATTAATAGTGGATGGGTTCCTCAAATTTTTGGATTAAATGAGTTACTTTTATTTTGGAGGAAAAACATTGCAAAATACCCAAATATTTGATCCAATAATCAAAATTCTTTAATTAAGAGAAGAGTTTAGAATTAAAATGCCCAAAAGAATGTTGACCTTTATTTAAAGACATTGAAAATTTTTAGTTGTAAGAACATAGATAGTCTCTGGTGGTAAGTTTTTGAATAAGGTGAAGTTTGGCTAGATAGATGAAGTAGTATATACAATTAGTTAATTTACTCGGATTTTTGAGTTTTTAAAAATAAAACCCAATTCAATTTAATTACCTTCAGTAACCAATCCAATTAAATGAACACCTAAATAACCAAACCAATTACAACTGATTATTTTAGTTGGATTGGGTTATTAAGGGGGCATTTGGTTCAAATTTCTCAATCACTATTACTATGGGTATCATTAACTATACTATGAGTATGGGTTTTGATGATTTCTCCTAACATGTTTGGTTTAATAATGGAATGGGTATCATTATAAAAATACTTGTTTGGTTTACTAAAATTACTTTCAAGTAAATTTTAAATCTTTATTTATGATATACATAATTTTTAGATTTTTTATTTTGTATCTTTTTAAAGAAATTTTTTAAAAAGATGTCTTTAATTTTAAATATAGCCATGCTCTAATTTGAGTTTTATGCAAATAATAACTTAAAAAAAAGTCATTTTTATTATATTAACATAGAGTACTACATATCTTTGATTTTTAGTTTAAATTTTTGTACAAAAAAAATTGAATGTAAAAAAAAAATTATTAAAAAGAATTTTTATAAAAAATTTTATAAAGTACTAATAAAAAATATTCGAGAGAGAGAGAGAGAGAGAGGAATAGTATATTGGGGATGGATAACTCAAAAGACGTGTGTTTCTTTAGTGAGTGTGTTTTTGCCCTTAATTATAAGGGTTAATAGGTTTGATAGAATAGTATTTTGGAGGGAATCATTAACACCCTAATTAATCATTATCATTCCCATTGAATGATAATAATAAGTGTTTAACAAATATTAACAATGGGTATCATTACATATGATACCCATTCCTTTCTCTGATTCCCCTAAACCAAACACTCTCTAAGTTTTCGGTTCGACGAATACTCCTTGGCCATTCCTACTAAAAGCACCAGAAAGCTGCTTGGAAGAGTACTGCCAAAGGGCTCACAAGTAATGGGCCAAAGGGGCCGATCCAATTGAAAACCAATTACCGTCTTTCTGACCTATCATTCTTTAGGAAGGCAATCCGTGAAGTTTATGGCTTGAAGCATTCGGTCCGGTTGATTGATTAAATTAATCATAACTGGCTTCCTTCAATTAGTCAACCGCACCAACCGAATTTACTTTACTAATTAAATTATGAGGAGGTTATTATGTGCCTGTACCAGCTAATCTCTTTAATTGTACAAATTTGCAAAAAAATATGACCACGTCAATATCAAGGTTTATCCCCAAGCCCCACCTATTGGGACCTAATCAGTTAATTAAATGCTTCCCACTGCGACAACATTAACTCACTAACTTAAAATAGGGTCCATTAGTAGACGAGTTTGTGGTTTTGCCTACTTTTGATGTATGATGACTACCTTCATGGATTCAGGAACATTTTTGGAGCCACTAGTGGTTGTAACTGGATTCGAACTCTAATCTTCTCATCCCACTAGTATAAAACAACATACAATGTAAGGTTTTCACGGAATTCGAACTCCAATCTTCTCATCCCACTTATATAAGATAACGTATAATGTAATACAAATAGTTAAGGAACATTTTTGAACCACAGGCACAAGTGAGTCATGTTGCAAATTAGGTCCTTTCTCATGGCAAAAGCAAAAAATTATTTTAATTATCATGAGTCATGATAACCCTGCTTTTATTTGTTGGTTAGAGAGAGAGAGAGCGAGCGAGCGCCATTCCTGTCTATTCTGTGGGATTGTTTTCTTCCACGGACCAACATAAAGACTTGCTGATACTTTGGTTTAGCTGTGCATGCGGGCGGCCATCCCTGATAAAGGACTTAAAGAACATGTTCTTCTAGACAGGCTTTACGGGTAAAGGAAGTGGATTTGTTTGACTTGTATTTTGTGCGAATCAGAAATATACATGACCCACAAATAAAGGGGAAAAAAAGAGTAGGTACACTGTATACTTGTTATGCTCACATCTTTGCTGTTGTTCCTGAGGTGAACTTTATGAATTATATATAGAAGAATTATTTCAAGAGATGATTACGAGATGTTGATAAGTTTACTAAGACCCAAACCATAAATCTAAAACAAAACAAGAAAAAGAAATTTGAAGGCAATGCATGTGAAGGGCATCACATGTTTCTTCTCAAAAGGTCAAGTCTTCTCTACGTTCCAAATCAATAACGACAGCTGATGAGGTTCATGGATTTTGTATTGCACTGTGGTAGTTGGGTTTCATGACTTTTATCCAAAGAATTAAAGGCATTCAGGGATGCAGTTTAAACTTCAAAAATTTCCATTTTTCATTCGATACTTGGATTGACAGCAACCACTCAATTACCTAATTTGAGGGTTACTTACTACAACCATATATCATTAGCAAAATCAATGTTTTCGGACCCACAAACTCAACAACTAGTGTTGCTTTGAAAAGTTGTGATCCTTGTACACATACGGCAAAAACAACAAAACCACTTGTGCCAGTTGTTTGTAATACGACATTCATATAGGACAGTCTATAGTCAAACATGTCTCCTATTTCCCAACGTATCACTGTAGTCTTTAAATAAATTCGTTTTCTGAGACCTTGCAAGCTTCGAACTCATCAGCGTGAATAATTTGGAACCACTGTGAATTTCAATGCATATACATGATGAGTATGACCGGTGAGTTCCATGGTGGAACCACAGAAATAGTTCTCATTTGTCTCTCCCTCCCCCAACTTGTTTTTGTTTAACATAATAGGCCAAAAAGTTCCAAATGTCTGACTGCTTCTCTTAGAAAATTTAGTTAATTTTTTTCAACGGTCACTTGCCAAAAGATTTGTACACCTATTAAAAACTATCAGTAAAATGTTATAGTCAATGAGAAAAATTTTAAATAGCTTGAAGCCAAAAACACCAAAACATGAGTTTCAATGTTTAATTCACTTTGTCAGTAGAAACATAATGTACGTGAATTCAAATTACCGCGTAATTTTATGTGTATATTCTGATACTGCTGTTTTTGAAGAAAACTGAAATCCAAGATCTTGCTACAAATTTTCAACAATCTATTGAAAGCCCAGCCAGTCATATATTATTTTATAATATCCCTCTTCTTCCCAAAATTATATGGAATTAAATTTGCTCCAAATTATATATGTGTCCCTACAATTTTTGCCACTGACTTTCCTATCCTAAATCCTTGATTCCAATAGTCAAAACCCTATCATCAAGGCCGTGATAATACATTTCTTTTGGACAAATAATTAATGAAATTCTGTGGTATTTCCACCCCCCTCCCCTTCCCTTTCTTTTCTGATGCAATAGGAATCTGTAAAGGTCTCACCCAACTGAATAAAGATTGACAGGTAATGGTGTAATGCATATACAGTTTCTATATGTTTCATTGTACTGCAACACTCAGTTCCTTCTGGCACACGCACTGATGAATATACTACTGTATCTTGCATGCGTGGTCCTTCTTCAATGGAGGAAATGATGATAAAAGGGCTCTGCTCTCTTTCCATGCACATATGTTGTATTATTAATTTCTTGGGTCAAAAGGGTACCGCAGGAAACTCCCTCAAACCTTTCAGTTTCAGCAGCTTTTTGCTTTGCATGCCCTTGCTTTGAATTTCTCCACAAAAAGCAAAAATAAAATGGTCATTTGGACACTATTATAGCTTACATTGGCAGAAGCTTTATATAATCCGTGGAGCAATCCCAATATTGCAATACAACTTTTGTGGACGTGGATCAATCTTAAGTAAACCCACCACAGTTTGGATTATTGGAGAAATAATAGGAGCATTGATTTTTTATTGTTTTTTTTTTTTTTGTCTATTTGGTTACATTTATTGCTCACATATCGAAGTGTTACCCACACAAGCATTTGAAGTCTCCTTTACTAAACTTTTAAAAGTATAAATTTCAAGTATTTTTTTTTTGTTTTTATTATTAAGTTAAACAGAAGAATATAGCGATGAGCTAGCTAGGTGCTTTTACACAAGCTGTTCTTTTCTTCTGTCAAAAATTGATGTAAGAATTGATTTAAGTTTTTGAATCTACCATTTTAGAAAAGTTAACTAGTGATCATTTTAGATTGGGATTGCTTTAGCTTTAGTAACAAAAATTTTAGTATGATAATAATCTACCGACAGTTTAGGTTGTTTGTCTTTCCTTGAATGGTAGAATGTCCTCCAATTCTGACAGAAGATCTTCAAACAGAAAATCTTTGCAAAGTTAATCGGCCATCAATTATGGTATAAATAAAATGAGACACTCCATCAATTTACGTATAACTACAAGTGCATTGGAAAATTGACGTGAAAAGGAAGAATTTATGGCACAAATCCTAGCAAAAAGCTTATATAACTTGAATATATAATAGTTTTGGTGTTAAACTCACATTTTGGACTAGACCTTCCAGCTATATAATGATTGCAATTTCATTCAATACAATCCTTCATTTCCAATTCATCAAGAATCGTAATTATGTATAATAATGAGAGGAAAATTAGAGATACAGCATGAATGACAAATAACCAACGTTTGGAAGTTACTATCAACTCGAGTATGACCTATGAACAGGTGACATACTCTCAAAGATAGTCTTATCTCTCGTAAATTTAGTTAAACATTTGTTGGATCTGGTTGTTAGATTGCAAATGGACAAACAGCGCTTTCCCTGACAAAAATGTTAAGCCTAAAAAATAGTATGGCATTGTTTTCATCTTTATTTCACCAATGCCATTGCAAAAGAACAAACATCCAACACCCTCCATTTTTCATACCATCCAAACATTACATAATTGCACGGTTTTTGATTCACAACTCTCCGTTCTCTCTCTCTCTCTCTCTCTCTCTCTCTCTCTCTCTCTCTCTCTCTCTCTCTCTCTCTCTCTCTCTCTCTCTCTCTCTCCTTCTTGATACCAAATTGCTTAGGAAAGGGAAGAAGAAGAAGAAACAAGAGAGTTTATGAATAGAACATTATCAAAATACTAATAGAAAATAAAATCCTGGAAAGCCTTCATTATTATTTGTGCAACATTCTTGAAAATGACACTGGAGCTGGAATTTCTCCCAATTTTCAAGGTCAAGAGATTTTTATAGCAATTCAAAAATATCCCAGGTGAGAATCCTTTAATAGCAGTATTTGTTTAAATTGCCTTATCAATCAAAGCGAATGATGCATTTTACTGACTCACAGAAACCAGCCATTTATAAGAATCATCAAGCCATTTTGAAATTCTGTATAATGGGTGATCAATTTATAGGAATAAAAGAAGATATAGAACTATATTCAATGCACAAGAGAAGACACTGGCATTAACATATGATTGAATTTTCATTGACTTATCATTATTTTTTCTTGGTTTTCAGATATCTGTCTATCTATCAATGCCCTTTTGCCTGTTATGAAGAAAGCAAAAGGGGCCATGGAGATCAATCCATACACTTCTTGACATGCAAATGTGTAGGTTCAAAGCATAGTCATCTTTTCTTCTTGGGGTGTAGTTTGTTATTTGTGTTTTGAGGATGGGCATAATTGAGGGAGGCGAAGAGGTGATAAGAGTAGGTCATGAGGAGAGTATATTTGTGTCTGTGAGATTGAGGCCTTTGAATGAGAAGGAGATTTTGAAGAATGATGTTTCAGATTGGGAATGCATCAATGATACTACAATTATCTACAAGAATAGTAATCTTTCTGTCTCCGACCGATCAATGTATCCCACAGCTTATACATTTGGTAAGGAGATGAATGTATTAGTTCAATTTTCAGTCTGTTGTTTATATGGTTATATTATTGACAATTTTGGGATCTTGATTTTGTTTAGTCTTGCATTTTTTGGGTTGTAATCGGAAGGGTGGCACTTGAATTGGAACTGTGTTTAAGGGGAAAGTAAAGGTCACAGACCCCCCACTCCCCAACCCAGCAACCAAAAAAAAAAAAAAAGGCCCAAAAAGAATGAAGGTCACAAGCGTTTTTTAAAAATTTTTGCTTTGCGTACTTGTTACTTGACTGCGATCTTTTCCAATTTTGTGGGCTTTTTGAGTTTGGAACTGTTGTGGTAAAAGACTCTCCGGTACATTTCTATGTGATCAACCTGCGCTAACTTCTTGTTTCTATCCTAATAGTATAGTGTTAGTATGATTAATTTTCCATAAAATTTTCCTATAATTCCGTTATTCAAGCTTATTTGTCCATGCTGTTTCAGAACAGCTGCTCTGTTATGCTGGCAAGTAGTGCTATAGCAGTGACAAATATATTAGTGTTCATGACTGGGGAATTCTTTTAAATTTTTCTTTATATATGTTGTTTTGCCTCTAGACAGAGTATTTGGGAGTGATTGCTCCACAAGGCAGGTATATGAAGAAGGAGCTAAAGAAGTAGCTCTTTCAGTTGTTGGTGGAATCAATGGTAAGCACAAATCTGAACTTCTCCCCCTTTTCTGCCTCATTAACCCAACTTTTCAAGTTTCTTAGTTTTTCTTAACTGTATTAGTACTTACCTAAGTTTGAATGTACTTGTTAGCAACTGTTTTTGCATATGGACAAACAAGCAGTGGAAAAACGTATACCATGACCGGAATTACAAAATATACCATAGGAGATATATATGATCATATACAGAAGGTAGTTTATATCTACCTTATCTCCAACTTCTCAGTATTTTGAGTTCTTTCTGTTCTTGGAATCTTGATCTGTTCTTCATGGTATGGGAATGATTATCAGCACAGGGAGAGAGAATTCATTCTGAAGTTCTCAGCAATGGAGATCTACAATGAATGTGTTAGAGACCTCCTTAGCGCAGATACCACTCCTCTTCGACTTCTAGATGATCCAGAGGTGAATATCTTCCTCTTAAGTTAGTCAGTATTCATTTGGCAATTACCTTATTCTTGTCTACCTTAATAGAGAGGGACCATTGTTGAGAAACTCACAGAGGAAGCGTTAAGGAACTGGGACCATATGATTGAACTCCTTTCTGTTTGCGAAGGTAACAATAATCTGAGCTGCTTTAGGCTTGGTCAAAAGCTCATTATTCTGAGTGTTGTTTACTATTTCAGCTCAACGGCAGATTGGAGAGACTGCCCTCAATGAGACGAGCTCCAGATCTCACCAAATCATTAGATTGGTAGGGCTACTGGTTAAAAGTATTTGCTGTTTCCATTCATAAGCCTAAAACTTTAGAACTCATCACAATTTCCTTGGTTCACAGACAATTGAAAGCTCTGCTCGTGAGTTCTTGGGCAGGGACAATTACAGCACCCTTATAGCTACTGTGGTATGAACTGAGTTCTGTAAGGAGAATTTTCTAAATTGAAAATGAGACATTGATAACAGGCGATGAGGCTGTGGTAATTCTTTCTGCCCTGTTTTAATTTAGAATTTTGTAGATTTGGCTGGAAGTGAGCGTGCATCTCAATCATTATCGGCAGGAACAAGATTAAAAGAAGGCTCTCACATTAATCGCAGTTTGCTAACCCTGGGAACTGTGATTCGCAAGCTAAGGTAAGTCGTTTTGCTCTCATCTATGCTTAACAAGAATTTATTTTATGCCCTGAAGAGTATAATTAATATTTATAAGTGAACTGATCCCAAAATTGGGCTTGTCAAATCTTCGGGACAATTATTTTGTTATGGCACTTTACCCCTCCCCGATTCACTGCGTGTGACAGTGACTATTTTGTCTTTCCATATAAAATGGCATGAACTTACAACAAATTTAGAACATATTCTCAATAGTTTTTTTCTACTTGATTTTAGTTTTTGATTTTTGAAAAATTTATTTTGTGACTGTTTTCAACTTTTTTTTTTTACTATATTTGTGGATTTTTTAATCTAAAATCGAGAGCAACTAATTTTTAGCTTTTCTAAAATCAATTTTTATAAAAATTAGAAGCTATTGAGAACAAGTCTTTAGTCTTGTCCCCTAATTCTAAATGGCTTTGGTAATTAGTATATAATCATTCATAACATTTTTTGGATAGTCAAAATACTAGATTGGATTCATGGCACATTTTCATTTCATTATAACGCAAAGCACTCAAATTGTTCAATGTTTGTAACTTCCCACCTAAATAATTAATGTTTTCTGTGTGTCAGTAAAAATGAAAAGTTAATTGCATAATGATATAGGATGGTAATTCTTTTGTCTTTTGACCTCCCTTTTACATTTTTCTGTCCCATTATACAGGCAAATCAAAGATTAAATCCTTTATAAATATTGAAATTCTTCTAGCCAAACCTCAACTATTGTATCCCTCCATTTGTTCCTGATTTTTTTTTTGTCTTTTCATAAACCATACAGCAAGGGAAAAAATGGACACATTCCCTTCAGAGACTCTAAGCTAACTCGCATACTGCAGTCATCCTTAGGAGGCAATGCCAGAATAGCCATCATTTGCACAATGAGCCCTGCACGAAGTCTTGTTGAGCAATCAAGAAACACACTTCTGTTTGCCAGTTGTGCAAAAGAAGTAACCACCAATGCACATGTTAATGTTGTCATGTCCGAAAAAGCATTAGTAAAGCATTTGCAGAGGGAATTGGCCAGACTACGGAGTGAAATGAGAAGTCCAGGAACTACTGTTGTAACATCAGATTATGCTGCACTACTTCGAGAAAAAGATCTTCAAATTGAACAGGTAATGATTCTTACAGTATGCTATAAATGTTCTCTAGAAACATATTGTGCTACAAGTATGACTGGTTTTTTGTAGATTTAGTGCATTACTGCCCATCTTAATATCTTTTTTATTAGAACTGCTGTCAGCTCAATTACTGATAGCAGTTTACTGGAGATTACCGCTGCTTTTCTTCTGGAGAACTTATATCCAGAAGAAAAAGTTTGTTAGTGAAAAATCAATAGGACATGTCAAATTATTCTTGGGGAAACTCTAGCTCTTAATCAACATTTTACAATTCTGTAGCTCGAGAAGGAGGTAAAAGATTTAATTCTGCAGCGGGACATTGCTCAATCTCAACTTAAAGACTTGCTGCAACTTCTAGGAGAAGACAGAAATTCACTTTTGGGGGTAAATTTTGAATAAAGTCAAAAAATTCTTTTAAATAACATGCTTTTTCCAAATTATGAGATACCATCTGTCAACAGATTGGTTTGGGGAACTACCCTAACTTACGGATCCATGAGTCACCAGATTATGAACACCCAATACCTGATACATCTAGCCTGGCAGATTCTCCAACATTTTCTTGTGGACACAGCAGGCTTAGTTCTGAAGATAACTTTGTTCGGGTACCATACTTTGTAGAGAACTTTGAAAACAATACTTCTCCGAGGCTGGTAGTTCTCTCTTCTAATTTTAGTGAAAGTGATTCATGTCATGGGTGGGAGGAGATGGAAAAAAGGAGCAATGGAACATCAGAAGATTTATGCAAGGAAGTTCGTTGCATTGAGATGGAAGACTTAAGTCATCCACGACCTTTAGAACCCCAGCCCAATGCTTTATCAGTAATTTCTGGTGGAGACAAGGGCATTCCTCGATTACAATCATCTCTGCTGGGGAACGAGAGAAGATCAGTGTCACCTTCACTGAAGGAAGAAATACAAACAGTGTCACTCACTGTAAAGGAATCCCAGGAACTCATATCACCACCACTAATGGATGATGAGCAATTGATATCGCCACAACTGAAGGAAGAGAAAGAGTTGCATTGTATTGATTCTTTTTATGTTCCTACTGCAAATTCTTCTCCTCTTCAGGATCTCCCAGAGAATTCACCTGGATCAAAAGGCTTGTTATTGACTAAAAGCAGAAGCTGCAAAGCAAGCATTACTATGACAAACAATACGCCACCAGATGGGTCAGAAAGAGAATTCACTGCAAGACCAGAGAGTATCGAAAGAAAAATGCTGAAATTTGATTTTGATGTGGAAAGGTTATCAAGGGAAGGTTCTCACCCTTGTGCAGAGAATAATGTTGATAGTTATCTTGAAGCATTAAATGAGATATCTTCAAGAACTGACAACATTAACAGTATTGATACATCCACAATGACAATGGAGCTTCTTCGGGAAAATGAAGTCCCTGACACTCCAGTAAGTTTTGAATTTTGACTCCATGATAAACATCTTTTCTTGTAGAATTTATCGTGCAATACACCAAATATATTTGAAATACAGGTCTGTATCCAAATGCATAGGTTTGTATTCAAGCCTTCAATGCATTTAGTAGTATAGCAGAAACTATTATGTAGAGGATCTGATGTTTAGCTTTTTCGAATAATCTAACATCCACGGTGGTATTTATAGGTAAGAGAACCGGAAGAAAAATCCAACCAACCTACCAAGAACGTGAAAGATGTCGGCTTGGATCCAATAGAAGAAGAGCACAAAGGTCTTACTAATTGGCCAACAGAATTCAAGAGGCTTCAGAAAGAAATTATAGAACTGTGGGAAGCTTGTAGTGTTTCACTGGTGCATAGAACCTATTTCTACCTCCTATTCCAAGGTGATCCTACAGATGCCATATATATGGAGGTAGAGCTGAGAAGGATGACCTTTCTGAAGGACACATTTTCTCGCGGAGAGAAAACTGTGGTGAATGGTCAGACTTTATCACTTGCTTCAAGGTAAAGTGCTTATTTTCATCTATAAAGTTCTCCGCAAAAAGAGAAATGAAAATTTGTTTAATATGCCTCTCATGATAAATGAGCAATCAGAGTGATACCGTCGTTACAAGTGCTCCATTATATGAACCATTTAAGCAAATTCATACTGTAATTTGCGCTATAAATCCAGTTATGTATAACTCAATCCATGTGTCAATAAATTATTTGCAAGAGTTGGACAAGTAAGCCAAACAAGAAACTATCTCTGCTTAGTTTGATCCTTGTTTGCTTTGAAATGCAGTATGAAAGCTCTTCGTGATGAAAGACGGATGCTATGCAAGCAAATGCTGAAGAAGCTCTCAGAAGAAGAAAGACAGAGCCTCTTCCTTAAATGGGGTATCAGGCTTAATACAAAACATAGGAGATCTCAGTTGGCTCAACGCTTGTGGACCAACACAGAAGACATGAACCATATTGCTGATAGTGCCTATGTCGTTGCCAAACTGGTCGGGCTTATTGAACCGGGGCAACAGGCTCCTAAAGAGATGTTTGGAATTAATTTTACACCTCGAACCACAACCAGAAACTATAATTTTAAACGCAGTTTGATCTCTATCTTGTAATATGCAATTATCAAGATGAAGACACAATTGTAACAGAGAGGCGAACGCAGAAACTGTGAATTGAGAAAGAAATACTTCATTGGTATATGTTTGTGTGTGCCACCTTATATTTCTCTTAAAATTTTTGAAGCAAATATAAATTATATAACGGTGCAAGTGAAAGTTTTAGTATTCTAAAGGCCAGTTACTTGGTTCAGAAGATTTTGCCTGCTCAAATTCTTCGAATGGGTGGTTTTTCTACTTTTTCTTGTCTGCTTTCTTAATGTTGCTTACCGATTGCAGATTGATTGTAGGAGGCACTGTAAATTCTCCCATGATGCTGGAATTTATAGTCGTACAATATCCTTGGTCCCTTCCTCTTATTGAATAGGATAGGCAACAATTATGTTTAGCTTAAAGTGAAAATACTTATATGGACCCGGTTTACCAATGAAGCCCTAGACCCTGTGGTTCAAAATCAGTTACTTCTCATATAGTCCACACTATAGCCCACCTAATTGGTTAGGTGGTTGATTTTAGATCACAATATCTACAGTCCTACCCGTAAATCCGGTCCATGTAAGTATTTCCCCAGCTTAAAGCACATAACTAGATTTGTTGATGCTGCTGGTGAAAATTGAAAGTTCTTTTCAAAAACTCATCCCAACAACCTTTTAATATCACATACACGGAAAAAACATAAAAAATGGTATAGTAACATTTCTTTTCAAAACTCTTCCATTTTTTTCTTTTTTTTAAAAATTGCAATTCAAATGAACTTAAAAAGTGGCACAGTAATTTTTTTAACGAAATTTTTTAAAGTGGCATATTAATTTTTTTTTTACTGAATTTTTTCTAAATTTTTGAAAAATTTCGAACCTAAACGTACGGAAGTTTTTCTTCATAGGTTAACTCTGCCAAGACATTTGAAGCGGGGGAGCTATTCTTGTGATGAACCACTGAAAGGAAACTTTTCCAAAATCCCGAATACCCCTAAAAAAAATGATTATTTCAATCGAATCCTTTCTGAAATTAGATTCAAAATGTATATACTCGGTTTAACTTCTCTTTTTCCAAATCATAAGTATGCCAATGATGCAATATGGTAACTGAATGATAAAAGTAGCTTAACTTTCCAAAACACAAATCCTGTCTTTTCTCCTCTCTTTCCATTTATACGTTCCAAAGTTGTTATAATTCCATACCCTTGCATTCATTCATCCTCTCATCATAGTCTTGTGTAACATCCTGGTAAGCATATTAAACAAGCAAATAACTGTTCGGCTAGTTAAAATATCAATAATCATTGCTCAAAAGATGGAGACAGAAGAAAATATGGAATCATCAAAAATCATTGCTGAGAAGATGGGGGCAGATGAAAAGATGGAGGAGACTACAGAAAAGATGGATTACCACTCACTATGCTCTTATCCGCTGATAGCTATATGGAGAGCCTTAATACTTCTGTTGGCTGGTGTTGTTACGTATTTGTTTATGAAGTATACGATAACATCGTTTGAGCACTCGGGACGTCGGTCATACGGGACATTAGCGGGCTGCATCGGCTACGCTATTGTTCTCGTACCCGTGGCTGGTTGGCTGATCTGGTCTATCCTACTTGATTTTCAGGATGCCTGTGTAGCACTTAAGAAGTGGTGGATGATTGAAGAAACTCCTCTAACAGGTACACTTGCACAAAAGGAGCCTCCATTGGCAGACATGGTGTAAAGAGTTTGCAATACAAAAGGAAGTAAGCATTCTTGGCTCGTGAGACAAAGAAGATTCATGGGTTCTATTATCTACCAGCATGCACGCACGCACGCACGGACAGCATCTAATGAACTTTGGTATATTTGGCCGATATAAAAGAAAGATTGTGAATCTTGACCACATGAAAACATCTTGATTAAGTTCCTTTAATGGACTCTTTAGTTATTTTTCCACCTTTTTAATTCACTACTAGCTTAAGGTATGGGGTAGGGAATTTTCAGAAACCTTCAAGAAGAAAAGGGATCTTTTTTATTTTTATAATTTTTGCTGTTAAGGAAATAAGCAGAATTTATTCGTGGAAGTCTATGGCCAATACGGTGCTGATGTAGGTTTGTGAATCCAGTGTTCATCATTGGTCAGTGAAGAATACGTTGTATCTTCTTCCCTGAAATATGCGAGTTTTTCTTTCTTTCTAATATTTGTATTTTCCGGATCAAATTTTTAGTTTCCTTTCCATAGTTAGCTGTTATATTATTTTGTTAACTTTCTTTCTAATACTAGTTTGGATGGAACGAAATGAATAGAAAATAATGGAATTGTATCAATTTTTTTGGTTTGGGAATACAAGGAAGAGAGAAATAAAGAATATGATACTAATATTTTTGTTTGGGAGTAAGAACTGTGAAAGAAAAGAAAAGAAAAGGAAAGAGAATCTTCCCTTTGGGTTGAAATGGAAGGAAAAGAAAGGAAACTTTCCTTTCTCTTCTTGTTTTTTTTTTTTTTTTATCTCAACTCTCAAACTAGGCATATCAATTAGGATTTGCGTAACAGTTCAGATTCTCGGTGCTAGTTTTTTCAGTGCCAACCGTGTGCCATTCAGCAGGGGACTGCCACCTTACATTCACACTTATCACACTTGTGATAAATTAGATAACTATCTTGGTGTGAATGCAAGGTGACAGCCCCTAGTGAATAGCATTGGGTTAGCACTGAAAAAACTAGCACCAAAGATCTGAACTGGTTTGCGTAATGAAAATTGATCCGAAAGTTTTCCATACAATAGAATTTGTCAATAAAATACGAATATTATGGGCTTTCTTTTCTTCAAAAACTAAAGAAATAAATTTAGGATACCATCACGAAAATAAAATACTCACATACATGCACATGTAAACAAAAACAATCTACTTAAGCGGTCCTCTGCTCGTGGAATAAGAAGAAGCAGAATAAAGATACCAATTGAATGCAAAATAGCCGCACAAGCAAAAGGAACACGACAAAGGAAAAATAGAAAAGCAAGATTATAAGATTCAATTGGCATTCCTTCCAACTTTTTTATACGTATGGAGTCACTGAATTATGACTTTAGTTATGTAGAGAATATGGTTCAATTCAGTATTCTGTTTCGCCCAACAAATGGACATAACAAATTATTAGTTGTTTTGTTGCCATTGTGACACCTTCCATGGCCTTTTCCTTATTTTCTCTATCCACAATTGCACACCAATTGTTTTTATATTTTCTTTACTCGAAAATTAGTAGACATTACGCCGTCAAGAAACGGTCGTCTTTTGTCTCTCCTTCCTTTATCTTGCTTTATTATCGACTTTCTTTCCATGTATTGTTAATTAGTTTTCCTCGCATATTAGTTTCGTCTCCTTTATTCTAAAAATTTAACGTATGAGGTTTAGCATATGCACTTGTATAAATGTCAACAAATTATTCCTCCCCAGCATCAAAAAATTTATTCTTCGTATATATTATTCATAACTTCCAAAGCAGGAAAAAAAAGAAGAAGAAAGTATCAATAAGTTTTAAAAAAAGTTTTTTGCTTAAATTTTAAATATGTAACTTCTTAAATATGAAACTTCTAAGGGTGCGTTCTCCAATTGCTATCTCAATTATTTTGGCCCAAATGGTTAAGGCTTACGTCTTTTTTTGGTTTTTTTGTTGCGAAGACTTACGTCTTAAAGTGTGCTACGTAAAAGTTTGACTTTCATTCTGTTGTTGCGACATTACAAAATTACTCGAGTGTACATGGAACCATTAACCCCTTGACAGAAAATGGAAAGAAAGAATGGATTTAACCATACCCAAAAAAAAATAATAATAACTACATAATAGCTAGTTTGAGAGTTTTAGATAAAAAAAAAAAAAAAAAAAAAAGAAGCTAGTTCGAGAGTTTTAAGATTTCAAAAGAAAATTTTCAAAAAAACAAAAGAGAAAGATTAGCTATAAAAGAAAAGGTACAAAGTTTCTTTTTAAATTATTTAGAAGTTCCAAAAATAAGAGTGATTTTTTGAATTATAAAATTCTTTATATCACATTTTTAAGGGCTATATTGTCGTATTAAAAAATTTACTCAAATTTCCTTCTCTTCCCCTCCATTTCTGTTCTGGCCAATTTTGGACAAAAAAATTCACTCAGCTTCCTCCCTCTTCTTTTCCTTTCTTTCCCATTAACTCCCAAACAATAAAAACAAATGTCACATCCTTCCAAATCCTTTCTTTTCTATTAATTTCCATCCTCCCAAATGCAAGATTTAAAACGAGTATCACCTCGCCATCCTATTTCTGAATTTCTCGCGTTGATTAGCCCGAAACTACGCCTTACCTTCAAGGCAGCCGCTGCCAACCCACAAATTCCTCATCCTTAAAAGCCCCAACAAGAAACAGAGGGTAAAAAGAAAAGAAAAGAAAAGAAAAGGATGAAGGTTACTAGAGACACAATGGAAGAGTTGAAAGACAACACAGACACATCTAGGGCACTCAATAGGAATACCACGTCACCATGTGACGTCCAAATACCAAGACTCTGTATTGCATTGCAAGATGGGTCATCCACTACCTACAAGCTTCTTTGGAGCATTTTATGATGATGCAGAAAACTTCATATGCCAAATCCCATCACTAGCACAATGGATTTCAAAAAGAGCCTGAATGATGCAATGAAGTGCAAACCGTCACATATATCAAATGTCAATGGTAACAACTAATATCGCCTATTATAAGCTCTTCAACACTTTGCAAGAATGAGATATGTTGTATTCGACAAAAAATAAATAAATAAAATAAATGACACGCTCAACCACAAGGAGCACAACATGATTATCAATTTTTCAATTTCACCCTTTTAAGCATCATCTGTGCAAAGAAAGAAAACACAAACTGCAGAAAGGCCTCAACAAAATTTCAGCAAACTCCAAAGACCAAAAAATCGAACAATAGCAGCTTGTCCATCAGATTCGGGTCAAGAAGTATCATATATCCAAGAGATAATCTATTAACTAGATATGTAGTACAAATTTATATTAAACTAGCACAGAAAATAAGAGATGTCAGAATTTGCAGAAGCCAATATAGAATAGACCAATGAATGGCCACTTGGCATGAGAATTGGAACATAAAATTCAATTCTACAGTAGCACATTATGAAGAATTAAAGTTTAAACTGAATTTGATTTTTATAATTCTGGAATAACAATAATAAGAAATATCCTATTACAGTGGCACTAATCCCACAATACAGTTTCTTTTAGCTCCCTGTAAAGTACAGCACAGCATAATGGGAATACCCCTTACAAATCTTTATTCTGGGGAGGAAGATTTATCCAAATTTACAAGCAGCTGAGGAAGTACTAAATAATATGGTGAATAAGAAACACAAGTAAAGATAGAGAAAGAAAATGCACCCATGACTAGCATAACTCACATGTGGATGGATAAGCAAAAATTCAGCTTACATGGTAAACTGGAATATAAATTCTTAATCAGCTCTGGATTGACCAGCTCGGGAAGAAAGGATAATCCCAACAATCAGTCCATACAGTGCCAGTGCCTCAGCAAAAATGAGAATAAGAATCATACCAACAAAAAGCTTTGGCTGTTGAGCATTTGCTCTGCAAAAGTAACATGAAGAATTTTTAAGCACACACTTTATAATAGACGTAAAATAAGTAACAGTAGATGCTAAAAATAATTGATGCTGTATAACAGCAGCTAAGCCAGAAGATTCATCACAAAGTGCACGTAAAACAAATTGAATGTTTTTATTCTCTTGAGTTTAGAGACTATGCTGACAGGAAGAAACCATTTTACTGGTTTCAACAGAAAGATGACATACAGGTTGTACTAAGTAGAACAAGAATTTTATCAGTTGCAAAAGCAACAGAAGCTTTTATATCCTATTTTCCAAACCATGCAGAAGGACATGATCACTAAAATGTTGTCATTCAAAGTAACTTCACAACACTTACATTATTTGTATATTTAGTCAAGATAAGCATTTTAATATAAGGAACAGTCGTAAGCCGGGTACAGCATCAGACTTTTAAGGTTTTTTTTTTTTTTTAACTTGATTTCATCCAAAAGGGGGTTAATAAGACAATATATATATATATATATATATATATATATATATATATATTCAAGTGTAAAGAAGCTAGATAAGAAGAAGATAACACTTCCTCTGAGACATGGATACCGAGTAATTAAGATTGCAATGTAATTAGGTATTGGCTAGTTTTAGTGCCTGCAATAAGTCGATTGTGACTATAAACATTGGCAAATATTTACCTCAACAAATTAAGCTAATTAGCATTTCTGAAATTACCAAAAGCCTAAATATGAGCATAAAAGGCCGTCAAATTATTCACTACTTGAAACTTTTTCGGAACTGGTAATCCATAACCATCTAACATTACCAGACATATCAATCCAACTTTTCAGTTCATTGAGTTTGGCCATTGAGTAGCACAATCCAGGCACTGAGGGCGTCAAGTCTACCCAAGGACCCTTAATCCTCTAAATGTGTTTTCCTCGTGGTAGCATTTAAGACAGTTTCTCATAATAATAGCCACACAGTCTTACTCACATTTTTTATGCAAGGAAGTCAAATTTCTTCGCATCAGCTAACAATTGCTACATGTCTGTCTTCTAATGGAACAGCTAATAATACTTTAGGAAGTCAACATAACAGCTAGTTTGTCATCTATGAAGGTTGTTAATGAACCTCTCTCTGATGCAAATTGAAATGCAAAAAGACAGCTGTCATACTTCACATCATGATCTTTGTCTTGGCTTTTGGTGAAATTCAAAAGCCAACCATAAAGTGATGATTAATTCAGTACAAGAACAGAAGTCCAACAGGAAGAACTTATTGGGAAAAAACATTTATTTAACTGCACAGCATAAATACCAATAAAATCTGGAAACATGAATTACCACAACAATGTAGCCCACCAGAGACCAGGAACACATAATGCATTTATACATAATCAACTATCTTCACACATTGTTGTACTTCTAAACAGACATACATTCTTCACTCAGCTAGAGGAAGGCAAGCCTGTAATTATATTGAAACAATCTCAAAGACATTATGCTTGTGGTATGCTAACATGTGCAGTATAATATCTCAAAAGAATCTATATTATCATGTGTTACACAATACAATATATTCTCATAAGCTCTATTAATCTACAGGGGATGCATACACTCTCCATTTCTCAGAAAATTGGCAGAATGATAGACGCAAATATTCAACCACTAGAAATAAATATCAGCATAAAATATCTGCAAGATCCAAAGATAAACTACCTGACACCAGCATCGCCTACAATTCCGATGGCCATTCCAGCAGAAAGGCCAGCGAGACCGCAAGCCAAGCCAGAAGAAAGATGAGCATAGCCATCAAAGAGGTAATAAGCTTTGGTCTTAGGGTTAATTCCGGTACTGATGATGACAGCAATAATCAAGCCGTAGATACCGAGCACACCAGCCATAACCACCGGAACAATCGACTTCATCACCAGCTCCGGCCGCATCACCCCCATCGACGCCACTCCTACCCCGCTCTTCGCAGTCCCATACGCAGCTCCCATACCTTAAAAAAAAAAAAGAATAAAAATCGAGATCAGAATTAACAAAAATGTAAAAACAATATAATTAGGGTTAGGGTTAGGGTTAGGGTTAGAGATCGTACAGGAGAAAACGAGGGCGGCAGCTGCGCCGAGGAAGCCAAAGAAGGGAGCAGTTTCATCGCCGCTGAAAGTAGTTGACATTTTTCCTCAGTCAGATTGATTGATTATTAAAATCTCTTTGAGGGTTAGGGATTTTTGGGAAAAAAAATTGATCGGAAATTCGATCGATGAAGGTAGCTCTCTCGAAGGAATGGATTGGTTTGCTAAGTACAATAATTGGGAAACTGTTTTGACGGACGCTGCTGCGGTGTTTCGCTCCAGATCCACACGTTTCTTCACTGCTTCAGTCAATTTAAACGATTTATTCTCACTAATTTTGATAACGCAAGTTTTATGGGCTTCTTTTTGGAAATTTTACAGGGGCTTTATTGGGTTTAATGCTGGATCAACATGGTGCCGAGACAACTCGAGTAACTGGGCTTTGAACTCAAAAGTGAGAAATTTGAACATACAATGCATGTGCAAAGTGGCATTTTTGGCTGGGCTTTCTAGTTGTCTATTCGATGTTAGATCCATATATTAACAGAAGTACTTTAATCACAGGCCACTCAAAGGAACTGGGCTTGCAATTGGTCCTTCAGATTGTGAAGGGACAAAACACGCAATCTATAAACTAGAGTATAGAGACATGATGATCCACAACAAATATCATTCAATCAAACTCAGCTAGTAAGGACATTAATTTGTGAGATTCTTGATTTGACTCTGTCTTTTCTTGATCCTTTTTTCTGAGGCTTAAAAGAGAAGGGAAAAAAACATGTATGTTACATACAAATTGGATCTTGTTTTAAGTTTTAACCAATAAGATGAACCAATATTAGGGAAAGGAAACCTAGGGTGATGATATGCATTGTTTATCAAGAGTTGGGAATTTTACTTGCCCGCCACTTTTGAGTAAGATTTTGTCTTATATTGCATTGGCTTTTATCCCCACTTAAAAAGTAGTCCAACGAAAGGGTAAAATGAAATACTACCGATCCTAAGCTGTCGACAAAGGATTCGCAACTTACCAAACACGCTCGAGGGAATCCTCACCAATCCGGAGGTTGTTTTCGAACTACAACAACGAAAGCAGATGCGCCCCACTGAGTTGAGACCACCTTGCTGCCATCCTTGCACTTAGGCAAGTTTCGTAAAGGACCAACATTGGTTAGGAGATTCTGAGGAGGTGATTTATCCTTCTCCTAGGTTGTTTTCACAATCAATTAAACGATTTGACCCCCTAGAGACCACCATGCAACCATATCCTCGCATTTTTGCATATTTTTTAGTTGTTCTCAGTGTGATTCCTTTGTTTTTTATATTGTTATTGCAAGTTGTTCTTGGTGTAATTCCTTTGTTCGCTTACTAGCCTTTAATTGACCACTGACTTGAGATTTGTGTTTGATTCTAAATCAGAATCCTTCAAAACTCTAGTTCAAAAGAATTCCCTGCTTAGATGACTACAAATTATATTCAAAAACAGATATTTTTTTTCCTCTAGCAAATTGCATCGTCTTAGTCACTTGCTCTATCCACTCAACTGAGCATTATAATGCTAAACTGGAGGAATACAGCTTTGCTTGACAATTAAATCATTCAACTAGATATTATGTGAAATTCATGAAACATCGCATTCGCCTTAAGTTTCCTACACACACACGTATCCTAGTTATTCTCCAAGTAGATGGTCCAAATTTTCTGACTGATAAAGCAGTTACTTGTTAAGGCTCCTTAATTATGGGAAGTTTAGGATCAGAAATCGCGTGCAACACTTTCCGACACAGGCCACATATGCAATTGTCAGCATCATTTTGGCAGTCTCCACTTTTCTTTCTTTTTGAATACATTTTGAGCAAATGAAGAAAACACCTTTATCTCACGTATTGCAAAAACTATGTAGACTACTAAAGATCGTTGAATAATACTCGAGTTCCCAAATGGAGCGATCATATTTTTAAGCAGGAGTTGAGTGAGAGAACTTAGCAAATAAGCATGTAAATTATGGCTCATAATAGACACTATGTCTGATCAGCTCGTGTTAGTGACAAGTGTAATGAAAATCTTCTATAGAAACTTGGCAACTAGCAAAATTGAAATGATAAAGAAGGTAGATCAGAAAAGAGCTTTTTAAGAGAGAATGATAACTTTTGACAAACTTGCCCAGCAAAAACAAAGATTGCTAATCAAGGCAAAAGAAAATGTATCTAGAACCAAATCAGAGGCATGGGTGTCTGTGCAACAGCATAGGCAACAGAAAGATCAAATTAGTCAATTCCCAACGGGTTACAATTGATGATGTCAATTTGATCGGACCCCCCACTGAAATAGAAGAAGGCTCCTTCATTTCCACGGGGCAGTGTCCAATTTAAGCCAATTAGGAGCAACCCCATCGATCATCATGCTAAAGGAAAGAACCACACCCCCCAAACCCTCCCACACACAGCCCCCCTCCCCCCCCCCCCCCCCCCCACCCAAAAAAAAAGAAAAACCCTCTCATCAGCTCAGCTGTGGCCATCATCCTAGCCATCTCAATCAATGGACCAGGATTGAACCACTAACATTGTCTTAGCTGGAGAGTTCCTCTCGAAATGAATTACTTACCTATCAAAATTCTTCTTTGAATCTTCCAATACCTTTGAATTTCCCCTACAATAAGAATATTACAGGAAACGAACAACGCACATGTAGCAATCTAATAAGGAATTAGTAGTAGTGTAGTACAATTTTACTTGGTAAAGGGAGTACGTGCCACTCGAGTTTGTTTTAATTGAAAGTGACAAGAACAAACATTTCCTTCTTCTCGTTTGTTCTTTAGTCGTTTGCTTTATTCCCTACAAGTTTTTGCTAGGTTGTACAAAGTTTGATCCATTAAAATTTCACTGATTATCCATCTGTCTGCCACAGTTTTTTGTTTCTTGCTCATTTCATATCTTTATCCTGCGCATTTAGATCTGCTTGACTTGTACTCCTCATAGTATCTAAGTCCCTACACACACACACACACACACACACACACAAAAACATGGATTTTGCTTTTGCTCCTAATGATTTTAATATCACAACCCTCTTGTAGTTAGCACTACATATGATATTCCCATTTGGAGAAATGGTTTGTAGCCTTTTGAATCAGTCAATTAACCTTTTATTTTATATTCGATGATTCATTAATTAGCCATAGGATATCCCACTCTAATTCACATGATGGTCAATCATCATCTTATACAATGACAAGCTACTTTGAAAAGAATTACTACCCATTTTTCAACAAAATCAAGAATAGACGGCATCAAACAAATTGCTAGCTAATTACTTAAGCCTAAAAGTGCTAAAAATCAATCATGGGTTTTTATGGTTGAGAGGTTAGAGTCTAGAAAGTAAAAGAGGTAGCAATAAATTCTTTTAGCAAGAGGAGATGTTTGAATTACTACCTATAAGAAGATGCAATGATAGTGTATGGCCCTTGAAAAGGGAAGCTTGTTTTTCACACCTCAATAGAGCTAAAGAGAAATTGATCAAAGCAACTGTTGTAGTCTCCACTCTAGAAGAACTTGTCCCGGCTTGCTTAGTATGAGGCTATCCAATATTTAAGCTAAAAGCTATTTTGGGTTTTTTTTTTTTTTAGGACTACCTTCGGCTTATCACTTATTGTTAAACAAAAAATAATAATAATTTTGAGAAGTATCTTGGAGATGCTTTTAATGAAAAATTTGGTGACATCCCCCCCCCCCCCCCACCAAAAAAAAACCCCCAAAAAAGGTCTAATTTCCAATGTCTTGAAAGAATTGGAGATTATTTTCTAAAGCAAATTTCCACTAGAAATAAAGCAAACTAGCACATCCAAAAGTAAACCAGACAGGAGTAGAACCACTATAGTAATTGATATAAGACATCGTTATTGTGATTTCTCATTACCAACCACCAGCAACCATAAATCAATGTCATTTAACCAACATATTACATTATAAAGATTAAGGTGTAATGTTATGAAATCGTGATTAAAAGAATTAGAGGGTTTGGAGGAATGTCAAATTGTCAATTGTTGCAAAGGTCAAGATCTAAAACGGACCCCCTCCCAAGGGATCTTCTTTTGCTGGTTACGCTAACACGGTACCTCATTGTTTATTTTTGTATACTTTTGTGTACTCTTATCCAGTAGACAATTACAAATACATATTATTTGGGTGAACAAGCAATCAGCTCGTGTACCCCATTATAATAGTGTATGATTTATCAAAAAGTAGTCAACAAATACCAACGTGCCACAGGTGGCTTTCGATGCCTCACGCACATAGGTTTTTTTTTTTTTTTTATTAATAGTCAACAGTATCCTATTCATACTCTTAACCTAACTTACACAAACGAAGCCTAACTGGATTTAGAGGAACCGATAGAAACTTGAACTAATATCGCATCAACGCATGCATTAGACATGCATTTGAATATTTTATGAAAAGTAAGGATTCGAATCCTAATATTTGATTCCATTTAGTATTTTAAAGGCTTGGTGGTGGAAACCCAACTAAGTTGGATTGGTTTCTCACGCGCATAGCTATTGGTTGGGCATAATAATTAGAAAGAGCGCTGCTAATACAGTATACGCACATGGGTAGAGAGAATAGTAGCTTCTATCGTTTTTATTTTTTTATTTTTTAAAAATTCTGTGGCCTAAGAAAAACAGCGGGGAGGGAGAGGTTACCAAACCGACACAGCTAGGACGGGGGAGTATATGGTGGGGACCACAAAGAGGTCTCAATTGAGTTCAATGATGCGGTCAGCCGCATGATTGGATAGCACGGCCGACCGCACCATCCTACGTGGAAAAACTGTGTCCACATCACATTAGCCGCCTGCTCAATCAGCTTCAGCTACTCTCACTTGTACCAGTTTTCCTTTTTTTTTTTTTCTTTTTCAATATACACACATATACATATACATACATAAATATATATACACACACAACACATATACACACACACACACACTAGTTTTCCCCCTCTAATAGTACTAGTTTCTACATTTTTCTCATTTTTGTGGATAACATATATCAACAAAAGATTATATATTATACCTTATTTTATTGGTCACTATTACATTGTTTGACAGAATGACACATCATCAATTACAATCTAATCCTTTTATAACTTCTTACAACAAAAATACGTGTCAATATATTAAAGTGCCTAACATGAATTTCTAACATAATATGGATTTATTAATTAGTAATTACGTACTAGAAATTACCTATCTAACTACTCCAAGCTTTCTATTACACTTTACATATTATACTTCATATTATGCACATTAACAAATTGTCACGTCTGTGTTGTAGTAAAAAATTATAAAAGAGTTGAACTCTAATTAATTATGTGTCAATTTTACAACATAAAATGCAATAAATAAAGTGTAACAGAATATCTTTTTGCCCTATCTAACCAAGGACCGGTTGCCTAAAGCTCGCAACAGCATCGTTTGATAATCAAAAACTACTCTCAGCAATGATGGAACATGTAAAAAAATGTGTCACATTAGAGTTTAGACACACATTGTCTTTCGGTTGAGCATTTCCTCTCAAATATCTAATTATGCCAATGATCCATTAACTTAATTATGGCAGACGGTTAATGGGTTTGCTGTTGTCTTCTTAGTTCTCCAGATGCAGCAAAAAAAGATTATCATAAGAGGATGGCTACGACACTACAACTATCTGAGGCTTGTGGACGGCCATGGATTTCAGTGTGACAATTATTTACTGTTGTAAGTGGTGGCGGATAATGTTTTCAAGACATATTTAATTCTTCAAAAGCGCACATCCACCTTTGATGATTTGATGAGTGCATCTACTATTGCATTTGTTCAAATTAATTTCTTCAGCAGGCATATCTTCGTATATAAGCTAGTAATCTTGAGAGTTCATATTTAAATTAACCTAATATCTCCATTCCAAAACAATGTATGAAAGAGATGTAAAGTTGATCTAAATGATTAAATTCTTCCAAATTTCAGGAAATGGTAAGGATGGTGAAGCCACTCTTGGCCGTAGATCTCATTGGCATTATCCAACAAGATAATTAGTCCTATATTTTCGGTTTCGACTTCCATTTGACCCCAAAAAAAAGGTAGGGACAATGTAAAATATTTGGAAGAAAAATGTACAAAAGATTTCAAGAAATGCTTTCAGTCCTCTATTATATATTGTTGTGTAATACTCATTTTACGCAAAATAATAAAGTGACACCAAAAGTGTACTTAGTGAGACATATAGTTAGTCAAAGTATACATATTGCCTTCTTAAACAGCGTAACATGAATATAGCATCAAAAGTGTAACAAATGAAATCTTAAAATACAATAAACAACAAAAGAAAAAGATGGAAAGAAGTACTATAAAAGTAAACCAACTCAGTTGTGCATATTTTGCATGTCCAACGACACTGGTTTTTCAATTGTTTTCCTGACCAAACTACGAAAACAAACATGAAGGATCAAGAAGGGTTGAGATGAAACTTCTGTGCTAGAATCCTGACCGATGACAACCGAAAAAAAACTAGGAAATCCTTGGAGATATTTATAAGTGGAGTCCGTCTTTTTGGCCCCCCTAACAGTTTTATCTTCTACGTGAAGTTGTATATATGCACTTTCAATCAACTGCAGACTGCCACCATGACTCTGCTACCCCACTACTGTTTCTCCATACCCTACATTTTCTATGGTTCCTTCCCTGAAATACTTGTCGACTGAAATCATTTCCTTTTTTCGGTTTCACTAACAGAAATGTTAATAAATAATTAAATAAACATTAATAAGACCTTTTGCTTTTAAAAACACCCAAAAAAAAGGGCACATTTTGCTTTAGCTAGTGTCAAATTGAGGAGTTGACGCCAAAAAACAAAAAAAAAAAAAACGAAAGAAAAGAAAAGAAAAGCCGAGCCAATAAGGAGCCATTTAACACTTGAGCCGCCAATCCAATCTGGCGTTCTCCCGCGAAATAAACGGGAGACACCAGCGTGGCGTCTGGCGAATGACACATGGACCCAAAGTGTCCATTGGGTCGTAGACTTCAAGAAGAAAGTCGGAAATTACATCCAATTTGGAGTTTGAAATTTCAGTCCACCTCCGAATATTTTTGGCCAAGTTCCCAAAATACTATGAAACATATATGATTAGCCATGGGAACGAATAAAGAGTTAGTGGTCAGAACTTTACAACTCTACTTGAAAGGTTGAGGTTTGGATTCCACCAACACCATTATCTTTTCCGCAATTATAATAGTTAGCCATGGACATGTAATTTGTTGAGAGGGTATCTAGATTATTTGTCTAATTTTAATAATATCCAATTATATTTACTATGAAATTGTGTCGTAACAATGTAAAATTATATAAAATTACGTCATATGAAACAATGTAAAACTACGCGAAATTACGTTACGAAATTATGTCATAATTGATGTAAATTTGTATTAGATACAAATGGACACTAAAAAATTTAAATAGAAGACCTGAACTGAACTGATACGTGAGATGTATTCACTCGAAGTTGTGGAACATACAATACAAATAAGCACATATATTCTAGTAGCAACCTTCTTGGAAAAAATTTGAAAACATACATGTGATTGGTTGAAAATTAGAAGATTATCTGTCTACTTACCTTTCTTTCTGCGACGGAATTAAGATGTTTTTTTCTTTTCTCGAATGAAAAAATTGTGCTTTAGTTAGACGAGAACAACAGTATGCCATGGAAAAGAAATTAATTCATCATATAGTAGATGGTTGTGTGCTCCCAAGCTTAGAAACTTCTAAACATAATACAAATTTTTATATGAGCTACAAAGGTTCTAACTAAACCAAATTACGTTTAGAAAAACTTGAGCATACTAAGTAAAGTATGTTTAAAAGACTTGACACGTAGTGTGTTCTTCTTAATTAATAAAGAAATAATGAATTCACAAAACTTTTGGTTTGTCATTAACTTTATATTGTTTCTCCTGCTATTCTCCAATGTGAAATTGATTTTTTTTTTTTTTTTTGGTTAGTCCTATCTAAATCTCCAGAATCAAACACAAAAAGGGATATTTAGGGTATATGTGAACTAAATTAATTCAAGTATGGTCGGTTTATTACAATCTGATGACTTAAATTTTCAAAACATAGCTTAAAGTAATACTTTCAAGTTCTGACATTTCTAAAAACAAGAACATGAAATCCTTTTAAAGGCCAACTATTTTTGTGGGAATTTATGACATGTGCAATTTTAGTCATCATTAAACCTAATATAAATCGAGGATAGGCATTGAATTCGAAAGACCTTAGACTAAATGCAGCGTAATAGTAAATTTTTTTTATAAAAAAATTAATAAGATTCATGTCAAATTTCCCATGTTCTTGATAAAATTTACCACATTTTACTAGTAAGGTGACGCAACATCATGGAAACATGATCTCCTTATCTAAGTTTAATTAATACTCGACATGCCATCATTTGGATATAAAAATTTTGGATTATCATTACAGAGTGAGAAGAAGTGTCATTATCTTATAATGCTTGACGTTAGTATATATAAATCATATCAATACGAGAAATAGTAAAATACATATATATGTATTGAATTATAGATTTTTAAGAAAGACATTTCAATATTAAAGATTGGTTGACATGCAAAACTAGGTCTTGCAATTTTGAAACCATTATGTGCACAAAACAAAATGCAAAAGTTTTTACAGTCTATCAGAAATTGAAAGAAAAAACAACAATGGGAAAAGAAAACGGAATGAAGGGTGAGAAGTGATTTCTGTAGGAAATTAGGCAAATGACGCCAGCAATGGGGACAACCATCAAGCCATGCGCAATTGAGCGGTCCTAGCTCTTCTCTTACCTCTTACCTTACACCAACCCTCGCCCCCCCCCCCCCCCCCCCTCCTCTTCCTCCTCCTGCTCCCTTCTTTTTATATTTCTAGTTCTCACGCTCCCTCTGGACTTAGCTCGCCCTCTCTCTCTCTCTCTCTCTCTCTCTCTCTCGACTTTGCCTTTTGCAGTATCCGTGTCGTCTTCTACATTTGTCTTCTTCTCCTTCATTTTCATTGTCTTCGGGCAAATAATTAAAATAACGGTGCCAGCATACTCCACTAGCTAGCTTGCTCCCGCAGGTAAGCTTTTGCATTTCCCATGTAATGTTTGTAGGTCACTAAATCCAATTTGCATTGTATCTCCAGATTTCATGCATACATTCTTTCTTTCTTTTTTTTTCGGTTGATAAGATTTTTCTTGTTAGCAATGAGGTTTTTCCCAATTTCTCCTAGTTCCCACATGCTTGGTGTTCTCAAAAAAGTAAAATTACTGAATTAGATTCCTTACTATCTTTTCATCCCATTCTAATGGCCACTTCCTTAATTGTGCAATATCCTCCATCAGACATCCACTCCTGAAGTTGAATGCCGAAAGGTTGCCTGTTTTGCCTAAAAAGATTTCCTGTTGCGACCGCATGACTGTGTATGCACACACAGAGGATGATATTGTAGGACACAAGATTTAGCTTTCGACCTCTCAAATCCCTCGTAAGAGTCCCTAGTCCTCTACCCTCTAAGTTGGCCTGAGTTCAAATATTTCAGAGATCGACCACCCACCTGGGATACAATTTGTCAAGGTTGGCTGTTGCACCATCTCTGTCTCTCTCAGTCTCAGTCTAGTAGTTGAGCAGTTGCCAAGCTTTATGATTTAGTGGTGGGAAGAGAACATACCCATTTCTTTCCAAGTCCAATCATTACCTCGGCACTCATATGTAAATAGACCTTGAAATGAACTGGGCTTTCTTCCATAATTTTCTCAACATGCATTAGGATTGATTAAGGGGTAAAAGAGTAAGGACCAGTAAGTAAGTCAGTTAGCAATTTTTTTCCTTTTCGCCAATCGAAGTAAGTCAGACTCAGATGTGCCAACTTTATACCAGACAAGAAAACAAAAGTCTCAGACTCCATCCATCACTGAAATCATACATACATCGATCCTCGAAAATAACCTTGTTGAGAGATTTCTCTCTTTTCTTTTTTCCATACATTCCCTTTCTGGCAGGCTTGATCCAAGTAAGCGAAACCGTGTACTTCCTTTTGGCTTTTGCACCCCTTTAAACTTTTTCATTCTCTTTCGAATAGAGCGCGTGCCTAATTAATACCAGTACTTGATAACGTCATCCCCCTCCTCTTTGGTATTCATCTTTTATTAATCGATCTCTATATGCATTTTTAAACTATTACGACAGTAAGTTTTTCTTGTCTCTTGACTTTATTAATTTGTGAGGACAATGTGTTTGAATTAGATTAATCAATTTTTTTATAATATCATGATCAAGTCCCCGTTCTTGATTCATCATTTGCGCATTCACCACCACAAGACAGCATCATTGGTACAAAACTTTAGTTGTCCGTTTCTACAGAGCCACACAATTAAGAATATCACCCCATCCAACCCCCCCCCCCCCCAAACCAAAAACCACCAAAAAAAAAAACTAATAAAGGAATTAAGCTCTAAAACTTAAGTCTCTTGGTTATCATCAGGATTTATCGAAAGCCCCATCATCCTTTTATAGTTTTCTCATAATTTTTCCCCTTAATTAATCTCTACCTGTATAAAAAAGTCAATTTTTCAAAGAAAAAGAAAATGTTTTGTGAAAGACAACTGCTTCTAACCTTCTAGAGATAAAGTTCTAGTGTTGTTTACCACCAAATGCATGGCTTGATGATTATCTCCTATCACTTGTCTAACACTTGTCACGTTTTGATTTGAAGCCTTCATGATTTTTCCTGTCCCTTCTTACTTTTTGGTTAGTCTTATGGTATTTTTGGTTGGATAAATTCACTACCAACAAGAGTTATGATTTAAGTATGATGCATTTTATTGGTGGTGAATTTGATGCAGAGCAGCCATCATGATGGACACAGCCGAATCATGTGTTCCTCCAGGATTTCGGTTTCATCCAACGGATGAGGAGCTAGTTGGATACTACCTCAGGAAGAAGGTTGCATCACAGAAGATTGATCTTGATGTTATTAGAGATATTGATCTATACAGAATTGAACCATGGGATCTACAAGGTACACATTCTTTCCTCTTTCCCACTTTGGTTTGTCATACGTTGTACTAGATCTTTAGGGTTTCATTAGAAACTACCTGAAAAGAATGTAATTTGACGTCAGATAAATGCCGGATCGGATATGAAGAACAGAATGAGTGGTATTTTTTCAGTCACAAAGATAAGAAGTATCCAACGGGGACAAGGACCAACAGGGCCACCTTTGCCGGGTTCTGGAAAGCAACAGGGAGAGATAAATCAGTTTATGATAAATCAAAACTCATTGGCATGAGGAAAACTCTTGTCTTCTACAAAGGAAGGGCACCAAATGGGCAAAAAACTGATTGGATCATGCATGAATATCGACTGGAGTCTGAAGAGAATGGTCCTCCTCAGGCAAGTACTCAATTTTTTGCCCCATAATCATCATAGACGGTGCAAATTCAACCAACTTTTTCAGTCTTCTTCCTTTACTTTGAAAAGAAAAGATAAAAGCAAAAAATTCAAGAAATGGCTTTGAGCTTCTTCCCTTCTTTGTGCATGGTTGTTTTTCCCCCCTCCTCCTATCAATTTCACTATGTTTCAATATGTTCTTTCTTTAACAAGATGAGAAGGGTAAAATATTCCCCCAAAGACTTACTGTTTTACATGAAATAATTGTTAAGAGATTTCATATACTTCAAAAGGGCCCATATTTCCAACTTTTGAGGTACGGAATCATCGATCGTGCTTTACATGCATGTTTCATTTTCTGAAATCCCACACGCATATAGTTGAACGAAAGATGAATACCCCAATGAGAGTCAAAAGTTTATTAGTCACTAAATAATTAACACGGTTTCTCCTTCTTCAAGTGCCTTTTTTGGTGTAAACCATCACATATTCAACTTCTCTGAAGAAACATTCCGCCATTTCTATTTCTACCACTACGGCTGCACCATTGACTATCTTCTCTACTTCTCTAATGGCCATAGAAATGACGTGATCGAAAAAAGGCAAGAGATTTTTCAAAGCTTTTTTCTTCTTTCCATGCCACAAATTGCCCACATGATTGCAGGAAGAAGGATGGGTGGTATGTCGAGCATTTAAAAAGAGAACCACCGGACAAACAAAAAGCGTCGAAGCTTGGGACTCAAGCTATTTCTATGATGAACCTAGTGGAGTTAGCTCAGTTGTGGATCCTCTTGATTACATCACACGACAGCCGCCAAACTATTTATCCCACAATTTCCTTTGCAAGCAAGAGATCGAAGCAGAAAACTTAAAAAATTTCTTGAATAATGATCCCTTTGTACAGCTTCCTCAGCTTGAGAGCCCATCTGTACTATTAGGAAAAAAGCCGAGCTCAGCATCACTACTATCAGAGAGCACTGAAGATGATGAACATATAAGGGGTTCCACCAGCAGCAGCAACAGCAAAAGAGTGACTGATTGGAGAGCCCTCGACAAGTTTGTTGCCTCTCAGCTGAGCCATGAGGACAGATATGAGGGAGACGTAGTATCGGGTTTTGAAGGTCATGATAATTCAGATATGGGGCTGCTTCTACTGCAGAGTAGTAGGGAAGAAGGATCTTCTAAGTTAAATGGATTTTTGAGCTCAAGCACAGATTGTGATATTGGAATATGCGTTTTCGATAAATGAAGAATTTATCTAATTTAACAAGTGGTCGAAAAAGTTTTTATTAGTTCTACGTTATGATGTCCAAGGATGAAGAGATATTGCGAAATATTATGTTGCAAACATATTGGTTTTGATTTTTTATGAGTGACTGAAGCTAAAACCTAGCCCTCTGTCTCTTCATCAACCAGTTAAATAAACATGACTGCTTGTAGGAATTTTAACTTGAGATTTGAGGGCGACCACAGGCATTGATAATTATAAGTGGATCGTGTAAAAGAGAGGGTTGAAATTGTAACTCATATGCTTAATTTACAGTTCAAAGTATTCTCCCTTATACTTTTTGATAATTAGTTTGTAAGTTGAAAGTACACTTGTTACGTTGTAATGTAAAGTCCTTTTCTTTGTATATCAAAAGAAGGAATGTGATGTGTGAGTGGAAGAGAGCAAATGGGATGTGATTGATGGGGTTATTGTAATGAAACTGGTTTTCTTCCATGAGTAATTGATGGATTTCTGGCTGTAGTAAGCTGCACTCCTTTGTTGCATTTTGACCTAGGAGAAAACTACGTGAATTTAAGCTAGTTCTAAATAACAAATTGGGAAGATGATGAATTCATTGTGCTTAGTTCTTCCTCAAGTCCTTTCCAGAGTGGTCCTAGAAACGATTCATTCATGTCTTCTGCGAGCCCTCCTAAACATAACCTCCTCCAAGTAATAGAGGCGCAGCATATTTTGCCAATTATGATAGAAACATATGAGCAACCACGCTTTCATAAGGCATAATGGACCACGCTTTATGGACTATACGAGCTCTATCAATTCAATGTGTAGTCGCCTGATGCCTTCTCTTTTTCCTTTCTAAATGCAAAATCCAATTAACATGTTGTATTCATTTAGAAGCAAGCAAAGATTAGAAAAATGTTGCTTTTACCAAGTATTACAACTTTAATGAATTTGGAATTGCAAGCTCGCATGATACTGCAGTCACGATTCAAACAATAATCAAACAAAAAACGTCGTGCCCATATAACTTTAAGAATGCTACGTGTCATAGAAGATAACTTTTAATTTCAGGAGGGATCTCACACCTTGAGACTACTACTTACAGAATTATATAATGAAAGGTACTTCACGGTTTATAGGCCTGGAAAGATAGAATGAATGTGAAAGAATTAAATAGATTTCAGGCGTGCTAGCTGTTGGTTTTGGTTTGGCTGGAATTGCATATCTCGTTTAGAGGCACTAGTGTGTGTACCTCTATATGTACTGTGTGTACTAGATTTATAAGTAGTATTTTATAGAGAAAATAGATAGAATTGACTAGCTCGTCTGGTGAATTTGATCTTATTTTAAAGAGCAAAATCCAAATTCAATAAATTGAAATATCTATCTTCCACCAAAGAAATTACAGGACATAAAAAGAGATAAAAGGCCAAGAAAGCTGCCTTTTTCTTTTTCTTTTTCTTTTTTTTTTCTCTGGTTCTTTTTGCTTCTTTCCTGAAGTTTTTGAACAAAACGCAGATTGGTTAGTGGATAAGTTAACCCATGGTGTTAGTGTGGATGTGGTGGGGCCATGACTTGTCTAGCATGCGCTGTGCAAGAAGGCTACCACTTTCCATGCTTGTCTCTTTATCTCTCAAAGCCCAAAGATGCAGTTGTCCTCCTAGTGCCGCACATTGCTAACCTCCCACATTAGAAAAATACTGTTGACAGTAACCCCCCCTACTTCTGATGGAAATGGAAGGTACAAAAAAGCTTTCATGTCTCTTAGCCACTGCAGGCGAATTAAGCTGTGCCTAGTGTCTAATTCCTAAAACTTCAATTTGATTGGAGCAAAAGCAAAAAGACTATAGCTATCAGCATTCCCTGACCAAGTAACCAGTTATGCTTGTGCTACTGAGTTTCTCCCACTGTATCCATCCTATGGGACATTGACCAATCTCCTTTGAACTCGTATCAAACTAAGTTTGTAAGAAAATGAATTGGTCCAAAAGAATGATATATTCTTTCATGTGATTCAGGGATTAAAATTGTTTAATTGCCAGCAATTTTTAGAAATTAGAAACCATGCGACCTTGCTGTGCCCTCTTTTTATTTGCCGGCCTTCAATGCCGTTTCTATAAGAGGAAAACATAACCGTACTCTAGCTTGCCTAATTATATATATTTTCCCTGTGAAGAGAACAAAAGCTTCAGCCTACTTCTCATTATCGTCTTTTCACAAGTATAAAAACAGGAAATGAGTTCAATTCGCCAATACCGCCACGTAGCCCACTCCACAGTATGAATTAGAACCTTCTAATTGCTTGCGTCAACCAGAGGCTCACCTTACTTTTTCCTAAGTTTCTTTCTCCCCAAGATGCAAAAGGGTTATGATGACTTAATTAAATCTCAAACAAAGATTGAAATCGCTTAATATATGTTAACTTTTTGTGCGTTTTATCCAATTCAACTAAACACTTGGTACAAAGAGATTAATTATGGTACAGTTCCTTCTAGTACGCCTATCATTACTTGTACCGAACACCTCCGTTCATTTTACTAGTATTACCTTTCAAAAACAATTAATGGTTTAATTACTTGGAATACAACTAAATTAACTTATAGTATTAACTCACAAAATTAACTAGTTAATTCACTAACAATGTATCAGAAAGAAAAGACAAATTAAATCTATCTTTCATTACTAATTAGGTAACACATACAAACCAATCATGTTTAGTAAGACATTCTTTGACTAGAACAGTGTCAAAATGAACTCCACCCCCTGCTCCTTTAGCTTGGTAATCCACAAAATATAAAATAATAATAATTAAAAAAGGTTGACGGACATACTTCCAAAGCACGGGAAGATTTATTAAAACAAACAGCTGCCAAGAAAAAAGAGCATTTTACTGTTTGACGCGTGAAATATTTGTGGACATACACACAGAGTAAGTTAATATGAAATGTAACAAGCAATGAGGTTGACCAAAACAAGTTTCCTTTAAGAGAACAATGATTCCTACAATGGCACGCAACAGTATCAACTGGCATAACCTTGATGACACCTTTTTCATGCAAAAATAAGATTATGACACACCAAAAAGGTGGAAACCATGTGGCCTAGCTCCCCAAGCCATCAACCCACCCAAAGCCTACAAAATTTTAGTACAATATCGACGACAAAGATAAGGTTGCCAATCAAATTTGCACAGGGAAATGTTTACATAGAATCTTAGTAAAAGAAATAAACAACATCTCGATGCATCCCATCTGCCATCTGCATGCTGAATGTTTATAATGCAAAACAGAAACCCCTCATTATGCCAGTAATAGATAAAACAAAAGACACCACAACTAATACACATATATGCTTGAAAAGACTTGATTCAGGGTAGGGACAAAGTTCCAAAGAAAATATGAGGAGAAATAGTTGGATGAACTAGGCTCGAAACATCCACCTACTTATTTGAAAATTTCTGGCAGCATTTCAGAACACGTCTGTTGAGAAGAAAATTAGCATAAACAGAAGAATGGTGGAAAGTAACCCAAATACAACTGTGTCATCAGTAAAACCTCAAAGGATGAGGACTCTGAAAACTCAAAAGATGAGAGGATTCAAAAGTCAAAAACTCAAGAAGAGCTTCACCCATCAAATGCACGAGTAATACATCTAGAAAGCTGAGTTTCAACTCAATTATCCCAGGCCACAAGTTATAAGGCCAAAAAGCCCACCTCCTTACCCAACCAATCTTGCATGTTACCACATGATGTTTCGTGAGGTTCAGGGCCCAATTTAACCACTAGTGCAAACATACACCATCAATGGAAGTATTTGATAAACCCCCTTAGCTGTGCACTTGTCAAAATGTCAAGCCACACAAAAAGCATTACTTCACTTCCCATTCCAAAAATGTAGGTACACATTTATCTAGAAAAGGTTCTATAGTCTTACTTCCAGTCAAATTGTTCAATGAGTATGTGTGACAGCAACCCAGCAACCAATGGATTTGCAACAATTGGAAGAGAAAGGAGAATCTGAAATTGCTCCATGTTCAACAACTAAACTGGAGTGACAATCAAGGTAATACATGAATGAAAATGTGCCCCCTGCATCTCCTTCATCCCAACTACACAGCCATGCAACCCACCTCTCTCTTCCCTCAACAAAAAAAGAGAGCGGGGAAGAAAGATGTACATACAAGAAGTTATATGCTGAAAGACATTGAACAGTTAAAGTACTCTGTTGAAAAATACATATGGTGATCAAACTAACCAAAGAAAAGGCCATATACCATCTAAAGTGGCTTAACAATATGTTATAACTACATTACAATTTTATATCATCAAGTCTGGTTAATGTCCTTCGAAAGATACGAAGCGTAAGCACGAAGACGAAACATAACGGTTCAAGACATAAGGTATCAGATGACCACACCAGAGGGCTAATTGATGAATTTAAATTAACATAGACAATGAAGCATCATCATCAAATCAGCAGGATCGCCTAACATAATAGCGGAAGAAAAAAAAATTTAAAGATGGTGAACAGAAAATTGAAGTATCAGGCATAGAAGCTTGGGCAACAAGAACCTATCCCAATGTGCGGTCAGTGCTGAAATCTAAAATCTTAAAACTGCAAAAGCAGAAAATTCAGAATAGGGAAAAAAAATTAGCAAACCATGTGGAACAAAGCACTCATAGTTTTAACAGTTTTATAACCATTCAAATAAGTACACTGAGATAAAAATTAAAATGTTACACGTGAACCCTATCTTACTAGACATATTAAAGTTGATATATGAAGTGCAAGAACAAGAACCTAACCAAACAAGTAATAATGAACATTCATGCCCTTTCACCACGGATACGCCTCGCAAGCTGGATGTCCTTGGGCATGATAGTTACCCTCTTGGCATGGATGGCACAAAGATTTGTGTCTTCAAACAGACCAACAAGATAGGCCTCAGCAGCTTCTTGAAGTGCAAGGACAGCATGACTTTGAAACCTCAAATCCGTCTGAAAATTTTTTTGGAACAGTTAGATACAACACTAAACGTGATACTGAAAGTACTTGATGAAAATTTTGAGTTAATTGTACAAATAAAACCAAATGAGAAATCAAAGATCTCTGAATCATATCACCTTGAAGTCTTGAGCAATTTCACGAACAAGCCTTTGGAAAGGCAGTTTACGGATCAAAAGCTCAGTGCTCTTTTGATATTTCCTGATTTCACTGTACACATGGCATGAAGCAGCAATATCTCAATCCACAGTCTAACATAAAAATATTTGACAAAACTCCTTCAAACGATTATACGACTATGGGTTCAAATGTTGAATAGGTACCGAAGTGCAACAGTTCCAGGTCGGTAACGGTGAGGCTTCTTTACTCCGCCTGTCGTGGGTGCAGACTTCCTGGCAGCCTACAACTCAAATATGGAGAAAACTACTTGTCATGGAGCAATACCAGATTTATCATATTCACAACCCAAATAGTGCTTCCCAATATATTTTTCAATGATCAGAAGACAATATATACAAATATATAACATAGTTTTCGGCTATCGTATACGTAATAGTAATAGTAAGTAGCTGTTCAGACTCCAGAGCAACAAGCACAGCACAACTACAATTCATTCAGTTATAAGGCCTTAGGAACTGTCAACAAGCTCATTTCCGACGCGATCTGAAAAAGAATATTTAACTAATCCATTTCTGTGCTAACTAAATTCCTCTTTGCAACTACAACTCCTATTGTTGATATTCACCCAAACCTTAACTCTGTTCCAGCGATGTATCACGTTAACAGCAGATGGCACTTTATCGAACGCCAATCACGTTACAGATAACTGCTGACAACCTTATGAGCAAAACCCAGTGTGTTTATTCAACCATGAAAATTCATAGCTATATTTTTACCCCAACAAAAGTCAATACCTCTACAAATAATTTAAAAGAACCAGAGAAATTAGTCCTTTGATTATTTCGCGCAGAAATTAACAAAAAAGAAACTGAAAACAAATTTACAGGTTTAATTATGCTAAATGAGCATACAAACGATTCAAACTATCGAAGTCGAATTAAAACTTCCAACAAATGACGTCAAAATTCACAAATTAATGTGATTAAATAAATACACTCACTACTACAAAATTCAAACAAATGTACCTTGGTGGCAAGTTGTTTCCTAGGGGCCTTTCCACCAGTGGACTTGCGAGCGGTTTGCTTCGTACGAGCCATTCTTTATTTCGAATAAGCTGCAAAAGGCGTAAAAATATTCAAATTTAGAGCAGTTTAGATTCAAATTGAATTAAAACTGCTGAATTAAGAATCAGAAAATATGGGATTGCCCTTAGGGTTTTGAAGTTTTTCTAACCTGAATGAGCTTTTGATTGATTATTCGATAACTTCGATTTGTTTGGGTTTTAATCTGGTTGCCAAAGGAGGCTCTTATCGACTGTTGAATTAAAAATAGGAACTCATTAATTGCAGATAGACCACTGGGATTCGTGCATATGGCTAATAGACCCCTGTAGAAAAGTTTTGCCAAGGCCCCTCGACTTAGAGAGAATTGGGTTGATGGCCCTCTAATTTGACCAAGTCCCGCCCTCCTCTGTCCTTAGTGTTCTTTGATCATTATTCATGGCCACGAGTTCACCTGTTGGGATCCCATGCCATCACCTATTAGAGTTGGCAATATGGCCCAAGACCTGTTGAAATCTTATGCCCATATTTAATTTAAACGGGATAAGTATTAATAATATAAAATTAAGCTTATTTAGGATTATACCCATTAATACTCATTTAAATATGAGTATGGTTGAGAATTGATTAGAACTCTCATATCCAAATATAAAAAATCTTGGAATAATTTATATTTAATTAGATCCACTTCTTCCACACTCTCGCTAGAACAAATCCTTCATTTTAAGCTACAAGAGGATTTTGGTTGTTTTTTACTGCAAAAATGAAGAAATGCAAATAAAATAAGAAAAGTAAATCTTAGATTTTATTTATTTATTTTTTATTCATTGTGGCTGTTTTAATTTAACATCCATGGTTAATAATTTCTTACCTTTGCTGATTATAACATCCATGGTTAATAATTTAACATCCATGGTTTAAGATAAGATAGATTATAACCTAATAGCTTGTGGGGGCTTGAACCTGCTTAATTACTACAAAAGATTATTAACTATGAAACCTAAGCATATGAAAAATCCATTTTGAAGTAAGGATATGCAAATTAAAATTCTTATTAATAGTGATTGAAGTTTATTTTTAAAGTACATGTGCAATTATTATTGATAGTTGAAAATTTAGAACCCAAAACTCTTCACGGTTTCTATTTTTAAGTGCCAATAATTTCCTTATTTCTTAATTATATCAACATACTTCTTAGTAGGGAAACTGTAAACACAAATTAAGATGTACCTTTAAAATGCATCAAAACCACCAAAAACGTTTCGTGTAGGTACCAAAGAAATAAAAACATCACTATCTCATCTGTCATCTAAATTAGTGGTGTTAGATAACCAAGCAATTCGGTCTATTGTTCGATTTGAGTTCAGTATTGACTGAACTTGAATCGAGTTTGAGTAGGCCGTATATAAAATGAGTTCAAACTTGAACAGTAAAAAATAAGTTCGAACAATTCGTCTAGTAACTGGTAATGTATGTATGTCTATGTATATACATATAATGTTATATATACAATTATCAATTTATCAATACTAATTATATATGAATTTTGAATTCAAACTCAATTGTGTTCTAACAAATCATCCCGAATGAAGTTTAAACTCTCCCTAAAATTAAAAAGCCAAACTCAAGCTTCAAATTATAAACTTAATCAAGCTCGAATTTGATCTCGAACAGCAATAATATTAACCAATTCAAGCTCAATTCGATAACATTCGAGCTCAGCTCGATTCAATTATGCCCTAATCTGAATGGCTCATCCAGTTAAACAGCACATACCAAACTACATCCGTTTGGTTAAATTACTCGCAGAGCAACACACACCGTTTAGTTGCATTCCTATTTGCAGACAATTTCAGAGACTTACTAAATTAAAGACCCAATATATTTCCTAAATTTATTGCCGAACTTGTAATGGCGTGCACTTCTTTGAAACCCCAGCGCGATGTCATTACATCCCCGTTTACTTTCGTCAGCAAACAGCACATTTGGCTTGTTTCAAATAAATCTTGTGCCCCGTTACCCAGGAGACTAGATAATTCATTTAAGAAATTGATAATCTTATACTGATATTGTACCGTATTCATATAAAATATATTTAACCTCTTAATTAGGTGATTGCCAAACGAGTAACAAATTTTACGGACGATGTGACCCTTGATAATTTTTGTAGCAAAGCACGATTTGGACCAGATCCAAAGCACACGACTTCCAGAATCATCAACAAAAAATCAAGATCAACACCCAAACTAATTCCCACCACCACAAATCCAAGTCCCACTAAATTAATTTTTGCCAAAATATCTACTCTAATCAAAGAGTTCTTCAACATCAATGACCGACAAAAACAGTTTTATCCCTGAAAGAAAATCCACACAAATCACAAATACAATCCAAAATTGACCAAAAAAATAAAAAGCCAAAAACAAAAATATTAACAAAGCAAACCACAAGGTTTCTATTCCATCATCAACCCCAAAATTCTAACAAGATACAGAAAAGCACATCACACCACCACACAACCACCATCTCCATCTGCTACTCAGCATCATTTCACCTCCCACATATTGACAATCCTCCTCCTCAACTGAAAAAACATAAAAACATCCATTTATTTTCCCTACCCTTTATATACCTCCTCTCTATACATACATTGAACTAAGTACTAACGACTCCTCTCCATTTAAGCAGAAGCAACAGCTTTCTTGGCCCTCTTAGCCGCGGGAGACTTAATTGACTTGGGCTGCTTCGGCTTCGCCGCTGCCGCCTTCTTTGTCTTCTTAGCCTGACCCACCTTCTTTGCCGGCTTCGCCTTCACCGCTTCCATTTTCTTCGCTGCTGCTCTGGTGGTTTTGGCAGTTGACTGAGCAACCGGCTTAACTGCCTTCTTCTTCTTCTGCTCTGCATTTGCTTTGGCGGGCTTTTTGACGGCGGTTTCTTTTTTCCCTGCTTCGGATAATTTATACGAGGCTTTGATTTTCATTAGCTTTCCCCTCGCGGCTGAGTTCTTCAACTGAAGCGCGAGGATTTTCCTGAAATTCGCAGGCAACTCCGCCTTGTGCTTCTCCTCCATGAATTTTGCAATTGCGTACGGACTTGATCCGCTCTTCTCGTTCAGAGCAACCAATGCCTCCTTAATCATCTGCATAATTAAATAGTTTTATTAAAACAATCCTCATCTAAATTCACCCCGTGCTAAATTTTCTCTATAATGAACAATCATTCTCAATAAATCGCATATAAAATCGGAGAATCAAAGAGTACCTCGAAGTAAGGAGGATGGGCAGCAGTTTTGGGGGGCTTAGGCTTCTTTTCTTTAGGAGCTTTAGGCTTTTTCTCCTTCACAGGCTTCTCAGCTGGCTGCTCCGCCGGGGGAGCCTCAGCCGGAGGCTGCTCGACGGCAGCGGGTTTCTCAGCATCTTCGGTGGCCGACATCGCGAAAATTCACACGATTAACTAAATTCAAAAAGAGCTACTGATAGTAGAGAAAATATTTTCTGACTAGAGTGAAGGATTTGGTAAGTGGGTTTCACCATTTATAGTAGGAAGCGGTCTGAGTGAAATGAAAAATCTGAATTCTGATTGGTCAGTTAGGAGGGCCACGGATCGAGGGTTTAAGGACAATGGATCTTAACCGTACACGTGGGTCTGTATTAGCTGTTGATACAATAGGGAATTGGATCGTGAGGTGCCAGTCTTATCAGGAAAGAATGCTTCAATACAAGGGGCGCTGGTATATTTGTTTTTACACCCATGGTGTGTGTTTTCTTGGTGCATTTGGGGATAATTTATGGAAGAATTGTTGAGGATTTGTAATTGGAATTTTTACGAGAATGGAGTTTGGAAAATTCTGGTTGTAATGTGTGTGGTTTGAGGTAATATGGTTGGAATTTGGGTTGGTTTTGAAGGCATCAAACAAAAACAGTATGAGGTTTGGTTCTTGAGACTAGTATAATAGCACATCTTTTTTCTGTTTTCTTTTCCTTTTGGAATTAACGTTATAATTTCTTTACGTCGGACGGCCTAGAATTTACAATGGTGGAATTCTTAACTGGTGGGTTTTTTTTTTTTTATAAACAATAAAGAGAAATGTAGAAATAGAAAAAAAAATAAGTAGAAGCAAAATCCTTGGAAATGGGATGTAGTATTGCTCTATTCTTCCATGGTCAGAATGTACGTATCTTGCCTGATTTAGATAATTAGCCACTTGTCAAGAAAAAAGAAGCTCCTGTGTTTGTTTCTGGGATTAGCAAGACTAATGAGATTCCCTGAATACTCTATGGGATTCAAAAATAAAAAAATTCTACAAAGCTCTACTGAAATATATGGTTAAGAAATTCTGCCACTGCTTAATTTAACAAGAGTAACGTGTTTGGTTTCCCTCGTCAATAAAAGGTAACACTTTAAGTGGGAGAATATTTACTAATGTATAGTCTTTATGTTCGTTTTTTACTTTCTGTTCTATGAGAAAAATAGATTTTATACGTTCATCTTACCATTCTTGTTAACTAGTCTCTAATGTTTTTTGATGCTTAAGGGAAATCACTCGGTACAATGTAACTGATAAACTTTTCTTAATTAAAGGCTTAATTTGGATCATCAATTATTTTTAATATTGTTAGTGAAGATCATGCTAGTTATTATAATTAAAATCAGCTCGTTATATCAATAGTGTCAAGAAGTTCCCATGTTCATCAGAGATTTAATGCCAATTGTAAAACCATTGATGTTTTATTTTCTTAATGTGAAGTTAAGAAGATAAATGATATTTGTTTAATTTGGTAATTTCGTAATACCACATGTTTACAATATTTCAAACTAGATACCTCTTGGCTCATTGATAATTCAAAATGAAAATAGTTTAGACCAAAACCAATATGGTACCTAGGAACTAGCAAGTACAAAGTAAATTATATTTTTTTCAAACCTACTCTTTTTTCTTTTTATATAGTCATAGTTTGCCTTAAATGGATCAGATTATCTATGTGGTTTTTGACATGACAAACGTAACCAAAATCTTAAGTCACATTACACAATTGCTCTGATAACATGAAACAATTTTACGAAGCAAAAATATTAATTACAATGTCTTAAACTATATTGCGCACAATGTCATAATTTCACATAATATATGGTGCAAAATATAGTCTTTATTTATGAAAATAGTAAGAAAAGAACATAAATACTAATTTTGTATAAGAAAAAAGTTACATAAGCACTAATACTAAAGTTTAGGACAGACCACTCTGAAAAAAAAATATATATATATCTACTCACTATAGAACCAATTCTATTATAAATCATCTCTTTTAGTCTGTTGTTGGGACATCTTATTGGCAATTAATTCAACTATTTTGTTTCTTACCAGACTAAAGTAGATAGTTATCAAAGAATTGCATAGTTTCTTATTTAGATCGTAGCAGTGATAATTGGCTAATTGCATAGTTTATTTAAAAATGGTCATTTTCTTCCATCATTACAAAAAGATTAATCCATTTACTCAAAAAAAAAAAAAAGGAAAAAGAAAAAGAAGAACCCGAAAAGTTCAACCTTAGTAGTACTTGGAAACAGACTCATATCCAAGGTAGCCCCGCGATTCAAAGTTCAAACTGCAAAATGAGAGACACCCTAACTCGATAATTGTAATTTATCAGTGACTAAGAAACATTTGTTTACTCATAACAACAATTGAAATTATAATAAAAATCCATTTTACATTCTAAGAATAAACATGTAGAAATAAATGAAAATATATTAATAAGTGGTTGTTTATAATTAGTTATAGTACGGGTAATTATGGTAACATTTTTTTTAAATTAAAAAATAAAGATAAAGAGGGAAAATTACAAAAATAATGGTGCTTCCCTTATATTATAAGATAATAATATTGCCAAGTGCCAAGTGAATCACTGGTTCACGAAATTATGCTGACCCGTGACTCGATTCAAACTGGCCTTATTCGAATTTTGAATCACGCAAAACGCCGTCGCCACCCTAACACGATAATGTCACCGTTTCCTCTCTTCTCGCCAGCTGTACAGAAATAAAACCACCCTCACCTCACCAACTAGAACTAGGGGTGACAATCGGGGTCGGGTTTTGGGTTGATGGGTTAAGTTAAGTTATAGGTATAACATCTAATCTGTCAATTTAAACCTGACTTGACTCGGGATGGTGAGTCGCCCCACTGACCCGAATAAAAAAAAAGGAAGGAGAAGAAGAATAAAAGAGAGAAGAAGAAGGAAAGAGGAAAAGAAACTAACACACATAATGATCAAATATTTTTTTTTAATAAATTAATATCAAAATCACATACTAAGATATACTCGATTTCTTTCACAATTTACCCTTCATAAACCTAGGTAGAATTCTTAATTTCTCTTATTATTTACTTGACTAATTATCCAAGGTGAAATTTGTATTTGAATGTAGATAGATATAACAAAAATACAAAATGTTAGTTTTTTTTTTTCAAGTTCAGGTTGATCCTCAAATCAGTCGAGTCTGACTTGATTTCAACTCGACCCGCCAAGCTTCATCTCAAGCTCGCTATTTTCGAGTTAAATTTGTATCGTGTTTTTAGATCGTATCGAAAATTATCATCCCTGTCACCAAACATCCATGTTCCTTCTCCACAAGTACTAAAGAGATGTATTTAAACTCATTATGCACATTAAAATCAATTTAGATTCTCAGTTCAGTTTTCCTAATATTACCTCAATGCCATTCACTAGGATTGCCACCTTGTATTCACACTATAATAGTTGTCTGATTTATCACCCCAGTACCATTCACCAAAGATTGCCACCTTGCATTCACACTATAATAATTTTCTGACTTATTACCCTAGTGTCATTCACCAAAAATTACCACCTTACATTTACATTATAATAGTTATCTGATTTATCAAATGGTGACAATTCTTAGTGAAAAGTATTAGAGTGGTACTGAAAAAATTGGTACATAATTCTTGAGTAAAAGGAACAGAACGTCAACACCTACAAGTTGACCTCACAAATGCAATCAAGCTGATCTCCACCAAGTCATCAACTTAACATCATCAATGCAGCTTTATGCAACAATCATAAAATGAGGATACTTGACCGAGACGTTTCACCTCAAAAAACAATAGGATGCCCAACTTATTCCCCTTAAGCTTTAGGATAGCGGCTCAAAATCACAAAGGTAAACAAGGGAAACAGGTGTCTTCCTCATCTGAATTGCTAAGGTCCTCAAACCGCACCGACAAAAGGAACTGCTTCCACCTATAAAAAAAGGAACTCGTACCTATAGAGTCTCCAATTTAGAATCAATACCAGTGTCTACAGAAGTCCATCTAATAGGTACGGCCTATAATCTAAGACCAAATGTTTATATGACAACTAGCAATTGGTAAGAGTTAAAGATGACATGAAAGGTGAGAATGGAAAAAATTGAGGGGGGAAAAAGAGAGAGAGAAAGAAGGTGAAAAACTAGAAAAATAAATTCTGCATCAGCAGCAGGACCATTAGATCTTGTTTCCTTGCAAAGGAGAGCAATTCAACCTTATAAACTAGACCCGAAAAGAAATGAGAAAACAACCATAAAATGCGTCACAACTCAACAAAAACAAACAATTATAAACACTTGAGCCATTATATTACCTAAAGGTCACCAAATCTAATAGTAATATCCACGTCCATACAGACAATTACCCGATAAAATGATGTGCTTGCACCATGCTGCAAAATAACAAGAAAAAAGTCACAAAGCATAAAACTGTTAAGAAGTAGAACGTGTTGTAAAAGCAACATATCCATCGTACCCGCATCAGAACCATAATAATCTTGTCGATAACCCTAATTCTTGTTAGCGGAGGGATCCTTGTGCAGACGTCAACTACCTCTCCGGCATATTTAAACACCCTCTTAAGATCTTTCGTAACATCACAATCCAACCCACCAACAAAAATCTCAACCTCCTTCCTCAACTTACGCTCCTTTGCAGCAGCATTTAGCTCCATGTGCTCCTCTTCCAGTACTTCTTCACCTTACTCTTGCATGTTATCTTCAGCAAATTCCTATTGACCAAGTTCATCATTAATCTCTTGATCAGCCTCTATTTTGTCATCATCTACTTCCTCTAAAAACCATCAAAATCAGTCATCTCTTCTTTAGGGCCTTCCTCCATTTTATCTTCTTCGTCAGTCATCGTCTCCGTTTTATTCTCAATAGTATTCAGCTGCTCCTCCTCTAGTTGTTCAGTCATCTCCTCTCTCTCCTGTTTGGTAGGTCCTTCATCATCCAAAGGTTCAGAATTTGGAGAGGCCAATTTTCATTCTTTATTATTATTACACACTTTCAATGATGGATTCTTCTGCTTTGCATTCCACTTCTTCCTCTTTCAATGACTCTTCAACATGCAACACATTTTTCTCCTCAACTCCCTCAACTTTTTCGACTTTTTGTTCTTCATTTATTGCTCGTCTTTCAATACTTCAAAGGCTAATTTCATCATTTTTAACAGTTTCGGCATCCTCCACCAAAGGTTCATTAATTGCATCTTCTACCACATCATTTCACTCCATGGATTCTTCAACCTTTGCCTTTTCAGCTTCTCCACTCTAATTTTTCTGTAAAGCTGATCTAGCAACATGGCTTCTTATGATTCTCTTTACAACCCTTTTAGTACTTTTAGCCCGCAAAGCAGGTTTAGTTTCCCGTGTCACCAGAACAGCAGCAGCATTTGTTGTCTGTGCTCCTTCCACTGCACAACAATAAATAAGTTGGAATTTCGTATATAAATGCAGTCCATGGACAAACAACTAAATAACTCGACGAAAGAAAGAATTTACTGGTAACAAGCAGTCCACAATTCCCAAAATGTATAATTCACAAACAATCAAAATATAAGAAAACAGCTAGTAATCAAAGAAATTGGAACACTTTTTGATTAGCAAAATTACATTTTTTTTACTATTACAAGAGCCTAGATACCTACTTGAAGTAAACAACCTCAAAAGCTACCATGCTAAAATTATGTAACCTAAATTTTCTCAAGAAAAAGGTTAAATTTCCCGGTTATACGGAAGAAAAAGCATCAGTCTTAAGATAATCGGAAATGCACTTGCTGGTGCTGGTTCCGGCGTCGATAGAACGGTGGTTACAGGAACGCTTATGGTATCGGCGGACTTAGTTTGCTCTCCTTGGCGGCGGGGCAGGGTTTCGGGTCGGAGAACATAGCCAGAGATTCAACCGGTGCTGCTGGCCCGGCGGACCTGGGCATTGATTGGTTTAATGGAAGTTTTCTTTGCCGGCTGCGTCTTCTTCGGCGTTGCGCCTGCATTTCGAGTTCTCATAATTCAATCGAATTGCAACAATTATGATGTTATAGAGATGAAGGATTGGCTTTATGCTTTTTTTTTTCTTTTTTTTCCCTTACTATATGCACAGCAGCAAAAAAATTAATTTAAAAATAAGTCACCGCACTTTAAAAGCACGGCGGCAGACTGGGATTTTTTTTGTTTTAATTCGAGGAAATGCCTGTTGAATCAACGGCTAGATTCTTAAGCAGTAGTGAATCAACGGCCATTTCTTCGGTTGGCCGCCTATAAATACCCCTAAGAGATAATTCACGCCGCACATCTCTCAAAACTCAGTCTCCCTCTGTCTTTCAGCTCTTTCGCTCTCAAAAGCACCGTGTTTAGGTTTAGGAATCCTGGACGGTGGGGTCGCCGTGTGTAGGAATTTCGGCAGCTACAAGTTCCGGTTTGGCTCATCCCATTTAGGAATTTCGGCAACTACAACAAGACGGTAGAGTGGCCTGTTTAAGCATTGCAGCCATTACAAGTTCCGGTTAGGCTTGTCGTGTTAGGGAATTTCTGCGACTACAACAACCGCTAGCTACAGGTATATTTTTTAACACCTTCTATAATATGTTAATTTTAATTATTATCTGAATTATTGAATATATTAAATGTAGGGTTACAACATGTAATTAAGCAGGTGTAAGTAACAATTGGTGATGTAAATAGGTGTAATTCACGTAGTTTTAACATGTAATTAGTATTAATGGTGAGACATATTAAATCAAAGCTCTGCTAGCATGTTTTTATTGTTGTCGTTAATCATATTAATTCGGCTATGAATTTTATCTGTAGTGACTAATTGATTACATCAACACGTTCTATATAAAACATTTATTGGATGCACATTCTTTAAATTAGGTAGAACATGTCAAACGTTCATTCCTTGGTGATTCAACTATACTGGGGAGGAAAAATTGTATATGCTGGAGGGTCAATGTCGTATGATCCGCCTATGCCGAAAAAAGTCATATTTCTTAGAGAGAGGGTAAATTTTGAGGAATTGGTGAATAAAGTATATAATATTATAGATCTAGATCGGGATAGATTCAACATTAGTTTGATATTCAGGAATTGCTTACAACATGGTGTGTTTGGTGCGATGCCTTTAGTGGATGATAATGGGGTAGACGGAATGTATTTTTTGAAAGCCAATAGTGGGCATGCTACTGAGATCTACGTGGAGATTGAAGAGATCTCAGGATTGAGAGATCATGAGACTCAGACTAATCAAATCGCAAACTCACAACTTGACCAAGGTACTAGCATATATGACCCAGTGCCAATGGATATGGTTAGGGCAGCTGAACTGTACGGAAGTCAGTCGACCCAATTAGACAGTGGAGATGTCCAGCCGACTACCAGAGCGCAGCGAAGAGGCAGCGGTCGGCGCATTAAGAATTGCCCTGGTAGTAGTCGAGCAAGAATTCACATGTCATCTGCAGAGTTTCATAATACGAGCAACGATGCAGATACATCCCACATGCACAGTGCAGAAACAAACTCCGAGCTAGAATCGAAAAATGATGAGTCCGAGAATGATATCCAAGACTATAATGCATTTGGACAGGGTCCTATTGACCCTACTCTTTTATATCTACAACCACACCATAGATCTGCTGCAATCTTTCGTGGTGAGGGTACCGTCGTTGATATCAAACGATGTGATAAACATTTCTGGATATTCAAGAAAAATCCAGATCCTCGCGTGCAACATTACATTGATAGAGCTGGATTTGGAGGGGTACTTAGAGCTGGGTCAATCAGGATAGACCATGGTCTTATTACTGCTTTTATCGAGCGCTGGAGACAAGAGACCCATACATTTCATCTGCCTCTTATCGGTGAAGCCACTATTACCTTACAAGATGTTGAGATCTTGTGGGGCCTGTGCGTGGACGGTTTGCCGGTTACATTAGTCCATCAAGAACGTAGCAAACTCCAACGTAAGCAGTTAGTACATGAGTTATTGGGATTTTGGCCGGATGACAATTACTTCAAAGATGCACGGTTGAAGATGGCATGTATGTACGAGCGGTTGAGTGCACCACCACCACCAGATGCCACTGATGAGATGATTCGTCAGTATGCTTGCATGTATATTTTGATTTTATTGGGTGGCCAGTTATTTGCAGATACATGTGGGAATGTTGTGCATCTTAACTGGCTTGACTATTTACGAGATTTGGAGGCGATGGGACATTATAGTTGGGGAAGCGCCGTGCTAGCTTGTTTGTACAGACGTATGTGCCATGCATGTCTTGCCGCTACAAAGGTCACAGCTGGACCGTATATACTACTTCAGGTAAATAGTTATATAGTTTCCCGTAATATGTTTTGAATTGTTATTATTTAGTTTATTGATTTTCTAACATCATAATTAACCGAATGCAATAGCTTTGGGCATGGGAGCGGTTTCCGACTATTCGTCCAACAATAGCTGTACCACGACAAGTTGGTGACTATCCTAGGGGAGGAAGATGGGCGACTAAACGTAGTGGGGTGCACACTCCTCAACATGTAGCCTCATATTATCGAGATCAGCTATCGCTGCTACGTCCAGATCAAGTATTTTTGTTTTTTTCACATTAGCAAAAAATTACTTGCACTACATGATCTTTTTAATCTATTGTTGACCATTGCACGATTTTTACAGTTCATTTGGATGCCGTACACCGACGATGTACTGTCATCTCTGCCTTCGTATTGCACTGCAGGTGCTAACATATGGCGAGCAAAGGTCCCATTGATCTTTTGGCATATTATCGAATTTCATGTGCCAGATCGTGTCATGCGCCAGTTTCGAATGCAACAAGATATTCCACCGAACGTTGACATCAATATTGGGGGGTTACATCAACTTGGTCTATCAGGACACCCAGGAAGGGATTGGACTCAATATCATAGTGGTTGGATTGGTCAATGGAATAGCCGCGCACAATCAGTTGTTCAAGGAGTGCCTACGGATACACTCAAGTCTTCAAAGGAGTATTTAGAGTGGTTCCACCACCACACAATCCTGTACATTACACCTTCCATTCACCAGGTTCGAGATAATAGGCACTAGGAGAAATCTGTCTAGTTTTAGTACTTCGTAACTTTTGTTATTAGTCTTTGCATTCAAAGTATCATTTTTCGTAGCAACGAAACACTAACAATTTGTGCATGTTTGTGAAAACAGATGAGTTGCATGCATCATATTGGGCACCAATCTATGTCTAGCCTCCAGTAGGATGACCCTACACAGACTTTCCATGCTGCATTGATGACGATTCGAGAATATGCATTTGGATCAATGCAATAGTTACAGTGATTTAATCGCATGGTAGTTGGCCCCACTCAATAGTAGAGCATTGACGCCTCTATATCACACAGCATCCTTTACCAGAGGCTAGCTAGACATGTTCCTAGCTAGGCAGGTGAATCATCTCGTGGAAGTTGACATCATGGGCATGACTTGCGTGATCAAGATGAATCGGTGAAGCAGGAAATTCTAGCCAACCCCAGTGTTCAAAGGACACAGGGTAATGCACAATTCGCCCAGTGCAACCAATTGATACAACATATGGCCTTTTAGCTATGCATACTCCCACTGCAAACGTAAGTACCATGATACTACAGCTGCGTTTTCTCCTAAAGGGGAACATAAATTGTTCTCTAACTTCTAAACTTTAGAAGCTTTACTCTGTCTAGTTATATTGTACTTGCGATTTTTGAAACTTGGACTTTGTTGGTTTGATTGCATGCTTTTTGCATAAAACAACCGTTGAGTTCATGCTAGGAAATAAGTACTTGTTCAGTTCAATTTCCTGAATGTGAAGTCTGAACCAATAAAAGCATCTGCTAATTTCAAGGAAAGAAAATGACTTTCTAGGGTGCTGCTTGCTGTTGAGCATTTTGGGGATTTATTGCAATACAGATATAGTAATTAACGTTTTAATTCAGTGTGTTTTTCTTTGTAAGAACTGAAATTGGAGAGGAAGTAGAATTGTGTGATATAGAAATTTTAGCAGAATTTGAATAGGATACAATGTCAGCTTTAATGAAGTTATAATTACAATGCAGAACCAAGTGCAGCCTTAGAGTTGCTTAAAATGATTCAATTTGTATTTTGGAGAATGGATGCATAATCTTTCAAATGAACAATGTTGAACTAGACTCTTCAAATGGATGTTATGAAAAGCTTTGCACCCTCTGTTGTTTGTATGTAAACCTCGGCAGTAGTTGGGAAACAGTCCCAATAAAAGAATTGGACCATCTGATCCTATGAAAGAACTAAAGCACAGAACCGGTGATTTGAATCCACCAGCTAAAAATATGGATTGGATATATCTATTTGAAGAAGCTTACTGGAGGGGAAAAAAAATTCTTACAATGCCTAAATGCAGGAAGTTGAAGAAATTAAGAGGGGATAACACTGTAAAATGAGTAGCAAGATCTTTAAAGCAAATCTTATATCGTAGTCTGTGGAGAAAAACTATCATTCTTGTATTACATTCTTTAATCACCAGAAGCATATTTTGGTTAAGAAGGAATGCACTCTGAATTCTTTTACCTATCTATTGAACTGTATTTCATTATGGAAACTCCTGCTGGTTGGCATCATTCACCAATGATGGCATGGTGAAATCCCTGATTGTGTTGTGGAACAAGATTAAAATTTCATCTGATTGAGCTTTTGGCTATTTGATAATAAACACCTCTCCTAACCCATAAATGGTTAATTTTTAAGTCTGTTGCATGGTTCTTTCTTTTCACTTCCCCATCATCTATGTGTTGCCTCTGATATGTGCAAATTGAAACAGGTATAGTAAACCCAATGTATTGCTATATAGCTTTTTTCCATGTATCGTGATTGGTAAGAGCAAAAAGCACAGACTATAAGAAAAAGACAAGGATATGGGATCTGTATTTGTTCTTTTTTCCTTCTCTACTTTATTGGATTTTGTTATTTAAGAGGGTGATTTTGGTTGATATAACAAGATTTCCTTTAAGAGCCTGAGGTAAGCAGTTGAAGTGTGCTAGTTATAGGAACTGAAGACAAAATTGTTGCAATCTCATGATTATATAAATGTGAGAATCCAATGGCCTGATTTAATTTCTTTTATGACCACTTAAGGTTTTTTTTATTTTTTTTTATAATGTCCACTTAAGTTCTGGTAAGAGTTTAAAAGTAGTACTCTGAAGCTTCCTATAGTTCATTTTAATGTGTTGAAAATAAGGGTGTATCTTGTGTCTTGTTTAATATGTCCCTTGGGCTTGGGTTATTAGTAGGCACAAGGCAGAAGGGGAGGGGCATAGACATGCAGATATTATCTCATAGAGAGTTGAAATGCTTGATTTCTGAGCTGCTTGCTTGGTAATTGTTGCAGGAAGAGATGGGAAATAACATAGAAGTTGCTGATGCATCAGCAATAAAGCTTCTTCAACATTTTAATTACTTGTCTCTGCAATGAAGACAACTTCAAACCGTCTGTCAAAAGGAAAACTGATGCATTTCAATTAGAAAGAGAGCAAAAGAATGAATATGGTTGCCTAAATAGGTAGTTGCGTATTAGTGGGTGAGCAGAGAGATCTCTTGACAGTGGATCTGCGGTCCTGCCAAAAGCAGTCAAGGAACATGCAAATATTCTTAGTTAAAAGCTTTGGGCTAAATCTATATAAACTAGTCTAGTTAGGTTTGGCTAAAGCTTCAAAAGATCCTTCCCTAATTTATATCTGTTGGGATCTTGGAAAATCTGGTAATCTATAAATTGTCCTTTAGATGACATATGGGTGGAAGTGTTTCTTCCTTTTGGCATATACTCAAATCTGCAGAAGCACGTGCGATCAGGACAGACTTCAGGATGCTAACATCTTGTTATTGACTTGTTTGAAAATCCATGCAGTTCATGCATTAGAGGTGGAACTCAGAGAATTGAAGGGAAGATTGTCTGAGGTTACCAGCAACTCTGATACATTATGCCAAAGGATTGCGACAGAGGGACTGGAACCACTTCAATCATCTATCAAGCATTTACAGCATCATCTAGGGAAATATGTAGTGCCAACACATTAAATTCTACTAAAGCCAATATGGAGGAATCAAGTATAGGCAAGCAGAGTGAGGCTGTTCTTTTGTTGTATATTGTACATTCTGTTGAAGGAAAAAGAAGCAGAAGTTTGGAATTTGTTGACGCAATCCTAACAAGTTGGTTTAGGTTGTTTGGGTTGGCCTATTGATTGCAATGTGTATTTCCTGCAGATAGGAATTTATTTTAGTCCTGTTACTTTTTCCAGGATGTGTTTTCTGTACTAGATTTCGGAAGTAATGTCTTTCATGTGGAAATGCTAATTTTAAGGGTCATACAACCTCCCTTCATGCCGCTCCCTTCTCCAGACCCTTTCTTTTTTAGTCTTTCTCGATGGCGAAAGTTCCCTATGAAGTTATGTTAGTTTATTTTGGTAAGTTCAGTGTAGTTAGAGCTCATGGTGAATGTGGAATGAATTCAAGTACCCTGTGCCGAGTTAAAAGGCTTGGGTCTGGAGAGCTTAGGACAAGGAATGTGGGTGCTGTCGCCTTGTCCTGTAACCAGATTGTATCCGTACAGATTTAGGGAATTTTAGTACTTCAATTATTTTTGTTTTTTTAAATCTTTTCTACCCTTTTTGGTTGGGTCTGTTGTCTTAGCGAAACGGCCAGTCGACGGCCCACACAAGCCATTGCACTTCAATAAATTAAGCTCAAAATGATAGGCGACATAACCAATGCATTTTGTAAACAAATAGCTGCCCGCTATTATTCTCTATCTATGCGCTTGTTCATTCACATTTGGATTAGTAGATGTAAAAGTTGATTTAATAATGTTATTCATGATAATACGTAATTATTTTGCATATTTATGTCCATTCTGCATGTGATACGTGGATGGTTTAAGAAAAATTAGATTGTTGTTTCGAATAACAAAATCTAGTATTTTTTTGTAGCAATATTCTATGGTCTTCAGGTTTTTGTCATCTTGCACTGGTTGATCAGGAAGAGGTAGTAAAGCTTCCGGTCATTTCCTTCTTTTACCTTGTGGAATGTTTGCAATATTATATCTTTACACAGTACTAGAAGAGTTATATACTGATAAATAGCTACACAACACTTTGCTTGATTGAACATTGGCAATTCCCATTTAGTCACATTTTTCTTAAATCCAAGAAGGCAGCACATGGTAAACGAATTGGGTCAGAATCCCCTAAATCAAAACAAGAACATGGTAACAGAAGCAGAGAGAGATCCAGCTCTTTCACACTTCAAACTTTTGAGTTGGCAAAGGTTCAAATTCTCCATTGATGTATTACCAGTTCAACTAAAGCTCATCAACAGCAGGACGACCATTCCAGAGGTAATCCAAACAAACATGAATAAAAGATACTCCTCCAAAGAACAAAAGTTAATACTCACTTTCTGAACAAAATCAAAATCTATACTAATATATTAATTAGCTTCACTTAAGCAAAACCTCAAAATATTACTGAACTACAATTGAATCAAATTCAAAAACTAAAGTAGAGTAGGATTCAATAAAAAAAATGCTGCATATTTCTGTTGTGAGTACTAGTATTAAGCTAGCAGCAATCAAGGCTGTTGCTGAGCATCCATGTAACCAGCATCAACAAGAACCTTTTCCCTCTTAGCCAACTCAATATCTTCATCCACCATCATCTTCACCAGCTGCTCAAACCCAACTTTAGGCTTCCATCCCAACACTTTCCTCGCCTTGCTCGAATCCCCCTTGAGATTATCCACTTCCGCTGGCCTAAAATACCTCTTATCAATCGCAACATGATCCCTCCAATTCAAACCGACATATCCAAATGCCACCTCCAAGAACTCCTCCACCGTGTGAGATTCCTCCGTGGCCACTACATAATCGTCCGGTTTTTCCCGCTGTAGCATCAACCACATCGCCTCCACATAATCCCCCGCGAAACCCCAATCCCTCGAAGCCTGCAAATTGCCCAAAAACAGCTTGCTCTGCAGTCCAATCTTGATTCTCCCCACGGCCCGGGTAATCTTCCTGGTCACGAAATTCTCCCCGCGCCTGGGAGATTCATGGTTGAATAAAATCCCATTGCAGGCGAAAATGCCGTATGCTTCCCGGTAATTGACTGTGTACCAATGGGCGGCGCATTTCGAGGCGGCGTAGGGGGACCTGGGGTGGAATGGGGAGGTTTCCGATTGGGGAGGCGGTGTGGATCCGAACATCTCCGATGATCCGGCTTGGTAGTATTTAATATGGGACCGGCCGGTAGCGGAGATGTGAGAGCGAACAGCTTCGAGAAGGCGGAGAGCTCCGGTGGCAACGACGTCAGCGGTGTAATCAGGGATCTCGAAGGAAACGGCGACGTGGGATTGGGCGGCGAGGTTGTAAACCTCATCGGGGTTGATTGTATCGAGCCAGCGGCGGAGAGAAGAGGCGTCAGTGAGGTCGGCGTAATGGAGCTTCATCTTGGCTTTATGGGCATTGTGGGGATCGATGTAGAGATGGTTGATGCGTTGAGTGTTGAAGTTGGAGGATCGGCGGATGAGGCCATGGACTTGGTAGCCTTTGCTAAGGAGGAGTTCGGTTAAGTAGGAGCCGTCTTGACCGGTTATGCCGGTGATCAGGGCTACTTTGCTGGTTGTGGTGGGTTGAAGAAGTGCTGGGGAAGGAGTAGCAGAAGGACAAGCGGATTCGTCGCCGTTTGCGTCGGCGGTGGAAAATCCGGATCTGGGGATAGTGTCATTGTCGGTGGCCATTTTTTTTTTTTTTTTGACAGATTTAAATGAAGTTTCTATTACAGGGATTTGAGGGAAAAGTTGAGGGTTTAGATGAGGGAGAAATGGAAATGGAGAAAGGGGAAGTATAAATGTAGAGGGAGCAGGAGCAGAGCAGGATGCCAGGCAGGAAGGGGAAGGTGGGGAGTAATTGTTGTAAGGTCTAGTTTGGGGAGAAGGAAAAAGAAACTAACGAGAGAAAATTGATGTGTTGCTGGGGTAAAGGGCAAGGGCTGCGGGAGGAAGTATATGTGTTTTCTTTGCTTTTGGTATTTTACTGGCAAGTGCTCTTGCCAATTGTAATTGTAAATTTGAAAAAAAAAAATATATATATATATATATATATATATTAAAAAAAAAAACTATTGCAGTCAGTTTAATGAGAGGACTTGAAGGCAAACCAGATTACAAAGTATTCAAATTGAGTTCGACTTGTTAGGGGCTTGATCGAATATGATTAGTCAATTTGTCGATCCAAATATAAGCATAATTTAGTATTCATTGACTTTCCAAACTTGGCTCGATAGATATGAAGCTTAAAATTTTGGTATATGTAAACAGTTGGTGTACTTGGAACCCTACTGTGTGTGTCAATGGCTCAAGTTGAAATATAAACAAACCAAATTTAAATGTGTTATTAAATTCATTACAAATATTCTATCCCATTGGGAGATTGTATTGATTTTACATAATAGGTCACATTCACTCTTTATCCCCCTTTCGCTTTTGAACATGTTCGTGATTTAATTTTATTTTAAAAAATTATCAATTACAATGTTCAAGGCATTAAAAGATTAGGAAAAAAAACTAGTTTTACATTGTTAAAGTAAAGAAGAATAGAACAAAACAGAAAGAAAAGAAAAGCATAAGTTGTAAATGTATCTAATCAAATCATCATGTTCAAGATAGCTACAAAAAATTTGTAGCTCTGACCAGTTCATTTATTGTGGAAAAAAAGTGATCAGGGAAGCTCAAGACTTTTCCACATACGACTTATCGAAACACGAGAGTCAATAACGACAGTTAAGTGTGAGAGTGGTCACCGTTTGGGCTACGTCAAGCTGCCAAACTAAGAAATTTCCTTAGGCCTAGTTTGGATGGAAAGATTGGGACGGAATTTGAAGAGACAAATTTATCTTTTTCTTGCTTAGGAGTTTTAAGTGGGAAAAAGGAGAATTTGAGATAGTAAATTGTGGCATGGTTAAGTGGTTTCCACCCGAAAGTGTGAAGAGATGAAGAAAAATGACTTTAATACTCGTTTGGTTCACATTTCCCAATCACTATTATCATATATATCATTAACTTTATTATAAGTATGAATTTTGACGATTCCTCCCAACATATTTAGTTTAGTAATTGAATAGGTATCCCCACAAAAGGTGCTAATGAGTTTGATAGAGTATTATTTTGGGATGCTCAATTAATTGCTTTCATTCCGATTGAATGATAGTGGTAGTTGTTTTTAAACATTAACAGTAAATATCATTAATACTCATACCTATTCCCCTCAACTAAATACTCCTTTAGTGTAAATCCGTTTAAAATTTAAACAAAACAACTTATTTTATTTAAGGACGAGGGTTAAGTATTATCATTAATGAGCAAACACGTATTACTCACATTAGCTTTGTTTCGCTTTTGTTATCTTCTCTAAATTCTTAACTAAATATTACAGAATGCAGTAATTGGCAATTTAAAATTTTTTGATTGCAAGATTTCAATAAATTCCATAAACTCATTTTGTCAACGAGAGTTAGGTACAACTCTTTTTTGATAAAAAAAGAAAAATAAAAAAGTATAGGTTCAATTTTAATTATTACTTATCCATTTAAAACTTTTCTGATTTTCAGTATTGCAGTAACTTTCACAATTTTTTTGTCAATCAGAATTATGTTAAACTCTAAATGTTATATTGCATGTTAAATGAAAGAATATTCGGTACAAGGAATGCACATGGTAGTATGCAGCTATATACATATATCTTGATAATTGTTCTTAATTTTAAGCTAACGTGTGTGGAATTAAAGATCTAAGATGTTGTCAAATATTAATATTTTTACTTATTCGCTTCTTAAAGTAAACGAGTACAATAAGATTCAATGAGTACTTATTTTGGAATTGTTATATTTGCTAGTGTAAAATTTCACTAGTTGATTATTGCATCGTGCTGATGACAAACCATCTCAATTTCCAAAATAAAATCTTGTTCGTGCATTTTGCATCATAAGCATGCTTGTTTTCAAGTTTGTAAAAGTTGAATTTAGAATAGCTGAAAATTAGAATCCAAAAACAAGCTTATATTTTAGCTTAAAAAATCCAAAGTCATGAAAAAAATAATTAAGAACATCACAAAATTGATTTTTTTTAATTATAGATTAAAAAATATAAAAACAAGGCAGTTAAGAATCAATGAGAAAAGTGGTTTACATAACCTTAACTCACCTCGTCAAATTGTGGTGACAAAAGTAAACAAATATTCCCAATCAAATGCACATTAACATGTTGCTATTCATTTTCCATAATTTTCCATAATTTCCCTTGCATGGTCCCTAAACATCACATTCCTAAACTTTACGTTAATTCTCAATTTGCACTTCAAATTAAATTTTAAACACTTTGTAACATGAACTTATATCCTGTCCCACTTTAAATAGTTATCTAAATTTTTACCCTAAACTCGTCGACTCTTCTTGCCTTTTATCCTAAATTTTAAAACCAATCATACTTTGATTAATTTATTATTTGTGTTCATAAAATTAACAATTTCTTTTACTACCATTGATCTTTTGTTGAACTCGATACAGTTTTAATTGATGAACGGTTAAATAAAAACTACAACAAGTTTTTTAAAAAATAAAAATAAAATCACCCATAAGTTTATTAAATAAAAACTGCCTCACTATCTTCTTATCTAATTAAATTTATATTAACATAAATATTCAACTAATAGTTATCTTGTGAAGTACTTAGATAGCAAGAAATAATTTTATCTGGAATCACGTTGAACATAATCCACTGCAGGTGGTAAGTCAGGCTCAAATCTTCTATCTTGATATTTTAAAATATGGAACCCAGGAAATGTTAGATTTAAAGGATCATCAAGTAGAAATCACCAAACAAGGCCTTCACTTTCATATGAAGAATTCAGTATTGGATTTTCCAATGTCTTCCAATGATCCTGCCATAATCACTATTATCGTTGATGGATCTTACAATACTAGCTCAAGCAAATCTGCAATTGGAATAGAGTGCAAAAATCATGTAGGCACTCAATTATTCACAACTTCACGTCAAGTGGAGGCATCATCGACTCTGCAAAGTGAATTACTTGCTTGCCTTCGCGCAATTATGTTAGCACTGGATAAAAGGTTTCAGCATCTACTCTTCAAAACAGATTGTTTGTACTTAATTCAAGGGTTATGTAATTTAGATTACACTTTATTTGGTCTAGAAACCTTATTTATAGATATTTTAAAGTTAGTACCGTATTTTTCTTCTTTTTATATTGTAAAAGTCGATAAATTAAAGGTTAGGCAAACTCGTGATTTGGTTGTATCTATAACTAATATTTAGTAATTTAATGGTATATGTTGGTTGTTGTGTTTTTGAAAGAAAAAAAATTTTTTATTTACAAATTTTTTTAAAGCACACACATTCACATAAGTGTGAGATAATCATTAATGGAAATAAATTTAAAAGGGTGCAGGTGCAATTTATCCGAAAAAGGAAAAGGAGTGAATAAGACATAAATCAGTTGTCTATAAACTTCCAAAAAGAGGCCCACGTCACGTCCACACCCTATTATCAATATTGGAAAATTCTTGCATAAATCGGATTAATAACTTTAATTATAAATCTTATAACATAAAAACATATCACATAAATATAAAAATATATATTAACATAAAAAGTAATATAAATATACTTACGTGAATTTATTTTATATCACAAACATGTGAAATCATAGATCAGGACATGCAAAAATTTTTTATCAATATCTCCCATTTTAAACTAAAGTGCGGCCAAATATTCTAATCATTTTCCCCTCAAAACTCGACAACCCGGATTAAAAAAGCAGCTGCCTCTGCTGCCTTGCCCTCGTCATCAACCCCAGAAGCCAAGAGACGTGTCTATAAATGCCTTAACTGAAACCAAAAATCCAAAGCCTAATCAATCACAACATTATACGTATAAAATAAAAAATAAAAAATCCAAAATATAACGATGAGAGGAGGAGGGTTTTGATATTATTTCCTCTAGGGCTTTACATTCTAAAATCTAGAATATTCGAAGCCCTTGGAACTCCAGAAAAAAGTTTACTACTAATATTCTCTTCTCTTCTCTTTTGATGCTGCGTGATAAATAAATTTGAATGTGATCCAAGTACTAGTACATCAATGCCGTTGATTCAAGTTCACGGAAAAGTTCACTTGATTTTTCACTAAAAAAAAAAAAAATGAAGCGAGTGAAGAATTCCAGCGGATTTTGTAGGCCAACTGAGGTTAATCTTTCTCAGGTATCATCATTTTATCTCGTATTGAATGAATTCATGTACTGAATTAGCATTTCTGGTATATATTTTTTTAATAATTTATGTGTTATGATGTTCTTTAAAAAAAAAAAAATGAGTGCTAATTTTTTATTGTGTATTTAAGTTTACATTCTCATAATTGTGACAAAAAATATTTGTATCTATCCGTTCTGTTCGTTCATTATCTAATTGATTCTGTCGATTGTAGTAGGATATGTTTTTGTTCGAGAGCCACAACTATTATTTCCAGAGAAGAAGAGTAATTAATAAAATATTTATTCTATTAAAAATATTGTTTTGTTGTAGAATTTGAGATTTGGTGAATGAAGTTCTTAAAAATGTATCTACCACGAAAAGAAATTTGAAAAGTTGAAATGGAATGTTTCTAAGGAATATAAAGAACAGAGACACCTGCATATATGGGAAGTACATATTGGAAGAGATAAAGATGTAAAAAAAAAAAAAGTCGTAATCATTCGATCAAAGTTCAAAGGAAACTTTGTTATTAGTGAGGCGTTAATCAATTACATGTTGAAATTAAATTAGAAAATAATTATAGCGACTAACAGTTATGGAACCTAGGGATTTATTTTTATGGACGTATAGATGGAAGTGAAGAAAATTTATTCTTCGTGCATGCATGTATGCATGGAGCTTGGGTGGAGGGAAAGAAGAATTTGAACAAAAAAAATGAAGTTATAAGATTCCTTCATTCTCCTTTCAGGGACAATCTATTGAGCTCGATATATTGTTGATACATTTGTAGGCCGGATTAGTTTTGTGTATTTTCAAGGATTGTAGGCACAAAGCATATCTTAAACACTGAACTGCAGACTAGATTATTTTGACTAAGCAGTGCATGTCTTGGAAGGAAAAGAAGGTAGGGGGGAAAAACAACAAAACCAGAGACCGTCCTGGCATTAGCATGTAGCCTTAAACAATGATTTTGAATACCTTGTATCATTTCTACCACTACAATACTCCATGAGGAATTGTCAAGGTCCTAGGAACGGGAAGGAGAGGATGTTCCGCTATTAATTGTATATGTCGTCCTGCTCAAGCATGTGCTCTGACGAGTACCTACTGAAGATCATTATTTTGAATAAATGAATCTATAGATTCCATTCTTTCAAAACTTAAGTAATTGAGTTCTTATCTGTCCACTTAGATGTAATCTTTTGACATGATCTTGGTGATACTTTGCTTTTCAAAAGTCATTGATAAACCTACAGGTTTTGGAAAATGTCAAGAACGTATATTGAGAAAGTGCCCTATAAGTATTTTAAATTCAAAAGCTTTGGCGGTGGACAAACATCCTGTTTAATACTTTCACATAAAGGTTCCCAAGAACAACTATGCTGCACTTAAGATGCTTTTTGGATTCTGTTGAAATGAAGAAGAGCTTGATGCTCAATGCAATGCTAGCATGTGCACTTATGAAGCTGGCATTTAATTAATGTGCCAATGCTTACTGAGAACATGTGAGAGTCATTACCGGCATCAATTATGGAAGTAACTGTCCTCTAATATCAGATGTATTCCTTCATTGTGACTCAAATTGTTGTTAGTTTTGTTGGAAAAGGGTGAACAAGTCCAAAGGACAACATAGATAGGTTGAGGAGGTAAACGAAATATAATTGTAAACATCGAGTCTAGCAGGGTATCGGAAGTCCTTAGAGAAGTTCATAGTTTCTGCCCTTTCCTGATCTAAAAGGGGTATAAGGGCACATGGGAGCTTCGTCTATGTATTCGCAATGAAAAGTCTTTGGGGAGAGTGCTGATACTTGTCTTTGCGTGAAACATGTCCTGTGGAGTGTGAGGTGCACCTACAAGGGCACCATCACTTGCACGCATGATGCATTATTGGGAGGCTGCTTCAACATAAAGAAATCCCTTGCTTTATTTGTGGACAACTGTAGGGACATGGTTCTTCTTCTTGCTTTCATGCTTCTATTTCGTGATCCATCAATTTTCATTAATGTGCTTTGTTCTGAGGATGATATGACCTGCCTTGCGTTTCCTATGTGCTTGCTGCAAGAAAGAAAAAAAAAGATTACAAAAATGGAAAGAATATCAAAGTTATCAAAGGGTGTTCATAGGATTGTATGATCATTGGGCAGTTATATGCTTGTCCCAAAAGAAAGTTGATTCGCAAGAAAGTTGATGCTTAGTTAAATGTACGTAGAACTTTTGCTTCTTCCACTGATAAACTTAGAGTTGGTATATTGTTGTTTTCGGCTGGGATCTTGGCATTAATGTTTTATCTCTTTATTACACGTCTGCTGATGAGAGTCATGGTAAGATTTTATGGTTTGTCTGCATACGCGGATTTAAAAAGTTCATTGACATGAGACGGAAAAAAAAAAAAAAAACGAAAAAGCTAAAAATGGCTGCCCTTGGTTCATGGGAGCTTTATAATGCTGATTAGGAGCGTACTTGCCTTTTGAAAACCTTATGTGGGCATGATTAATGATTCTGGTTTGTAACTGGGACTCCTCTTTCCTTCTTTAGTTACCTGTGATGTCTTAATTGTTTCAGTTATCAGATTGAGCATATGATATCATGGCTTGCCATGTCAAATGTGACACAATTCAGTTCTGCTTTGGGTGAAGCGGTATGACTTAAAAAAGTATGGTGGAGCAGTAATTACTTGACACTATGCATCGTTGTTTTTTTCATTTGCAGTCAGAATTTGGTCATCTCAAGTTAAGGAAGTTTACACTGTTGGCCCCATTTATGAAAATGGTAAACAGAAGCACAAGTGGATATAGTGAATTGCATAAACATAATTGTTTGAATGCTTTCACCCATTTTAATATATTGATCATTCATAATTTCTGCTTTAAAGAGCATCTTTTGCTATTTCAAGTGAAAATGTTTCCCAACACATTAAATTAATGGAGTTCTTCGTCCTGATGTTGAATATTTTAATCCATAGCCTATAATCTGCTATTTTATAGGTCCATAACACTTGGTTTTCTATGTGTGGTTAATTTTTTTGCTTCAAGTACAAATTAGTTTCTCTCTAGTTGTTGAACCACGTTTAAGTTAGATCCAGCATGCCTGTATACGAAGGACCTGTCTTGCTGTTCTTCCAGTCATTTGTCCATAAGGAGAGATTTCTTGAAACTTTCTGTGCAAGCAAATAACAGGTTTCTTCATGTTGGATTATCTTGAATAGGATGCTGTGTCTAGGAAATATATGCGTTGCATTTAAATGAGGTGAAAAGGTAGGTGCTTGTATGTGAAGGCAATGGAACATTTATAACCAAATGGATGAATAGAAGTTATTACTGCCTCTTCTTTACGGTTCTTTTCATTTCCAATTGCTTGTGTTTTTTTTTTTTTTGGGGGGGGGGGGGGGGGGGTGTTGTTGGGTTGGGGGAGTTTTAATGGAATGGGCTGCTCTGTCATTGACTGTGCATGTGGTTCTTGGTGAACCTTGTTGTCTTTCTGTTTGTTGTATGCATTTTACCCTGTTCTTTGCATATTATCCAAGCCAGTCAATCTTCTCTGTTCGGTTATTTATGCAGGTAAGAACTTTCCAATTAGAAGATTACCTGTCCAAAGCAGGCAGGGAAGCTCCTGTTCATCTTCAAGCAAAGGTATCAAATTCAAATATTGGGGTTTGTGATGTTTGTCCTGCTTCGGTAATCAGTCTCTCCAAAGTCAGAAGCTATCCTGATCCATTGGTTCATAAACATGTCCCTGATCCATTGGTTCATAAACATGTCTCACACGTTCCTCAGATTCAATGGAAAACTCCTCCTGAAGTAAGCTTATCAGAAGTTATAAGATTGCATAATTTCAAATTTACTAGTCATTTTGGGGTAATGGATTATGTATTTGTTAAGCAGCTTGATTTGAAGTTTAATTGTCTTGTGGCTGCTGGTGAAGAGAGTGAAGAGGTAAAGTTTCAAAAGGAAAGGGAAATGACAGTACGTGAGGCAGTTTATCCTCATGTTTCTGCTATTCCTCCCAGGTACATTGACTCATAGTTTGATTCTATTTATGGTTGTCGCCATCCTCTTGACCATATTATTTGACAATTTGCACAAAATAGCCCCTTGATCTCATCGGATGTGGAAGATGAACGTTTTGATGATTCGCATACTCCGGTTATTCCTGTCATTGCAATTGAAGAAGCAGCAGAAGTGGACTTTCCATTTGAGACTACAGCAGCGCTTAACATTTTCACCCAGTCACAACCAGCAAAACTTCCCCAAAGCCCATCACCTTCGGAAAATTTTTCCATCTCTCAGGGCAAGACTCTTCTTTCTCCAGAGCCATCTAATAGTGAAAAATCTGATCATACAACATCGCAAGATCTAGGTGGCCCAGTAGTTGCAGCAGCAGCTGCTGCGACTGCAATCATGAAGAGTAAAGAGCCTGGAAGTTTGATAGATCCGGAGTTGTTGATAAAGCTTCTTAGCAACCCCAAAATGACTGAGAAACTTATTAATGAACGGAGAGTAGCTTCAGATACTACAACTGGAACATCTGGGCTGGAGATAATTGAATTATCTGTTCCACGTCCAAGCTCCAGAGCTGGTTTTCTGATTGAGAATTCTACGATGGAAAGTCGTAAAACTGCCAATCCCGGAGCCGAGGCCATCCACAGGCCATCAAGAGTGAAAGACTCACCAGTTACCCCTAGCATAACTAGGGTTAATGTTGCCACTACTGAAATTGGACTAACATCTGCAGAGAAGCAAGTGAAACAGTCAGTTCAATATCTGTGCTCAACTCCTGTTCCATTGGTCCAAAAGTCCACTAGTCGAAATAGTCAGCCAGGCAATGCTGGAAATGAGGCTCTACTAAGGCCAGGGTATCAACCATTAGCTGCTAATGCCGAAATTAGAACAGGTCTTGGGCGAAAGCAAGTGACAACATCAATTCCATTGCCAAGCTCAATGTCTGATTTGCCAAGTCAAAAATCCTTTAATGTACATTGTCAAACAGCTGATGGTGCAAATATGTGCATTCTGAAGGCATCAGATACTTCATCTATCTCAACTCCTGATGTTTTGCGTAAGAAATCCATTGATAAGCATATTCCGCTGGCTGATAATGGACCTATGGCTGTACCCAGTCCACCGCAACGAGCACCAGCCACCAGTATTGAAACTGGAACAGGCACTAGATCAAAAACAGAGGCACCATTAGTTGCCTTACAGAGCTCAATTCCTGATTTTCCTAGTAGAAAGTTCATGAACGAACATAGTCAACTGGACAATTTCAGAAACGTCTCAGTACCAAGTCATGTGAAACAAACACTGCCTGCCTCTTTTAGAGCTGGAACATGTTCAGGGCCAAAGCGTGTGACACCATCAGTTCCTTTGCCAAGTGATTTGTCTGATTCCAGTGAGAAATCTGCTAGAGAACACGATCCATTTCTAGGCACTAGCTTCCCTGATTCTATGATAGAGAAGCAACCCCATCCCTTCATGAGAATGCAAGCTGAATTAATGGTTAACCATTTGGATATTGCACATGAAGCAGCACTTTGTGGAACTTCATCTCTCTTTGGACCACTGGAGGTTCCAAAATCAGTTCTTGCGATGGAGTCACATTCTGAGGTGTCTCGCCTTAAGAAATTGATTGATGAACATGGATCACATGATCGTGCAGGAAATGAGCATGTTGATGGGATTCCTACCCCACCAAAGGCACACGTGGAGAACATGAAGAAACTGGTTAAAGAGTATGGATCTCATGAGAATTTAGAGAATTCTGTGTCTGGACTAGAGCATCCATCCTTTCCTTTGCCCACTCTATTTTCTGGCAGGGTGAAGCCCTTGAGGGCAAACTTCCAGTCCGCAGAGCTTTTGCCAACTGCTTCTTGTGCATCCCCCTTCTCAACAGCAACCACATCAAGTTCTTTACCAAAAGATATCAACTACTTGAAGTCCTTAATCAAGCAACATGGGGAAGAAAAAGGCAGTCAGGATGAGGAGCTGCCTCAATACGGGATACCTCATCATTATTTGCAGTCAAAGGAAACAGATCGAAAGTATAAGAAGCCTTGTAAGTTTTACAACAGTTTGAAGGGATGCCGAAATGGTTCCAGCTGCCCTTACCAGCATGACTTGGCTGAGCGGGGGAGGTCTGGAGGTATGGTGTTGGAGGCGCATGGTGCAAAGAGGATGAAACTTGGTGGGAGTTTACAGGAGAACACAAGTATAATACAATAGGAGACAGGTAGCTCAAATTTTTTTTTTTTTGCATATTTTGTACATTTCGAGAACCATTCTGTTTGAGTTGGCACTTATTGCCAACCATGGTGGTCTGAAGGGACATCTGTTAGGGTTGAGACTTTTAAGAAACCCGTCCTCTGCATAGTCTAATACAGAACTGTCCTCTGCATAGTCTAATACAGCACTGCCCTTGTTTTCCCCTCCTTTCAGTGTAAGCCATTGATTGAGATTCGATTTATACTAGTTTGAAGGGGCCATTACTGAGGAATTCATCATTTTATAGGCAAGTAGTGTTTGAGCATGCGAGATTGTTCATCATTTTATCTTTTGCTGTGCATTCAAAATGGAAGCCAAGACTTCTGCAAGTTTGTGCGTCTCTGATCTTCAATGAAGTAAATCGGTTCTTATCTGCAAGTCTGGTGGTATTTCTGGTGTCCTTGGCACCCTGTAGAAAGCACAGTTCATTGTGGCCCGCTCAAGTTGGAAACCTCAGGCTTTCAATGTTGTGCTCAATCCCTTCCTGTTTTTTTAGTCGGCGTCCTATCTGATCATTTCGTCTTCCCTGTTTTGTCCTTCCCAACCAACGCCATGCAGGGTGACGGAATCCTTTGCCCTTGGAACTGCGAGAAAACTAGTTTCATAGTTTTGCTTGCTCTTTTCCGCTTCACCTCAGGGCAATGAGCACATCCTTTTTATTTATGTTATCATCAAGAAATGGCCGCAATCTAAAGAATAAAGTAATGCTCCTCCGGTGTCCCACGACCGAAATTTAAAACATAAGCATGGGAGGCTTAAAACTCAATCACATGGAGGCGCCTCAAGGTCAATGGCAGTAGTTGCCCTTGCACCAAAGAAATGGAACTTGATCGATCAAAAACTTGTATTGCCTCCAACAACGTAATGATCTACAGTTGCGCCAATCGAAAAGAAATGAAAAGGAAATCAACCACAAGTGATTAAACCGTAGTCGAAGTAAGACTTAGATCTGAAGCATGCCGTGCTAGCCGTTGAGCCAAATTGTTTTTGAAGTTGGAAAGAAATGAATGAATAAAAGAACCTTTTATACTTGGGTATCAATTATGGTTTCGAGAGTCATTGCCACCTCTACCACAAGTTCTTAGACCAAAACGACATTCTTCATCTGTAAACTATGACAACATAACGAAATTTCAAAATTGCACCAAAAACAAAAGAAACTGTGATTTTCAGAACGAAGCATGTATACAAAATGTTTGGCAGTCTATTCTCCCAATATCTCAGTGTGTTGAAAGGAGTTCTTGTGGGGGATTTCTTTAGTTGCTTTGTGAATGGATTTTTTGGGGGGCAGTGTTATTCTTGAAAAAAAAAAAAAAAAAAAAAAAAGCGAACGCCCATCCTTCAATGAACAATACAGAAGACACTTGCATTATGTGTCTTTGATTTAGAAACAATTGCATTGTGCAAGGCACATAGGCCAAAAACTGTTTTGCAATAACCAGTAATGTTACACAGAGCTGCATCCTTTAAAATAAAGGGGGATTTCAGAATCTCACGGTAAATTGCTAATATTTGCATCCGTGGTACTTTGAACTGGTTCTTCACCAGGTCATAAAAATCTTTGATGATCAACCGGTTCTCATGATGATGTGAACCCCACTGTCAGTATCCACACTGTCACTTATCTCACCAACCTGTAGTGCATATGTAGCTTGTTCAAAAGGCTTCTGCATCTGTCCCCTTCCAAATGAGCCTGAATTGAAGTCAGAAGCTGGAGGGTTAAGGAGAAAGATCGACAACACTGACCAATAAATCGTGGAAAAATCATTGTGCTGCGTATGAGACATTTAGATAACCAAAAAGAAAATTAGAGTCTAACATTTTGCAGCTCTTTATAAATGAAGCAGCAGATCAATTTGCAAGATGATTGACATATAATCCCTGAGTTAAGATCCACTATCATTTCAATAAACATGTCCAGGAACCAGCAAATTATTCTCCACTGCAGAATATGTTAAAGAACCTAAAACAAAAATTTAATAACCTGAAACATTGACAGCCAGAAGCAAGGAAATGCATGAGACTGGCCTAGGACAACTGACAAAGTTTTATACAATCTGCTAGTCATAAATTAGATGATCAATACAGAAGACCCCAATGGTGCAACAAAACAGTATCACAGACTGCAACCAGACCAACAAATTCCCTGACCTAGCACTCGCAGAATTATGCCATTCATACTAGCGATCAACAAATGCTACTGGATGAACTTAAGCAGCATAATGGCGGGCATAGTAAACATTCATGATATTCATCAAGTAAAATTGAATTTTCAGCACAGTATTCCATCTAAACCACAAAACTTTAAATTGATCAAATAGTCATTAAGCGACATAACTCATTATTGATTAGCACTCTGAATTTATAGGGCTACACTGTGACCATCTCTATTTATGTGCTACAGTGAGCAAGCCTCACGCCATCTTCCAAAATTGAACACACACACACACACACACACTCAACAGAAGACCTTATCTAAGTATGACATGTAATAGTTCAATTAAATCAACTTCAAATAATTCTTAAACCTTTTATGAAAGATGAATAAGTGTACTAGTGTCGCACGTGTCCAAATGCATTTAGTTGAGATGAACCATACACACTACATACAACTATGCTATCAACCGAAAATGAACATGTAAATTATTACGAAACCATCAGGTAATGCCATTCTAAAATGTTTTCGAGAAAAAGAATCCTTCTAATTCGTGTCAAAATCAATAAATTTCTAATTCATATTCACGTAAGCTCAACAATCCTAAATCAGAATCCGCTATTCAATCCTTAGAATCGAGAAATAATCCATAATTTATAAATATGTGTATATATAAATCTTAACCAAAAAGTAGAAAAAAAAAGGAATTTATACCGAGATCTCCACCGCGCTTAGCAGAGCTACAATCGGAGTAACGAGCGGCGACGTCCTCGAACTTAGCGTTCCCGGAGACGATGTCTTGACGGAGAGCTTTGAGCTGAGAAACGGCGACGTCACGAGTTCTGTTACTGATGATTTGGCCGTCTGGATCCTTCCAGGAAGCTTTGCGCCTGGATCCTTCGTGCTTTATCAATATGTGGGAAGCCCTAACTTTATCACGGGAAGATGATGATGAGGACATTTTCGTCTTTTTCTTTCTTATGCTTTTCCCACCGATCTGTTGTTGGATTCGGAGCCTATCTGTTGTTGGATTCGGAGCCGAATTCTTCTTCCTCTTCCTATCCGACTCTATCTTTGCTGCTTTTTTTTTTTTTTCTGACTATTTTTTATCCTTCTCCTTCTTTTTTTCTGCGAGAGAGGAATGGGCCGCAGGGAAAAGTATACAATACACCACGTGTATTGTCACGTGGTGTACTAAAACTAATAATTTATCGTCACGTGGTAATGGTGGGTCATACCTTGTATTATTTGGCGATGTGTGATTGGTTCTAATATACCACGTGACACGCTACGTGACGCGCGTGGTGCACGCAATACTCCCTCGGCGGCGGTAGAGAGGGGAAATTGAGCCCTAATATTAGCTGTTATGGCTCTAATGCCTAGATTGGTTGGGAGGATGGTAATGGAGAGAAAAGAAAGGAATACAAAGGGTATTTAACCAATTTATTTTTTTGGAAATAACAATTTAATTTGTTTGAGAGTAAAAAAGAGGTAAAAAAAAAAAAGAAAGAAAATGAAAATAAAATCTTGCCTTTCTTCTCCAAAAACTTTCCTATCAAATTTGGAGAAAATAGAAGAAAGAAAAGTAAACTTTCCCTTCCCCTTCCTTATTTTATTTTTTTAACTCTTAAACTAGGAATAAGAGAAAAAGAATTAAATGCACTGTGTGCATTGATGTATTAAAACAAAAAATTATCATCACGTGAGACGAATCACACCTTGCATGTGATTAGTTACAATACACATGTAAAATACCTAATATTTGCTCAGCTCCAAGGTATTATGAAGTAATAGATGTGGTTGAGCTTAATTCGTTAATTATCAATTTAAATAATTAATATTTAAATTTATAAAAGGTTCAAACTTAATAAAACCAACTATAAATGATGTAATTATATGTTATTAAGATCTTTAATTGTCTTTCAATTTATGTAATTTGACCTTATACTGAAATTATGATCTAAGGAAATTCTCAATTGTGTTCTCCATTACAAAGCATAACACATTGTACAAAAAAATCAGTCACTCCAATTTATCGAAAAAATATAATTGAATCCAAGTATCCAACTATGTCATCAAGAATGCGCAACCCGTCTCAACCAATGGTTAGATTATTGGTATTTACCAGGAATAACTAAATTAGTTGCATAATTAATAATAATAATATGATAAGCTTGAGGAGCTGAAGGAAATTGAATAGAATTTCCTCCGAAAATAACTTTCCCACAGGATCTCTAAGTCACCACCGACAAGTAGCATCCCTAGCTAAACTTCTCTGAGGATGGGCCAGCCTTTTTTTATGATGTCATTGATCTTTGCATCAATCTGTTTCTGCGTTCTTGGCGGACAAAGCTCTGCTGCATAGCCATTTAATTTTGCTGCCAGACTCGACTTCTCGAGCTCTTCTGCAGGCAAGTTCCCCATCAACTGAATAAGGAATGGATGCCGTTTCAGCTCAAATTTCTGAAGGTCACAAGTCAGAAATTCGATTAATATTCCTTTCATTCATTTAAGTGCATAATGTGTATGCCAGGAATAAGGTAACTGTTCTAACTTCCAAGAAAACAAAGGACGAGTCATTCTTCTACAGTCATTATTTTTGCTGGTGGTATTAAAAGAGCAATAAGAGATGCATCTTCCTTTGATGGTCTTTATATGTATTACGTAGTAAAATAAGAAGTTAGAATGAGGATTTCATCTGTGAGTTGTTAAGAGTTCATCTACTCTACATAGCAACAAAACCAAGGAAAATCTGAACTTGTACAATATTACTTTGTGATTTATAGAAAGTTAACGAAAGATACTAACCTGATGGTCAGGCTCTGCATGATAAAATGTTCCCAATCGCTGAATTTGAGTGGTTACAATGCCACTCTTCGACCTTGTCTGCTCTCTTTCTTTGCTAACAGAAGCCGATCTTGACTCTTCAGTTCCATTTGTGAAAACTATGGATCTGCTTTAAAAGTTTCAACTAAGAAAGCAAACACTTTGACATGCAAAACTCAAATCCAGAATACCAACAGTACCTGTACTGATTACCCACGTCAGGACCTTGCCCAAACACTTGCCTAGAATCGTGGCTGGTCCAAAAGACCTCCAAAAGTTGTTTGAAAGTAATTATCCTAGGATCATATTCAATCTGCAGAGAATTAATTGAACAATCTAAACAAAATGTAGAAACAAATTGAAAATCTACTAAAGAGAACGTTGTGGTAATTAATTTACGTAACTCATGAAGGTGACATCATCCATTGTCCCATAAACATAAACGCAAAAGCCACTGACCTGCTATCAATCAGTGCAACAGTACTTACTGACTGGGAAGTATAATTTCATTTTCTTTTGACTGAGACTAGTCGAACATGTTAACACAAAGTTCTGAGTTTTTTCATATCACTTTCAATTAGATCACTCATGCTAATAATGAGAGGCACCGTGTTGTAGGGTCTGGATTATTTTTCAAGGCTTATGGACAAAATTTACAGTGTATAAACATTCAGAAATAACTTCAACTCTGAGGAGGACAAATACTCTCTCACCAAAAAATTATTCAAGTCAACAAAGTCAAATACAGTGCATTCAATCAGTTATATTGTCCCCACCCCCCCAATCACACACACACACACACACAAAAAGAAATGCCATATTAATTCAAAAGATAATTCGAAGTATATTCAGAAGCCAGATTTGCTTTTGGTTCACTGTTCAGACACTGAATATTAAATGGCAGAAACTAAAATTTGGTCCTTAAGAGAGAGGAAAAGAAAAGGGAAGGAGGGTAAAAGAAAAAGGAAGGGGGGAGGGGGGGGGGGATTCTTGGTCAACCAGCATAAAATGGTGGTTTTACTATTTGAAATTATGGCGATCTCATGGAAATTGCACAATAAGCACATGAAATTGTTTTAACTAGACAAGTAAATTAGGACAAACATCACTTGGTCCAAGATTGAACTTAGATTAGTATGATATGTAACTAACTCTTACACAAAATGGATCTTACCTCAGGGTCAGCTTGTTTCTTAAAATAGTCTAGCTCATATAAGATCAATATGACTCAATTCTTTAAAATAGTATCTACACGCTTTATGTATACATTAATAAACCATGTGTGAAAATCTAAATCATGTCTTTCACCATTTAGCCTGATAGAAATAGCTAAACAGTGAACATATGCAGTGAGGTTCTCATAGTTTTTCTCCAAAATATTTCATGGATACTGTTTTTCCAAAATGATTAGCTAGAGTTTGACCTCTAGTCCTCTCTATTATTGACTTGAGTTCTAAAATAGCCTCTCTCGTGAATTTCAAGTTTGCAAAGCTAATATAAGATCGTTCAATTCTTAAATCAAGCTCAACTAGCCAAACCTTGAATCTAATCATTTTGTTTGTGACTAACTGAAAGTCAACGTTGAAAAAAAAAATGTGAAACTCAACAATCAGAGCACAGAATCAGTCTAAAAAATTTCAAGTACATAACCTCAAACGAAATCTAAGTGTTCTATTGAAGCTATCATAGATTTCATTAGGCAAATGGATTTACACCCTTTGGCTCATTCAGGTGACAAGCAAAATTTCTGGCAGGATATACATTAGATTAGCTCCACAACTCCATAAAAATGATCTGTTTCAAATAGTCAATTTGATCAAGAACCCAAATTAATCAAGTGCAAGATTCATAACATATTAAGCTCTATATAAAGTGAAGCAGCATCCTTCTACTCTTCCTGATAGATGACCACAGTGAATTCCATCTTAAGGTAGAGTGACTAAAACCTATTCTTGTAAGTGCATTAGCGACAAGCTCATGTACTTCCACATTAACGATCTCCAAGCCCTAGTGTAGGAAACAGAAAGCCGACAAATCAAACGCTTTAGCCACACAGGCTGTCGAGATCAACACCAAAACTCTGTCCCAGATCCTTGCAACTCCTATCCCCTCCTCCCACAGAAAAGAAGGAAACCCATCATAGTCTTTTCTGATCAAAACTTAATAGCAATAAAAAGAACTTAATGAATTGAATTCTCCACAATCTGTCTCGGGTGGACAGGAACATAAGCTCACACGCACGTAACATTTTTCCTCCATATTTCCCAGCATTTGATTTAGCAAAATCGTTTACTTTGAAAGGCTAATTCCAGCAGACGCAACTACTGGTACTTATTATAATAATACTTGAATTACCAATATCTACCATTTTCCTTCTTTCAATTAATTAGTTAATCACACATAAATACATTCCAAAATAGTTATCTCAAATCACTCAAATCTCTGTTGACATGAAACAATCCTTCCTAAATAATTATATTAAATCACTCAAATCCTAATTAATGCATGATAATTATCAGTAAACAAGTAAAGATGAAAAATCTTTTACTTCTCCTCAATTTAAATTAGATCTAATTTTCCCCAACATGAACAAATGCACAGCAAAAATACCAATAATAATAATAATAATAATAACTAACAAAACCAAAAAAAAATCAAATGGCAATACAATGTAAAACATAAACAAATAAGGCTGAATAAAGAAGGAACTGACCTGAACAGATTCAGCGTGATCACCTAGACTTCGATATTCGGGATTGGTTTTGGATCCACCTGCGTAACCTACAGTTGTACGTACAACTCCATCCAGGCATCCAAACACCGCCTCCGATCTCCAGAAACTTCCTAGAGCAAAAACCGCTGTTCGCAGCTGTTGCTCATTGGCGGGAGACTCCGATATCCGACTCGAGAATCTGATGCCTACACTTGAATTTGCTGCTGCCAATATAATCGTTACCAGTAAAAAGCATGAAAGCCGCGAGGCCGCCTTCATTGTACCGGCGTTGACGGATAGAAAATCCCGGCGGGCGGTTCGCTGCAATTGGGTCACTCCGATCCGGAGCCGCTAGCCCATTCTTTCAATCTAAATATGCTTCCCCCCCGTTTTAATGCAAGAACCCAAGTGCCAAGTTTACGGTTTATTTCCTTTATTTTATTTTATTCTATTTTTTTCCTTTCTTTTGAGTACACGCTATGCTAATCATTGAACAAAGGTTAAATTACCAATTCACCCATTTGAAACATTTACAATTGCCAGGAGAGAATTAGGATAAAAAGGATTTCTCAGGCTCCAATTATTATTGTTATTTTTTTTTTTTTTTTGGTGCAGAGTAAAAATCATAACGGTTCAAATGTGATAACTCAATGCTTTGTTATTAATTTTTTTATGCAAAGTAAAACAAAAAAACCATAACGATTCAAGTGAAATAACTCAATGCTTTGTTAGATTCTTGTATTAAGTTTTTATAATACGAGCTTTTTAATACTAAAGTTTTCATAATGCAAGTTCTTTTTTTTTTTTTTTTTTTTGAGAAATGCAAGTTCTTTTTATGCAAAGTAAAAACTGTAACAGTTTAAATAAAATAATTTTACATTTTGTTAGATTTTTTATAATGCAAAGTAGACACGACCCATCTAGATAATCGAAAATCGTACATTGATATTAACACTCATTTTTGTCAAAACTACTCCCTTCACTCTCTTAGTCATGTGAAAAAACAAATATTTCGTTATGACATTGCTTCTTCATATAAAAAGGTATTCATCAGAGACTTTTGATGGTATAGGATTTCACACCGAATTTTGGAAATGTTCTGAAACTTCTCATATTTAACTAGCGGCAAAAGACATCCAGAATTTGAACATTGACTTAATTGATTATGTCCCCAAAAATTTTCAGTCACGTTAGTGTTCCTTGACCAAGCTTCAATCACGACAAACAAATAAATAAGTAATAAATATATAAATAAATATGTTGGAATCACAATTATTGTTAAACGTTGGTACAGACTCTAGTCAACAAAAGAAAAATAAAATAAAAACCCAGAAAATTAGATTTGGACAATTAAATAGCACAATCAGAGTAGTCAAAGCTAGCTCTGGTTTTGGCCCACATAAAGGTACAGTACCATAATGTTAATCTATTGTTTCTAGAGGAGGAATAGAATACAAGTATAAAGAAACTGAAGTGAAAAACGCTGATTTGGTGTTATTTCTTCGTCAGTCTCCATGAGTTGGTTATGGAAATCGTGATAGGCTTTTGAACTATCCAAAAATGGCTATATGATTTCTAGGAAATGTAACGTTATCAAGCACAGAATGCTTTATCCTGTCAAGTTGTGAGGAGAAGGTAAACAAGACCCTTCAAATACTCGACTATTTCAGATCCTCCCAGCTTTGAACTCCCGTATACTCTATCAACAAAAGTAATTGGAACCTGTAAAGAGTGAAGAAACTCAAACTCAAGTTTCTGAATTAACACAAGAAAACACGATGCAGAGATGCTAACACATGAAATATAGTCAAAACTAACAAGGATTAGATCATGCGAGATCATATAACCCAATTACTAAATCTCATATGTAATTAGAAGCTACAGAAATTTGTGAAGAGCATAATCAACTTGGTAAAACTACTGTTCAATAGACATGAGGTGTATCATAACTGCGCATTCCAAAAGATGAAATGGCAAGTAACAAGAGAATCGAGCCTGAAACAGCCAAATACACTGTAGACACAAACTGTAACCATTAGATCGAATTACCAGTACCTCGGCAACGTTGTAACCTTTTCGTGTAGCACGAACAATCATCTCCATCTGAAAAACATATCCTTTACTCACGCATGAGCTTATGATATCTTCAAGCACAGATTTCCTATAAAGCCTTTAGATAAAACAACTGTTATTACCTATTGAAGTGAAAGCTTAGGCAGGAGTTACTACAGGGCTTAGTATATTGGTTTACCGAAAGGATCCAGTAAGGTCTGATACACCAGGCCAAAGGAGCGTCTGTGCAAGAACATTTGCTCCCCTACTTGTCAATTTGCGCATAAGATTCCATCCATGCACGCCACCTCCTTTCACATATCGAGTTCCAGTAACTATATCTGCACCTGTCTCTATCTGCTTCCTACACTTCAAAAAATATTCCACTACTATACTTGGATAAACTTGATAAAGCAAAACAAAATTCCTATACTTGAGTTGAAATGCTTACTTGATGAAGTTTGGCAGATATTTTGGCTGCAAAATAAGAAAAACCGATGCATTAGACAACAGACAAAGTGATACATAGGCTAAATGAACACCAACAACAATTCTAGTGAAAGCAAATTGATAGAGGGATGCACATGCTTGTGGAGAACGCCAAACGATGGCACATTCATATCCAGAGGAATGGAATACAAAAACTAAAAATTAATTTGTGCAGTCTCACTTTGCTAAAAGACCCCTGCACACGATGATTCGGAACTATTTTACCCAAAATAGAAGAACTGTGTATTCTTGGGATCTTCTTTGGAAGCAAACCAGTGTAAGAACAGGGTTAAAAACTATGGTTAATGTAATGCACTGTAAAGAGACAACTTGCCAAAGGCATATTGAGAAATAAAGGCAGTTTGATCTCCCAATTATTTCATCACCTTCCTCCCACCAATGCTCTCTGTCTCATCCAACCTTACCCTCTATCCAAAAATGAGTTACTTTCCCTCATGCTCATCACAACACATTGTAAGAAAGAAAAGAAAAGAAAAGATTTCTTTTTTGTGTGTGTTTCTGTGTTTTCTTTTTTTTTGTTGGGGGGGGGGGGGGGGGGAAGGGGTTCTGAGGACTATCTGGGGAAGAGAGGGAAGTTCCTAATCATCATTTTACTGAGAAGGATCATACTTACATGGTGTGATAAATCAGCATCCATAATGACCACAAAATTGCCCGAGGCATGCTTCAGACCATGGATGTAAGCCGTACCTGAAACTTAACTAAATTAGTGCCACATTTGACAATTGATACTTTAAAAACTTAATCAAAAGCCAGTTAAAGGCATACCTAAACCAAGTTTCTTAGGTCTAGCCCTCAACAGCTGGATTAGTAGAGAACCATGCGTAAGTGTACTTTTCAAAAAGATAAGCATGGGCAGAGCATCACCAAATTGTGCAAACTAACAGTAAAAAGTACTTACTATGCGATCCTCTCCATAGACAGATTGCAGTTGTTTTACAACATCCTGAGTCCCATCTGGACTTCCATCATCCACGACAATAATTTCAAATTCAACATTCCTAACCAGGCAACGACCAATTGTGAGATTAAAGTATTAATCATAAAAAGAGTATCTTTTGTGATTGTTTTAGCATAACACCTTTTCTTAACCCTAAATACTATCTATCATCTAACTTCAAACTAATACCCATGGTGCACAACTATTTGGTCTGCCATTCAAATTTTCAGCTGTTAGCACAATACTTCACATCTATCTTTCTCAATTAGTTTCAGACAGTTATTTGGTCCATATTATTCGCATATTCAGCTGTTAGCCCAATGCTTCAAATTCTTAGCCATAATGGTTCCAACATTCAGATCACAACAATAGAGCTGAAGATGCTCATCACTAATCATTTACGAACTTGTGTTGAAAAATAACAAACAATTTCACAGCAAAATTAGCCTCAATCAGATAATCCCGGTCATCCATGTAAAAGAAAAACTTCTAGCTAGGTTGTGTAACCTTTCAACAACATGGTTGAAAACAATAATAGCCATACAAAATATATTCTACATGACCATGCTTAATTCCACTCAAGTCTGAAGCTAACATTTTGATACTTTGCAAGATCTTCATATCTTATTTCCAGAGTCACTTCCTTCCACATTATCAGTCTCAACAATACACGTAAGCGCACAGAGAGAGAGAGAGAGAGAGAGAGAGAGAGAGAGAGAGCAGTGGTCCATGCATGACATGGGGATAATTATTTGAGCAGTTGAAAAATGATTCTGAGACCAAGTAATAAGGATAAACATAAACACTTCCTCTATTTTTTAATTGCATGCAACAAAAATGTAAGTTTAATGTAAGTTTAGAAGGTGAAATGAAGGATCCATAAAGTACAATTCTAAAAGCAAAAATAAGCAATGAACAAAGCCACTAGATAATAAGCAAAGCAGAGAAAAAGGGGGAAAGATATCATGTCTAATTTGCACACAATATATGCATGATCATGTATAATGTGGTAGAGAGAGAGAGAGAGAGAGAGAGAGTAAGAGTACGAAAGGTGCTTGAAGATGAGATAAACAAGGAGAGCAATGTTGAGGCGTTCATTGTAGGTGGGGACTATTATACTATACTTATTGTTGTTCTCCTTTTGTTCATTGCCCATTTTCTTTCTGCATCAATCCGATCTCTCCAACTCCTAGAAAGAACAAATCTTTAAGGTGAAAAGTAAAACAATTACAGCTAATGCAAGATATATGATAACAGCAGTTAGTGTTCTAACTCAACCTAAAGTTGTATCCAATCAGTTTTACCTTTTTGTATTAATTCAACACTCTAACGTATTATAAAGCTATCCCCGGCAACCCAATTGTGTCAGACTGAGCTGGAAAAGATCAAGCTTTTATGTTTTTTCCTCAGTGTTGGTTCTCTTGGCTACTTGATCTCATCAATCAAATTGGCTATTAAAGCAAATCTACAAGTTAGAGAAAGAAATTATCTACTGCCTAGCATTTTCGTTTAGTTCTTTATTCAACATCTCAAGTTATGCCCGCTTCAATTTGCTTTCATCCTGTCCTAATTCATAATCCGTAAGCAATAGCTCTAGTAAATTTTCCTAAAAATTGGAGGAATAATATCAGCCTTAATTTGATCACATATTCTTATTTGTACAATATGATCGAAGCCCATCTTCTCAACTATAATTTCGAATAATTCTAGTAAATCACACAGTATTTTACACCTGGCGAATAAATGGCTAGTCCACAAACAATTACTATACATTTTACACATTTCACGCTGAGAAAAGCCGTAAAATACCTAACGATTTGGAAAAATATCTGAACTTTTTTCCCAAGACAAAAGTTGCTAACTGCTGTAGTTATACATCATATAAGACTGATTTAAGCAGTAGCTCCAACACAAGGTATCCAAAAAAATATGTATGCAAGAATCAATAACGACTATTTAAAAAACAAAAAAAAGACTCCAACAAAATACAAATACAGAGCTCCATCTACAGTTAGTTGATAAAATCAAATGAAAAACAGAGAAATTCAATCAGATTAAAAACTGGAACGGGAAGTACCAAAATCAGAAACGATCTAACCTTAAAAGATGCTAAAATTTACACAGTTTGGAAGCTTGAATTATGCTTTGCAATTGCCCTAGACTCGAGAAAACAAAATTTTGCGGGTTCAGGGCCGCTGATAATGGGTCGGGCTACTGCGGCTGCGGATAATACGAAAGTTAATTCTCATTACCCGTGTTAATTAAGTGGACACGTGGGTTATATGGGCCTTATTTACTACTAAATTGGAACTAATTTTGGTTTAACCATTTGTATTTCCTCACTGCCATGCTGGTGTAAAAATGGTTATGGTAGTGTTTTCAGGGAAAAGTATACAATACACCACGTGCATTGCCACGTGATGTACTAGAACCAATAATTTATCGCCATGTGGCAATAGTGGGTCATACCTTGTATTATTTGGCGATGTGTGATTAGTTCTAGTGCACCACGTGGCACGTTACGTGGCGCGCGTGGTACACGCAATACTCACTCGTGTTTTCAGCGCTGGTAGGGGATATTAGGCACGTAATTGCTATGTTCCTGATTCAATATAGAGTCTACCTTAAAATTTAATAAAGGAAAAAAAATTAAATGTTTATATTTATCATTTAATTTAACCTTTCTCAAACCCGAGTGTTCAAGTAAATTATTTTTAGAATCTCCTTTAATGATACAACTTCAAATAACTTTAGATAAATTTAACAAATAATAATAATAATAATAATAATGGGCTGCCAATAAGATGAGTACCCAAAACTTTTTAACATAAAACTTTTCAAAATTTTTATTCTATATTCATGTTATTGCTCATCCAAATGTCATGTTCAAAAGTTTTTTCCTTTTTTTTTTTAGAAGATTATCCTATTATTGAACTTTGGATATTCAAAATTTTAAAAAGAGTTATTTTTAAGCTTACTATTAATAAAGTATTTTTGTCATTTTATGTTTTTTGTTAATATTATCCTCGAGAAATATATTTTAAAAATCTCTCTACTTCTCCCTCTGTCCCCTAATAATCCTCAACAAAATATTTTTCTTACTAAATGATATAATATAACAAAAATAGAACTTTGACGTTACATATTTTTTAAACTAGGCACAGATATAAGTTGTGCATAAACCACTAATAAACAATAATGGACATTTAGAAATGAAAAGTGTATCTAACAGTTAAAATTCTATGATTATTTTCTAGAGGTCGGGATCGATTTCTACCACGTCCCCTTATACAAAAATTCCTATATAATAGTATAGGACTTAAAAAAAATAAAAAGGGCGTTTAAAAAACTAAATTCTTAGGCCCAACCACTAGGCCCGCGATCTGGAAAGATTACAAATAGAGAAGAAGTGCGGCCCCAAACCCCGAAAAAAAAAAAAGGGCCGTCAGATTCTGAATATCGGGGTCCGGATCTTGCAATGGCGGATTTCACTTAAATAATAAGACTTTCCCTCCTTCCTCGCCGCTTCTCCACCACTCCGCTGGGCTGAACCGCCCGCCACATCTTCCGTTGGCAGGGAACAGACTTCTCTACCTCTCTCTCTCTATCTGGTAACGTTTCCTTTACCTCTCTCCTCTCTCTCCTGTTATACATTTATTCCATTTTTGGTTGATAAAACCTCATCAATATTTTGCTTGAATTCTTAGAATATATATTGCGTTTTTTTCATTTGTGAGAATTACTCCCTCCTTCAAAGTTATATACATCAATTGTTTATTATTCACGTATTTACGGTGGATTGAATTGATTTTTGGTTTAGGTTTTTACAGCAATGAGCCGTAGATTAGGAGTGCCGGTGAAGCTTCTGCACGAAGCTACGGGACACTCAGTGACGGTGGAGATGAAGAGCGGGGAGCTGTACAGAGGAAGAAGCATGGTGGAATGATAGGACAATTGGAATTGCCAACTCGAAAAGATCACTTTCACTGCTAAGGTACTCAAATTTCCATGTTTTTCTGTTCTTTTGTAGAAATGCATTTCTGTTTTTCTTTTCCTTAAAGCTATCTTTTAATTCGATACTGCTTTTTTAGTACTGATTTCGGAATGGTGTGAGCTTACATAGGTATCCCATGACAGGAGGGAGGACGGGGACCTCTGGGGTTCAGATCTTTGTAAATTAGAGCTGAAACCTATGCTGTCATAAAAGAATACTGAGCTAACTTAAGGAGGGAAATCATAATGGGTAGGATAGTATGTAGGTCGTGTTTATACTTATGAACAATGGATGCATTTGTGATAAAATGTTTGGTTTAACGGCAATAAGTTGTCTTGTTATGTAGTTTTATCACACTAAATTATTTTTCCGTGTCATTTTGTAACTTTTCATGTTTATTGCTAAATCGTGTTCTAACATGTACTATTATTTATAGATGAAGCATTGCACTGGCGACATATTCGTTGGTGTTGGACACGTCTGAGAATAGTATAATTTGTTTACACGGTTAAAAGTCTTGATGCATACATGCCTGAGAGTGTGAGCAAGTATTACCTTTTTGTGGTTGGATTTTTTCCCTCAGGATATCCTAGGATAATCATTGATCATTCTTATTTTAACTTACAGTTTATTTTAAGAGTTTTCTCATGATAATGTATGCAAGGGGTTCTCCATTTTCTTTGTTTTATTCTAATTTGTCATCTTATTCCTCAGACCAGTGTTTTTGAGTGCAACTAATTTATCCTACATTGGTCACCACAGGCTGTCAAATCACTCTGTAAATTGCTGACGTACTCTTCAATGTAGTGCTGAGACCTTCTGAACAGTCCCTTAAATTATCCTTTCGTGCATCTTTGAAGCACTGGTATTGTTCACTTCTTCACCTATAATATAAGCATGATATCTTCCACTTTTTAGCCTCTAAACCAATACAAATTAGGTTTAAGACTTCAGTTTTAGCTGCCTAATATTGGAGAAAAATAAAGGGGTAAAAAAAGGAAGAAAAAGTAAAGGCTGTTTTGGCTAGTTGCTGCAAAAAGAATATGAATGAAATAAACAGTTGATAGAGCTTTAGAGTCTAGAATACTGGTTTACCAAGTTCACCTCTCTCAAAAAATTATAGTCCACTCCATGGACCAAATTCCACTCAACTTACTCTTCTGCTAAATGGAATACAAGTTATATTATATAGTGGAACGAGTGTAATTGTTAGAGCGTTGGATTTTGTTTCTATACTACTTCTACGATGAAAATGATACCTTTTGCCCTATTCGTATGTTTAAGTCTTATGGATCACTAATTTGGGTCTAAATCTTTACAGGACGGGAAAGTCTCGCAACTTGAGCATGTATTTATTTGGGGAAACAAAGTCTGGTATGTATGGTGTAATCTGAATTTGCTTCTCTAACTGCTTTCTGAATCCTAACTCTAGTTAGAACAAAATTTCCTCAGGTTTATGGTGATCCCAGATATGCTTAAGAATGCTCCAATGTTTAAAAAACTGGAAGCTAGAATCAAGGTAGTTAGTTTATTCCCCTTTTTCTGGGAGCTTTCATGTGACCATGAGATCATTGCTGACGCGTTTGATATTACCTTTTGAAGGGTAAAAGTTCAGCACTTGGCGTTGGACGGGGACGTGCTGTTGCCATGAGAGCTAGAGTAAGATCTCTTTCCTGACTTGCGCAGAGCATATTGTTTGATTTTAACAGTTATAACTAGCACAATATCTTCAGTTTATGCTGTGAAACATGTTACAATTTTGTGTTATAAGAGGAAATGCTAAAATGGCCACTCTATGGTGTTGTATGATTAATATGAAGAAATTGCAAGAGAAAACTGTAAACGTTTCTTTATTTTTTTTTTAAGAGAATTTGCCTCATCATAACATCTTTGTCTACAGGCTCAGGCTGCTGGTCGTGGAGCTCCACCTGGTAGGGGTGTTGTGCCACCTGTAAGGAGGTGATCATGTGCGGAAATGGTTTGTAAAATCCTGCTGAGGTAATTTGGTATAGGATAATGATCATCTGCTTTTGAGATTTTGATTGTTGAAATTGGCTGGTGCTGATTCAGACATGGATGATTTTCCATTTAATGACATCATTCTAGCTGTTTTAAAAAATTAGGGATGTACACTGATCTCGATCTGCCATCAGCGTGTGATATAGCTTATGAAGTAAATTCATTTTCCTTCAAAATACTGTTCATGGGAATGTAATTGGCAAATCTGTGCCCTACATCATTCTAGCTGTTTTCAAAAACTAGGGATGTACACCGATCGCCATCTGCCATCAGTGTTTGATATAGCTTATGAAGTAAATGTGGCGAGTCATTTTCTATCAAAATACTGTTCATTGGAATATAGTTGGTAAACCTGTGCCCTACATTCTCCAGATTTTTTTTTTTTCTTGGAGAGACTTTAAACTTTACAACGAGAAATGGACAAAGGAGAAAATTTGATAATCGAATCAGGAACTCAGTCGTTTAATCTAACTCGTTGGGTTAGTTTCTTGTGAATACTGGAAAAAAAAAAAAAATCAGGACCTCACTTCATGGGTTGAGTTTTGGGGATCCGGAAAACACTTTGCCACAGTCCTTGTCTCGTTATGCTATCTCAGATGACTCAAAATTTGACAAAGAGAACGAGAGAAGAGAGGACAAAAGGGAAGGGAAGGGATGAGAGAGGGGGGGGGGGGGGGGGGGGGGGGAGTGTTTAATCCTATTTCGATCATTTGGCGGTTTTCAACAAGAAAAGCTTTTACGTGGAACGTTTCTTCTGTAGTCAGAAAAATTTCCTTTCTAATCACACCAACATGCTTCCCCAACTCATTCAAAACTCACGTTTAAAAAACAGTAAAAACAAGAAATTCTCCTAGTCTGATAAATTCTTTTTTTTTTTTTTTCACAAAATTACTGTTGCATGATTATTTCCACCCATAGACAAAAAGGACAAGACTACAACCTATATACAAACTCGCGCGTGCTACGGGTGGAAATGGAATTCGCATCTGAATACGAAAAGAAAGGACTTCTGATTCACTGCAAATTGCAAAAATCTAGTAAACGTGCTCTTAGATTCTATGGTGTTGGAAAGCCTGAAAGATAAAACTTAACAGTATTTATATATTAAACTCTTAAAGCACAAAGGATATGAATTAGAGTCGACATGTTTTTCCAAGCTGACTCACAAACACAAATGTCTCCCCTTGTCTCTTGCCAAACATCCATGCATGAACAAACATGAAGACACTGTACAGCCCATAGAAAGGGACTATTATTAATCTTATCAAAGGCAGCTGGAAATTATAGTACCCTATTACCCCATGAACTTCAACATTCATCAATGCGACAATGCCTCTCCACAAAAATCCAACTGAACATTTCGGATATTTTCTTTAGTTTTCAAGAAGAACAAAATTGAGCTTCAAATTGAAATTCTTGAGTTGTAGTGATCAATGGTGGCGACTCTCCAAAGCAACCCAAAAGTATCAATTTTATTTTGCTTTTGGGAGATCAGTACTAATTGAAGTGCATAGCAACGTCATTTAATTAAGCCAAACCTGTGCTGTTGACTTGTCCACGAAAATTTGACGGCCTCCACTTGCAAAAGAAGTCAATTTTGGATAAATGGATGGACCACCCACGGTGATTGCAATGAGCTTACATATTCATCACTGTTTGTCTATGCACTTCTCTTTTTCTCTGTCCTTCAATTATAATTGAGTTGATGTGTCCGATCCCCTAATAAATGTGTTGATTTTTTTTGGCTATATGAAAAGACTAGGAATAGTGAAGAGAGATAGATTACAAGATTACAGTCAAAACATGCTGAGAAAAAAGATCTAAAACAGATGAACCATGTATAGATTAAAGCAACTGAATAATCAAGTGTTGAAGCTGTTGTTATCTGTTTGAGTTAACACTGCGTTTTGAACTGTGATTAGAGGATGATGTGAGGGATTGACGCCTCTTTTATCTATAGACTTAGTGGCGTAAGCCCTTTATCTTTGTCCCTATTTCCATGGGAAAGTTGTCTTTAATCAGTTGTTGCTTTCAAGTACTTATCATAGCATTAGCTCTTACGTCCAAAATCAGAAACTAGAAATTTAAACGAATAGTGTGAACTTCAATTAAACCTTGAATTTAGAGGACAGTTTTGGTAACGCCTATATGGTCCCAACTGCATGTGCAAGGACGAATATGTTTCCAACATGTCTTGATCAAATTATGAAATTATGCCAATCAGGAGTTGATGATTGATGGAATATATTAACCTACTGTGGTTTTACATACTAAAATTCAGCAATGAATTTGACCACTTAATCATGAAATTTTATGATTTCCAAAAGAAAAGGCCATTGCTTAATACTCAATAAAAAAAGTAAACCAGAATTTCGTGATAATACTACTATCATACTCTGTCTTGTAACACACTATGAAGTATCAAATTACCGTTTTGAATTTGGCCATAAAATACCAGATTAAAAGATGTTTTCCAATTTTAAATTGTTGAGCAGTGATATTGACATCACGGTTTTTCTTATTAACATTTCATTCACCTCCTGCTTTGTTGGTAAAATTTATTATAGAGATCGAGTGTCAGTAACAAAAAATAAAATGCCATTCATACTTTCAATATATGAAATTTAACACGACCGTCATATGAAAATTCTCTATTTAACCTGCGAATAGTCCCGAGCGTTTGATTAAGATCAAAGAATTAAACGAAGAAACGCGTTGACCATCACTCGGAGTCTTCTTTATGGCTACTGGGTAGTGGGTTCGATAGCATACGGGCCCTTTTTTAACAAGAAATTAACATTAAAAAAAGGAAATCAATAGATTCCATTATTGATATTTTGTAGCAGCATTAAGGTTTCATTTGACAGAAAACATATTAGTTTCGGAATTAAATTCTGGGAGAATTATTAATCCCGTCCCTATATTTTTTTTTATATATTACATATGGCATGCATCTAAATCTGCTTGTGTAAAAAAAATTATTACACTATCAATGCATAGAAGGTTAATCCTTATCTTTAACATAACACGGTTGATAATTTACTTTGCACAATAATGGCTGGCTAGTTATATATCTCTTAATAGTTTGCTTAACTTTTTTGAGTGAAAAAAATGCAATTCCCTTGCACGTAAAATGATATAATAAGCCATGACAAAGAGTATCTACTATAATTACAACAATTATAATTCAGTTGTAGGAGATGATGTGCGAATTCCAAGTGAATAGTAAAGATTTATTGCATATAAACAGGTTTTTTTTTACAGTTGAGAGTGCACATTTCTTGGGTTAGTGTGTGCAATTTTGTGAATGTGCACATATATCAATTGTTGAGAATCTACTCATATTGAGCAAATCATCCTCAAAATCTTACTGAATTTATTGTACTTGTGTAAAGAAGTATTCAATTTATTTTATATGAAATATCACACAACTTTAATACGTGTTATGATTTCTCCATAGACTCCATGCATGCCGTATTTTGAGTTCTAGAATCTGTTCTTCTTGCATATATTTTTTAGTGCACTAAGAAAATAACCGCCAAAATTTGGTTTTATTGTAAAATCTCAGACACCAAAGAACCCCGGTTTTCATATCTTGGATAGAAATGATATGTTCCAGTTTCAATTTTCTTTGCCATTAATGATCTAGCCAGAAAAAAAGAAACCAGTTTCGACAACCATTTTATGTTATAGCATGCTTGACAAGTTTCGACAACCATGTCATGTTATAGCTTGCTTTCGCCTCTAAATTTTCTTTTGCTGAATACAGACTGATCAATTAATCAATTGCTGAAGACTTACTACTAGAAGTTTATGGAATTTACCCATCAAGACATCAAATTCTCAGAGTTTCAACTGTCCATCTTGCTAAAATTTCGTAGTTCTACACCAAATGCTGTTTCAGATTGAATAGCGAACCTCACCTGATTCATTTTTTACAACAGAAAGAAAATAAGACGATTCACCAAAAATTAAAAGTTGGTAAGTTTCTGGCACAATTTTATCACTCGACTTCATATATGAAGGAGGTTTTAAAAGTAGTAGGATGGAATTCTCTCTAGTCCCTTTTGCTTTCTATTAAAAACATGAGGAATTTCTATCTTCCATGGTGAAACACGCATTACGCGCAACTAATAAAATTATCCGAATTCATGAATATACAAATTGGATTCCGGGGAAAAAAAAGGATTAGTTTTAACTTGGTCAGGTGATCAGCTTCCCATGCACTACTTAGCTTAATCAAGCAGCCCATAATCTATGTTATAAACCTTGGTCCTCTCCTCCAGAAATCATGAGAACAAACTTCTTCATGCATCATCAGCTCCCTTAATAATTATCTTGTCGTGGAAAATAGAGAGCAAAAAACTTCTTCATCACAAGGAATGGTGATGCCCATCTCATGGTTGAAGCCAAACTCTTCTTCAGCTAGATGCAATAAGCTTTGGAATTCCGGGTTCGCCAACCAAGAAATGGGAATGATGTATCTGCTTCTGTTTACCCCAACATACACTACAAAATGGCCTTTTGGGACATCATGGGGAAGATTATTTTCATGATCATAACAATTATTCTTCCTTCCAAAACTTGAACACTTCTTGAGGATTTGTTTGAGGGCGGCAGTTTGAGTAGTAGCGTGTTTTGTTCCTTTCTTAAAAACCATAGTTTTCGATTTTTTTAAGGCAAAATGGTCACTCAGTCACAAAAGAGATAGATAGATATTGTATGTATTGAGAAGCAAAAGTGCAAAAGAGAATGAAGAATTTGAAGGTGGTGGGGATGAATTGAAGGGGGGTGGAGGAGTAGTACTATTTATAGGGAAAAAGAAGACTTGCCAGAAGAGATTATTTGTGAAAGAAAGACATGTGGATTGTAGGAGCAACAAAATAATTAGGCCTAGATATTGTTTTGGGAAGCCTTGTACGAGGCCATGCACTATCATTCCACATTTGGCCCTTGCCCTTTTCTTGTTACCCATCCTATAGACAAAATGGACCACTATAGTCGATACCATAGTCTCCCCTATCTCTCTTCCTTTGTGTGTGTGTGTGTGAATGTGTGATTGTGTGAACAGTTCTCATCTAATTAACGATTGACAAAGAGTTAGGATAGCGTACGTTTTACTCATGCATAGGGTACGTAAGTTGTAAGGTCACCACAAGGTCACGTAATGACATTTAAACCAATCTCATTAGTTATCAATAGGCTATTAATCACGAGTGGGAGTCTGTTGGCTTGCACGGATGAGGCAATTAAACCCAATGCTTTCGAGCTTTGGCATCCATCTTCGTTATTAAAACTCGGGATTAACAATCTCTGTTTCCAGGTGTTCCAGTACCTTCACAACATCTGTACTAGCTAGGATGAAATTGAAATTAATGAGTCATCCCATGGCCTACTGGTTTCTTGGCTTCTTGCCAGCAGTAAAACTTCATCTTCTCAGGTTTCTCGGATTTCAAGTTCAATGTACATGTGCTTTTTCAGAAGTCAGAGGGTAGAGATATCTGAAATATTAATCTTTGCTAGCTACTTCTGTGGCCAAGAAAAGAGTCTGTAGTCTCTATCTCTTCCAGTAGAGTTACATATGGGCTGTTCTTTTGTAGCATTTCGTATGATCATGACATGATTTAGTCTTCCAAGGTACAAATCCTTGCGACATGAATGGATTCATGAACGAATTTATGACCGAGTTTATGAACGGATGAATGTCAGCTGTCTATTGTGAATGACCATCTTATATAGTACAAAAATGTGAGATAGCTTCGTCCTTTCTTCAAACAAAACAAATGGTCGTGTTGCAATGTTTCAGCTCAAGATCAAGGACAACTCATTCTACTATTCATTTACACGAAATCCAGGCTATCTGCTCTTTAAGTTAAAAGAAGCAATACAGATAACGGCAAGAGAACAAATAAGTTATCTATAATCATGTATCTAGCTAGCATTTCAGCATTTTTAATTTGTTCTTTTTTATTTTGAGGATGAGGCTTGGGGATAAGGCTTCAAGACCCATAATACAAGTCTAACCTATCATTGTCTCTATATTTGACTATTAGATTGATGATCAGAATGTGATTTCCTTAGCACGATATATTTTTGAAAGCACACGTCAAATTTATGCGTGAAAAAAGGAGGATTACACAAGTGCACATCTGAAAAACTGCCTTAAACATGTAACTATTCAGTTGAAGGGGCAACCATTTGTTTTGGTCCCTACTCCTAGTATTAATCTTGTTTAAAGCATTTTGGTAGGGTCAGCAGCAAACAGTAGCATTTGAAATCAAGATGACAAACAGTTTTTTTGAAAGAATATTTAGGAAAGTGGTAGCTTATAGGCTATGGCTACTTCCATTCTGTCCTCGATTGATCATGGCTAATTTGTCCTTTTTATTAAAAAAATGGGGTCTACGAAAAGCAACTCAATAAGCGGCTCGGTGGTCTGGGAAGCACTTAATAAGCTTACCTGCTGTAAGTTGGGGGTTTTAATCCCACTTGCAGCAGCTATCTTGTTAAAAAATTTAGAAGCATTACTATGGTGTTCTTTAATTTAATGGTGGTTTAGTCTCTATTAGTCCTTCAGGTCCAGTTGAACCATCTTCTAGAATAGGCTAAAAGTAGGATAAAATGTTAAATACTTTAAAAAAAAAAGAAAAGAAAAGAAAGGCAACTCAATAACATCACTGCAGAAGTTTACAATTACGGATTTTCACCCTTGAGCTCGCATACTCTAAATCGCCACATTGGACTTCCTTTAACTCGAGTGCTCCAAAATTTGATTACACTGTCACAATGGACCTACTCTCTTTGACCCATGCACTCTAATATTTGATTAAAAATAACAAAGCTGTTGTGACACTGTTACTATAATTTATTATTACTTTTGTAACAAAACTTATAACTCAACACAACTTACTACTCACCTTACAGAACTTATCACTATATTTCGAATATATAGTCACCACAACGTTTTCCTGAAGAAATCTACTGTACATGACTGCATTTACATCCGTCTCCTATAGCATGTAAGGTTGTTAAGAACTTGAGCTTTTATTTTTATTCTTACATAGAAAATAAGCTTTTCATCTCATCAGAGCTAGATAGAAACAATTACGTGTGTTGATAAAAGCTGAGTAAATCAAAAGAGAAAAACAATTTACAACTAAGCTTGGCCTTTACATTTTTGTGAAGCATTCTGTTCATGACAATTAACCAGTGTTCCGTTCATAGATGTAAAGTTAGGTAACTTTCCATCCAATCTTTTCCATCTGTTGCGGCTCCTTAGATAAGCAGATGCAAATTAGAGATATAGGTGAATGTTTCAGCATGAAGAACCTCCCATGTGAACCTGCTGAAACTAAAGCTCCAACTAGCAGAAACAAGAACGATGTTTAGCAGACATGGATCATAACAAACAAAATGAGCACCACCAATATTTCTGGCTGGGCTGTGCTCTGCTTAAAGATTAAAAAGAAAAAAGAATGAGTTTCCATGTTCTGCGGTCCAGATATAGCTGTCTTGTCCTGTTTAAGTAAACAATCAACAAAAGATATTGCCCTTGGCATGGCCTAATGCGTTGAAGCATCAGGTTTGTTACGTTTAAGCGCATGTTTCTGACAGTTTTACAAGTCAAAACAAAAGAAAATGAAAAAATTTGAGACGATTATCGTGGTCAGAATTAAACGAGGTAGGTTAGCTTGCTGAAACTTTGATTAAGATTATTGTGGTTGGAATTAAACGAGGTAGGTTATTAACAAATGCTGAAACTGTCTAATGATTATGTGACATGTCCTCTGTCACAACCAAAACAAAATGAAGAAAAGTGGAGAAGAATGCAAAGATCATTGTAGAAACTAAATTTTGACACACCTTCTATAAAAATATGTGTATTACTTTATTTATGGGGTATTTTTTATTTTCAGGGGCCAATTATAATTTTTGTATATTTAACGTCTAATTCGGCACATCAGGGGCAAAATAGTAATTTCACTACGTAAATATTATTTTACTTTATTTTATTTCCTAAATACATAATTTTGCTATTTTTATCATTATTTTTAATTTTAATGATTTTTTGGAGTCATTTATTATTTATTTAAAATTTTAGTATTTTAAACTTAATGGCAATTTTTTTCAATGCACTCTTTTTTACGAGAATTTTCAAGGGAAAAATTTTGTATGTGCATTTTGTACATTCATAAATTTTCTGTAAAATTTCATGATTTTTAGAGGATGTTTGGTATTTATTTAATTTTTCTTCTTTTGCCTAATAAGGGTACATTTTCCAAAAATGCACAAATGTTAAAATTTCTGAATGAAAATTTTAGTATATGTATTTTGTGTAATGATAGATTTTCTGTAGAATTTTTATGATTTTTAAAAATCATTTATTATTTTTGTATTATTTCATAATTTTCGTCATATACGACACTTCTTCCAATGTATTTTTTTTAATTATTAGAATTTTCATGTGTAAAAAATTTATATGTGTATTTTATATATCTATGGATTTTTTGTAACAATTTTGATATTTTAAAAAAAAATCTGGTATTTATTTAAATTTCTCTCTTTCACCACTTAAAAAAAAAAAAAAAAGACAAAAGCAGCAGCAACGCTGCTGCTGCTACTGCTGTTATTACCCTACCATGGCTGCTGCCCATGGCTTCCCAGACACAATCACCCAACCACCATTTTGTTTAATCACATCACACCCTCTCTTTGCATTCACTTTTCATCAGATTTTCAGGGAATTTTTGGCTCAGTTTTTGACCATTTTTTTTTCTTTTCTTTTTCTTACACACTCAACACACCAGACCACTCTCTCTCCTCTTCACTCACAGACATCACAATCCTCACTACATTAGCACTCTCTTCCCTCTCGGTTCAGGCCCCCCTGCAACACAAATTCACAGCTCTACCTCACTTCTCTCGGTCCCCTCAACCTGCCACAGCCACAAACACACAAGCACCACAGACACACCCCCTCACTCCCTCTGCCTCTCCCTCACTACTTGCAACACACTCACTGGCTCACAGTCATCCACAACACACACCATTGCGTACAGAATCCACAATACACAGACCTGCACATTCATTCACCTCACACCACTCTTTCGGCCTCCCCTTCCCCTCCACAAAACATCACACACAGTCACACCTGCTGAGCACACAGCTCACACAAACCACACACAGACAACCATGCACACAACACACACTCGGCCAAACACACCTGCACATACACACAGCCATCCATATTACACACTTCACTACACCTGCAAAACACACAACACAACATACACACTTACAAATCAGCCATAAACCATTCAAACACACACCTGCACACACAAGTTTAGCTCACAGACACAATTTCACGCAGGCTTCACAAACTCACTCACCTGCACATACCAGTTCACTCATTCGCACAAAACACACATCAAACACACCAGCTTCATTCATTCCATAAACACACTGCACACACTAGCACACATCACACGCATACACCACGCATTCAATTCATACACATACCAGCTTCAAGCACCCACACATCACACACACAGTTTCACCTACAAGAGACACACACACGCACACAGAGCCAATTCACACACAACAAACACACATTCACAAACACACATCCTGTAACATCCAATTCACAACATAAACCATACACATACACATCAGTCCATACACACGCACACCTACACTCACAGACAATCACAAACACACGCATACATCACCCTCCAAAAAGCAGACACTACACACTACACTTGCACAATCGAACAGCCCAAATTATCACCTGCAAAAAAAAAAAAAAAAGAAACAAAACCAACAACAACAGCAACAACCACGCCACCGTTCAGCCCACCAGTGACGCCGCCGCACCACCACCGACGCCAGACCAACCTCTCCTCTCGGTCCAGGTAAAAAAAATTTTCCAACCCCTCTTTCATTTTGTACAATTAATAGATGTAGTTTAGCAGACAATTTAGGGATTTTTTTTAGACCAAGAGAATCCGGTTGAGAGAGAGAAAGAAGGAGAGAACGAACACAGAGAGAGAGAGAGAGAGAAAGACTGGATGAGGGAAGGAAATCCGGTAAGAGAGAGAAAGTGAGATCGAGAAAGCGGAGAGAACAGAACCAGGGGTGAAGAAGAACCAGAAAAGAAAAGAGAGAAATCTGGAAAGGAAGAAGAAAAGGGAAGAAGAGAGAAAAGAAGAAGGGGAGAGAACGGAATCGGGGAAGAAGAAGGAAAAAAGAAAAGAGAGAAAAAGAAATCTGTAGGAGAGAAATTAAAACCGAAAAAAAAAGTGTTTTAGTAAACTACGTCGTTTTGACGTAGTTTCACTCAAAACTACGTCGTTTTGATTAGTTTAGTTTTTTAATTTGATTTTAATTAATAATAGGTATTTATTTTATGGTCCTTATACTTTCATAAATGCTACTGTGGCCCCGAGAATTTCTGATTTGTGCATTTAAGTTTCTATTTTTTTATAGATTGACCCCCGTAATTTAATTTTCTTTGCAATTAGGTCCCAATTAATTGCATTTAGGTCCCCCAACTTTTATATAATTATAATTTTGGCCCCTATATTTTTCAATTTTCCATTTTGACTCTTATATTTTTATATTGTGACCCCTATACTTTTCTAAAATTATATTTTTACCCTTAAATATTTCTGAAAATTTCGTTTTACCCCCTTTTATTGTTGGATATTACAAATTAGTGTTTAATGTGGCTATAATTTACAAATTGAACCTTGAATGTTTCTTAAAATTGCAATTTGGTTTTAAAACTTGTTGAAAATTGTATTTTTCATATTTTAACTTGCTGGAATTTTATTTTTGTCCCCCCAACATTGCTGGAAATTCTATTTTTGCCCTAGAATGCTTGCTAGAATTTTATTTTTGTCCCCCCAACCTTGCTGGAATTTTATTTAAATCACTATACTTGCTGAAATTACATTTTTGCCTTTAAATATTTGCTGTAAATTGTGTATTATTTAATGACTTTGCTGAAATTATATTCTTGACTTTAAATATTGTTGCAAATTTTTATTTTGGGCATTATACTTGCTGGAAATTATATTTTGGCCTTTAAATTGGTTGTAAATTATATTATTATCTTAACTATGGTTTGAAATTATAATTTTACCCTTTAGTTTGTTATAAATTACATATTTTACTTTAGAATATTGCCCAAATTTCTCTTTTTAATCCAAAACCTTGGAACATTTTTATTTTTGCAAAAAAAAGAGATTTAATTAAGTCCTCAAAGCTTTTAATTATTTCTTTTCACATTTTATTTTATTTTTTTATTTTTATTTTTATTTTTATCAAATTTATAATTAATATTCTAAAATTTGGTCTTGTTAGTCTAATTAATGTTTAAATTGGTTTCTTTATTTCCCTTTTAGTTATTTTGATAATTCTTATTTGAGTGTTAAAAGTTTAAGTATGTATTATTGTGTTTTATCTTTATTTCTTTATTTATTTATTTTTCTTGTTTGACTTTATTTACTCATTTACTTATTTATTTTTATTTAAACAATTTTCATTTTTTTTAAATATTTAATTATTTTTTTTATTTTTGTTTATCATTGCTATAATTGTTTGAATTATCGTAGCATGTTCATAGCGAGCGGTATGAAATTATTTAATTAGTGGTTTATTTATTAAATAGTGGTATTTTTGACATGTTTGTTCATTTAGTAGCAATTTATACCAAGTTTACGAACGGGAAGTACCTCGATTACCCTTTAATTTTTTTTATGTGCTCCTGCGTGCTTCTATGTGTTTTTTCTATGTGTTTTCATGTATCTTTGTGCTTATAATTTTTATCTATGTATGAGTGTTTATTTATTTATGTCATATTATTTGCTCGAATTTAATTTTTGATTATTCAAAGAAATGTAATAAATAGGTAATATTCTGTTAGCAAAAATTTTTGTATTTAGATAGTTAATGTAATAGATAATTTATGTGTTATCTATTTAACAAAAATCTTATGTATTTTAGATAGAAAAATGTAATAGATAGGCTAGATATGTTACCTTTTATTTTATTTTTAGATTGTAATTAGGCTTCTCTGGTGTAATAGTTAGGGCCTATGTGTGCTATGTGCTTATGTGCTTTATTTGCTTCCTTTAGGACTTTTCATTTAGAATATCATGCTTATGTGTTATGTGCTCCTCTATGCTATTATGTGTTTTTATGTGATTATTGCTTTAATCTATGTTTTTTATTTATTTATTTACTTGCCTTATCGTAACATATGTGTATCGTCGCCACACTGGTCCAACGCTAGTTGTGGTTAATTTCGGTTTCGCTAGTCCAACGCTAGCGGAGAATTTTTAGAAAATAGGTTAGTCCAATGCTAGACTTTTAGGTCATTTAGTATTAGAATCATTTCTTGTGTGCATTTCATGACATTTCACACACATTTTATCCTTTTTAGGTCCTTTTCCATTTTGTATGATTTATATATATATATTTCATCACTTATTACCTATTTTAACATCTATTTGGTGCATAACATTTAGGATTCCACTACACATAGAATTTTAGGTCATTTGTGTGATTTGACTAGAAATAGTCATCTACTCACGTGGGAAGCGATGGCGTACATGTCGTTCCCCCCTCCGTGAGTAGGAACAGTTAGTCACGAGTCCATTAGTCCCTCGTACCCGTTATGTTTGCATCCCTATTTTCTTTATTCACTTACTATCTATATTATTATTTTCCTTTTCTTTTGCATTCCATTTTACATCTACACTCGTGACTCCATCAAGGTCTAGACTCGGGTTTCGCAATTAATGCAGTAATTCCGACTAAACCTCAATGGAACATTTTGTCCCTTAACGATATTCATTTTAGGATTAGATTTGCATTCATATAGTTGCATCTAAATGCGATAAAATCTTAGGGTTATATTAGGAAAATTTAGACTAAATCTCGCAACTAGTTTCGGCTAGGTTGAAAGGGTGCCTTAGGCGCGAGCCTTTGCCTTCCCTTTCTTCAACTGTGACTCCCGAACCTTTTTCTCTTGTTTTAAAAGACCTGGAGTCGTCTAAAAGGGTTTTTCTTGTTTTTTTTCTATATTTTTCCAAAAATCATTTCTTTAAATAAATCATTCTTAATTTTCTTATCTTTTATAAAATATTTTCGGGTGACTTTGTACACCAAAACTCAATACCAAGTGGCGACTCCTTTTTACTAAAAACCCCTTTTAGACTCTATTTTCGGGCCCAAAAACCGTCGCATTTTCAAAGTCCCATTTTAGGCCCTTTTTCTTTTATTTTTAAAATAAAGCATTTGTTCGTCACATTTTATCGAATCATCTTTTGCAAAGCATTTTCTAAAAATTATTTTTACAAAAAATTAACACGTTTCTTTTTCCAATAAACACAACCTCATTTAATTCCTTTTCCTTTTTCCCCGACCTCACTTACAATTTATTTTCGAAAAATGGGGCGCGACAATCATATTGAATGAGATGGGTCAATTTGTGGTGATCACAACCATGGCTTCTCCAATGTTCTCTGAATGGGATTGGTTACTAGATATAAGGACCGAGGCATCCGTAGGAAAATGGTATTCTTAACTAGGGGGAAGGACCATGTTCTTAATAAACAAACAACACTTTCTACTACTTGATAATGACAAGAGTGTTTAGGAATTAGCATGTGAAGGCCATGTTACTTTTGCATTCAAAGCCTCTGGTGAAGATAGAGCTGCATAGTGGCAGCATAAACATCCCTATTCAACCACGTAAATCCTCTGAACCATTATACTAACACTGTCAGCAACTAAATTAAACAATACTAAAGAATAAAAATTCCTGCCTGGAAATACTCATTTGCAAGTTAAATCGTCCCTCTTAAATATAGTTTGTTAAATCGAGTAAAACATAAAAATAGATTATTTAGGATAATGTATTATCTATTACATTTTCAACCAGCTAATCAAGCCTAAAAATAAGTTATCAACTACCTTCAGTGCAGGATATAAAACACATGATAACAATACTGAAAGCATAAGGATCAACTCAAGGGCAATCTACATTAAGTGAATAGATGACGAAAAAATGTTACATTGGAATTGATAAACAATTCTGTGAACAACGGTTTCTTCACAGAATTGTAGAAGCAACCTTTATTGCTTTACTTAATACAGGAAGGAAAAGGGGAAAAAAAGAAAAGAAAGGAAAGAGATAAGACAGCTTTAAAGCCATTTGTAGGACAACACAACATACTGATCTTTCATGATTCTGCAGATTTTTAATTAAGGAATAGTTTCAGAAACCTCCAGAAAAAAGGAACTCACCTCTCCTCTGCCCCTCCCTCTTCTCTCTGACACAACCCAACTGTCCTCCCCTCCTCTTTCTCCTCTCCCTTATTCGATCTCCCTCCCCCTCTTCCCTCTCATCACACTTATTCCCTCTCCCATCCTTCTGGTATTACTACTCACATTCCATCTTGCTAAATCCACCAACCACTACTGACCTCTCTTCCCCTCCCCTACTCAACTGAGCCTTTTTCTTTCTCCCACCCCTTCTCTTCCATGTCAATTTCTACAGCTTCCACCCTCCCACACACCACCACCACCACCTCCTCTACTTCTTCCCCATGTACAAAATCCCTTTCCTCCAAACCCTTCTCCATGGCTGACCCTCCCTCTCCCCGTCTTCCCTCTCAACTGACTCCCCTCCCCACAGTCGAACCCCACCTCCTCCATCCTCCCAAGCGCATCACACTGCCCAATTCTCGCTAACAATATGCTCACCTCCATGCTTATATGTTGAAGTTAAGAGTAGTGATTCTTTGCCTACATTTTGTCGGGTTTATTGTTGGGCTGTATTTTTTTTTTTTTCCCAATGTTGTTTTAACATTGTTATGGACATGTGCGAGTCACATGGGATGTTGATTTGGTTTTGGTAGGGGTGGGATGGTTTTCTAGAAAGAATTTTTAATGGTGATGCATTTTCTAACTCAAAATTCTATCCTGGGCATTCTGGGGGTTTGCAAGAATGTTTGGCCTGGTGTTGATTGAATGGCAGCTAGACTGGTCTTTGGAAAGGGGTGGCCAGGGAAAGAATGACTGATTTTCTTAGATGGCCGGATGTCTTATGGTGGAGGATTCTGACATTATTTTTGGCTATGTTTAATATTTTTTTATAATGGCAATTTTTTGTTTCAATTAAGTTTGTGAATTTGAAAATATTTTCCTTGTGTTTTTGCGCTACTTTCCCTTTTGGGAAACTGGATGAGAGATTAGCCATTTTAGATTAGAAAAATAATGGTGATGGTGGTGGTGGTGGGATTTTAAAGGGTATTTTTGTCTTACAAAATTGGGTTCTTGGTTACAAAACATGTTGAAATAAGGAATGTAAGTGTAATATTTAAAATTAAAGGGGTGCTAAGTGAAATTGTCAGAAACATTAAGGAAGGTTTCTGAAATCATTCCTTTAATTCATTCAGACATTTGACATGTAAAAATAGAACATAGGCCATAAATTTATGAAAAAAATTAAAAAGCCATCAGCAAATTTTCCCAAGTTCCATGAAAGGATAGCAAGCACTTTTGACATATTGAAAGTTTTTGCACAATCAAATATACCAGCAAGCATTAAAACCCAAAAATGGAGATCCAGCACAACGCAAAGCATCTACAGTAGTTCTCAAACCGCAAATGCCTCCTAATTGACTATTGACAATGGTCTCTCATCAACGAACTACCATCTGGAAGTTTGATTTTATAAGAGATAGCAGCAAAATAAACTAGACAAGCCCGTTCTTATTTTCAAAACAAATCAGACATTACATTTACATCTATTGCATTTAACAAAGACTTGATGCAACTACTACATCATAACATAGCAAACCCTAGCCTACCACCCTAACAGACAAAAAGAGAAGAGAAAAAGGATAAAAAGGAAGACAAGACCTAAAAGATAGCTGGTAAAGGCAAAAAAGTGGCAAGCTACCGAATGTACAATGAACTTCACATGCACACTTACAATGAATACGCTCTGAATATTCACTTACAGACTGATGCAATCACTAAGCAGAGGCTGGTTTAAAAGATTGAGGCATCCCATCTATCATGCTCAATTGCCTTCTCAGCTTAATAATGTGTGCTTGCACCTATAAAGTAAAAAGTAGCGTTAATTCATGTAAGAGCCCAAGAAGCTATCAATTTTGTTAATGAAAGAGAAAGAGCTTAGACATACAGACAAGCACGCAGAAATTAGTAATCAGTACTCCACCTTCAAGATAGTTTACAATGATGAACTGCCAACATTTGTATTATGAATCTTTTCAAATGGTTCAAACTTAATATGTACAAGCTTTCCACGCAATCTTTGGAACATGGAAATGAGCAAAATATGCCTGAAGAACTCATATGAGGGTTCCAACAATTTCACCGCAATATTTCCACAATATTTTATTAACAGAACAAAAACTTCGTACTTCTCAGTAATCACATAACCTACATCCTATCCAAAGCTTATCTTTCAACAAAATGGCTTTCAGATATCAAATATAAGCAGTTAAATAGGACTGTCAAGTAAATCCATTATATGCACTGTTATTCATGCATGATCGAATTGAGATAAGTAAAGTATATGGTAAATCATGAAACAAGGAAACAACAAAAAGCATATTCACCTGTTGACGAGCTGCAGCAAGCTTAAGCAGTTCATCTGCCTCAGAGAAATTGATAAACCAGGGACTGAGTGTATGATCTTTTGTGTCACCTCTGCCACCTTCATGCATATCTCCCACTGGAACTGAGAAAATAAAGCATAACGAAAATTCAGAGCAATTACTAGTGCCAACGTCATGTTACAAGAAGAAGCTATACCTGGAGGCAAATTTAATGTGGTAGGTAGTCGAGGCACAATTACTGCAGGATGATTCTGCACACGAGCTAAGAAATCTGCAGGCGGTTCAGGGAAAACAATCTCATTGTACGTTTCCACCACAACAGGTTTTTTAGTTGACTGGGGTCCACTGTCATCTTCCGAGTACAACTTCAAATGATGATACCTAGAAAAGACCACAGAGAATGTAAAAATCTAATGGCAGGGAGACGGAGGAGCTGGCCTCCTTTTTGTTTTTTTTTTGGTTGTTGTGGAGGTTGTTTTGGGGGGTGGGGGGTGGGAGCAAAAAATAACTTACAAGTCTAGGTGCTTGTCACAAACGTCGCTGTGGAAGAAAAGGGAGATAGCAATTTCAAATTCACCCCAACCACATTCGGATAACTCAAAAGGTGGTGATTCAACAACCCTCACAGGATTATTAAAGCTTGGATGCAACTGAAATACAGCTCTCTTAACCACTACACCCAGATCCTCATTCGTGGCCCCCCGAACATAAACTGTCCACTTATGCGACTGAGTTCTAATTCACACATATGAAATAAAAAAATAAGCCAACAATCAGCAATAAAAAGCACAAAAAGGGAAAAAAACAAAACAAAACAAAACAAATCAACTCAAAACTACATCTTTACTTACTCGCTTGCTTTTCTACCGAGCCAAAATGCTATTGTCCCATAAACTATAGGCACACAAACTTCTACATCTTTGACCCTCTTCATTGCAACCTGTACAAAACCCAAAAAAACACTTAGCATGGTAATCCAAAAATTCGCCAGCATGCAGCTGGATCAAACTTGCCTGGGGAACTGAAAAGGCTCAAAGCTTGAACTCTACTAGCTGGCTGAACATAGATTCACCATTATCGCAGGCTAGAAACTAAAATGTATTAACAAACCCTTCGAAAACAAAAGTAAACATAAACCAACTAGAAGCAAGAACGAGAGAACTAAATCCATATGTAGCTGCAAATTACACATAGCAACAGCAAACATAACATAACAACACAAATTAAACAATTAAATACTAAATTCTACGTAATTATGATCAAAATAAGACTCAGAAACCTTAAATTACATAAAGAAAAAAAACGCTGCGGTAAAAGTGGGGGTTTACCTTCTTTTCCGAATCTTCCGAAGGCCTAATAATTTTAATAGTACGTTGTAACTTGGGAGTGGACTCGTTACCATCTGGCTGAGAATCACCTTGCAAATTTTGAGGCATTCTTCTTGTTTCTTATGGAGGGAGGGATTAACTAAGGCTATTTGATTCTTTCACAGTAGATGGATTTTGCTACTTGATAATTGAATGAAATTAGGGTTAGGGTTTTGGGTTTGGGAGGGATTGTTTGATATAGAAAGGGGGGTTCTACAATCACGCATTCGTGGTTGGTTTTGTCTTTTCGGTGGAATGGCGCTCATTTAGGGCGGTTTTGCAAAGTAGGTACTACGTCGTTTTCGTAAAGATAATTGTTGTAATCAAGGTGACCAACGAGAGAGGACACGCGTTTTAATTAATTGTACTTTAGCCCTCCGAAATTCTAACTCTGGGATAGCTACTTTCAATTATTTTAATTTTAGCACTTCACAGCCTAATACTGCAAATATGCTCCACATTGCGAAAAACAACATAATTGCGGCAACTAAATATTGAACTTCACTAGGTTTTTTTTAAGTGTTTAGGAGTATAAGGATGTCTTCACTTAAAAAAAAAAATTAGTAATATATATTTGGTGTTGATTTTGACCTTTCGCATTAGATATTGTATACGGCTATAAAGTACTGCATTGAAAATTTGAACACAGTCGCAACTGAGGAATAAAGTGCACCTAACCTTTTCTAAGCACGACTTTTGGAATCGGAACATCATACCAAATAAACCTATTTGTCTCACCCCATTTCCCCGCACAAAGTTTTCTGGATTTTTTTTTTTTTTATAAACTTATACTATTACGTGGAGAAGGGGATTTTTGACGTTGTTGGGATTCGAACTCCTGACCTCCGGGTGCAGTCATAGAAATCTAACCGCTTGCAGTCATAGAAATCTAACCGCTTGACCTCTATTCGTTACTAGTTTTTTGAGTTTTTAGTTCGAGTTAGAAGTGATATATTCAGTTTGGAATCTTACTATTTATAAGGTGAAAGCAATTATTTTCGTATTTTCAAAATGTGTCATTTTTTTTATTTTTAAAAATGTCCTCTCTTTACAATGGGATTAACATTTTTAGATTCAAGGTTAAAATAGACAATTGTTATACTTGCATAAAAACGTTTAAATATGATTATTTTTGAAATAATTGCATATTTTATTTTCTGTTATAATTCTTCTTTTTTTTTGCACCAATTGTAATTTATTAATTAAAATTACTCTTTTATGCATATGCATCGAATGTGCATCAATCACTAATATTGATTATCTAGCTTGTAATATATCCACGTGTTGATTTGTTGGGCGTAATTAGATACTAACTCGGATCAAGTACTTCATAAATTGGATTCATGTACTTTACTCATAGTAGTAGTTTATGATAATTTAAATCACTTCTAGGTCCCAATGGTAGCATATCGGTACGGTAAAATTTTTCCTAATTATATGCTTAAATAGGTTCGAAACTAGACTTAGATAAAAAGATCAGAACTGCAAAATTTTCTTTATTTATATGCACAAGACCATCAGCCTGATTACTTGCTTTCCTAATGACCTTTAGCATGCCCCAATAAGATGTACCATCATGTTAGTAAGCTGTTGTTTAATTCCCCTTCATGGGAATGGGAGTCTCGTTTTTCCAGTCCTCGAATGTTTCTAACTCACCGTCCATTCTGCTGCCCAGTTTACATGCAATATTTATGAGCAACTGAGCAGACATCTCATAAATCATTTACAGGGTAAAACAAGTTGTGAGCTGGAGTTCTTGGCAGTCGAAGTATCTGAATACGAGGTAAATGCTGTCACTACTCGGGAGCTAGAAGCACGGTGGCTGCAATTCAGAGAAAATGGGAAACACATGGTTCAACACATGCATTTATGCCAGGAATTAAATGTCAAAGCTCATATTCCGTGAGAGAAACAACATTTCATAACATACAATTGAGACATGACACTGTGCACTTCACCGAAGGCCAATTTCAACCGAGGAGTGCAACTTTGTGTCCATATCACATGAACTTCTCTTGCATTTTCACGGTGAGCTGATAGAAGACAAGAATTACACAGGTTTGTTGCAAAAGTAAATTTTTCAACGAAAAGAAGCCTTTGCTGATCCACCTGTGGCACTCACCAGCATCCACCAAAGGCTGACCATGTGATTCAAGCTAAACAGGACAGGTAGCCCATAACCTTCGAAGCCAAATTAAATGTTGGAGGCACTCAGCGCCATGACCTTGCACTGCTCATTCATGGCCAAGAGTTGGGCCTCTTTCTTGTCAAGAAGAGCACTTAGCCTGACATTCTCTTCCATAAGTTTCTGAACTTCAGCCTCTTTCTGCATTTTCTCACTCTCCAACTGGCTAGTCTTCGCAACAAGCCTGCTCCATTCAAAATGTAATCAACCACGTGAAACACTGAACAAAAAACATGTAAACTGCTGGAAAAAAGCTTCTCCTATGAGCATATACATGAAGAAAACTATCCTGTTCTTTTCTTTTACGGATATTCATGTAATAAGTATTTCATTAGTGTGCGAGGAACACCATTAACATGACAAAACCCCACCAGAAAGATTGTAATGCAAGACATAAAAACTGTTAATTCAACAGTTCTATATGCTAAAAAAAATCTATTTGGCCAATTATCAAGCATCCATGAAATGCAAAAGTAAAAGCACAACATAGTGATCCAGATATAAGCAAGTAAACTCCCTATCATCCAAGGAAAGAGCAAGATATACTGACCGCTCAAAAAGCCTCTCAATAGTCTGAAATTGCTTTTCTGATGAAAGAAGTGTCTCTCTTACACTAATAAGACTACTGACATAAGTTTTCAGTGACTCAAAATCTCGCTTCACACGAGCAAGCTCCAATTCATTTTCTGCCGCTCTTTGCCTTTGTCGAGAAGTTTCCCCAACCAACTCTTCAACCCTATGTCGCATTTCATTCAGAATACAATTTGTTCCCCAAGCAAAATTTTCCATCTCCTCTAACTTTGTAGACATGTTCTCAATTTGAACTGCCTTTCTTTTTATCTCTTCCTGCCCTACTGTCACCTTCTCCTTCTCCAAAGCAGTTTCAGATTCAGCCACTAAAACTTTCTTGACAAGGCATTCCATAACATCTGTCACCATTCGTACACCTTTTAGTAATTCGCCAATATAAGCTCCATCTTGCTCATCGAGAAAGCCATCCTCGCTAGCAAGCTTTGTCCAAGTTTCCTCCTCTAAATCTTCAAAGGGAGAGAGATCTACATTCCTTGACCAACTAGATAATGGTAGACCATTTTTGTCCACAAGTCCCACACCATCTACTTGTTTTATGCCACAGGAGGTATGGGCCAGATGAGGAACAGCCATGATTCTTGCTTTGGATTTCAAGTATGTTAACATAGTTGCAGTTGTTTTGACACGTCGCCATAAAAGATCTAACTCCTTCTTTGTATCTTTTTCAGACTCTTGTACGCATACCTTTACTTCTAAGAGCTTTGCTTGCAAAGCATCCACTTGGGCCTGGTTTCTTTCCATCTCCTGCTTCCATTCCATTTGTGTTTGGCTCAACTGAGACTTGAAACCTGCAAGGTTGACATCTTCTTCTGCCTCCATCACCTTCAAGCATCATGCATGCCCAACTTAGTTATTTCAGAAGATTAAAGTGAAAAGCATCAACAAGTATGCAAATGCCGTCCGAAGTTAAAGATAGAACGGCAACTGGGAAATATCTCTACAATATTTTTCAGTGCCAATTTATGAATTTTCTACAGTTCTTAATTGAGGCAAAAAAATCTCAAGATGACCGAAGTTACAGGTAGAACGGCAACCGGGAAATATCTTCTACAATATTTTTCAGTGCCAATTTATGAATTTTCTACGGTTCTCAATTGAGGCATAAAAATCTCAAGATGAACTCCAATTCCACATCTCATGCAGCTATATATCTTGATCTCTAACAATTAACCCTGAATAACTACTTTTCATTTGAATATATTTTGTCAGCTACTAAGTTCAAGGCCCAAATTTCATGTCCAATTCTAATGCTCTTTTTAAATGAAATATCAGATAATTAAAGGGAATCATCAATCGCTAAAAGAACAAGACAAGATAATTCGCCATCTACTTAGATCATTCGCTACCCGATACACCTCTACCTAACAGAAGAACAAGCAAATGAGAGTGCATCAGCACACCTTGAGCTTAAAAAGAAAAAAGCAAATATAAGTGAACTAACACCCATTTGGGCAGCTAAGCTAAAATAAGAAAATATTCCTATCTATAAGAAAGCCACCAAAAAAAAAAAGGGTTTTCCCCATTCTAGCATATTCACATTACATAATATTTTTAGTTAAACTAGGCAAAACCAAGATCTCTTCAATACTGAAGTAAGAAAAATCCGAACCCCAGATACCGAAAAACTGTCCACAGATCAATTCACCTAATTTTCTTCATAAATAAAACTTGAATCAATTTCTATATCTGAACAGTCAAAATTAACACTACCCCATGTAAAAAAATTCCCAACTTTAGCCCCCCCCCCCCCCCCTCCCCCAACACCCCAAAAAAAAAAAAAAAAAAGCATTCCCATGAAATAAAACCAAAATCATCCACATCTATCAAGTACAAAAAGATTGATTCTCCCTTAGTTAACCCCTGACGCACCAGGTGGTCAAAATCTTTTATAGCATTACAAGAATAACAATTATTCCATAAAAAATAAAAATAAAAACCAATTTTTCCAAACGATCAAAAGGGCCAAAGGTATTGGAAAAATAGCAATTACTAATCAATACAAACTCTAAAAAGAAGAGACAGAAGGAGCACCCGTACCTCTGATTTTGAGGAAAAATTGGGTTCTTGAAAATGGGGTGAGCAATAGAAATGAAAAGTGGGAGGTGGAGGATGATACGTTGGTCCAACACGCGTTGTCTGAAGAAAGGTCTTAAGGTGGAAGAGGAATTATTATTAAGTAGAGGCCCAGCCTAATGCTGGTGTTGCTGGTGTGTACTTCTTGTTGGTTTGCATTTACTCTTTTTTGTTCTTTAGGAGAATTGTACACTAGTGTATAATTATTTGGCTTCATATAATGAAGTATCTTTGCATTACTTTTTATCCTTTCATCATTTATTTTTCACATAATTGGTTCTAAATAATTGTTACCTAATTGTTAAAGAAAAAATAGGCAGGCAGTCAACTCATATTAGAGAAAGATGCTATCCAAATTATATAATTTTGCATAGGGTTAATAGACTAATGATTAGATATTTATTTCATAATACTGGAGATTAGTAGTCGAATCTAACAACCTAGCTCCCTCTGAATATTAACAGAAAATGTATTGTCTTCATGAGAAGATGGAAATTAGGTCTAAGATGGAGAGGTTTAGTATTAAAGCTTTTATCTAACCTGGAGTTATTTTCACCCACAAGTCCTTTTTTTTCTTTCTTTTTTATTAACAATTGAATAGGCCTTCTAATGTTAACAGGTTTTTGAATTCTTTGTTTTCACGGTCTCATGAGTAATGAACAAGAAAGAAAAATGTGTATAATTTTTGTGTAATTCTTTTATTTGTTGGTTTCCTTATTATCAAACATTAACAAAGAAAAAAAGGGTGTGTATTGAGTTTGCAAATTGTGCTTGATTAGGTGACCCCTCTCCTAGTACCGCCACGAGAAATAATTAGATGGATCCGGTTACGGAATAATTTTCGTGAACCTCTTGGTCCAGAAGCAGCTAATACATTCATACGGTAATCTATGAGTGACATGGTAATTTTTAGACCTAAGAGGTCCACGAAACTATTCCGTGGACCGGTATTTTCCTACCAAATTGGTACATGTAAGCACATTATCACCACCCAAATGGTTATTCTTAGATAGGCAAGTAGAAACAAGATAAGACAGGCAAGTAAAACAAGAGGCTTCTGATACGATAGGGATAATGAAATGCATCAGAGAACATATTAATCTAGCTAATGTAGAGAGTACAAAAGAAACGTTCAATTTTTTAATTTAGTACCATATTTCAAAAAAAAAAAAAATTAGTACCAGAAGCAAGAAATTTTTGGACTCGGCGCATGATCTGCATGCCTTATATTTACAGCTATCATGTTCTTTCTGAAGGTTCAAAATTCTGTAACACTGTTCAAGTTACAAAACCATGCTATAATTTAACATAGAGAAAAGGGACAACGTAAATGTCAAAACCTGCAAGATTCTAGCTAATTTATGTTAGGCAGGTAATATCTGTGCAGTGTACACATTGATTAACTCATCATTTACTGGTACTCACGGAGGAAAGACAAGACTGATATGATGTTGTCCTACGTGAAAGAGGGAACATTTGGAGAGGCAACGAGGAGACCGGAGAGTAGACCGACAATGAAGGCACTGTTGTAAGTGGTTGGTTCAGCTTGGACAGTATTGTTCCGGGAATCAATATAGGTGTCATCAAGAAATGGTCCTCCCACAAGTGCACCAATTGCTATGTTTGGATTTGGAGCTGTTGAACTGAGCCACCTGAACCCATCCTTACAGCCTGTATTGGCATCTACAGGAATTGAAGCACCCCTGTGGTGTACGTACTGGGGGTAGTCATTGCCATATCCGACAAGGTAGCTTATCTTCATTGGATTATTTCCCAGGACATAATTTGCCTAAAAAAGTTGATAAAAACAAGATTACAATTTTACAATTGTTAATAGAAATTTCAAAAAAATGATCTTGGCATGTCGCGGAACAATATTTAGTTTCTTGAGAGAGTTCAGACGTAATTGGTTCTAAACTCTTTGTAGGGCTGTTCAACCGAGGCCATCAGGTGCAGCTAAAATGGTTCTTAGACATTGTGGATAGGGAATAACGTACCTGAGAAATTGCGAAATTTCGCAGGTCCATCGGCTCATATTGGTCCCCATTGCAATACAGGGTTGGCGTGTCAGACCAGAACATGTAATCGCTATAAAGAACTGCCAGAAATGCGGAGGCAACAGGGTATTGCAAAGCATTCCACTTGGTCACCCAAATCAGGCCACCTGCATGCATTACAATGATGCAATTTCAGCTGCCAAATAATATCTCTTGAGAAGTAGCCAGAGTTTATAGCGCTAAAGCAACTAATCATCCCCCAAAAACATTCATGAATTGATGATGATCAACTAAAAGCATGTGGTACTGAGTTCAGGATTGAACTCTAGTTTATACTTCAGCAACAACGGGAATTATTCGCTCACCTGAAAGTTAATAGAAATACCTAAGCTTACAAAAAGTACTAGACGTACGGAAGCTATTTAATATTCCTCTGTACGAAGAAAAAGCATGGCGAGTACAGCCTTTAAAGATAATTATTAGCCGGATTTATGTCAATTCAATCAACTTTTTCTCTTCTTGGCTTAGCTTAAATAAGACAAATGAAGCCTTTATTCAGGAATCATACTTTAGAACTGGATAGATTTTGAAGTCAACAATCTGAAGTTCCAAGTGCAAATTAAGGAATAAATCGTTGTAACTACTGCAAATAGAAGACAGAACACAACCTTCTGTTCTGTTAGGTGTCACCAGTGACGAATCTGGAAGAAGGCTACACATAACAGTATCAGCAGTTTTCTGGTACTTCTGAAGGCCAAGATTTTCAGCATTAGGGATGTTAGCTGGACCAAAGTAATTTACCCTGGATAGGAGAACCTGATTTACAGTGAAAAATCCAATTAATTACTACCAACCATAAGGTGTCTTATCTCATAATTACTTGAGAGAAAGCACACGCTTCCTAGAAAAACAGATTAAGTACTAATTCTGCCTCCCTACTTATAGCTTATTTCAATTTCATATCTCCCTTACCTGAATTCCAGCCAACTTGTTATCCCAGCAAAACCATGTCGGGTTCCCCCAATTGGCGAAAGAGTTTCCATTTGTTACAGTAACATATGTAAGGTATGACTGATCTCCGGTAGCATGATAAAGCCAAGCAGCAGCCCACAAGAGCTCATCACCATATCCTGATGAATTATAATACTTTTGCACTTGAGGCAGGCTCATACTGTAAGAACCTCGGTAAGTATCTGCGAAACTGTACAATTGTTGAGCATGCTGAAGAAGCAGTTGTGAGTATGTGCCATCAATAGACTTGAATACTAACGATGCAGATGCCATCGCTGCTGCAGTTTCTGCTGCAACCTCAGTTCCTGGATATGAAATGTTCACTTGTGTAAGTGGACGTGCTTCCATCATGGCTTCAGGTCTCTCCCAGCAGTTGTGATCCATCTCAGGGTCACCAACCTTTTATTGCCATTCATATGACAAAACAGAGTTAACGTTCTGTTCTTGCTTAACATAATGGAAACTACTAAATGCAATCCAAGACTCATCAAGGATTATTATAACATCTTCACTAGCAGAGTGACAGGTTAATTTCAGAACAAAAGTAACTAACTTGGATGAATAGCACATTGTCAGAAGGGTGTGCATTTATGAGATAATCAGTGATCCACTTGAGGGAATCTCGAGCATTTTCCAGCTGCTTGACCTCTTGCATATGTTGACCATATTCTAGAATGGCCCATGACAACATTGTTGCAGTAAATGCCATTGGAAATCCATATTTCATATTATCCCCAGCATCATACATCCCTTTTGATAAATCAAGATTATCTTCTTTTCCATCTTGCAAACCTGAATCTCCCCTCCAGGATATTTTATTATTCACCAATTTACCAGCTGTACTCAAAAACAAAACATCATTAAAAAAATTCAACAATCAAGTATAGGACCACATACAAGGAGATGGGAAAATGAGCTTGTACATTTTTGAACGTCAAAAAAATGCATAGCAATGCCTAGAGCATTAGCATATTTTTCATCGACTGTGCTAGGTGGTTGACTAGGATGGTGATGAGAACGCCTTGATTTATGAAAATTATCCCATAGAGTAAGTGCACAGGCAATTGCGACAAGAACTGCAATAAAAGTCACAATTAGCATCCAGCTCCATCCCTTGGACCTGGTTGGTGAAACTGTTGAGTATTTAGTTGGTGAATCTGGTGATTTAGCATCCATTCATTCAATCTCAACTACTTGGAACTTTCCTTCACGTGTCATATAAATATCCGGGAGTGAAAGTACATGAAAGCAGCCATAAATATAATCAGAACGTGAATAAATCCAGGATAGAGTACAAATAAACTGTTGATTTAGTCTAGAAGTTTCTTTGTTTTAGATATGCTATATGCAGTAGAATGATTGGTTAGATTAGATATGGATCCCGTGCCGAATGATTGATCCCTTTTCTGCTCTAGGACAGTGTCGAACTGCTCTAGGAAGGAATACACTTACCTGGCTTGTCTCTATTGATAGATTAAGCTAGAATAACCTTGTCTATGTATGATATGAACCCCATGGATCTCAATCAATTGATAGTTTGATGCATTACTCACCCCAAAAAAAAAAAAAAGTTAATTGATACCTTGACAAGTCACTAATGATGGTACTCTGTCATCATTAGTTCATTCAGCTGCATTCTTGGTAACTATGGGTTGGCTACACCAGTTACCTACCACATTTCGCTTTATTTCTTTAGACATGAAGAAAAACAGAAGAACACCGTGTAGGGGTATATTTCTTGTATAGAGTTGTGATTTGTATTCTGCTAAAAAGACAATCCATTTCTTGTCAAGTTTCCTCAAAACATCTCTACTTTACATCAGAATGATTGATTGTTGACAAAGAGCAAATAATTTTATTTTAGAGAAAAAAACAAAGGGTATAGAGAAAAGTCACCATGTAATACAAAACTGTTCCCATGGAAACTCATGAGTATTTCTTGTTTATGTTTTTTTATTTGTCAAAAACAGGATCATTTTTGCCAACTCTTCATCATCTCTTAGTAGTTTCTAATCTCAAAATCGTAAAATTAGCAAGAAAACAGTTTCGGAGATTTAAATGTCAAAGGTTACTAGCTAGGAATACCCAGATCTAACTCCACAGGCTCATCGGTTGATTGTTATATGTATGTATTGCCAAAATATAGACGGAAAAACAATTCATATCTATACAAAAGTACATAAAAATCAACGTTCAAAAGTTTGGTGGTACTAGACTAGTAACCATACTTATTTCTGTCTTATCATGAATGGATGCTGGTAATACTGGACAGCAGCAGATTATGTCAGCAAATTGTTATTTTGTTTTTCCTCAAACTTTCTTTTCTTTTCTATAGCTATCTGCGAAGCTGATTAGAAGACAGAATTTGATTGATCTGTTTTGGACACTGGAAATTATTCCCATAACTTGGCTTTTAATACTGAAAATCTTATTGCTGCCATTATTTTCATCAGAATATTCGGAAACTAGCAAAATTCATTTCTCTATGAATTATGGATCTTGAAAATTTGATGATCAAGTAAAGGAACTTCTTTTCTAAGTTATGAACTTAGGATTAATCTAGCATACAAGGTCGATATAAAAAATTATTCATACGGACGAGAGATGCTTAACATTTACCGTTTGTACAATATAAAAAAAAACACAGAAAAAAAATTTATGAACTTCATTCATCTATCTGAACTTTTCTCATCCACCTATCTGCTATGGTCTTTCTCAGGTCCCTCTAAGCGGGTGCTGGATTTTAACTTGAGATATCTTGTGAGCTTCTTCTTCAAATTTGGTGCTTCACCTTCAAATTTTTCACACAACCAAAAACAAGAAAAAAAAAAAGGGAAAAAAAGAAAAAAGAAAGAATTGATAACAAATTACTTTTCTCTACTTTTTTTTTTGTTTTGAAGAACTTTTTCTCTACTTTGAGTAAGGTAAAACAACCAAAGAATAGTGCCAACATGTACTTATTTCAAAAGAAAACCTTGTTACCTTTGTTTCACATCTTTTTCTACTGCCACATAACTACATGCTGTCCAAGAACAAAAACAAAACCATTTTGTTTGGTCCACGCTTCCGTAACCACCACAGAGAGAGAGAGAGGTCAACAAATTCAAAAATAAATATAGTATTCTTAATCTTTTTTTTTTTTTTTTTTTTGTAGGAATACCAATTTTTTTTGGGTACTAATTAAGTACTTACTAGAAGTAATTAACTTAAAAAAAAAAAAGAATTAATTACTATCTTTTGCTATTCCATTTTGCAAGAGCTGCTGGGGTTTGGGGTTCTCTTTTTCTTAGAGAGGCAAAGAATCAATCCCAGAAAGGTTTATTCTTTATACGAATGGGCGGCGGCGGAGGAGGAGGAGGAAGTGGAGGAAAAGAAGGCGATTGGGAGTGCAGCGGTTGCGGCAATCGAAACTACGCATTCAGATGCTTCTGCAACAGATGCAAGCAGCCCCGGCTCCTGGTCGACAATAAAACCCCCGCAGATTCCAAATGGCTCCCCCGCATCGGCGATTGGATCTGCACCGGTAAAATCGCCCGCATAGTTATTCATTTATCAATTGCTTTTCCTTTTTTTAATTATTGATTAATAATCCATGCAGAGTTCTTGTATGCTTTGATAATTTATTAATAGTATTGTTCATTTGGATGAGATTTCTACGGTTCGATAAAAACTGCAACCTTTTCATTTTTCCTTTTTTTTTAATTTTAATCCATTATTACCACCTGCTTTCGTTTGCTCTGAATATTAAGAGTTTTTCATAGCAAAAATAATTGCTGTGCTCTTGAAAATTGAACCTGTAAGTTACCTGTAGGTGCGAGTAAGAGAGAGCGAAGCGCTTGTCTCTTCCTTCAGTTTTGTTCCTGGATATGCCATAATCTGATAATGCAAAGACGCCATTGTCTAATTTAAAAATTTCTCCATCCTCTCAAGCATCCTCATTTGGTCATTCTTGTCTGGGAAGAAGTTAAAGGGAGCTATGGGACATGAGGGTCGTTGCATAATTGAATAAAGATAACATTTTAGGCTGCATTTGGTTCTGTATCTGAATTGGATTTAATGCTAATCAAGTAAACATTTTCGTTGTTATATAATCCCAATTATGATGGAAAACCTAACACAGGCTTAGCTTTCCACTCGGAGGGAACATGTAGCTAGCTTCAAATGTAAGTTTTGTTCTTGGTTTTGATTTGTGCTAATGGGATTACTCCTCCTCTTCTACTCAAGCATTTTAACTCATGTGGTTGATATGTTAAAGCGGTACAATTTGTGCAGTGAGTTTTGTGATATAAATGGAAGTGTTCTTAGTGGGATATTACTTTATCTGTTATTTCATGCTCCTTGTTCAGTTGCTATTCTTTTCTTTTTATGCAATTTCTTTAGCAACCAACATCAATTCAGTTAGGTTGAGTATTTTTTAAGTTTTTGGATTGTGAATTTGTATGCGATGGCATGTGCGTTTCTTGGATTATTTCCACTTCGTGGCTGCTTTCTGGGTGCGTGTGTGGCAATGGATCGATAGGTTGCACTAACAACAATTATGCATCACGAGAAAAGTGCAAAAAATGTGGGCAACCAAAGGAGATAGCAGCAATGCCAGCTATTGCAATCCCTGGAGCTTCTCTCCCAACTTATCCAAATTATTTTGCCAGGCCACAAGGAGGACTGGATCAAAGGATGAACAACGGATTGTTAGGGAATGGATCTCTGCGACAGTCACTGCCTTTGAGCTCTAACTGGCCTTTAGCAGGGGGCATCAGTACATCTGGTGTTCTGCATGCTAGCCAAACAAATCAACTAGTTTCTGCACCAAAAGGCTGGCGCACTGGTGACTGGATCTGCAGTTGCGGCTTTCACAACTATTCTTCTCGTGCACAGGTCTGATTAAAGTAGAGAATGTTTTAACACTTGGATTCATTTTTTCACCTGAAGTTATATTATAGATCATGCATCTGAATTGTGTGGAGTTGTCATATAGTGCAAAAAATGCAATTCTCCAATGCCAGCAGCTGCACCTTCTTCTTTTGTGAGTACAGCAGTTACAGGTTTGTGGCTATCTCTCTTTATGTTATGCCATGTGCGTTGTGCATTCAACTATGCACATGAATATTTGTTTATTTTTCTTTCATTCTGGCCTTCTCTTCCCCCGCATCCTTCCACCCTTTCCATAATAGGTCCATCTTTTTTTTTGGGTTTTTTTTTTTGGGGTGGGGGGGGGGGGGGGGGGGGGGGGGGGAGCTATATTGCTTAATAGTTGCTTAAAGTTGTGGGGATCTATATTAGAATGAAATATTGTCAATTTTATTTTACTTAATCAAATGGTTAAGAGCCTGTAACTGATCTTTTTCTATGTTCTTTTGTGGAAGCTCTTGGAACAAAAAGACTAGCTTCTGAAGAACTTGTTCACGAGTGGGATAGCAAGAGACTAAATGCTGGACAGGTTAGACATCAGTTTCTGATATGGGGTTTCAGATCGACTAACTGATTCTTTAAAAGTAGCTTTGACTGTCTTTTTTCCTAATTATCTGAATTAGCAGGCATATGGGCTGCAGTCAGCATATTCAGGACCTGAATCTGTTGTTGGACCTAGTGGCAATCAACCATCTCTCATTTACTCAACCTTTACAGGTGGAAGTTCAGCTTTGGGCCCAAATCTGCAATTTAACCAGCGGGTGCCACATGTTCCAGCAGCTCCTACTCTTCTTGGAAAAGGGTAATGATTGCTTCTTTTATAATGATTGTTGTCGCATATTATTAGGAAGTTGGCTGTTATGCAAAGCAGTGCTGTTTTTGTTTTTGGACAGTAGTTATAATCATCTAGGATGTGGTTATATATACTAAGCTTCTCTTGTTCCTTACTGTCATATTTTTTACCTTTCGACGTGCTTTCCAACCCTCCTTTTGTCAAGGTCACATAACACTGGAAGATTCAATAAGTAAAAATTGGTTAAGCTACTAACTCGGAGAATCAAATAGAATTATGTAATGTCAAATTAGAGCCAGTTGTAACTTTCTCTTTGAATCTCTTGAACAATTTATGCTTGATTGGTTGTACTCTGTGAACATTAAACAGATTACAGTTTTCCTCCTATTGATTGGCTGATGTATGAAGCATAATGTTGCATCTTGTAATATGATCTTCTCTTTGATATTTGACCATTGTGACTAGCAGCGCAAAACAATGGCGAGATGGGGATTGGATGTGCAATAATTGCAACAATCACAACTATGCTTCTCGATCAGAGTGTAATAGGTCAGTTCATAGAAGCTTACTTATAGTCAACCGCTTCTTGTTCTATAATATGTGAATTTACTATTGAATAACCCCCTTCCTCTCCCCCACCCCTCCCACCCCTTTCATCCTCTTCCTTCTTTAGTGAAAAACTTGTTAAAATTAAGTGAAATTTATAAAAGACCATGGTGAAAGAAAAAAGCATGGAAATGTTGAAACCTGTTCAGCCAATTCCCTCCCTGAACCTGAATTGTTGCATTACAAGTGGGCTGATTCCCAAGTTCTGTGTATTTACAGGTGCAAAACTCAGAGGGAGGTGCTTCTTCAGCCAGTTAGTGTTGCATAGCCTACAGTGATGAAGGGGGTTTTACTTTTTGCTCCCATTGTGTGGTATACTCTTGTTCGTCATGCACACAAAACAGTAGCGGTGATCATCAGTCGATCATCATGCTCTAGTGTTGGTTTCTTTATTGGAAATATGAGTGCAGTTGAGTTCATTATTTGTATAAGAGGAGGTTGTATTCCAGTTTAAACTGGGAAGATGTTGTGTAATTTTTAAGTCAGAAGCATTGTCCTGTTGTTTATCCAAATGCACCATTTTTCATGGTTGTAGTGATGTAGTAACTGAGACCTTGGATAACATACAGTCTGAAATGGGTGTGAAGAGCAACACTTCTTGAAAAAAAAATAATAAAAAATCCTTATTGCGCTTCCTACAACTCTATACTATCATTCATTAGCAAAAACTTATGGGCTTAACATTAACCTTTGAATATGGAGGTGGGAGCCACGGGAGGAGAGTCCAGCTGATGAAGATTGAGTGCAGGACCAAAACGCGGGAAAACTATCCATCCCCCAATAACAATGAAGATGAAAGCACAAGCAAACTTATTGAGCCAAAACAAAAGACTTTTCGCTCCCATATGCCTCCCATATAGAGCACTATTGTCTTCTCAGTAATGGTCATTGATTCCCAGTGCTTGGGAGCTGCAGTGTTTACTTTAATGGACCGCCCATCGGCGTTGCCGTCTTCTTGTTGCTTTCTTCTTCGTCTTGAACGTCTTCGGAACCGAACCTCTACTTGCTGCATTTTCTTCATTATTACTGATTTCACCGTTGATATTGTCGCTGCAGCTTTTAGTGGGACCAAGTGTGAGGGATTGAACGTGTAGGTGTTGGGCTGACGCAAGGGAAAATTGAAGGTGGGTAAGCATTGAAAGGTCTTGGCAAGGATATCCTGGCAGTGTTCATCACCTCCTGTTTAGGGGCCAGTCTGCCAATGAATGGATTTCCTATCCTGTTTATCCTCCAAAGAGCTGCTATTGTAGGAGAAACTGGCCCACCCAAAAGTATTACAGATATATTTCCAACCTAGAATTTTCCCTTTTCTTGGAAATCATATTGTACCGCTTCATGATCAGGAAGAAACCTCCCTTGAGGTTCCAATGACAAAAATGAGTCTCTATTCAAGAACAAACACATCCATGAGATATATTATTTCAAAAATGCCCTTGTTGATCAATTAAAATACCTTATGTTAATTGATTCTTTTATTTTGGTGTTAAAAATTAAAGTGTACATTATAACAAAGCACACTCATAAAAATCAACACGTATTTTATATGAAGCACTTATATTATTTAATTCAAATAATATTTTGATAAAAATTATTTCAGAGTTGCTAACCTTTGTGAATTAATTCTTTTGTTTTGTTGTTAAAAATTAGGGTTTATAGCAATTATAAAAATTAAGCTGTATTTTATATAGAAAACATACTTAATTATTTAAATACGAATAATATTTTGATAGAATAATTTTAGACTTCATTTGATGTTGTTGTAGTGTTTTTTTGTGGTTTTTATGCGATTAAGAAATTTGAAAGTTTCAAATTGATTATTTTATTTATTTTTTTAGTATTAGCAAGAGTTTATTTAGTAATACAAAAACAAAAGATTTGTTTAAAAAAAAAAAAAAGAAGAAGAAGACTGGGAAGCAAAATTCAAGAGTTAGTTTGTTTTTTGTATTATTTTATTAATTGAAAAGGACATTTTTTGAATAATATAGTTCATGGGTGTGTTTTGTTATTGAATAGAAATCTCAGGAGATATAAATGATAGTTTTAAAACGTGAGGGATGAACGTGCACTTATCAGAGACCTCGAGGAGATTTCAAAATTATCCCTCATAATACCTCCTGCTTTAATGAACTACTAATTTAATTCACTATAACATGTTCTTTAGGGGTGTTTATGAACTGGGTTCCCAGTCCATGAACAAAATTTTTGAACTAAACCGGTCCTACCGGTTCGGCAAAAATTTCGAACCGTGAACCGGTTCACATATAGTGGGTACTTGGCCTTTCGGTTATCTGCAAAATCGATTCGGACAGGCCATGTACCGACCCAATCCATTATAATTCACCAGTATATTTAAAATAAAAAATAAAACAATAAAAAATTTATAAACCATCATTAAATCACTAATAACACAAGTATCAATGATCTTAAAGTTAAATTATATCATAAAACTGTAATTTTTAAAGTAATCAAAAAATAAAAACTAAATAAACAGATAATCGCTTAGTTTTTCAAAATCATCATCACATTTCAATTAGTCATAAAAATAAAAAATACTTAATAAATTGTCAAATGAACATCCACATAATAAAATAAATACTCAAATGTTCATCAATCAAGAATAAAATAGAAATACAAATTAGTAATAACAATAAAATAAACAATGAATTAGTAAAACAATATCGCATACAAAAATGACAAAACTACCTTTCACTATGGACCGAATCGATTACCCGCCGGTTCACAAGAATGTGAATCGCTACTTGACTCGCTTAATTTATGAACTGACTCACTACCCGACTCGGTGTCAATAACTGGTTTGATTATCCTATTTTTTCGGTTTGGAACGAGTTGATTTTCTCGATTTTTCGACTCTTTTTGAACGTTCCTAATGTTCTTAACCGTTTATACTAACTCTTTTCCCTCTTTTACCATTGCGTTTGCGTATTGACTTGTGCATTAAAGAATATAAAGATACCTTATTTGGCAGTCATGAGATGGGGTAAAAAATAAAATTTAACTTCTATAGTTTACCACCTAATTAATTACTCCATTGTACTATAAAGTCCCCCTTTGGAAGTTCTCGTAATGGCACTTGGACTATGTGGAGGATCAATCCTCTGTAGCAAATTAAAAATTCGTGCAATGAAGCAACCCAATGCAAAATACTTTATTTACACATATGTAAACTTGAAAAAGGAGTTAAGAAGTTGCAAATAAATCTAAAAAAAAAAAAAAATTCAGGTAGCACAATAAATTCAAAATTTTTATTTCTTACCTAGAATAAGAATTTTTATAGTCATTAGTCTCTTTTTTAATTATTTCTTCCCTTTTCTTTTGTGAAAATATTGGTGGGATAAATATTGTAATACTCCCTTTTTATTCATCTCTTCATACTTCCATTCTAAATATATTTGTAACACACAAGTTATAATGGACTTCGTCTAGTGAAATTGATTAACTATAAGCGTTTAGCCTACATTGTCAAACTAAATTTAAAACCAATTTCAGCTTTGCCATAAACATAAAAAAAGGATAGTTTCATTAACTTTTTCCTGTCCATTTTAACGAACTACAATTAGGATATACACACAAAATTAACACTACATCTACATATAGAATAAGGATAGAGAACTTAAAACCAAGGAGGTCTATGCTTACAAATTTCTAATTTCGAGAGTGATACTACATTCGGTTAATGGATGGGATAAGATTATGATTTTTTTCATTCATATACGTTTTTCAAGTACTTTATATACACACACAAAATAATAGATTATATTCTAGAATTTATAAATATATTTAAAATAATTATTTTAAATTTGTTCATTTTTAAATTATTATTGGGTTAGTTCAATATAATTTTAAGAAATATTTTCTCATTAATGTTAAGTTCCGCGAAATTATTTTATCCAGTCCTAGCGTGATTATTTTAATTGAATATGATGACTAATATTATAAATAAAACCTACCACCCAAATTAAAAAATGAACTAGTAAAAAGGTTTTAAAAAAATTCCTTTGTAAAAAAAAAAAAAAAAAAAGTCAGAATCTTCAGAAATTGCCAAATTTATCAACTTGGGTTGCCGCTGGTTAAGCAAATTGACAGGTTACCTGAAAAATTCAATAATCGCCAATAAATAAACCAGAAGACATAAAAGAGAAAAAACTTGAATCGATTACTCGCCGAGTTAACTCAGAAATTGCTATGGAGAACCGCCATAACCACCACCACCACCAGCCGCGAACTCGCAAGGACGACCCATTCTTGCTCAATTACAGCGCCACCGACCTCCGAATCGCCTCCGAATTCCTCTCCAATTGGCTACCTTTTCTCTCCCGTGGCCTTTGCCGCCGCTGCACACAAACCCTCTCCGATCGCATTCGATCTCTCGACTCCGGTATTACACTCCTGTCTTCATGCTTGTATTTTTTATGCGGAATTATTTCTGAAGAGTCAATCTTTATTTACATATTTGTAGTTTTGCACATATTCTTGAGTTGTACCTTTGTTTTTGTTTTTTATTTTTTTTTTGGTAGTTTTAGGTCAAATAACGTATTTTTTAGGTAAAGATTTAATTTTTGTGCTTTTTTAGACTTAGGTGCAATTGAAAAATTATTGGTTGAATTGCAGGTGAAAAGGGTTTTTCTGTTGAACGATTTCCTTTTTTTTTTTTCCCATGATAAAAAGAAAAAAAAATTGAATTTTGAGATATTTATTGAAGAAGATAACAGAACTTATAGAAAGAAGAGAAGTGAGCAAATACCTTGAAAACCAATTCATCAGATAAGAGGGAAACATGGCAATCATTAAAGAGTTTTTGATCGACGACTCACTGAATATATGGTTCTCTTTGAGTGATGCCTTGGTGCCATTGTACGCCTAAGCTAATGCAGGTACAATCTCTATCGAGGTCGCAACTGCAGTCAGGGCACAGTGCAGAACCAGTCTATGGTTCCTAGGATCTAAATGTGATAGATCGTTGCAGCAAGAGCCTGTGTCCAAAACCATTCCAGCTAGTCATATATGTTTAAAATGGTGGAGCAGCCAATGTAGTTCATTACTCGGGTTTAAGCACCTGGATATATAGAAATAAAGGCCTAAACTTTATTAAAACTGGATTAGTGTATTGGCACATGAGTTGAAACTTAAAAGTGCACAATTGTTTAAGTTCTAGTGGGGATAACTTATACTTGGTCTGCCTGCATGCCCAATGCTCTATGTCTAATCCTTGTAGCCAATGTTCTTTTACATGCCAACCAAGTTATAAAAGCATATCTAGGCATGTTCTTCTTAGGTGATACTAGCCGATGAAAGGGCACAGGGGAGCTTTTCCAAATCCTATAATGCAGATTTGGTATGTATTTCCAGATTTAGATAAGGTCCATGTGGCCTGATCACATGAAACAATGACACCAGAATAGCCTTCACAGAGATGTGATATCAGTGTAGCTCGTTTACCTTTTATGGTGAATGAATTTAGGGAATCCTTATTACTAAATTTTTATCTTTGTAAAGGAATTGTTATGGTTTCGAAATATTGAGTAGGCATTAATATTGACAAAGCTAGACGAGATGTTAGACTTAATTGATATAGCTTTCTGTTCTATTTTATCCATTATTGTGCAGATTTTGTGGGCATTTATTATTCAATGGAGTTTGATTATTAGTGAAGTGAAGATGTTGAGCATGTGAGGTTGTAGAGAATAGAATTTTCTGTAGTAATGCTAACTTCATGATATTATTGGTGTTCTCTTTTTTATTGTTCATGCTTTTTACTTAATGAGTTTTTTAATGGGCTTCACTGTTTCTATAAATGTAGATGCTGATGGTTTAGGAGTCTTGAGACAAGAAGAGAACATTGTAGTCTCGACTCTGAAAAATATGGACATTAATGGATGTGATGAAAGTCATGATAATTGTGACACTAACTCACTTGGAAGTTGGAAGGACGGTGCAGATGTGAATGATACTGCTGATTCAAATTCAATGGGATCCTGGAAAGATGGGGCAGATGGTTCTTCAGATCCTGTTGTTGAGATGGAGGCTGAGGCCTCCACAAGTGAAACATTAGGTTCATCTCCTGCACCTTTTGAAATTCCTAGAGTGAAAATGTCGTGGGCTGATATGGCTCAGGAGGATGAGCTTGAGGCAGACGAGGAGAATGAAGTCACTAGTAGGCAGGTTGGCGATGAGAATGGTGTTGCTGAGGAGAACATGACAGTCAAGGAAGTTAAGCCAAAGACACAGTTGTCAAGGGAGCAAAGAGAGTACATCCGGTTTACTAATGTGAAAAGAAAGAAGGATTTTATATGTTTGGAGAGAGTTAAAGGCAAAATTGTTAATATACTAGATGGCCTTGAGTTACATACTGGTGTCTTCAGTGCTGCGGAGCAGAAGAGGATAGTGGATTATGTGGAAGTGCTTCAGGAGATGGGAATGAAAGGCAAATTGAAAGGTAAGTTATTGTATCCACCAATCTTATCCATATAAACTTTGTCTATTGGTTAGCAATTTTTAGTTGTTTTTCTGTTGATTGATTATGTTTTTGAACTTTATAAGCAACACTGTTTTTGATAAGACGTAAAAGCAGCATTGCAATTCAGGGAAAACCTCCTGGAAAATTTATGTCTATACATGCATATAATGGTTCTGATAGTTGTTGAGATGGGATTTGACTATTTATAGAATAGTCTGATGGTTTTGACAATTACCAAGTATAGCATAATTTTCACGAACAGGACACTGCTGAATTAATTGCTGCATGCACCAAAAAGCAAAATCGAAGAGAAGGGAGAAATTTTTTTATTAAGAATTTGTCTAATTGCTTTAATTTGTTAATTGTTATCATAGCATACTAGCAGTTTCTATAACTGTCTTTGCGCTTAAGTGTCTGAATGATTATCTCAGTTTATTAAGAATTTGTCTAATTGCTTTAATTTGTTAATTGTTATTGTAGCATACTAGCAGTTTCTATAAATGTCTTTGCGCTTAAGCGTCTGAATGATTATCTCAGCGCGCACGTTTACTGCACCACAGAAGTGGATGAGGGGCAAAGGTCGTGTCACTATCCAATTTGGTTGCTGCTACAATTATGCAATGGTGATTTTTCCCAGTCAACGCTGCTAGTGCCCATATTTTGAGTATACTTACGATAGTTTCCAAAAAGGGTACCTGACAACTCTATATTTTCGGCCTGACAGGATAAAAATGGAAATCCCCCGGGTATTCTCAAGAATGAAGTTGTTGATCCTGTACCTGACCTCTTTAAGGTCATGATTAGAAGGCTGATTAGGTGGCATGTCCTCCCTCCATCTTGTGTTCCAGACAGCTGCATTGTCAATATCTATGATGAGGGAGACTGCATACCACCTCATATTGACAATCATGATTTTACTCGCCCATTCTGTACTGTGTCATTTCTCAGCGAATGCAATATTTTATTTGGCTCGGAGTTGAAAATTGTTGGTCCTGGCGAGTTTTCTGGTTCTATAGCTATTCCCCTGCCAGTTGGGTAAGATATTTTTTCTCCTTTAGGGGTGTGGGTGGGTGCATGGGTGGGTGTATGTCTGTCTGTCTATCATGGTTCAACTACTGTTTTTGGTTCTTGTGCTTGAGTGTACATGTGTTTGGGAATTTATAATTTATTTTTGTTTCTATGAATCTAAGGATCATCTTTTGGCTGTAATGTTTCCTCTAGATCTGTTCTCGTATTAAATGGTAATGGAGCTGATGTAGCTAAGCATTGTGTGCCAGCTGTTCCCACCAAAAGGTACATATTGAAGCTTCATGTCATCCTTTTGTACTCTTCTCGTGTCTTTCCTTTGAGATGCTTATGCCTTAGTATATGTGTATTTCCAGGATATCAATTACATTCAGGAGAATGGATGAACTTAAACGGCCAATTGGATATGTTCCTGAACCTGATTTGCAAGGGCTTCAGCCACTGTCCTATGGAACAGATAGGTCAAAGAAATTGAATTCTCCAAAACCTAGGGGATTTGGAAAAAAGCAGGTTTTTAGGAGAGAGGAGAAAGAGGAAAAGAGGAGTGAAGCAAAAGGACCAACAGAGAAAGGTTTGGATACACGTCACTCAAATCGAACTCGACCTGGAAATAGGCAAAAGGTCAAGCCGTATTTGGAAAATTGAGGGATATGTCGAAGTTGATCTTGAATCGTGTATTGATTCCTTTGTCACTGCATACAGTGGAAAAGGAAGCTGCTGGTTGTTGGCACACTTCCCGTTCTACTTGGTGGTTTCATCATTGTGCTTGATTCATGTAGGTAGCAAAGGAGATTGCAAATGTCCTACAAGTTAATCATTAATAGTATATGTCTCTGGATTTTCTACTGCTTGGCGAGTATATTATTGCACAAGTATTAAACATATGGTGGTTTAGTCAGATGTAAAGATTTATAGCCAAGTAAATATGGTTGTTAGCTTGGATGTTAAAGCTTAAGGTTTCTAGTCTCTGGATGATATGGCATACTATTATTTGCCTGTGCCTTTGTGTGGGTGCAAATAAACTAAAGCCGTCAGCTGGATTAAATTTAGCTATGAGGTTGGATTTCTCTGGTTGATTGGTAATGAGCGTAGAAAGCCAATGAAGCTGTTTAATTGTTTGTCTTATTCTTCATGCAGAATGCAGAGTGCAAGTTGTACAACGAGATTTATAGTTGTTTGCCTTTTGTGTTGTATGGTTGAACTTCTTTATAAGGTTAATGTATCAACATTCTATTATACTTTTTCAATATCATACTATAATATAATGGATTCCTATTCTTCTGTTGGGGGCCAAGTCTCCTGATCAGATGCTTTGATTCTGCAATTCTTGTGTAATTTCATAGATAAATGCTTTAACAAAGTCGGGCGTTGGACATGGCTCGACAGTTTAATGCTTGAATCTGCATCCATCTGCTATCTTGGTTGAGCTTGGCCATAACATAAGCCATTCCATGCATAACGCTCCTTTTGTACCTGCAAAGTTCAACAACGGATTTGGGGCATCACAATTTTCATTTGTCACAAGTTGATGGTCATGATTTAATATGGCAAAATAAATGGTTCAGATGTTGAACTGAAAAAATGCTAAAATCAAGGTGTATTTGGAAGGAAAATTGATTACACTAGAATGTTGAGGAGTTACATAGCTTTTAACTTGTGGGAAATGGGATAGGCCAAATTGTGAGTCCCGGGTCTTTCAACAACATATAGTACTTAGCGTGGCTTTAGGTTCGGGGATGCTGCGTTGTTAAGGAAGAGGTGTGGAAGTCCATTTCCTGCAGCATTTTGAATTCAGAGTTACATAAATGTCAGGCATGAAATTTAACAAGCGTAACCACATAGGAAATGAGACGGAGAACATATAATTGTGTCCTTTTATTGCATCCTAACATAAAAATCAACAGCCCTTTTAACACTTCCTTTCTTAATTTACTCATTTATTTCTTTTACATCTAAGACCAGCTTTACCTTCTCCATAAGCAACAAATTTGTACTCTTTCACCTATCTCCCAACTATTTACTGCCCATTCTTGTTTTCCAATCTTTATGGAGAACAAAGAATGCAATTTTGGTTTTGACAGTAAAATGCGAGTAAATATAACAATAAACAATAAAGATAGACATACAAGTCTACTAGAAGAACAAGGACCACATGGCGGCAAATCCCGATAACTGTTCACAGTTCACATTTCACATATTCAGGAGAAAACTAGAGTTAAAACAGTGACACAGGAGAAAAACTGTGGTCCAGTTTTACTTTTAAGAGATTCAGTCAACATAAGGAATTGAATTAGGGCTGTAAAAACTCTTTTAACACGAAAACATAAATACTGGTATCTGTTTGTCTGTGTGGTCCAGGCAAACAAGGCATTGCACAGATTTTGGGTCCTATGTGTTAAACCGTATACCTACATTGAATCTCGGGTCCACCTAGAATACTACCTAGTGAGTACAGAAGAAACCGGTAGGACTAACATTACAGTGAAAAAGTACATGAGAGCTTCCTCTTCCATCATCAGAGTCGTCCATACTCATTAATGGTAAATAGTCCATGGCATGCATGATTGTACGTGGGAAAATCCATTCTTGGCAAGTTTGCTTCCTTCACGTATATCAAGTAATGCTGTAAATTTGACAATTGGGGGTATTTTTTTCAACTTTCATAACTCCCAAATTTATTACTAGTCACCACAATACACAAACAATGAAGTTATGCTTGGCAGCTACAGTTTCCTCTATTTGGTTTGTTACTCTCTTTCTAGAAATTAGCAAGTCAGAGAGCCAAGAAAAAAAAAAGAAGAAAGCTAGCACATACATGTATAGTGAGTGTGTGAGAGAGAGGGATAGTTCTGAGAAGGATGACGATGAGAGTAAATCTTTGGAGATATGGAAGAGAAAACAATAACATCAAGAAGATGCATGATTACCCGAAAGAAAAGGGAGAAAAGAGGCCACAATAGTTGCGGGTTTTGCACCCTATGTTTTTTGGGTTAGGTCACTACTTATTATACTATGAGGAAAGCTGCAGCAGACCAAGATCTTCGATACATTACTAGTAAATCATACTCCAAAGAAATGAGTCTGATTGTGATTATCAACAATTAGAAATCCCCAATAAGTGTCAAAAAAACAATTAGAATTGAAGGAATATACAAGCATCCGTATATTTGCGTGTCCTAGCTAGCTCAGCAGTCATCAGAGAGAAAGGAATGAAAACTAATGAAAATGCAGGAGAAGATGAGTGGTAATGATGAGATGGTGTCAATAATGCAATCTCAAAAGGTGAACCCCAGACAAAAGCCAAAGAGTCTGCGATAGTCAGAATTATAGGAGAAAATAGAGGGATGAGACTGTTAAGGCAGAGGATGAATTCAAATGGAAGACTGAATGAATAGTCCTAAATTAGTCTGTGTGATGAAATGATAGTATGCATATAGAATGCCCCTTCAATAGATACATTGCTCCTATGACAATGGATTTAATTTCTTTTTTTACTCAGAATCTTTTCATTTCTTCATATGTGTAAATAATTAGAATTGAATGCTGGAAAATGCAACCAAACTTAAAAGGGATTATCATATTTAGGTAGTTAAGTGATTACATTAAGAAGCTGAAGTCATAAAATCAATAAAGCTTCTTATTTTAGCAGACTGAATTCATCCCATTTTATTCAGTGAAACTTATTCCAATACAAAATTTACAATTACCAATACGTAGATGCATATGGTTAACCAATATGAACAAATCGGTTTCTCCAAAAAAAAAAAAAAAATCGGAGCACCATTAATGCAGAGGCAAATACCCAAATATGCTGACCATATCAGAATCACATAACTTCTGATCTCACTGCCGGCTCTAGGGTCTTTGCTCCAATGACATTCGTTCTGCGGCAGAGTTGTGGCAACTTTATTCAGACCACCTCGAAAACATAATAGTTCTATAACGGCACATCAAAATTTATGCCATAGCTAAAAGCCATCCATCAAGTTCGTTAATACTAATTGATTTTATATTTTTCTTTTTTGTTATTTCAACATATGTTTTACATGTAGCATGCTTTTCATTGCATGTCAATTACTTGCACAACATTTGTTCGGTTTAGTAGTTTTCTTCTCGTTCTTTTTCCCATTATTTAACTTAGTTCCCATTATTTATTAGCACTAATAATAATATTTTCTCAAAAACAACAAGATTATTCTTTTTGGTTGATATGTATGGAGAAACGGACTGAAATCCACATGGAATAAGAAAATTCATCAAACAAAGAATGTTTACAGTAGGCATGCCTTTTGCAGTTCACATGATCAGGAGGAAATTCTGCAACAAGGCTGATCTAACAGGGTAGTAACTAAAACTCCGCTAGCTAGCTAGTAAACAATCCTAGCCATTATTCATTGTGGCTGCAGACAGAAAAGAGGACAATGGAGTGGTATTTAGACCAAAAGTTTGGGTTTGGAAGATAGAATGCATCGATTGAAAAAGAACCCTGAAAATGATGTAGCTTTTTTGTGATCTTCGAATCAAAATCTGATCATCTTTCTCCAATTGAAATGCAATATGCATGTAGTACTGCTGCTGCTGCTGCTTGTACCTTCACTGCATCAAAGTACAGAGCAAGATAACAATAGTCCCCTACCACTACTACTACTACTGAGAATCCTTCCATCTATTGGATAAAAAAAAAAAAAAAATCCTTCCATCTACTAAATGCTTAGCATTTATTTTCGGGACGCGTGCTACTCCTCCTGGCAGAACTGACTCCAGACGTTATTCTATCCACAACCAGCTTTCTCCATCTTGCCTCTCTCCAACAGTTTCATAAAGGCACTTTCACAATCAATTGTTGGGGGGGAATGATTCTAAAAATATATATAATATTTGTTGATGACTTATCAGTTTTTTTAAAAAAAGAAAAAAATTTGCTTCCTTTTTCACTGCCATGTAACTTAATTTTGCGTCATCGTAATACGTTCTTTAATTCTAACTTAATTATCTCCCGCAATTACTAGCTTTTTGTGTAGTACCAATTGTTTGAATTGTAAGAGTTTTCATGTTTTTATCTACATTGTTTGTGGGCATTATCAATTAGTAGTTCAATTGAAAGATTTTGAACCACATCCGCAAATTATCTTCATGAACTATTCAAAGCAATTATTACTAATATTTTAACTGTGGAGTTCCTTAATCCCAACACCCTAAGTGCTAATTCAAGGTAACTGAAGCGTAATTAGTTATGCCCTTTAATGCTAATACTCTAACCCAGTAAAATTTATCCCAAAAGATAAAGGAATAATGAAAGAAACTAGTAATGGGAACAAAGAAAATGGTTGTAGACTGAAGCTTGTATAGGTAATTCTACTGTCACATTGAGGCCTTCCAATCACTGACATACACGAGACTGTAAGTTTTTAATTTGAGAAATTGGTTGTCTTTTTTGCGCCTCCAAAAGCCCCACCAGACCTGCTAGAAGATTACCCTTCCCTAAGCAATTATAATGCTGGAGAAATATCCATCCCATGGTAAGTGCTATAATATAACTCCATTAACTAGTGTACAAGACTATGAGAGGACGTTAGAGCATTATTTTGTTTAATTATCTTCAATGACTGACTGCTTATAATCTTCATCCTTGATAATACGACCAGCTATTTGTAAAGAATTGATTTCAAAACTATCCAGGTCGTTATCAAGTTAATTTCCAAAAAGTACATTGAAAAATTACAAATGTGGAGGGAAAGTGTTCTCTTAGTTCGTTTTGTTTTAGAGCCAATCAGAAGAGCTCGAGCACATCAACTGCCCGCTTTTGGACAAGGGCTACTATGATTTTCAAAATCTCATACTATCATTTATAGCCCTTCAGAGAAGTGTATAATTCTAGAAGTTAATGATGACCATTTTTACTTCCATGCCTTCCTCTAATTATTTGAGCTATATAACATTACTCCCACCACCAAAAACGGGGTTCTTTCGTTGGCCATAAAATTACAATTTTGACCTACAGAACCCTCAGGGAAAGATACCAACCACAAGGGTGAATTGGAAGCGTGGCTTGAAAGGGTGGCCTTTAAAGTCTGATTTGAGGGACCGTACTCGAAAAATACAAAGGAAAAAGGTAGAAAATCACAACGGCAAATCATACAGAAACATTCATTCATTCTTTCATTCAGAAGCTCCACTTTTCTCTTCCTTGCAACCAATACTAGTGTATGTTATGTCATTCCTCATTCTTTTTTCTCTGAGAGAGCTTAGAGCCTCACAATTGTCAAAGACAGCTTGATATATGCCTTTTTATCCAAGCAAACTTCTTTGAAACCCTCTCTCTTTCTAGTCCCTCTTTTGTCCCTTCCTTTTTGTTATCCTCTCGCTCTGTCAACTTCAGTCCTTCTCCCTCAGATATCTTGGATCTCCTATCTTTATCACCTCCATGTGCCCTACATCCACCCCTTTTTATACTTGTCTTATTCTCACCATCTCATGCATTCCATTCTCACCAACCTCTCTCTCCAGTCTCTCTCAGTCTGTTTTGTTTGATTCTCTTTGGTTTTCTTTACCACTCAATTTTCAATCTGTCATGGAACCTCGGCAGCTACAACACCAACACCAACAGAACCATCAGCAACAGCAACAACAAAACCAGCTTCTGCCAAATGAAGATGGGGGCAGCAGTAAAGGCACTTTCTTGTGCAGGCAAAGCAGTACCAGGTGGACTCCCACCACTGAACAAATAAGAATCTTGAAGGATCTTTATTACAACAATGGAGTTAGGTCTCCAACAGCTGATCAGATTCAGAAAATCTCAGCTAAATTGAGGCAGTACGGCAAGATTGAAGGCAAGAATGTGTTTTATTGGTTTCAAAACCATAAAGCTCGTGAGAGACAGAAAAAACGCCTAACAACTGAGATACCTGCCATGCAAAGAGGTGTTTGGAGATCTGATCATCAAGATTCCATCTATAGCATCAAATACCCTAACATCACTTCCGGTGATTTTTAACCCTCCTTTTTACTGCCCTTCTTCTTGCAGAAATTTATCTGTTACCTTTACTACATATTATATATAGAACAAGTTCACTCTTTCAACATTTCAGCATTTTCATTTCCAAGATGCATCTTTCTTTCATTTATCACCTTTTGGTTTCTTGCAGGTGCTCCCACATCATCAACTTCTGTAGCTGATGCGCATGCTGCTAGCCAATTGGGAAATTATGGCTACGGATCCTTCGCAATGGATAAAAGTTTTAGGGTGAGTACGAAGTTGCAAAAGATAAATTGAAGTTTAAAACCTTAAAATTCTATAGCTTAATCACTCAACCGAAAGAATAGAGAAGTATTTGACAGTCTTAGAAAAGTTTACGTGTTACTGTGGTATGAAAACCACATCAGAGTGTATATGATACAGATCGAGGAGGACAAAGTATAAAATTTTCAGATCCTTAGAAGCAGAAGAAAGCTCCCTAGCTTTCTTGTTGCAGAGAAGCCCGGCAAGTAGTTTGAATCAGTTATGATATTTTATCATGAGTTTGAGTCGAAGAAAGACCTGTGTTTTTTTATGGCTCTTTGTTTCTTAAATTAAGGCTGCACTTATCTAGTTTAATAATAACCATTAGTAGAGTCCAAGAACGCACTTCTTAATAACGCATAAAAATCACATTTTTGTGGTTATATTCAGGTAAATTGACATCTTTACCAACATTATGGGAACAATTCTCACAAAATCTCTCTCTCTCTCTCTCTCTCTCTCTCTCCAACTATATATAATTCTTATGATGGAATTCTTGATTACACAGGATTGTTCCATATCACCTATTGCCAATGGCAGTGGATCCATTGTTCACAACTTCTGCTGGGGTGGGGCTGATCCTTACCCTTCACCATATCAATTCCCGGATAAGAAAACACGCTTTGCTGAAACCCTTGATGAGGAGCAAGAAGAACAAGTTACAGCAATAGAAACCCTCCCTCTCTTCCCCATGCATGGTGAAGACACATCTGGCTTCTGCACCAGTAACCAGCAAGAACCTAACTGCCACTACACCAACTGGTGCCAGTCTAATTGCAACGTGGGTTATACTCGAGCTTCCCTTGAACTAAGCCTCAGCTCCTATGGGGGCAGATCAAAGAATTCTCCCTAAATCTGAAGGGTAATCCGTACTTTCTTCCCCTATCTTAATACATATGTTAGCGCACCATTAGTTAGCATGATGCCCTCATTTGCTTCTCTGAGAATGCTAAAACAGTTGAATGTCAAGAAATGGTCAAAGATTAGTAATTGTATGTCTTTCCATCCCGGAGAAAAACTCCAAGAAGCCGAATGCTAGTTGTTCTACTTGAAATATTTTACCTTCTTATGGATTTTCCTAGTTTTCAATGGAAATTAGGTTCGTGATAACCGTAGTCTTATTCAGCATCAGCCACTATCACCAAACAACAAGATTAAAAACGACTACTGCTACCTACACCATGGATATAGTTTAAAAGTTCAATAATGGATTACTAGTCCTCAGTTATCTTTACAGCTTCTCAAAAGCCTAAATAGAGGAGAGATTTGTCTGTCAAGTGGATTGTGTAAATTTCACATGAAAATAAGTGCACAGCCTCTGAGTACCGCATGGAGGCCGTAGACTTCGCGACAGAGATTTTAGGAAGGGAACCACACGGGAAATTGTTGATGAAGTGCGGTGCTCCTCTCTAGGGCCTACTAGGCTAGACTCAGCCAGCTGGGGGCCAATCCCAGTTTGATCTCTGGCCCTTCGGTTCTGGATATGCAAGTAGGTACATTAGAGGCAGCCATATATGATGATATGGCAAGTGTGCATGAAGATTTTCCAATGATCATCAATGTTCTTGAAAATTACGAAAAAAAGGTACTTAACTTTATAGTAGACTGCAACTGGAACTGAAAGATAAAAACGAAAGACAAAAAGAATGATGATAACTTTAGAATCAAGTAGAAAGGATGCCGGAGGATTTATACTTATTTTATATCCTGCCGCTACTTTTCAAAGAAGAAAAGGAGCATGTATTTTGAACTCTGCACCCTGGCCCTTCCCCTTTATCGTAAATATCACAAATTATTTGGATGTCCTCTCAAAGTCTGTCCCTGCGCTGCCCTCCCGGATGCCTTCATAGAATTAGCTAATCAGACTCATCCTTTTACTGCTTTATTGTTTTCTTTTTAACTTTTTAATATTTATCGGTACAGTCTACCACTGCATATCTTGGTTTTCTTTGATCAATTTTAACTTTTCTTTCCCTAAAAAAAAAGTGATCCTTCAATTTTACTTGATTCTGTAATTAATGATAACTAAACGCTACCTATTCAAACTAAGCAAACCACCAACAAAAGAGCATCACACCACATAGACTATTTTTTGGGTAGATCGTTTGCTTCACAAATAGTTTATTCTTTTGAGTCGATAGCTTTTGAGGATCAATCAAACAAAGAAAGATGCCGAAAATATGGTATTAATCTTTTGCCAGAAGTATTGATGGGCAGTGCGGTCTAATAAATAAAAGAACACCTCAGCAGTTAATTGCCCCTCATTCTGGGGGGTATACATACATTATTTACAAATTTATCTTGGCCCGTTGTGTTCAGCGGCTTTGTAATTGAAAAGGTCACAATCAACAAGATCTTGGGCGGATGCTTTCCTTTGTTTGGTTGGTTTGACATTATTCACACTTTTTGGCTTTTGATAACCCTATGTCATTTATTGGCACAGGCCTATCAAGTCCAAGAAAGTGTGAGAGAACTAAAGAGGAAACAATGGAGAAAGGTTCTTCTTGTTGAAAAATGGATACATGGAGATTTAATTGTGGATCCAATATGATCTTCGACACTTTTTGAGGCTTCAGGCACGCAATGCCCCTTATAGTAAAGTGAAACAAGAAGTGCATCGCCTCTCATCTTTGTGAGGCATCTTCACAAGTTGGTCAATCGTTTATTCTGATCTAAACATTCTATTTCACGCTTTGATGTACCTTTTCTTTTAGTTTCACACGAGCATTTTAACCCCGGTAAAAATAAGATCACTCCCCAGTTTTCGTTCTACCAAATTCAAATCACATCCTTTTATGTCTTCAGAGTCTGGTTTAAATAGGCCGTGGAAAGCCTTGATAAACTGCCGACAGAAAAAGGACCGTTAAGAAAAACTGAGAAAAGGCAGGCTTTCTAAGAACTTGTTCTTAGGCTCAAATTCTGAATAATTGAAGTGAACATTGAGCTATACTACCTTTTTCACCTTAGGAAATAGAAAAGCTAAGGAGAGAAGCCAAATCCTAGTGGACCAAACTAAAGGTAAAACAACATCAAAAAGGAGAGATGAGTTAAGAAACTAACATTATGACCAATAAGAAGTTCAATTTCTTTCGTCAAAAAATCTACAACCTATGAACTTAACCAGAACCTCTTAGGTTTCAGTCATTTCCTCCTAAAAGATAAGAAGATAAATCAATTGAAAAATTGAACATTTCTTTTCTTTTTATTTTTGAACAATCACAATCAGTTGCACAATCAAAATTACAAATCATCACTGAACTAAAGGACGTCTCAACACAGATGATCATTTAGAAATCAAACAGGACCAATGTTAGAACCGTATGCATCTGTATCCCTCGACTTTATCTAAAAAATTTCACGAGCAGGGCCAACAACCGGCAGTCAACGTCTGAACATGCAAAAGAGCCATCCTTTAAATACAGCTTGGCATCTAAGAGCACTAATCCATATCCATCTGCATAATTAAACTCCATCAGGAAATCAGAAGGTTGCGTTCTTCCACCAAGACACATTCAGAATTAGACAAATAAAAACAAACAAACAACAGCCCATGTGATTGGGAACACTTCTTTCTTTGGTTTTTACTAGTCTTAAAAGACAAATAATTGAGTGATTCTACACATCTGGAAAACATAGGGAATGATAACAACAACAAAGCTTTCCAAAGAATTTCAAAAAATCAAAGATAAAGTTCACCTAGGCTGCAGGTTGCCTGCATAGAAAATGTGCTGAAACTGTGCCACATAGTCCATGGACGATCAAGAAACATAAAAATGAGGATATCAATACGCCCTATACAGTATAAAGGGCATTATACTGATTGATTCCAGTTTGTTACCAAGTACGACAGCCCAAAAAGTAAAAAATAAACAAATAGAAAAAATAAAAACAGTCAACACCTTAATGACAAAAAAGGAAATCGAAATTTCAAGCCTTACAAACAATTTCAGTTACCTGACTAAAAGAATTTGAGGGAGGCACCAAGGACATTTTCTACTTTCTTCCATCATAGGTTGCCGATTTAGATGGGATCCAAAATGATAGCTCGGAAGAACCTGTAACAAACATCAGACTTTCAGGAGCCCAATTTATGACAGGCGGTTAAGCTTCAGTGCTAATCCAACTGGCGACCTGATAAACATGAAACAAGAGATTTACAATGCGGCAACCTAACAGGTTCAGTTATTATGCACAAACCAGTTGCTGTACTAGAACAGCTCAACTTCAGCAAAGCATCTCAAAGGGTAAGCATATACAGGATATTGACACTACACAAACAAAAGAAAATTTAAAAAAAATAAAGGGATCAACTTAGGGTGCCATATTTTTCCTCAGGAGGTTCCAAAGCTCATTCCCTGTTCAACAATGAAAAAGAGAACCCCTTTATTTCAAATTAAACAAATTCTATCTTTTCTGCCACATGATGATTTTTCATGATCATCCAGTGTACATGAACCAATATCACAATTTTGTCTGCATTGCATATGACCTTTGAGTAGATTAAGTTTAAGAAGAAATCACAAGGATTTTCCATCAGACTTCAGAACAAAATGTACATGCACAGAATATCATAAATAAAGAAAAAGGCAAATAATCATCAAAACATTCAACATTACATGAAAGTCAAGCTCGATGCTTACGTTGCATTTGCCACATCATAGAGCCAGATTGGTTTCACTGTTACAAGCAATGACCATCTTGTGGAAATCCTTTGAACTTATTCTACCATTCTGCAGTCAGCAAACAGCACCTATGTATGAGTAATTATACTCTAAAAATGAAGTAACAATTACAGGGTTCAGTAAATGGACAAAAGACACCCAAGCGCAAGCAGCCACTTAAACTCGTACAGAACAAAACTACCTCAATCATAATGTAATAATATCGCAGTAGCAACAGCCAATAACAAACTAAAATTATCAAACACAAACTTTGAGAATTCTTAAACTACCATAACACTGAAAATCCACTCTTCTTCCAAATTAACTTAATACTCGCTATTATCATCATCGTATTAGGACTAGGTTAGAGTTTTCTTCTATTTAAACATGAAAATCAAAATGCGAGAAGCATCCGCAAAAATAAAACTTCATCAATTTCCATTTAGTTTTTGCAACTTAACAGCTAAGCTATAGATGATTCGATAAAAAAAAAAAAAAATTATACACGAAAACCAAAACTAGGCAATTAGAAACGGTAAAAAATTGTAATTTATAGTAAATTCTATTTATTCTTTTTTTTTCTTTTCTGATAAATGCATAAATCAGAAACGGTAAACAATTGAAATTTCTAGTAAATTCTATTTTTTCTTTTTTTTCTTTTCTGATAAATGCATAGATCATGAGAAAATTTATCCGCCAAAAAACGTACACAGTCGCGGAAGGCCAATCCGACTTCCATACTCTGTAGAATTTCTTCAGTGAGTTCCAGCGAGACTTCGTCCTCCCCCTCCGATTTTGCTCCTAAAATTGGGATAAAATTAAGTTAAATTATACTAATACTGGCAACAACCAATAAAATTGAACTAAGATTACGATGATTTTTAAACTACTAAACCGAATTCTAAATCGAATTACTAACAGAGATAGAGAGAATTTTGGCAAATTTTGAATACACTTTTTGTGTGCGTGCTTCAGAAGGTTCTTAATAAATAATAATGTTTAATTCACCCGCCATGTTCATGAGAATGGAGAAGAGGCTCCACTTTCGTATGGAGCACAGCTCCGGATCGACCCGAGACGGATTAGGTCTGTGGGCCTGTGTGATAGATTGTAATTTTTGGATTGGTTTCTGGTGTAGAACAACATTGGCCCAAATGCCCAATGCCTGAACTCGAACTTTTAACGAGACAAATCGACGGACCATCCAGCTCTGTTTGTATTTTAGACGAAAAACTCGTCTGGATTATTATTTTTTGATGTATTTTTTAAACATTATTACTACAATAGTTTTAAAAAAAATTTCTCGATAAATATATTTGTAAAATAAAAAATTAGTGAAAAACATGTTTGAGGATTTTAAAAAACATATTTCTAAAAAACAAAACCAAACAAATAGAACCAATATTCTATTGTTTCTATTTATTAAACAAACACAAAATGCTGTTCAAATTTGATTCATTCATCTATGAAGATCATTGAATTTTCAACTCATTTATATTTAACGAGCCAAATTCAAACTCTGAATTCGATTTCAAGTTTGAAAATGCAAGATTTTGGGAAAAAAATACAAGTTAATTTATAAGTAATTTTACAAATTTTATGTAAATTTGCTTTTTGGGTTAACTGCACTTTATACCTCTGAACCTATCGCTTGGATTTACTTTATCTTCTTGAACTACATTAATAGGCATCTTATCCCAGTTGAAATATTCTACAAATATAAAGAAATTCAAAATGATGATGTGGGCTTTCATTGAATAAATAAAGAATCCAGCTTTAGAGTTTTTAGATAAAGTTATTTTTCTATTATTTAATTATCGTCACTTTCTATACTTATTATGTTTTTTTAACTGTGACTACAAATGTAATTCAAAAATATTATATTTTTTAAATCAACTTATGAGTTATTAATATTTGTTAGCATGGTAATATTGGACGAGTAATTAACATCATCTCATTTTGTTTCGACCAGTCATTAACAAACGATTTAAACCAAAAAAAGGTAAAATCTATTTTTACAGTAGCTATGTTTTTAATTTTCTTTGGGTATTAAACATGTAGATATATACTAGTACTTCGTATATAACAAGTAAAACTGTTATTTCGTATTGTTTCTAACAATTAAGTATCACCCTTCTTCCCCCCCCCCCCCCCCCCAACCAAACCAAAAAAAAAAACACAAAAAAGTGCAAAAAAAGAAGCAAGTTGTACATTTTGTAAGTTTTTTTTAAGTCAATTGTTAATTTAATTGCAGAATTGATGCTTTCTTTCTTAATTGTCAAAGATGCGCGTACATGTACACAATAATTGTAGTGCACTAATTCTATCTTAGTTTAGTTAGCAATTGTACGAATGAGAATATTAAGAATAAAAAGTACTGATTCAAATCATTTACCGCTACACAAAAAGATCAATCATTACGGAAGTAAAGCATGGATGATGGCAACCTTAATTTTGAGCAACAAAAATAAATATCTTCCCAAAGAAAATAATCCATATATATGCCTAAAAAGGTAATTGCACCAGAAGCACATACATTTAACCATTTGAAAACAATAAAAGTACTCCAAAATTATTATCAATAAAGGTCTAATTTTACTACTCCACAATTTCTAGAGAAAATTTTCATAATTTACAAATTCATGATTCAAATTATGCAGCATATTTGCCACTCTCCCAAAAAACCATAAAAACAAGAAACCAAAATAAGAAAAAAAGAAAAGGAAATAATTCCATCAATAAGAAGAATTATTGAATCAATCCCTCTATATGCTACATAACTGGCAGAGGTCTAATCCCCTCACTGGCATCATCCATGGAGTAGTTGGCGGTGGAGCTGCGGTTGTCTTCGGTGGTTGCAGACTTCTTTATAAACTCTATGCAATCAGCAACAGCTTCACTGTGGTGTGGCTCATAATAAAGATTATAATTAGAAGACCTCTGAGCAGCACTTGCCGAATATTTTCTTTCATTTGTGGCCTTGGTCAGAGCAGACAACATAATTAACCGGAAAACAGCTTCGCGAAAACGATCAAGCAATGACATGGGTGAAACCCGGTTGCTTTTTCTGGCCCACCGCCTGCCTCTGATCCTCGGCATGCAAAAAGGGCCTCTCATATGTTTTTGAATGGTGTTCTTGGTTCCTAGGCTTCTCTGGTTTTTTTGGGTTTTCTTGCTGTTGGTTTGAACGTTTGTGTTTGAATATGAGAATCAGTAGCGAAGCAGAGCACATTAAATCCTCGTAGTAGTTAGTTACTAAGAAAAGGGACCTCTCGCAACAACTGTGGGAAATAATTAATGTAGGTAGTTTGTGGTTAGATTTGAGGTAAGTGAATGCGATTTGATCTCCATCGTAAATTCAAAATTTAAATAAATTTTTTAAAGACTAATGGAAAATGACATATTGGGAAAATATCGTAAATAGACTTGATTAATTTTCTTTTCCAGGTGCTATATTATTACATTTTCTTGGCTATAGGTAATTCATTAATTAGCATCAAATCTTGAGAATTTCAAACAAAACGGTATACACTTGTTGCTTTTTTTTTATTTTTATTTTTTGAGGTCTACTCTCAATAGTTTTTTTTTTTTATCTGCTTTTAACTTTTGATTTTGGAAAATCTGTTGTGTAGCATTAACAACTTCTTTTTTTACTTTGCTTTTGAATTTTTAAACTAAAATCAGTATCAAATGATTTTTAACTTCTTTAAAATCAGTTTTTATGAAAACCAAAATCCATCGAGAACAAGCCTGAAGAATTTTTACTGGATTTAAAAATAAATAAAAAAGAATGTGTAAGTAGCTTTACTACTACTACTACTAATCATTGTTGATCAATCAACTCTAGTTTGGATGATGACATTTTTTTCATTTTCAAAAACTTTATAAAATTTTATATACATGAGACTCAATTACAAAGGGCAATTAAACGAAAAGATTTTTAATCCCAATGCCTTTGTCATTTTAGTTCCTAATGAACCGGGATTCATGCAAATAATCTTTAAACCGTGCATAATTTGTGAATGATTGCGTGATTTTAAATCTTAACTAATTATTATGCCTTTACTAAATTTCAAAGCCATCGCAAGTGGCAAAGGGAAGAAGAAAATCATTATGCTATTATATAGAATTTTGAAAGGCAGGCAGGCTTAATTAAGGCTCTGGGGGGTCTCCATTCTTTAGTCAACAATTTGTACACTAAAATAATTAGGAGTCTTGTGAAATACAATGCCAACAATAAATAAGACAGTTCTCCGGACCAGAAAAATACCATTTTCCCCAAATTTGGTGAGTCTTTCTTGGTTGCTGTTCCCGCAAAACTCGGAGCCGAAACCCAGCGATGAAGTATTTGAGGGGCAATGTGCCTCAAATTTATGTGCCTTGTCCCAATATTGTGATTTTTTTTTTGAGCAACCACATAAAACAAAAAAAAAACATCTTTTTTTTTTCTTAATAAATTCATTGATTCTCATCATAAGATCAGATTTGACCCTTTAATTTTTGGGGACAAGTTACCATTTTTTCTATTTTATTATGGCATTGCTTTTAATTTTTCTATTGATACATGGTGATTTTCGAACTTCACATTAATGCAAAATTTTTGTATCTTTTACCCCAGCCATCGAATTTTGAATGTATCTGAAAATCCTTTGCTTTTACAAATTTGAAGGAGAAATGAGGCCGGAAGGAGAAATGAGGAAAAGAATGAAGTTAGTGGGGAAATCTTCTGCCAGACTTGATGAAGGCTGGCTAATAATAGTTTCATGGCTTTCGGAGGCGACGGTGGGTTGCAATTTCAGAGACAGATGCTATTAAGATATTTTTGTCTTAGTTGCAAGATTTCACATGTATACATGTGCCAAAGGTTTTTCTTGTACTAGTTTTTTTCGAGACATCGTGCCAAGTTCAATATAGTGGGAGTAAAATATTTTCATGAACAAAAACAAATTCATGACTTCTACTTCTCTGAAAAAATTTTCCTGCCCACAGGTCTTTTTAATATAACCGACTTACCGACCATAACAAACATTTTTGTGGACAGAGACTTTGGTTCTATCTTCTACCTTTATCAAACATTTTTTTAATGTTCTTTCTTACATCCATGTAAATACAAGATTATGGTGAACACTGATGACATAAACAAAATAATGGTCCTCCAGATGCGTCCATTGCCAAAATATTCTTTAAAAGAATTAGTGTTTAAGAGGTGGAGCCTGGAGCATAGATTCCTATTGTTGTAGGCTCACTACAAGAAAATTATGCTGTCATGACACTTTTTTTAGGGCACTTTTTCAAGAAGTGTCACAAAAGATGATTTCATGACACTTTTGATTGATAGGTTACTTAATTTTAATAATTTATTTAGTTTTATTAGCTAAAAAGGCCAAAGTGACATCGTTTAGCTTAAAAAGAAAAAAGCCAAAATGTTGGCGCTAAACAAAATCGGGAAAACAAAAAGATCTGCTTTCTCCTTTTTCCCTATTTGAAATTTCTACCCCTCTCTAAAATATAATTCCCCAATTTCTCAAAACCCTTTTCCCCTTCTTCCCTTCTCCACCACGACACCCTAGACGTCGATGTGGAGGAAATTGTCATCGTTGACTGGCTTAGCTCCAGCAACAAGAAGGTCTTGGTGCTAAGGAGACCAAGGCCAGCTTTGAGGAGAGCTCTAAGACTGGTAAAAATCGCTGGTTTTTTTACCAAGTTCATGTTTTAAAATATGCAAAAAAAAAAAAATCAATGTTTTGGGTGTCAGATTTGGGGAACTTTACCCGCGTGAGTTGTTTTTCCTGTTTACTTGTTTCTTACTTTTTTTTTTCCCTTGGTTGATTGATTATTCCGATAGGGCGGGGGGTCCTGCTCCAGGATTTGCACCTGCTTAGAGTTTGAGCCCACCTCCTCCACCAAGTTCTACACCTGCTGCAGCTACAGCTACTATCTTGGTCATGCTTGTTTCATTTGTCATAGGTATTATGTGCCAGATATTTACTTGAAATTTTTGGTATACAGCATGGCGTAGTTTGAGTTAATTTCTAGATTCACATGTTTGGTGTGAGTAGTGACTCTGATTTTATTTTTATGTTCTATTTTAATTTTTGGTGGTTTGTGATTTTATTGACTAATGGATTATAGATTTATGGAGATAAAAAAAAAGCTGTACCTTTTCAGCTGGAATTCTTGATAGATTTGTATACCAATTTTTGTTTAACAAGTTACAGTTGATTAGCAGATATGCAGAGAATCATCGGAGAATAGCCTTGAAATGCTCAAATCCCAGTAAATTAAATTAGGAATATTAGGATTATCTTGACGCATGTTAGTGTTTTGGGCAAATAATCAAAGTGAGATTTGGTGCGCAGGTAGTAGTCTAGCATGTGGTTGTCACAATCCTTCTCATTTCTTTACTTGTCTAATTCAACCCAAGTTACATCCTTTATTTCTTATTAGTCAGTGTTGTGTTGTGCCTATATTTTGCACCCCCAAGTAACGACATTTCCTAGGATCTTGATTGTCCAAGCCCTAGTGAAATAGCTTCAATATTTATACTGAAGAAATATATTTTGATAACAACAAAGAGCATCCACTAGTATTGTTGGATTGGTAGTGGCGTTCAATTTTGTAATAGGAAAAACGTAATAATATGGTGAAGTGTACATGGCCCATAGATTATAGTCTAGTGCAGTAGACCAAATGCAATTATAATAACATGTCAACTAGCTGGAGTTGGAATACACTATAGAATTTGCAACTGCGTTTGAATGCATTTCAGTTTGATTTAAACTACAATAAGTAGTTAACTCTCTCCAATTACGCATCCATTTCACTGCAACATGCACACAGTAAGTAATCCCATTCACATTTCAGTTGTTATGCTTTTGTATGTGAAAGTTTTCTATAAACCTTGCTTTTCCTTTTTTTAGTAGTCATATTTATTTCTTTTTACATGCAGAAGTTAATTATTATTTCTTTTGTTCAACAATTTTCATTAAAGTATTGTGCATTGCCAGTGAACAATTTAAAATTTTCAATCTTCATAATTTGTGCTTTGGATAGAAATGCTGGATGCATCTGATAGTTGAGCTCATAAATTTTAAGATAAGTAATTTTTGAGATGCTAAAATTATATCGTGTAAGGTGCAGCGCTCTTTATTATTAATGAAATGGGCTTTCAGGTTTCATGTGAATGTTATGTTTTTGTTTCAATACAACCGTCTTTAACTGTTACGGGTCATGGGTTCATGCTTCTGGGGTAATGGAACTCTATTATCTTCTATTGAAGTTTGGAGGAACTAAGGTTTGATTAGAAGAGTGTTGCGTATAGCTGTCTCATGTTTATTATCCGTCTTTGCTGCAAAATATCCTACCAGATGGTAACTATTTGCCATGATAAGTTTTAAGTTTGGAGGAATTGCGGTTGATTAGAAGATTGTCACATATAGCTCTCTCTTGTTTAATATACATCTTTGCTGCTAAGTATCCTAGAGATGTTGTCTATTTGGCATTCTAAATATTAAACTATACTAATGATTTATCAGTCCCTTCTCCTCAAATTTGAATGTCTTAATTTGACTATCATCACATCCATGTTGAAATATAAAGAGATATTGGAGTACTTATGGGGCTATTTCCTTTTTTGAGGCCTCTATTTGGATTGTGATCACCAGTGTCATATTCTTCAATTTATGTGTAAGAAAAAATTTTAGCAACTTTTTTATTTGTTGGAAACATGATTATTGTGTCATATATTGCTGTTGAGTTGATGCACCAAAGTTAGAAAATATGTCCAATCAATTAATTACTTGGGCGAAAACATGAGAATATGAACTTTTTTTTATATGTCCAATCAATGTGTTGTTAATTATTATTGTGTCATGTATTTCGATCATGGAGTATTCCATTTTTTCTAAGTTCATAGCAACTTGTTTTAATTAAGTAGAATCTGTCTTACTTCTCTTTTTTTTCTTTTTTTTCATTAGCAGAGTTAGTTTTGCAATTAGGCTAATAAGATGATTATCCACATGTTTATTCCTCTCTTTTCTTTACATCCTTCTTAAGTGCGTAAACTCAAGCTTTAGATCTCAAAAGTTTTTCATCTTGCCTTCGTTGAAAATTTTCTCTCTGTCTATGCGCACTCATGTGTCCACGTAACATTGGTAGTTTACATAATCTTCATTCAAGAAGTATAACAATGAGAGTGGTAGGTTAAATAATTAACCATTAATTGACTATTTGGCTAGCAATCTTGCAAGATACCATGGTTTTCATCCAATTCTTTAAATTTTGTGTAATGTGAACATTGTTATGGAATATCTTAAAATCACTAAAGTAGTGTTAACATTTTTTGATAGGCTTTAATTTAAAAAAGTGGTAAATACAACTTTGCAAGACTTTGGCAATTGATTTCTTCCAAAGGTATTTGTCGAATACTTTTCTTTAATGTATTTCATAAATGAATGGATGCATTTTTTAAGAGCTACTTTTCATTGCAAGAGTTTGTCAAAGTGGTATTTTTTTTTCAAAAAAAAAAAAAACTAGTTATACGTTCTTCAAAGCATTGATACATCTACGATTGTTGGAGGACATCAATTAGGATTCGGTTGGTTCGAGATAGTAGTGCAAATTGTTATAGAGTGTGAGGAGCAATTGATTAGGCCTTATGAGCCAGTGAGTACAATTGGAGATGCAATAGGTGCACCTATTACTTGGCCATCCAACTTGGTAATTTTTTCTGATGTTATTATGATTTTTGTTACTTGAGTTTTAGATTTAGAACTATAGTTAAGAAACTTATATGTGATAAGTTAGTGTTATAACTTAATGCACATTTCTTGTAGGTAAAAATTCAAGAAGATTGATTGTTCAACTATGGGACAAGGTGTTGCTGGAGTAATTTTGTTGTCTCTTTTGTTGCAAAACAAATATGGAGTTGAACTAATTTTATTAGTAGTATTTTGATTTATTTGAATTTTGTTTTGAATGCTGATGGTTCATTTTGAAGACATCATGTAAATACTTTTGTTGAAATTGAAATAGATCGATATTGTACTACATATTGGATGCAGTTCCTTTGAATTGATTAGTCAAATACTTGCATTGGTCTTTTTTTTTTTTTCGTCTAAGATGTAATGGATGAAAAACTACATTTAGTGGCTTTAAACAGGTTATTGGATAAAAGATTTTGGCTGAATTAAAATTAAAAAAAAAACCTCTCGTGACGCTTTTGAGTGCCTCCAGATCCATGTTAAATGACAATTACAAGTGTCCTAATAGATGTCTGTTAAGTCACTGCATAGTGTCACGATAGAGTCTATCAAGACGCTTTTAAGTGCCTCTTAATCTATGTATAATGACCATTACAAGCGCCCCAATAGATGTCTATTAAGACACTGCATAGTGTCATGATAGAAGTTTATTAGGGCACATTCAAATGCCTTGTAATTATCTATTGTGACGCTTGAAAGTGTCTCAAACCCTTTCCAAACGGTAGTTTTGCATGACGCTTTATGCGAGCGCCTCAAAAGCCAAAGTGTCACGAAAAGCTACTTTATATGGCGCTTTCAAATGCCTCAAAATGTCCTTATTGTTGTAGTGGCTAGGGAAAATCTTCACTCGAGCATAGTTTTGGATTTGGTATCCCTCGTATATATTGAGCTCATAGTTGAAGTCTAGGGTGGCTGCATCGAAGTTTAGAATTTGCAGCTAAAAAAAAGCTAGGAATGTTTCCTACTGTCTCTCATCGTAATTCCTGATTCTAAAAAGAGGGTCAAATTCTTAACTTTGCGAAAGCATTTTATAGCTTCGTTTGTTAAGAAGATTACTTATTAGCTCCCTAGTTGTCTGCTGCAACGACTGGAGGTTAACTAAATTAAGGTGGAAAATCGTAAAACTTTTTGTTATTTTGAAGGCTTGAAGCATTTTGTAGACGTGTTAAAGGAGATCTATTTCAAACTATGAGTATAATATTGGGGAAAGCTATTAAATGCATCACCTATATTGTCATGTAGTGCATTATAATTAATAATTTATTGTGATGTAATAATAGTGGACTACGTCTTGTATTGTTTGGCGTTGTATGCTTTGTTCTAGTACACCACGTGGGGCGTATGTGGTACACATAATACCTACTCTAATGCTGGGACTCTCTATTTTAATGTGATTGGTACTTTATGTGGGCTATTATGCTTATCATTTGTACATTACGAAAAATGCTTACATAATACCACTTTATACATTGTATACATGTGTCAACATTGAAATTGAAGTCAAAATGATGATATGCTTCTAATTATAAGCTGTGATGATATTGATGTTCAATTTTCAACCATGAGAGCGCATTCATAGCTTCTTCATGAGATTAATGTTATTGATAAAGTATATGCAATAGCAACAGACAAAAACAACTGTGTAGTGCTCGGGGACGTTAAAATACAATAAAGAAAAAGAACTCGGGAAAAAAAATAGGTTATGCATGAGCAATTCTAAACTTTTAATGATAGAGAAGATAATACTGTTATTCATATGTCTGGATGAAATTTTAACTATGGACCTCTACCTTGCATGACTCTCTCTTGAAGAAAATGTAGTAACCTGTATACAAACTTTCGCTATGACCTTATTTCATGTCATTCAAGAACAAGACAAAATAGCCTAATTAACAATTAGGCCATTGGTGATCAGGTACTTTTTTGGAGTGCCTTCTTTTTGGGAAACAATAATCCAAATAAAGGAATCGAAGGCTTTTTCTTGAATTTCTTTTCTCCAACTGAAGGGCTTGACTTTCCTCCCTCTTGATCTTGAAGATGATGGTCATCATCATCTTTGCTAATAATCACACGAGTTAGTAATGGAGGACTTGCAAACTTGACAGACCTCTTTTTTTCAAGCTCAAGCCCGTCTTCAGTTTGTGTACTCTTGACATCAACTTTGGTGCTTGTGTTTTCGATGAACTTGAGTTCTTCAATCTCAGGATCAACTGATGGTGGAGGTTTATTATGATCAGATAATTCCCTGGAACCCTTGAGCTGCTGTAGCTCCTTTTTTGTCTGTTCAAGCTCTTGTTTGAGAGAATGAAGGTAGTACGCCATAAGATTTCCTTCTTCTTTAGATTTTTCAAGGCTTTGTTTTGTCTCTTCAAGCTCAGTTGTCAGTGTTCCTCTTTTGGATTGGTGGAGGGGTTCAGTGTTGCCCTTTGTCTGCATCTGAACATAAAATGAAATAAATGTAGTCAATTAGTACGTAATCAATTCCAAAAAAAAATACTAAATTTTCCCTGTACCTGGTGGGCTATAAGGTCAGTAGAAATCAATATTAAAAAAAAAAAAAAAACAATAGATAAGTTTCTTACAACTTGCAGACATTAATTAATATCTCTCCAATGTATTTCATTTGAATTTGTGGAAATTTCTTTCATTCCATGAATTTATTTCTCTCGTTATTCAGAATTTTCAATCATGTATGCCACATCATTTATTAGTCGTTTGCCTGCAATTGCAAGTTATAACATGCATGATCGATTACATACAGGCCTTAGATGACCACCACGGCTGTAGAATTTGATCAATCTAAGCAGAATGGCTAACTAATACGAGTTTTTTGAATTGCTTATTTCTAAATTACAACCCCGATACACAAATAAAGAATAAAAGGGAGAAAAATGAATTCAAAAAGAAGTAACGAAGAACCTCTTTAAGTTTGTTTCCATAGATTTCTCCAGCAAGAACCTTTTCCCCAAACAGCATCACTGCTTCTTTCACAGACCGAAAAGGTTGCCTCATGTCGATTTCCACTCTTCCCCTCACCACCACTCCTCCTTCGCTTTCCATGTTCATAACAATCTGCCTTACACAGCCCACAACATGTAATTACTAGTACTAATTAATACTGAAGTTGATGACACCACTGATGAAGATGGCTTTTCGATTATTTCACCATGATATAGTCTGAGATGGAGAAGCTGTTTGGTTGGTTAGTATTGGTGGAGGTGGTGGTGGTGGGATGATTTCTCATATGATTATTACCTAAAGTAAGTTAATAAAATGATATGAAATGAGTTAGTAATACCATTTCTTTGCGTCCACTTCACTAGACATATCAGTTAATTGACGCTGATGTATAAGGTGGTTGAACCGTCTTAGTTCCTATGATCAATAGATTGCAAATGTACATTTCTAAGAGAAAGATAACGAGCTAATTTACCGGAAGTGGACCTTAATGGTCCCAATATCCGCCGCCTTGATCTCGACTTTCCTCCCTCTCTCATGGATGATGATGGACCCCATTTACTTTAGCTCTACTGCTTTTGCTTGTGTAAAGACTGTATAATGCATGCTGTGTATATAATGCGTATATGACTGTCAGAAGATAATTCGGGCTTACTTTGAATTGTCGTAGGATATAAACTAAAAGCTTGATTGTGATGGTAAAAGTGAGCTTAAGATGTCAATTTATACGTTCGATGTTGTTGCATCAGAGTGCCTAGCAATGTGTATAAAAAATCAATCAGAGAAGGTCTCCTAGCTTGCGCAGAAAGTTTAACTTAAATTAGTTTGAAAGATGACAGAGGCCATTGTAAATAAAAGGGATTTATTTTGGAATCACAAAAAATGAAAAGGTAGGTAAGTTATATACATTACTTCATGGATAATATTTGATTCACCTGTGTTGGTTTAACTTGAATTAGTTAGAAAGATGAGATGAGAAAGATAGAGTCTAAATAAAAACAAGTTTTTCGAGTTATAAAATAAGAAGGTAAGTAGGTTGTGTTATATTTCTCGATAGATAATTATTTCTTTAAGAAGACTCAAAATGCACTGTATCAACGTAAAATTTTAAGCTTCATCCGAAACTAGAAGAAAAAAAAAAACAATTGTTCGAATCAATTATTTTGAACAATGTATAAAGTTTTAACAAGTTGTACATCGAAAGTTTATCATTAAAATTGTTTTGTACAAAATTATAAATAACAAACAGTATTATGTAAGCCCCGTACACTTCACATGAAAATCAATACACATCTTATAATCCATGTCATACAAATCGAAAATTTGAAATTTAACTAAATCCCCACCCTCACCGTCCCCGATGGTTCGGGCCCTTTGGCATTGGGATGGGAAAGACAGACATTGAAATAGGCTCTCACCGTCGAGTCCAGTCAATCAATACATTTTCCTGCTTGTTGGTTTTAGTTTTGAGCTTAAATAGAGGTGGGCTGACCACTGGTTGCTGGTAGCCGGATCGACCAAAGTTCAACCAGAATATGGTAAGTTGTCTAGTAAGGTGGAAGAAATTTCATTCCCAAATTTCTAATACGCACTCCTTTTTTTTTTTTTTTTTTTTTTGGAGAAAGCCCGTAATATTACAGGAAGATTTTTTGGAAGTAGATGTAGTAGAATTCAAATTCCTAACCAGGAGAAGAGTCATAAAACTCTAATAACTCGTCCAATTATTTGTTCCTAAAAATATCTAACAAGTATACGTTACCTTCACAATAAAGTAATTAAAAAATGTTTTGCGATTTGTCCCAATCTTTGACTACTATAAGGTTTCTCTCTTTCTTTATTTTTCTGCACAGTTTTTCTAAGTGAACTATATTACGTTAGGAGGTACTATTCTTAAATGGTTAATGCTTGAAGAATGCGGATAAACAAATGCCAATTGCCAACCAACTAAAGAACATGGAATTCCAATCTTAGAACTTCTGCAGGTCATACTGCTCTAAGGTTAGAAGACAAAACAAACTTTTATTGGACTAAGCATCCTTGGTGATTCCAATAGTATCCTGTTGGATAAGGATTGAAACGAAAAGACAAGTGAAAACAAAAATCAAAAGCAAAACCAGTACAAAACCAGATGGCTAAGTAAAGGAAGAACTGTTACTGTGGATGACATTTATGCTTCTCTTGTTTGACATTTATGCCAGAATTGATGTTCTCAAATTATCTTAAAGAGTATGTGGTTTTCGATCCAGTAATTCTAAATCAAATTTCTCTTTGTTCGCTTAACATAATCTTTAATGAAGCCGAATTTCAATAAGTTTTGACATCTAAGTGGTATGTAGCCTAGATCTACGAGACACATTTTTCTAACTTTTTTTTTTTTCCCGCAAAGTACTGGAACTTAAAACCAAAACTGAATACAGGCAGTTTATTCGTGAAATTATCGCATAAATTTCCTTAAAGTTTGTTTACAAAATAAAACAAAATCGACCATTAACATTAAATTGTAAACAAAATAAATGGAAAATGATGAATTGCAACAAGTTAGTATACTTTGCCTTTTTCTCGTCTCTGTGATCCTAGAGGGGGAAAAAAGAAAACAAAAGATAAAACAAAGGGATAAATGAATAATGAAATCAAAGGGCGGCGGTGGTCTAAGCATGCAAAATTACGTTGGGTGTTTGCTTTTTATTTTTTTCTGGCAAATGTCTCATCTACCAATTTAGTTCTTTTAGTAATTTCTTGTATTCTTCTTCTTCGTTTTTTAGCCTCAACGGCCGCGGTGGAGGAAACCATCTCGAACTCCATTTGCTTCATGCGGTTGGATAAGTAAGGGTGTCGTAATGTTGGAAACGTAGGCCAAATTACATTGGTGCCCCAAACTACAAAGCATGTTTCACTTAATCCGCTAAAATTTTGGCCTTTTTTTACCTCTAAATGTTTTATTATGTTTTGAAAATCCTTTTTATCCAATTTACTTGACAAAGTAATCCTATTAACATATATGTATTTTCAATTTATGTCCAAGTTTGGTTCTTAAGAAATGGATTAGAGTTTCGATGACAATTACTTAACCTTTAATATATCTAATGCATCTAACATTCTACATTTATTGAGCAATTTTTGATATTTGACTTTGGCAATTCAAAAAAAAAAATGTTATATATAACAATAAGATGTGAAAATTATATGATTAGGATTTTTAAAGGACGTACGCTCGATTTATAAAAATATTTTACTCTTTTTTGACTTATACAAAAGATAGTCTTTATAAAAACTTATGATTTCATGCAAAAGTTAATAATAATTATAAAAAGAAGGACTTGTACGCCAATTTTGAATATGTTAAAAACAATTAAATATGTTTTTTTGAATAGTTTGAGCTTACGTTAAAAACAATTGAATATGTTATTGACATTTCTGTCAGAGAAAAAAAGAATACCAATTTTGAAATATTTTACGTAGTTGAGAGAACAAAACCTGATGATTATTCGTTCATGGGGCACAACGAGATGACCTACAACCTGGGGGGGGATCAAAGTTGCAATTATCAAGAATAATAATTGCACCAAAATTTCATCACAATTCATTTCTCTTTTCATTTTTTTTGACAAAAATTACGTCAGCTAATGACCCCCGGGGGGCGGGGGGGGGGGGGGGGGGGAAGAGAGAGAAGAGAGAGAGAGAGCCCTCCTATATTTAACGCCCTAACCCCGATCGAGCTAAGCAATTATCCCTTCCCGACGGAGGGAAAAAGAACGACCGAGAACCGTCGCCTCTTCTTCCCAACTAACCGTTTGGCTCATCTTTAATTAAATTCTCTTAAACCTAGTAACAATTCCCCTTCCATATTCCAGTTCCCCTTATATTTAATTATATATCCCCTGCAACCAAAAGCCCTCTACCTCCACCCAAACACTCCCTAAAACCCCCCCTTCTTCCTCAGTCCCCCACTGTGCAGTTTAATTTCCCCTTCCCTCTAATCCTAACGCCCCCTAACCCTGACCGTAACCCTAACCGTAACCCTAACTCACGAATTTTACCCAGAAGAATCCTTTTCTGCCATCTACGATGAGTCCAGTACAAAATTTCGAGCAACATTCTCGCCATCTCGTCGAGCCCGACCTCGGTAAGTTCTCTTATTTAATACCGTTATTTTGTAACTATTCTTCTATATGTAATTTATTGTTTAATTAATGTTTTCTTTGTTTGTTTGGTTGTTTTTTGGGGAGCAGCAATTCAGACGAGGTTGCAGATGGCAATGGAGGTACGGGACAGTTTGGAGATAACACATACAGGGGAGTATTTAAATTTTTTGAAGTGTTATTTTCGAGCTTTTTCCGTAATCTTATATAATATCACGAAGCCGCAATTTACTGATAATCCTGAGCATAAGCTGAGAAATATTGTGGTTGAAATTCTGAACCGTTTGCCGCATAGTGAGGTATTAAGACCTTTTGTTCAGGAGCTTCTTAAGGTGGCAATGCATGTCTTAACTACAGATAACGAAGAAAATGGCTTAATTTGTATTCGGATAATATTTGACTTGCTCAGGAATTTTAGGCCTACATTAGAGGCTGAAGTTCAGCCCTTTCTAGATTTTGTTTGCAAGATTTATCAGAATTTTAGGGCTACTGTTAGTTACTTTTTCGAGAGTGGGGCTGTGGCTGTTCCCCCGCCTGTTCCATCAGGGTCGTTGGGGTCTGCTTTGAGTGGGGATGATATGAAGCCGATGGATGTGTCGGATCAAGTGGGCCCCTCAGGTGGACATGTTGTGCAAGGGCAGCTCAATCCGAGTACTAGGTCATTTAAGGTTGTTACGGAGAGCCCTTTGGTGGTGATGTTTCTGTTTCAGTTGTATAGCCGGCTTGTTCAGACAAACATTCCACATCTGTTGCCGCTAATGGTGGCTGCCATATCAGTTCCGGGGCCTGAGAAGGTTGCTCCTCATTTAAAGAATCACTTCACTGAGCTTAAGGGTGCACAGGTTAAGGTACGGAGCAGAAACTCTTGGCATCAATATATATATATTTTTTTGGTTAATATCTGAAGTTATTATCTATGCTGTTCCTTTTCTTCTTCTAGGTATGGAAAATTTTGCTGTTGTATATGAGGTGGTGTGTCCATAAGATTTCTTTTTTTTTTTTGAGGGAAGGGGGGGTATGTGTTGGTAGTTTTTGGGGGGGGGGGTGAACTATCATAATGTCCTGTGACAAAATTGGGCCACAAGAATGTTTGCAAGGAGATTGAAAGGCTCTGCAGAAATCTATTTTCTTATTTCATGTGCATTTCCCTGATTGTAATGCTGATGCAGTTGAGTTGGGGGTGTGCTGCTTGTTCTCATGTAGAAGTGTATTCTTTTGCAATTCTCTAATGCTTAGTGTGCCTGCTATGATTGCTGAACATCATTTGAAAATTATGGCAGAGAGGACATTTGCCATTTCTTTTTGTGGCTTGCTGGAGCTTCCTCTTGATACTTGTTGCTTTTTTAGTTTAACAGTTTAACAGTTTAACACATTATTTATTCTAGTAGACATATGTGAACATTCTTTTGCCACAACAGCAGTTCATGTATGTGACATCAATGTTATGTGAACCATTATGCATGTGATGATTGTGAGTGGAAGGTCGGTGTAATGCCATAAAGTAAGGCTTACTATGCTTTCAAAAAATTAATTAAAATTATATAGATTGAGCTAAATGCATATCAGGTAAAGAGAGATCCAGCCTCCTTTTTTTTATTTTATTTCGGAGGGCATCTTGAAGTATATATTTGCTTCTCCCGTACACTTCCAATTCACTTGAAATTGTTTACCACTGTGTCTGACTAGTTTAATTTGTGCATGTCTGCAGACAGTTTCATTCTTAACTTACCTGCTGAAAAGTTTTGCTGATTATATTCGGCCACATGAAGAAAGCATATGCAAAAGCATTGTGAACCTGCTTGTCACGTGTTCTGACTCTGTTTCTATACGAAAGGTAAATGCTTTGTTATGTTGATTTATGTTTATGGCCTCACCCTTTAATTTTACCTATAACAATAAAGTTTGTTGGCTGCAGGAATTGTTGGTGGCACTAAAACATGTTCTTGGAACTGATTTTAAGCGGGGTTTGTTTCCTCTGATTGACACCCTATTGGAGGAAAGGTAAAATTTTACTTTTAATTTGATATGGCATCTCAAATTCTTTATGTTGTCATGTCACTATACCTGCATGTTAACAAGCCAGAAAAACTGATGTTGAATCTGTTTGCATGTTTAGTACCAGATTTTTAGGTCTCTTCTGTCATTGATTCCTCTATCCAGTTGGTCTGACACTATAATCTGTACTTATGCTGATCTTGTGAATTCTGTAAGGCTCGATGTTTGTTATCTGCAGTGTGTAGGATAAGGCTCATTGAACTGCTGGGCATAATGTCAATTCTTCTAAAACTCCCTAGTTACTTGGTTATATTGGTCCTTCAGGTAGAGGTTACTGCTTGAATCTAGTAGTGTGCATGAATTCGCATCAGCATCAATTGATGAAGTGGTAGCTTATCTTACACGATTTCTCTCCATATATTGTGATTTGTGCGCACTTTTCTTTCTGCAAGCTTTTAGAGATCCTACTTTCTCTGAAAAGACCTGGTGTTTGATTTATCTGTTACGATGTGACTATGATCATATTTGGTTTTCCAGAACTGAATGGATGAATTATTTCCTAATGCATGCCTTGTTCAATTGCTTGTTTGCTTATTCTTTTGTCTTGATGCAAGTAAAAGGCAAACTAAGTAATTCAATCTATTGCTTTAAGAAACACCCTCACCTCCCAAAGTTTAAGCTGCAATGAATTGTATCAGGGTCCTTGTTGGAACTGGGCGAGCATGCTTTGAGACTTTGAGGCCGTTGGCCTACAGTTTACTGGCAGAGATTGTTCATCATGTTAGGGGTGATCTTTCTTTGTCTCAGGTATGGTCGAGCTATGCTGGTTTATCTTTTTTTTTTAGAGACAGTAGTGCATCTCTTTCAGTGATTCTGGAAAGTTGGGTTGGCTTGTAATGCACGATCATTTTATGGCTTTATGATTATATATCAGATATGAAGCTTGCCTTGCAGAATTTTTGCAAATTATGGACCATGTTGTCAGCCCAATTTTTGTTTTTGGCAGATAGGATAGGCTCTGTAGTGACATTCATGTTGATATAGGATCATGTGAGCGCACAAAATTGTGTGCAAAGACTCTAGGATAAAGTTAGTTGGATGGATCCATGGAGCTGCACGCATACAGAAGCCCATTAACACAGTGTGTGATAAAAATATGTGATTTTCTCCCTTTGCTGTCATTTCTTTTGACTTGAGTATTTGAACTTTGTGTGGAACTGTGGCAAGGACTCTGGATAATTGATTGTGAAAAATGTCAATGGGAAGTCTTAGGAATTAGAAGTTGTGAAGCTGCATTTCTTATTTGTAGCTAAGCAGCGAAGTTTGGCCCTTGGTTTTGGGGCATTGTGTTTAAGCTCTTCTAGGCAGCTTAGTGTAAGGAAATTTTTTGAGTTTAATGCGTTCAAACTTGGCCTTTTTGTCTTTTGACTGAAGTCGAATGAGCTTCTATCTAGCCAAGCTCAAGGGGAGTTTGATATGCTTGAACCTTTCATGTACAAATTTTAATTTTATGCTTATCGAGTTGAGTCTGAGGTAGGGGTGTAAATGAATCGAGTCGAGCTTGAATACTACCAAGCTCGAGCTTGAGCATGTTAACATTACTGCTACTCGAGATCGAGATCGAGCTCGAGCTCGAGCTCAAAATTTGAAGCTCGAGTTCGGCTCGATAATCTTAGGGAGAGCTCGAGCTTGACTTGGGATCGCTCGTGAAAACACAATCAAGCTTGAACTTGAGCTTGAACTCAAAATTCATATATAATTAGTATGGGTAAATTGGTAATTTTATATATATAATATTTAATACATATATTTCGAGCTGCTCAAACTCATCTTTTACTGCTTGAATTCGAGTTTGTTTAGTATACCAGCTGCTCGAGCTCGACTTGAGCTCGGTCAACACTGAGCTCGATTCAATCGGTAGACCGAACTGCTCACGAGCAGCTCGTGAGTTGTTTGGTTTCTTAACACCCCTAGTCTGAGGCTAGCTCTAAATGTCAGCTTAACTAATTGTAAATGACTTATTTAGGATGAACGAACACACATTTCTATTTTCATGCATCATTTGGAGTTGGGTTATGATGAAGTGGGAGCAAGGAGATGCTAAAATAGGAGCAGATTGGATTATCAGGAATCTGTTTCCGGAGATGTTAGTGGAACTCTTTTCTAGACGACTGCAAATGCTGAAAATGATTTGCTTGGTCAGCTTTTTCATGTGCTTCTCGTGTGAGCATGGCATATCTCCTTGAGCAAAGGGTTCATTCAATGTTGGTGCTCTTGATTTGGGAATGAAGTTATACCTTGAATAAAAGCAAGAGTTTATGAATCAAATCAAGTGATTAGATGTTATTCCTCTTCTGGGATATCTTATACAGGTTGTCGCCCCCCCCCCCCCCCCCCCCCCAAACAAAAAAAAAAAAAAAAAATTGTTCGTGAAAGTTGGCGGTTTTTCCGAGAGTTCATGAACTTCCCTTGAGACAAAGCACTAAAGGATTATCTCAGCATACACTTTGCTTTTATTGGACTTGTTCTTGTAGTTAGCAAATGTCAACTTTGGACATCAAAGCCTATTTACCTGTAAAATATATGCATTCTGGAGCAATGTATTTGGAAATGTGGAATGCTTCTACTTTCCCAATCTGGTTCTGACTAAGAACAGAACCTGAAAGAAGAAAGATTATTTTCTGATTAATGGAAATATACTCTAGTCCTGGTGTTAATGCAGTTGAAGTTTCAAGTTTTGGCGACAGCATTCTTTCTATAGTATCATGGATTTGTAGTTTTCACATTATAATTGTATTGTCATTCACGAATGGTGTTGTGGCTTTTGGTTCTTACATACAGTCATTATTTATTACAGCATGTGTTTATCATATAAAATGTGACTACATGCATCTGAAACTTGGAAAGCATTTTCCAGTAATTGATCCATCCATTTTCTTCTGGTGCAGTTATCAAGGATCATTTACTTGTTCTCAAGTAACATGCATGATGCTTCATTGTCGCTCAGCATTCATACCACATGTGCTCGCTTAATGTTGAATCTGGTAGAACTTTCTATCAACCATCTTGCAGATAGAACTTGGTTCTTTTATTGAACAAACAAAATATCTTCTCAAAACTAAACCCTTGATAACCTGAGGTTAGTACTGCTCTGCTTATGATATCGAGTACTTTCCTTCCCTTTTCAATTGTAGGTAGAGCCAATTTTTGAGAAAGGTGTTGACCAGCCATCAATGGATGAAGCACGGATTTTATTGGTTAGAAGCTCATATTACCTGTTTGGTTGTTATTGTCTCATATATCAACTAGTTCTTGTTAGTATGCTTTTTCTGACTTTTATTTATATTTCTGGGAATTAATTATCCTTCTCTTCTTTGTAGGATCGAATTTTGGATGCTTTTGTTGGAAAATTTAATACTTTTAAGCGCACTATTCCTCAGGTATTAGAACTTTCCGATATTCTACAGCATTCTTAGTTCCTTCTAAATCATTTTTAGAAAAGGAAAAATTTGCACGTAGGGTATATGAGCATATCCAATTTCTTGCTGGTTCTTCTTTCCTCTGTTGCTGAGTTTGGTCGCATCTTACACAATTGATTTAGGCGGTGCAGCTGGTGTGGATTTTAGTTTTATGATGCATGTCTATGAACAACCATGTATGTTGAGAAAGAGATGCATAATACGGCCACGTGAGACATTTCTAATGCATGTACAATTTGATTCGTTATGCATGTCTATGAACAACCATGTTATACTGAGAAAGAGATGCGATTATAGACTAACAGGGCTACCTGAGACATTTCCAATGTATATGCAATTCGTTTCCTTATGTTAAATCTAATAGTTTTACATTGAATAGGGCTTTTGAGGATCTCTTTGTCTCGTAAAGTTGTTTTAACCAACGGTATTATTTCCAGGCTGCTTGCATGGGAAATTGTAATGGAAGTGATGGTCTCATTAGATGATTCAAAACATTGAATAAACATCTGCTTCAGAGGTTTAGGAGTATACTTTTTAAGAACAGTTATGCAATGAAAGTGATGGTCCGTTCTGAGATGATCTAAAACATTAAATAAATATCTGCTTCAGAGATTTAGGAGTATACTTTTTAAGAACAATTTTCTGGGATGTCTTCTGTACAAAATTTCACCTTCATTAAGGTTTTTATTTTTTTATTTTTTTGATGTGGGCTTTTCTTATTATTTATCTTTTTCTTTTTTTTTTTTTTGGGGGGGGGGGGGGGGGCTTTCCCGACTAATCAAGAGCTTTTATTTCTCACATTGTCACCTGCATTAATGGCATCATGTAGATAGGGTAATATTTAGTTTGAGAAGGGGGAGAACCTTTTTCAATTAATGATTATTCTAGATGTGAATGGAAAAGCATGTCCAACTCTGTAAGAAATAAGTTGAAATACAAGGTAGACCCTTGTAAGATGAAGTACTTACCTATGTAATGGAGATACTTGCTTTAACATGTATAACTTACAGGTGTGAAAGACTAGCTCTATGAAAAAGTATCCCATCCCTCGTTTTTCTCAAGGCCTATAAAAGCATGTTTATTTTGCAGAATTTTTTTCATGTCAGGGATATTCTTAACTGACTTGGTAAGATGTGCCTCAAAGTTTAAAATTTACTGAAATTTTAGGTCCTGCTAGGTGATGAATGCTTAACTTCTTGATGAAAATTTCCTTCTTTTTCCACCTTTAATTTATATGTGCTCAAATTGTTTAGATCAGAGATGTTATGTTTTTGATATGTAATTATATGAGGAATATACATGGATACATTGGAATGCAAAATAAAGGGGGGATTATTTCAATTGCTATGTCTCTCATAAATTGAATTTGTTGCCTCAAAATAAGTTTTACTCATTTTTTAGTCCAACGCTGGTTTGATATGCCTTTACCAATCTTGCATTTGATTTTACATAAATTGGACATGCTCTTACTGTTGTATGTTAAATAATTTTTGCTTTTTTAATTTTTTTTGTTTGCTTATGGATGATAGCTACTGGAAGAGGGAGAGGATGGGAAGAATAGGTCCACTTTGAGGGCAAAGCTAGAACTTCCTGTCCAGGTATTTTGAGAACTTGGCTTGCCTATAATGGAATTCTCTTCTCTCAACTCCTGTGTTTGGGGGAATTTTATTATTGTCCTTTCCTTATCTTTTTGCAGAATGTTGTCTTTGATACAATTAATAACAAAAAATAGGAAATGCGATTCCAGATGATCTTCTTTATATTGTTGTCTTTCTCCAGAAGCTAATAATTGATTTGGGGGGAAAAGTCCAAGTGGTGTAGTTTATCCTCCTATATTAGTTCGAGAGTTGGTTATTTTACATCATCATGATGGTATGAGTTGTCTGATCAGCATTAACAAAGTCACATAGTTTGCTACTATTTTTTGATGAAATATGTAGAACTGGATGGGAGTACATAGAGGGGATAAAGATTGAGCAAAAATTGATGAAGTTGATTCCGTGATGTTTGAGTATGGGCAAACCCATATGATTTTATCTCATGAAGTGATAAAAGGAATGTTGATAGTTGGGGTTTTTAAAGGAGGAACAATTCTGGATTGAGTTTAAAAGAGAAACAAGATTCACTAGGACCCTGAGTGGTTGGCAGATCAAGTTGAGTAGATACCAGCCTCCAGCCATAGAGATGTACGATGTTTTTGCAGACACTCTACTGATCTTTAGCAGAGGTTATACCCTTTGTTGCAATTAGCATTGGTTGACACAAGACAAATTCATTTGTCTATTTATTTATGTTGCTAAAATGCTTTTTAGATCCAAATTTATCATGTTTTGCTTGATTAACTTTGTAAAGAAACTCCTATTGTTTGGGAAAGAATCAAAGTTGAATTATTATCTGCATGCATTGTGACATATTAACTGCATGCATTGTGACATAAACACACTGCATGCATTGATCACACTGTAAATTTTGCAGGCAGTGCTAAATTTGCAAGTACCTGTTGAGCACTCCAAGGAAGTTAGTGATTGTAAGCATCTGATGAGAACGTTGGTCATGGGTAATTGTTCCTCATCCATTCTTTTCTCTTCAGATGCAATTGACTCATTTAAATTATCAAGCTTTTGGTAACTAATGTGTGATATTCTTTTTTCATGGAGTTGTTCTTTGTTGCTCATTGCTTACTTTGTATCATTGGATTTCGTTGCTGTTCCAGGAATGAAGACCATTATTTGGAGCATCACTCATGCACATCTACCCAGATCACAGGTTTTTTACAACTCTGCCTCTGAATTCATTTCTATTGTGGAATGGTTCGTTATCAGTAACTTCTTGTCCTTTTAGGTTTCACCTTCCACTCATGGGACATCACCTCAAGTTCTTGCATCTGCAACGTCCGGTTCATCTGTGCCGCAACCCTTCAAAGGGATGAGAGAAGATGAGGTACCAAACTTATTATGAAGTTTGCATATGTGATCCTTTGGTTAGTATGTACTTATTGAATTTTCAATAGGTGTGGAAAGCGTCTGGTGTTTTGAAGAGTGGTGTGCATTGCTTGGCTTTGTTTAAGGAGAAGGAGGAGGAAAGAGAAATGATTAGTCTCTTTTCCCAGATTTTGGCTATCATGGAACCCCGAGATTTGATGGACATGTTCTCCTTGTGCATGCCTGAGCTGTTTGAGTGCATGATTTCAAATAATCAGTTGGTCCACATCTTTTCGACCCTTCTGCAGGCCGCTAAGGTTTTTCGGCCATTTGCAGATGTTTTGGTGAATTTCCTTGTGAATAGTAAACTTGATGTTCTGAAGCAGCCAGATTCACCTGCAGCAAAACTTGTTTTGCATCTTTTCCGGTTTTTATTTGGTGCTGTTGCAAAGGCCCCTTCAGACTGTGAACGCATTTTACAGCCTCACGTGCCTATTATAATGGAATCTTGCATGAAAAATGCAACTGAGGTTGAGAAACCAATTGGTTACTTGCAATTACTTCGAACAATGTTTCATGCACTTGCTGGAGGCAAATTTGAACTTCTTCTCCGAGACTTAGTTCCTATGCTGCAACCGTGCTTAAATATGCTCTTGGCTATGCTTGAAGGACCTACTGGTGAAGATATGAGGGAACTTCTTCTGGAGCTTTGTTTAACCCTGCCTGCACGGTTAAGTTCATTATTACCTCATCTTCCTCGCCTTATGAAGCCTCTGGTTATGTGTCTCAAAGGAAGTGATGACCTAGTTAGTCTCGGTCTAAGGACACTTGAGTTCTGGATTGATAGCTTGAATCCTGATTTCTTGGAACCAAGTATGGCAAATGTTATGTCTGAGGTGATTTTGGCATTATGGTCTCTTTTAAGACCTGCACCTTATCCTTGGGGTGGGAAATCATTGCAACTCCTTGGTAAGTTGGGTGGTCGTAATAGACGTTTTCTTAAAGAGCCTCTTGTACTTGAATGCAAGGAGAATCCAGAGCATGGACTTAGACTGATTCTTACATTTGAGCCCTCCACACCTTTTCTGGTACCACTTGATCGTTGTATAAATCTTGCTGTGGCTGCAGTCATGCACAAAAATGGTGGGGTAGATCCATTTTACCGAAAACAGGCTCTAAAGTTTCTCCGTGTATGCTTGTCATCTCAACTTAATTTGCCAGGAATTGTTACTGATGAGGGATCAACATCTAGGCAATTGTCAACTCTTTTAGTTTCATCTGTTGACCCATCTCGAAGAAGATCTGAGACATCCGAAATGAAGGTTGGTTATGTGCTTGGTTGTCTGTGTCACAGTCCCTTACTGGTTGATTCTCTGAATCCATATCCTGTATTTTTTTCTTTCTGTTGCTTCATAGTTTATTGACTGACCGAATCTGTTTTCCGTACTGGCATGAGTTGTAACTCCCATTTTCTTTGGGGATCTATGCCAGCCTTAAGTGGTACATATACATTTGCTACAAGACCTTATCCAATTAGTCGCTTACTGTTTTTCCCGTTATGGCATTGTTTTTCAATCTTCTGATTGTTTTTAACCTTCTCCCAAAGGCTAAAGTTCTAACCTTCCTGCTTCCCACCATTGTTTCTCTGTTTTCTGTTACTGTTATGTTTGTCTTTTTTCCTTCTTTACATTTGATCTCTATTTGGATGTTATTATAAGACAAATGCTCAATCAAGATGAACTTTTCTCATTAATCACCCTATCTATTTGCACTTCATGACTGCGAAAGACTGAAAGCTGTCATTTATGATTGTGCAGTTCTTTATCTTCACTGTAAGTCTATTGTCTCCTGATGTTATCTTTGATTTGTTTTTTTACCTTCTCTCTTCGGTTTTCCTTATTTAAATGGATATCTCATTTGTTCGTCTTTTTGTAACTTAAAAGTGCTTGTTTGTTTTAACATCTGTGTAGAGTTAATCGAAAAAATGATGGTTAATACTGTTTTACTTGCTTGAAATATTCCATGCTATCATAATATTTGTTGTCGCTAAGTGGTTTTGAACATTTTTGTGTTAATCTCCGCAACATTCCAATCCGTTTATGTAGGGTGACTTGGGTGTTAAGACAAAGACCCAACTCATGGCTGAGAAATCAGTGTTTAAGATTCTCTTGATGACCATCATTGCTGCAAGTGCCGAACCTGATTTGCATGACCCCAAGGATGACTTTGTTCTCAATGTATGCCGTCATTTTGCTATGATATTTCACATAGATAATTCGCTGACACATGCATCAGTCAGTGCCTCTTCCCTTGGTGGTCCTCTTTTTGTACCCAGCTCCAGTGTTGGGTCGAAGTCAAGAAATAATGCACCTTCTAACCTGAAAGAGTTGGACCCCTTAATATTTTTAGATGCTTTGGTCGATGTTTTGGCAGATGAAAATAGACTGCATGCTAAAGCAGCTCTAGATGCTCTGAATATTTTTGCTGAGACACTTCTGTTTCTTGCTCGCTCAAAACATTCGGATGTTTTAATTTCCAGAGGTGGTCCTGGCACACCTATGGTCGTTTCTAGTCCTTCAATGAGTCCAGTGTATTCACCTCCTCCAAGTGTTCGTGTCCCAGTTTTTGAGCAACTTTTGCCACGCCTTTTACATTGTTGTTATGGCTGTACCTGGCAATCACAAATTGGAGGAGTTATGGGCCTTGGTGCCATGGTTGGAAAAGTTACTGTTGAAATTTTATGCCATTTTCAAGTACGGATTGTTCGGGGGCTGGTGTATGTTCTCAAAAGGCTTCCAATTTATGCCGCAAAGGAGCAAGAAGAAACTAGTCAGGTGTTAACACAAATTCTTCGAGTGGTGAATAATGTTGATGAGGCAAACAGTGAAGCACGCAAACAAAGTTTCCAAGGAGTTGTAGAATATCTGGCATCTGAGCTGTTTAATGCTAACTCATCCATTAATGTGAGAAAGATCGTGCAGTCATGTTTGGCACTATTGGCAAGTAGGACAGGCAGTGAGGTTTCTGAGTTGCTTGAACCTTTGTACCAACCTTTGCTTCAGCCTCTTATCATGCGCCCACTTCGGTCAAAAACTGTTGATCAACAGGTAGAACTTTTTGTTGTTTGTTGTCTTGCATTTGTGGTTTGTTGTGCATCGTAGAAGAAACAAAATAAGTTTTAATTTCAGGTCGGCTGTTAGTATTTACCTACTGTCATGTACAATTCCTAGGTTGGGACGGTCACTGCTTTGAATTTCTGTCTAGCTTTGAGGCCCCCTCTTCTTAAGTTGACTCAGGAGCTTGTCAATTTCCTGCAAGAGGCTTTGCAAATCGCTGAAGCTGATGAAACTGTTTGGGTTGTGAAATTTATGAACCCGAAGGTGGCATCATCATTGAATAAGCTCCGGACAGCTTGCATTGAACTGCTATGCACTGCTATGGCATGGGCAGATTTCAAAACGCAGAACCATTCCGAATTGCGTGCAAAAATCATTTCTATGTTTTTTAAATCTCTAACGAGTCGCACCCCTGAAATAGTTGCCGTTGCCAAAGAAGGTCTAAGACAGGTTTGTCGAGATTATTTTGAATTTTGTTTTTTTTTTTTCACTTTTTGTTCTAGTATATTGACTATAATTCATATATATGGCATTATCACCCCAGAACTGACCTAGATTTGAATCTATTATCTGATACTGTCTTTTGAGGCCTCAGACCTTAGCTTAGTAAGGGGACCCGTCCTAGGTTCATGATTCCACTACATGGTTCCTGTGTTAGGAGGATCTGAATTTTGCTTTGGGAAACATGTTTTCCACTTCTAACATTAATATTCTTTATCACAATCGCTCGGTGCAATTTTCTGAACCTGTTTAGATTCATAAGTTGGATTTTCTTTTTACCCACATGTTTTTAATTTTCCTTGTTGAAGTACTACTTCGCTGTTTCAAATTGAATATTATACTTTCCTTTTTGATCTGTTTCAGCTTAAGGTGTACTTGCCTGACATTGAGACTCCAAACTTGAATTGTTTCCTCTCCTTAAGTGCTTTATGTGCAAAAATTTGTGGTTCCACGTCTGGTTCGCTTGCTTTTATAGTCCAATTCACTACTTATGAGTGGGTCCCTGTGAATTTGATTTTCTCTTTAAGTTGCTGCTTGTTGTTTACTCTTTCTTAAAATGCATAACCTAGCAATTTAGGTGATTTAATCGGATGGAAGTATATGGTTTTGAACTCTTAATTAATATTCATATCAAAACAAATCAAGACAGTGAATTTGAAAGGGAGCTGGTAGTATAATTTTCTCAAAGGACAGGTATCTAAATTTTGTTTTAGATGTTATTGAGCTTTAAAGTTGTTTCTGACTGCTGAATTTTCAGCTTCACATCCCATAATGCATTCGACCAAGTGTTACTGAATTCCTTTCTTCCACAACTTCGGTAGTTAATGGTTGCATTTATGTCTGTTTGACTTTGTTTGTGTTTCTGTTGAAGTATGTTTTGATCACAGATATTTACTAGGTTATGTTGGTTTTATTTGCTCATGAACTCGTACATTTTCCTTCATGAACTCGTACATTTTAACATAACCCACCAGTATGCATTATTTGGCTGGTTTTTTATTACATTCTGGTATTGATGTCTTACTTACTTGATGGCTAGTGATTTAATTGTTGTTTTCTATGACTTCTTTTAGGTTATACTTCAGCAAAGAATGCCTAAAGAACTTCTGCAAAGCAGCCTGAGGCCTATCTTAGTTAACTTGGCACATACCAAAAATTTAAGCATGCCTCTTCTGCAAGGACTAGCCCGTCTGCTTGAGCTTTTGTCCAACTGGTTCAACGTGACTTTAGGTGGTAAATTGTTGGAGCATCTGAAAAAATGGTTAGAACCTGAAAAGCTTGCACAGACCCAGAAGTCTTGGAAGGCTGGTGAAGAACCGAAAATTGCTGCTGGCATGTCATATACTCTGGCATTCTCATTCCTAGAGTCTGATATCTTAAATGTCATGTTTGCATACACTTTTGCTTGTCTAAATGGATTCATATTTTCTGTTTTGTTTATGAAATTTCTTGCAGCAATTATTGAGCTTTTCCACCTGCTTCCTTCTGCGGCTGGAAAATTCCTTGATGAGCTTGTAACTTTGACTATTGATTTGGAAGCTGCCCTTCCACCAGGGCAGTTCTATAGTGAGATTAACAGTCCTTATCGCCTTCCTCTCACGAAATTTTTAAATCGATACCCAGCTGCTGCTGTTGATTATTTTCTTGCTCGGTTATGTCAACCCAAGTACTTCTGCAGGTAATATTTATTTAGCGGGCTAAGTATTCTTGGTTCGCTTATAGGTCATTATACCTTTAAGTCCTTTTATAATTTAATTGTTGCATTTCAGGTTTATGTATATCATACGGTCAGATGCTGGCCAACCGTTGAGAGAAGAACTTGCAAAGTCGCCTGAAAAGATAATAGCAAGTGCGTTTCCTGAATTTTTGCCTAAATCTGATGCTTCAACAGCCCAGGGATCTTTTAGTAATCCTACTGCTTTGGGAGGTGATGATACACTTGGCAGTCAACCCGACAGTTCAGTTTCTGCTTCAACCAGTGCTAGTGGAACAGCAGACGCTTATTTCCAGGGTCTTGCTTTGATTAAGACTCTGGTTAAACTGATGCCTAGCTGGTTGCAAAGTAATCGGGTTGTTTTTGACACATTGGTTCTTCTCTGGAAGTCACCGGCAAGAATTTCCCGGTTGCAAAATGAGCAGGAGTTGAATTTGGTGCAAGTAAGTTTACTGCTAGTCTTGAAGGTCGTAGTAACATTTGTTACCTAAAATGAAAATGAGCAGAAAGTCAGATATCTGTTTCTTGTTTGGAAAGTAGTTAGTTTTAATTTCGACATGACCAGGAGAACCACACATTTAATCAATGATGTATCTGCTGATGCTGCCAATGTCTTACAAATCATAGTTTTGCTCTGTTGTTTTTGCCATGGTTTATCCTTGCCTTCTTGTGATACCTTTTTTTTTTTTTTTTTTGTGACAACTGATATTTATACTTTGTCATTTTTGTTCTGTTGATGCTTTGAATCCTTGTCATACCTAGGGTGAAATTTGCCCCTATTTTCCTTTTGGGTGGTGATACGGTTGATTTAAAGAGATGGAAGGCTCTTGGCCTCTAATCTCTGATGTGGATAGTCTAAAGGAGAGAGTGGGAGCGAATTGAATTTCAGACATTTATGGCAGCATGAACACTTCAGGCTTCCCCAGCCTTGTTGTTGTGGGATACTACTTTTGATAATCTTCCTTTTGTCTGCATGAACCAGGACTCCATGCTGTGTCATACACCATTTCCCAGCATTTGTACATACGTATCTCTGCTTGTGGCTATGTGTGTCTAGCCATGTATGTGAGTGTAATTTCTGCCTTGTTGGAGTTGGTCTTAAATCTGTTTGAGTGGACTTTAAGTTTGCATGGTGCAATTTGATGCAGCAGCTATAAGCTGGTTGGATAAAAAATATCCTCTCTGGAAGCCTATAACTAAAGCTAGAAGACCACTTGCAAGCAAGAAGGAATTTTGGTCTAAAAGGAGGTGTCCATGGTGATCCCTAGGGTCTTAAGATGAAATTAGTGTCATTAGTAGATGTTTTAAGAGTCATTATTCCAGAATTCGTGTCTCAGGGGTATTTTAGTCTTTTATATGTTCGCAGGAATTTTTTTCCAACAACTGTGTTTTTTTATTTTATTTAATTATTCAATGATGTTAGGTAACTAATTAGAGTCAGAGTTGTTATAAGAATATTCTATAAGTGTTTTGTTTTCTTAGGAAATATGAATTTTATTTATAATAGATTTCTTTCGTTTAGGTAAGTCATAAGTTTATAAATACTTTTGTTATTAGTCTATTCTAGGAAGAGAGAAAGATTGATTAATAAAGTTTCTGTTTATTGTTTTGGTTTGTTTTGTTTCTTGAGATTTCCCAAATTTCCTCTTTCTTCTTCCCTCTCGTTACTGTTCACGCTACTGTTGTGCCACATTCACGTACTGTTCATCCGTGAACAGTGCCAATCCCTTTGGATCTTCTGCTTGCGTTTGTAGGAAAGATCACTTCAATCTTGTCCTACATAACAATTGTTTTGGAAAGGTGGTGAGCTAATTGTTGTGCCTTCCGCCTCACTTGAATTGTTATATCTTTATGATACAAGTGTTTTGTGCTTGTATGACAAGGTTTATCAAAATCTGCGACCAATTTTGTTGATTGACATTAGCTGCAGTTAAAAAACGCTTGTATGACAAGATTTATCAAAATCTGTGACCAATTTTATCGATTGACATTAGCTGCAGTTCACTGAAATGGTTCTAAGTCCTATCTAGCCACTCGGCTTTAACAAATTTGGAGTTAAGAAGAGGAGAAATTAAGAGGGTGAAGTAGAGAAAGGAGTAATTTTTTGTTTTAAATAAAGCTCTGGAAAAGTGGTCTACCTAATTTATTGATCAGATTTTGCTGTATCATTTTGATTGTCTTTTGTGCATGTGTATGTCGATTCCTAAGTGATCTACCTAAGTTATTGATCAGATTTCGCTGTATTATTTTGATTTTGTCTTTGTTGCATGTGTGTGTCGACCCCGCCTCTCTCTCTCTCACACACACAGACATACAGACACACACACATTTCACAGACAATGTTATGATTTATCCTTTGACTATTTTAGGCCCCCTTTGTGAGGCTAATTAATAATCATCAAGAAATGCCATCTATCTCTCTCTCTCTCTCTCTCTCTCTCTCTCTCTCTCTCTCTGTGTTGGATGTAGCAGAAGGTAAAGATGTATTATTTCATGATGAACTTACTAACTCATTGTGACATGGTTTTTGAACACAGATAAAGGAAAGCAAATGGCTGGTCAAGTGCTTCCTGAATTACTTAAGACATGACAAAAATGAAGTCAACGTTTTGTTTGACATTCTTTCCATTTTTCTTTTTCGTACTCGAATCGACTTTACCTTCCTCAAGGAGTTTTATATAATTGAGGTGTGTTATCTAGTTTCTTTAGCATAATGTTTTATTCTGTTCTACTATTTTGATTTTTAACTTGCTATGTCAGAATAGAAAATAACAATGTATCATTTAGGTTGCCGAGGGCTATCCACAAAACATGAAGAGAACTCTGCTCCTGCATTTCCTGAACCTTTTCGAATCAAAACAACTAGCTCATGATCATTTGGTTGTTGTCATGCAAATGCTTATTCTTCCAATGTTAGCACATGCCTTCCAGAATGGCCAGACCTGGGAGGTTGTTGACCCTGCTATTGTTGAGACAATTGTTGACAAGCTTCTAGACCCTCCAGAAGAGGTGATTCATTAGTACCATGCTGCCTTACTGTTTTGCCACATCTTTATTCTTTCTATACTCAATTTGTGGGTCTTACACTCAACTTCTGTGTCTTCTGTAGGTTTCTGCCGATTATGATGAGCCCTTGAGGATAGAGCTTCTTCAACTTGCCACTCTACTTCTCAAGTATCTTCAGAATGACCTGATTAATCACAGAAAGGAGCTTATCAAATTTGGTTGGAATCACCTCAAACGTGAAGATAGTGCTAGTAAACAATGGGCATTTGTCAATGTTTGCCACTTCTTGGAAGCATATCAAGCACCAGAGAAAATCATACTGCAGGTAGCTTTATAATCAAAATCATTTCTGCAAAATACTTTGCCCAGTTTTTATTGTTTGACATCCTGTGAACGAAGTGCTAATTTTGCCTGTATAAGTTTGCATCATGATAGTGATTTTGCAAGTGATTGCATAAATTAAGAGACAAATGAAATTGCTTTCTTAAAAGATATATAAAATTTGTGTTTTTCAAGCTCTTTGGACTTCCAGGCTTATAGTGGGTTTCCTTTTTAATATTTTTCTCTCCGCTGTTGGGACTTTTAGATTGCAGAGGGAACAAAGGAGGCTTGCTTTTCTTCTCACATATACAGTTTTAAACATGTCAAACATTTGTAATCTACGACCATTCTCTTTTTATTCCCCTTTGGCCCTTAAATATCAATCTTGACGTGATCTCCATTTGCTTTCTCCAATGCCTTTGTCATTTTCATAGCTTGCTATTAAGTTGTTAACTATGCTCCGCATGCTTCTTATCTCCTAGTTTTAGAATTAATGATGAAAGCGTCTTTCTTTTTTTTTTTTTTTTGGGGGGGGGGGGGGGGGGGG